>JAOTOL010001654.1:1025000-1625000 GCA_034440575.1 Imbricaverruca yamaguchii | reverse complement strand
ACAAATAAGCAATCCTTGGCGATGTATACCGGCTATAGCTAACGGTACATACATGCTGTACTTAGCGTTACGCATATGCGTACTTGGCGATGTACACATGCGAAACCTAGCGATACCAATAAGCAATACTTGGCGATGAATACGTGCTATAGTTAGTGATGCATATATGCCATTCTTAGCGATACACCTATACGTTACGTGGCAATATACACACGCAACACTAAACGATAGCAATAAGCAATACTTGGCGATATATAACTGCTATAGTTAGCAATACATATATGCCATACGTAGCGATACACATGTAAAATACGTGGCGATACAAACCTGTCATACTTAGCGATACAAATACGCAATACTTGACGATATATTCATGCTATAGCTAGCGATACACATATGCCATACTTAACGATGCATTCACGCGATGCTTAGCGGTACATACATGTCATACATATCGATGCATGCATGTGGCACTTATCGATACGTACATGCAATAGTGAACAATACTTACATGGCATACTACGGGCACAGATATGCGATACTTTGCGATACATGCATGCGACGTTTAGCGTTATGTGCATGCGATGCTTAGCGATACATACATGTAATGCACATCTACCCATGCATGCGATACTTATCGATGCATTTATGCGATACTTAGCGAGACATACATAAATACCTAGTGATACACACGTGTAACACGTATTGATACACGCATGTAATACTTATCCATGCATACATGCGATACTTCGCGATACATACATGCGATACTTAGAAATGAATAGCAAGATGCCCATGCGATGTTTAACATGGAACTCGATGAGGCAAACCACTCCAGCAATCATGCGGATCTCATGCACAGAAGCATGCGTCTTGAAGCAGGTTATAAAGACATAATAAAAGATTAGTGCAACTATGAGCCACAAGGGCCCTTCTTGGTTGCACTCTGTACACTGAACCAGTTGCCCACTAAATCTGTCAATCAGCCCTCCCTGTAATACTGAAAAGCAAGCCCTCTATTCTTATAATGATTGTCTATGCTGTTTTTAAAGATGTTCAATGTGCTGCTACTGACACTGTTTTCTGGCAGCTGGTTCCAGTGTTCTACTACCCTATTGGTGAAGAAAGTCTGCCTTAACCTTGTTCTGCTGTGGTTATCTTCATACAGCCTTTATTGCGCGATATAACATATATTGCAGCATAGACAAGAACAAAGGCTTGTGCCTTCAGCCTCGTGGACAAGCAAAAATATGAAAATAATATAGTATACGTGATCCCAAATACACACTCTCTATGCCTCTCTCTCTCTCCCTCTGTCCCTTTTTATACCAATTTCATCTCAAATAGGACGCATTGTTGGTAGACCTTGGTCCACGGGCCGTCAGTGCAGAGCTATCTTCGCACGAGATTCTACTCTCACATCTACAACCAATGCCAAAGGAGACGACAACTGAGTACGAAGAAGCCGACATCTTGCACAACAGAGTGTAGCCGAGACGTGGTCGGCCACGTAGTTGGCACATAGGCCTTCCGAAGTTCGTGCTTTATGAGCCCCGGACGTTGGCATTGAGCATTTCCGGCGGCGCGCTACCTTGATGTTCCATGACCTGCTCCGGGCTGGTCAGGTCGGCTTCCTGCAACATCCTGCGACGAGCCTCTATCACCTGCAACGCCAGTTTTCTTATTAAACATATTTTCTCACTTTTAGCCCAGAACTCCAGTCTTCACTGGAACTAAATCCAACTACCTGACACTACAACGATCTAATGACTACCTCATTTATAACCTTTGTAGCGAAGTTCGTTTTGGGCCCCCTCAATCCAATGCATTTGATCCTCGTGTATGCCGACTCGTCGAGTCTTTGGACCAGACGGGTCCAGTCGGAAACCGTCGGCGCCGGCAGGTGCGCTGAAGTCAGTTATCGCGCCCCAACAGCGCGTACCGTAAGATGTGCCATCTGACATCTGACATTCCAAACACATTAACATTCATTCAGCAGTCAACCAATATTATATGTTACCATTACATTTACCGCTACACCATTCCATAATATACATCATACACCATATACACCATACATCATACACCATATACCCCATATCACCATGTACACCATACACCACACTATCATATACAACATACTATTACACAATTCTTGTTTGATGCTTAACCCATCCCGAATCGGGGGGGAGGGAGCTTCAACCGCCTCCCCTCAGGTTTTTTCGCGGATAGCGAACGAACGGCGCACGGCACCGCGCCAAAATTTGTCATACCTTTTCCCACATCAGTTTGACATGCTGACTCAAAATTTGTAGGTCAGGTCATCTAGGTTCAACGAGTTAGTCAAGGTCAAGTGAGGTCACCTCCAAAAAGGTGAACCAGTCGTTACGCTTTAACGGGTATCGATATTTTAATGAAACTTTCAGCATTCGCTTATCTTTACGGATGCAACACAATGTACGAGTTGAATTTTTTTTCGTTTTTGACTACCTGTAAATTTTGCGTATTTGCCAAATTGCAGGTCAAATACAGGATTCTGGCTCAAGTAATCATTTTCTATTAGGGCAAGTTGACTTCCAACAACGTTTCTCGGTCTGCTCTAACCATTGGAAAAGGGAAATTAAAGAAAGCTTGAAAACTCACAATTTTGAAATTTTGAATGAAAAAAGGTGGGGCCCAAAAAATTATACCATTGGTCGATTTCGATGTTCTTTTCTCATTCCAAATATTTTTTTTTGTCATATATTCCTCAAAATGAACCCCCCCCGAGTCAAAAACATAATATAACTCGTGAAAAGTCGTGAAAATCTAGCCCCCTGGTGACGTCACTTTTGGGAGAAATTGTTTTGGAGGGTGGACCCGGACCCCACTCGTCGAGCGCTTTCCGATGTCACCTCTTTCGTTTTCGTCCGATGCTTAGTTTGGATTTTAGTAAGGGGGTCTTCAACCGCCCCCCCTCGAAGACAGGGTGGGAGGATTTGACAGGAAAGACGGCGCGCTGTTAACAGTGGCCAGAGCACATCCTGGATGTGTGATAAGCTGTTTGGTTGAGTGCTATGACTGATCAGCTGTCATATGCAAAATATAGGAATCACTGTTAATTGCTGGTGGTCATAGTAAGCCAAGCGGATCCCTCGACAGATAGTTCATATGAAACATGACCTATATAATTATGAGTAACATGAATAAGCCTTTGACAAGCTGTCAGGTTAGAAATTGAGTCATGTGGTACCCTTTGACAAAAATTTGCATCTGCAAGATTTCCAAAGTCAATATGATCATTTGTCTAACTGCCAATTTGGAATATTCGCAGTCTAAATAATTTTGACACGACAACCCACCTCGCATATGTAATCATAAGTACATACGCATGACAGCTTCCAGCACCATATAGCGAAATTTTATTATCTTCCTAGAAGCTCAAGGTGGAATTATTGTCTCCTTGCACCAATGGGATAAAAGTTGAAGAACTAAACATACCGGATGTCTATGCGATGTGACAACCACGAAATTCAACACTCCTGCCATCGCAAATGATCACGTTTTCGGTTTCGCCTCATCGGGTGCCGTTAGATGAGCCGAAGACTCATCAGACGAAGACGAAGACTCTCGTGAGCACCGACTCTCCCTGTTCCCCGGGTTTCCTGGGATAGTTGCCGGAACGTGAGCGGTCTCAACAGGGTCAGGGTCAGGTTTCATAGTAATTGATGGTTGCCACGTGACGGTGCAGAAGTGGTCATCATGTGGTGCAATGTGGTCAGAAAGTGGTTCAAGATGACCACGAGGCATCCAGGTAAGCGGTTCAAGATGACCACGGCACCCACCGGGTGTAGCCGACACCCACCAAGTGTAGCCGACACCCACCATGATGTAGCCGACACCCACCGGGTGTAGCCGACACCCACCGGGTGTAGCCGACACCCACCGAATCTGTGAAGCTGTGCAGCACCTTCAGAGCCTTCTCTTGAGTGCGATAGTAGGACGTCCAGCGGAAGATGGCTTCGTAATACAGGTACGGCTTCAGAAAACGGGTGAAGGACACTTCACTGATGCTATGGACACACCAGAACAATAATGCATCATTTTGTCTATATAACGTTTACATACTGTGCTTTCGAATATACTATGCACTTGCATGACATGGCATGATATTATGCACATCTTGTTTTTCATTTATGTTCCTAGAGACGTTTCAGTGAAGGTTCATGGCCAACATGAGCCACGTTGTTGAACATTACAAACAGAGATTTAACACGCGTCCTGGAGGGCCTCTGAAAATTACGCGCCATGGAGGGGGGGGGGGGCGGATTCCGCCCTAAGATTCCGCCCTAAGGTCCTGGCTCCTACTAAGGCTAGAGCAACGAAATTCGCAGGGTGGATGGGCAAGATAGTGAACTCTATGTGCAAATTTCATGAACTTAAATCAATATCTGCAAGGTCAAATGAGGTCAAAAATACAAAATTTTCCCGTTTTCCGTGACTTTGCTTGTCACTGCTATGCATCGCTGTGATTGTGCTTAAATGCTCCAAAATTGACACTAATGATGTTTTGGATCATCACTAATCATGCAATACAAATGCCAGATCCGTCATTTGACCTCAGGTCACCTATTTAGGAGCACTTTATCAGGTCGTTACCTGCTCCAGGTATCGGAACCGGGCTGCCCACCCAACTGCTCCGTTGAGCGGCTGGGCACAATCGGCTTCGCAAAGAAAGGAGTGAAATACATGAATAAAGTATGGAAACGCTTAGGCACACAATGACAAACAGTAGATTTCGGGATGTGTAGGGAGTAACATGCAAAGTGACATCAATCGCATGACAGTCATTTGCATTGATGACAACATTCCAGTTGATCAAGTTTGGTTCTATTACCCTGTCATGAACTTGACCTGACTTGACCTCGGTGACCTGACACGACTTTGGAACAACATAACATAACAATATACATCAAACAAGTCGCTAGTTTCTGCAAGAACACTTCATTTTTGCCAATATACGGGAAGCGCATCAGCGCCGATATTTGTGGTCTGGCGCGAAATTTTCTAAAAATTTAACCACCCCTAACTCGAAACATGTTTGGCAGATATTCATTTTTTCATACTTTAAACAACGCGCCGATCATTTTTAAAGCAGGTACACAAACAATGGTGTATATCGACCAGTAAAATCTGGAGTTATCTAAGAAAAACCGGACGGGTGGGCAGATTTTGCCCCCACCCCCGTCCAGGGCGCGTGCTAAGTGGAAATCAAGGCGTTCATTAGAATACATGCTCATCGGCATCGTACAACACATGGCTAATTCTGCATCCTGGTTTAGGTTCCAAAATGGAAACAGCATGCGACAAAGGCAGATCAGCAGCATGCCAGCGTGAACGGAAAAGAGAATGCAAATGCAGGATCAAGCCCCATCTGAGGTCTTGGCATTCCAGTAGTACACTGTCTGGCAGTCTTAAACATGCTATGCGACCAATGGCAGAATAAAGGTGAACATAGAAATATCAGGACATTTAAGAAAAGCGGACTTCCATTCTAAGGGTGATTTTTGTATCGATTCCAACAATTGCATCTTCCTTAGCTTCTATAAACTTTACCGGAAAATGGCGACAAAAACAAATCATCCTGGGACTCCAAAGCATTCAACTACAGTTCCCTTGGAAAGCTATAGGTAATCCATTTGACCTCGTTTACAATTCAGAAGTTCTCTCTGCAATGACGATACATCACTGTACAAATCGTGCACGCTGCAACGCAGACGAAGTTGCTGAGCGTATCCACCAGATGCAACCCCGTCCTCATAATTACTCGTGAACGGCGTTCAGATACTTATGCTGCTCTTCGTTTCCTTCGTCCATTTTCACACCCATAATGGTTTCTGGAACGAGAAGGGTGAGTTTACGTAGACGTGCACTAGAAAATTCAGATGAAGGTACCTAATAACATCCGATGAAGCCCAGCGGCAAGTCGATTGAAATTTGATACGAAACTAGAGGTCGCTGTAGCTAAGAGTGATTGCTTATCAACGCATTCTTGGTAGCTTCGGGAACATATATTTTATATTGCTTTAACGGTGAAATAGCGACCCGCACAAATATAGTTTCAGGCATTCAACCAATGTGGGTAAGACGTCACAGGCGGTCACTGACCCCACCGACACAAAAAAGAGCAAATAGCATGAGTGCGCCCGAATTCAACGCTCTGGGGATCTCAACGGAACAAAATATATATGACGCTAAATGAAAAACTACCGCCAGGTCACTGGCAGCTTCATCATCGTCAGCAAGTACACTGGCGACGCACGGAAATGCATACCTTTCTCTCGGTGGTGAAGGGAAATTCTTACCGCAAATGACGTTCAACGTCGTCTTGGAAATATACGAGAACAAGTCGATTTTCCGGCCATTCGTGTCACGCAGTCTGGAGGCCAGAGCGTTGGCATGCTCGATGATGACATCCATGAAGTTGTCCAATATGTTGAAATGAAATGCCGGCGTCAGCGCTTTCCGCCGCTTCTGCCATTTTGCGCCTGGAAGGAAATGTTTCTGAGGAGTTATTGCTTGTTCTTCAGGTAATGACCAACAAACAATGGAAATATGTAAGGATTTGTAGGGATGTAATTAGTGGCACAAACAGGATCTTCCTGGGGGATCCCCCACCCTTTCCCGAAAAAACGTAGAAATAAAGAAGGCTTTCGGCACGCGAAGCGCGCCGAAAATTTAGGGCTTTCTCTAATCGAAATCCTAATTTCTTTCAATTTAATTTGGTCTCGTGTCTTTTTCGCTGCTAGGGGAGTGCCCCCTCCCCAGCCATCTCTGGTTGCGCCTCTGGAAGTAGTGGAGTATGGATGCAAGGATATGTAGGGAATTTTTTGTAATGTAGAATGATGCGTTCATACACTGCAGACGATTGCGTTGTGGGCAGCAGAAGCTAGTTGGGCCACACGCAGCTGTCCAGTATGATTGGTGGAACTGATCCTTTTCGCCCGGAAGGGGAGAGGAGAAATGGGAAGGGATGAGGGATGAGGGATGAGGGATGAGGGAAGAGGGATGAGGGAAGAGGAAAGAGGAAAGAGGAAAGAGGAAAGAGGAAAGAGGAAAGAGGAAAGAGGAAAGAGGAAAGAGGAAAGAGGAAAGAGGAAAGAGGAAAGAGGAAAGAGGAAAGAGGAAAGAGGAAAGAGGAAAGTGTAAAGTATAAAGTGTAAAGTGTAAAGTGTAAAGTGTAAAGAGAAAAGAAGAAACAGGAAAGAGGCACGAGGCAAGAGGGAAGAGGGAAGAGGGAAGAGGAAAGAGGAAGGAAGGAGAGGGAGAGAAGGAAGGAGAGGGAGAGGGAGAGAGAGAGTAGAGGTAGAGGTAGAGGGTAGAGGGTAGAGGGTAGAGGGTAGAGGGTAGAGGGCAGAGGGTAGAGGGCAGAGGGTAGAGGGTAGAGGGTACAGAGTAGAGGGTAGAGGGTAGAGAGTAGAGAGCAGAGGGTAGAGGATAGAGTGTAGAGTGTAGAGGGTAGATGGTAAAGGGAAGAGGGAGGAGGATTAATGGAGGAGGAAGGAAAAAGGATGTGGTGAGTGAGAGAATAAACATGGTGAAATATCAGTACACAGATTGTTTATTGTTTATTGTCCACAATCTCCAACAGCATATTGTGCCCTTTACAGAAGTCAGTAGCTAAAAACGTACACAGAACAGGTGAATAGTTTTCAGTTGAAACAGGTAAACGGCTGTTAGAACTCGTCGATGTCCGATGCTATCCGGATATCCATGCAGATCCGGATAGCATGGTTATAACGCTGTATGGAACACAGACATGCCAAAGCCTCTTTTCCTCCTTTAGTACTGGAGGAAAAATATCGCCCGGTTGAATTCGTTGTTAATTTACAAGCTGCATGTCTAGCAACAAACTGGCTCGTTGTTGGGGCTGTTGACGAAATAGAGCCAGCTCACCTCTTGGCAACGTCTGAGCATTGTGCATACGAATATTGAAATTAATCGATGGAACTTGGAGCATATTTGGAAGCAATCCTATTTTCGAGCACCTCCTTCCTCCTCCACCTTAACCCGCGCCGTCTTTCCGGTCAGATCCCCACACCCCGTCTCGGGGGGGGGGGGCGGTTGATAACCCCCTCTAAAATCCAAACTAAGCGTCGCACGAAAACGAAAGGGGTGTCATCGGAAAGCGCTCGACGAGTAGGGTCCGGGTCCACCCTCCAAAACAACTTCTCCCAAAAGTGACGTCACCAGGGGGCTAGATTTTGACGACTTTTCACGACTTACATTATGTTTTTGGCTCTGAGGAGTTCATTTTGGGGAATATATGAAAAAACAAATTTATTTGGAATGAGAAAAGGACAGCGAAATCGATCAGGGCTAAAATAAACTTGGGCCCCAAAAAATGAAAGTTGACTTGAAATTTAGAAATTTTGAGTTTTCAAGTTCTTTAATTTTCCTTCTCCAATGGGTAGAGAAGACTGAGAAACGTTGTTGGAAGTCAACTTTCCCTAATAAATAATGCTTACTTTAGCCAGAATCATCTATACGAACTCGAAATTAGAAGTACGCAAAATTTATATGTAGTCAACAACGAAAAAATAAAATAAAATATCCACTCGTACGTTTTGTTGCATCCCTAAATATAAGGAAACGCTGGAAGTTTCATTAAAATATCTGTATCCGTTAAAGCGTGACGACTGGTTTAACTTTTTTGGAGATGACCTCACTTGACCTTGACTAACTCGTTGACCCTAGATGACCTGACTTCAAAATTGTGAATCAGCATGCCAAATTGATGTGGGAAAAGGTATGCCAAATTTCGGCGCGCTACCGTGCACCGTTCGTCCACTATCCGCGAAAAACCTGAGGGGGGGGGTTGAAGATCCCCGAGACGGGACGGGTTAAGCATTCACACCCTGGCCATGAGGCATATATAGTCGCGCATTTGATCAAATTGAGTGTGGAACTGAATTAGTTTACGCATACCCCCACCCCGAATCGTTCTAGGAAAGCTCCTGGCGGATATTCACGCAAAGTGCGGTGCTTTAGTGCCCATGCATCCAACCTTCGGTGACAAATTCCACACTCCCAGCAAACATATTGTAGCATTTGCGGTGTAAATATATAAGGAATGGGTAAACAGTGGAATTACCGGGTACATATGTGGTTTGTGAAAGCGAGACCTTGGCGCATTCTGCACTAGATGTCCCGTAGTTCGAAAGAGTGATTCCATCACCAAATAATTGTTGTCTTCTCGTTGGCTTAGCTCGTTGTCGTTGTCGGTTATTGTCCACGCCAGTCGTCTATACATAACTGTTGGGATTTTGCCAGAGGCGCAGCCAACATTTTCATAACGGTGCGTCCAACCACCCAACACTATAATTTTATGGAGATTGCTTCTTGGTTTGGCGTGGTGCAAATTCCACAATTTCTCATTTCACCCAGTGTAATATATTCTGCTGTGAGTGATGAGGCTAACTGAGTTGCGTCTCTGGTATTTGCGTAAATGTAGATCGGGAAAGAGCAGCGCGAGTGCTGCCAAACAGACTGGCGTCGGCAGCTCGGAACGTTAACAACGTCATTGCTCTCAACATAATATACATCACGACTTTAACAACTGCAGTCTCAGGCGCGTACACTGGGGCCGCTTCCCTCGAAATGACCAGATTTTGGTCAAAATGGCCTTCATTGAAGTCTGCTGACAAATTGGAAACATTTTGTTTTAACATTTTTTATAGCTCAAATTCATTTCACAATACATGGAAATCCACTGAATTTGGGAAACTTACAGCAGTTTGGATAATTTTCCCCTCCCAAACCGGCTGCCTGGAGCCCGCCTCTGGCCAGTTTCACCAGGCGCACTTGGTCTTTTTTTTTTTTTTTAAATTATTTCCCCTGTGTGTGTTAGGAATCTGGGTTGAACTCAAAAAAAATTTGTTATGGGGCGCAAACGTTTACCGGCTAATAATTCATCACTTTCCCACCCTTGCGTTTGATTAGTCGCACGGACCGCCGAGGTGTGAGATCGAGCCCGGCCGACGGCACGAACCTTTGGTCATTACCAGCCCGTCGCCCAGCCACGGGACGAGGGAACTGTAGTCGCGGCCCTTCTCAAGGTGTTCGCTGCTGGTCAGGATCTCCTGTAGCGCAGACAGGCCACGTTCTGCTCAGAGCTCGTTGCTGGACACACACGTTCTTCGCCAACAAAATGGGGCCAGGTCGAATGAGGGGGTTGCACACTTACCGATGAAAATGTGGGTCAAGACCGGCAAACAAGATCAAAACTTCATTTCTCGCGAAGCATTGCGACAAAATACTTAGACTACTGGCACACGTGAGATGAAATACTCAGCACCCGCCGCGAGAGAACACACCCCGGGGAAGAGGAAGGCCAACACTCGACACAGTAAGGGATATGTATTACGCTTCGTGAAAAAGAAAAGTGTAAGCATCCGGCAGGAAAACACGCATCGCAGTACAACGACTACAGCAAGTCGAACGGTATGTGTTTCAAGCATTGGTATGCGTAGCGAATCATGTCACACATCAGGGGCGCAGCCAGGATTTTGCCAAGGGGTCCCAACCTCAAAACAAATGTTTAGAAAGAGGTGCCTCATGTGACGCGCGAAGCACGTCCAAAATTTGATTTTGTGCGGTGAAAATTGGCTCGCATCTCTACTGGAAGAGCCCCTTGATGCCATTTCATTTTTATGTTAAGAGAAACTGGAATGTTGTATCAACTGCCTTTAAATCGAAGTGCATACCTTGGCGACCAAATGCAGGATTTTGAAACAGGAAACCACACAAAAGAACACCTTTATGCTACAAACTATTCATCTCCAAAAATTTGCACACAAAAAACAGAAGGAAATTCGAATTGCCAATATGTATTGGTTACGTCAAATGACCTATGGTCTGGATGTCACGCAATCCAAATCCGAAGAATCAATAACCGAACCAGCCAACATATTCTTCATTCCATTGCCAACTTGAACACTTACTCAAAATCGTGGGATTGTGATGAATTACCGGTCATGGTACATTCATTGCTCGAACATGTAATATTTTTAACAATCTTGTTTTTTAATGTGAAGTAGGTCATATTAAACATAGCTGTGCAATGTCATCATGGTACTTGCAATCGTACTAAAACACATACGATTATCGAATGATTTCCAACATCTTTCTGACAGGAAAAATGTCCATTGTGTATTAATTGATCGCTTGGATAAGTGGTCTGGCACAAATAAGTGCACGGGAAGCTATCAGATCTCAGTCTGTAGGACCACAGTGCACTGCGCAGATGATTCAAATACTTTTGTACACCACAGTATATATATATATATATATATATATATATATATATATATATATATATATATATATATATATATATATATATATATATATATATATATATATATATATATATATATATATATATACATATATATATATATATATATATACATATATATATATACATATATATTCATGTATATGTATAGTTCAATACCACTCCTTGGCTTCCGTGTCCCGCAGGTGGGTGCCATCTACGTACGCCGTGTATACATCCACACCGCCGGCGCACTCTCACCGCGGCTCCCTCCGGCGAGTTGATGATGGCGTAGTCGGTGCCGAGCAGCCGTAGGTAGAAGAAGCCGGGGAATTGCTTGGCGAACCTGACGTACGTCTTCAAGAACTCTGAGAAAAGGGACGCCGGCGTCGTCGGCGGTGTTGATCAAATCACGTTGCTTGAAACAGAGCATACCCTGCATATTCCAGGCTGCGAAACCACTGGACGTGGAGTTTGCGCCAGGCGTCTATGAAGTGTATGTGTACCATTTCGGCATGTATAATAGGCTCTTGCTCAAGCCTAACTACGTACCTACACAGTGAACTGCAGGCAACGTGTATGTACTAAAGTGTAATTTGCCTGGTTTGCCGAATTTACAGTACAGACTCTTTTGTGATTATTTCGCCTGCCCATCTCTTGCTTTTTCGGTTTCGTCTCTCTCTCTCTCTGTCTCTCTCTCTCCGTATGTCGCTCCGTCTCTCCCCCCCCCCTGCCCTCCCCTCCCCTTCCCCCACCTTACCGACGTGATCGGAGGGGAGCAGGTGCAGCGAGCCGATGATGGGGTACACGGGCTTCGGCCCGGGCAGGCCGCCGTGGGCAGCCCAAGCGCCGGTCAGCCACCAGACGAGCATCGTCAGCAGCGCGAGCATCATCAGCAGCCCGGCCGCTCGCAGCACGACCGGCAACCAATCAGCGACCAGGCCAGGCACGGCTGGCAGCCAATCAGCGACGAGGTCCGGCATGGCAACGTCTGCAATCGAGGGTCGGTGGGCGAGTTCGCGGCGGAAAATTGCTCCCAGGATTCACACTCTACAGTTTGTCTTCGACTCGCCAATGTCTTGCAGTGCGGCGCAGCAAAACAGCACGAGCAGACAGAGAACAATGGTCAATATAAGACAGCACCGATAAGCACCCTACCCGTATTCGCAAAAATCGCTTCAGTACTAGGACATTTTGTCGCAGCGATGCTGATGAAATGAACACTTAATCAATAGACACCAGTAGCTATATATCGTTCAGTTTCCTTGCTACCCAATAGACACCAGTAGCCCAACTAGGATTTTCTTAAGGGGACCCAACAGTGGCGCAACCAGGATTTCAGTTCGGGGGGCCAGGGTTGGAGAGCGGGCCCCCTCGCAAGCGGCCCCCTCATGTTTTAAAAAAGTATGCGGAAAACATGCACTTACTTTTGAGAGGCCCCCTATGTTTATAAAACTTCGCAGAAATTAAGGCACCTTTCGTTTAGGTGCTCCTTCCTCCTAGAGAAATAATATGGTATATATATACATGCAACGCCGAACAAACCTTTAACACCGAATCCTCATTCTGACTGAAGCTGAATCAAAATGGGCCTTGGTTCGAGGCGGGCCCCAGGTAAAAGCGGGCCCCTGGTTCTAAGCGGGCTATTGGTTCAATGCGGGCCCCTGGATCAAAGTGGGCCTCGGTTCGAGGCGACTCCTGGTTAAAACGGGCCCACAGATTTTCAGTTGGATCAAAGGGCCCCTGATTCGAGCCACAGATCCGCTTCGCGGGCCCCTAGCCAGGGCTCGGAGTGGGCCCAAAAAATTCGTGGGGGGGGCATGGGCCCTTGGCCTCCCTGGTTGCGCTACTGTGACCCAATGGACAAAATGCACGAAACAGATAACGTTGGCGGCGTGTGAAGCATGCCGAACATGTTCGGCTTTGCGTGGTGAAAATCTCAAGCTTTCCTGTTCGATCCAATGCAATTTTAGTTCCTTATGAGTGGAGCTGGAGCGGCCTCCCGGGTCCCCCCGACTGCGCCTCAACTGTACACACATCGGACGTATTTCGCCAACACGTGGTACCGGCAGCATTTGACCTTGAAGACAGGCTAGCCAATCGGTGCTGCGCGCCCGCCTGGTGGGACAACGCCAGCTGATACGTCAGTCAGTCAAGGTTACCGCCGCTGTAGGTGCAGGGTGGGAGTTCGGAGAATCGTTGGTGCTGTCAACAATTCATTCAACCACCTTGTTGCCATGTGGCGGCTCAAGATCAATGCTAAACTGTCAGAAGCATTTGTGCGGCATCAGGCACTGATATAGGGGGTGGGGGCACTTGGGGCATGTACCCCCATGGAAGGTAGTGCCCATCCGGCCAAGAAAATGCGCCCCTCCGAGTGTTATGCGTGGGAGTCTACGATTTCTGGTTCGCGTCTGTGAGGAGCGCACGTCCGAACACACAGGCTGTTGCCGAGTCACTCTATTCGTATATGCCCGGGTTGGCTCACCGGACCTAATCCCGGGAGGGCGGTAATAAGCCCCAACGCCTGAGGGAAGAGGTGCCAATTCCGGCCAAGACTGGCACCAACTATGCGCGTGATGCCAAATGGCCCACACCACACCATCCTCTCCCCCCAAAATTCAAACTTTTGTGAATGCTTTCAACAAGGAAGAAAAAAACAACATGTTTTTAAAAAAAAAAGGGTGTTTTTTTTTTTAAAAGAAAATGGTGATATTAAAAAGTAAACCACAGACGAAAAAAAACATAGCAAAACAAACTATCCCCACCAGTACTTCAGTGCCCTAGAACGGCATCGGCACTCCGTTCACTCTCACAGTTTGCAACGAACAGTGTTGACACAAATCGAGGGAATCACTGAAAGTTCACGCACAAACAGTTCATTGAGTGTTCCTAGCATCACTACAAGTCCATGAGAGTGGTCAGATATAGCGGTATCTGGTGTCTCCCCAGCTGATTGTCAGCTGTTTCGTCTTCTGCCGTTGCCGCGTGCTGCGCCTGGGTACAGGGTCCGCATCTCCAGCAGCGCCATCCATATCGCCGGCACGAGTCGCTGAGTTGTGAGCCGTACCGGTCGACATAGGGAGCGCTGATGCGGCCGGTGGCACAGCAGCTGTCAGGCCTCCCGGTAGGGAGTCTGATGGCGCTGTCTGCGTGCTGGTGACGAACTGCTGCGGGTAGTGCTGAGCTCCGCCAACTGCAGACGTCGCAGGAGGCGCAGCCAGCGTGGCAAAGAACGGCCTCTGCGGACGGAGGTATCTTCGGTTCCGCCAGAGTATCCGGCCGCTCGGCTGTTTGACGACGTAGTCGCGCCGCTGGCCGACAACGGTGACGATTCCGGCGCGATCCCACACACCGGTTTTCGGGTTCTGCACCAGAACACGCTGCCCGACGCGCAGCGGCCGATGGGTCCGCGCCGACATGTCGTATCGCTCTTTCGCTTGCAGTTTCAGGGACTCAGCACGGGCGTCGCACCGGTCTGCCGCCAGCTGCCAGCGCTTAGCGAAAGCACGGTGGTGAGCAGGAACTGCCGACCTCAGAGGGTGTCCGTACAGAATCTGCGCCGGTGAGCGCCCGTCCGCTCGCGGCGTGTTGCGAAGCTCCAGGAGGCCTCGCGCGAACACATCCGTGTCGAGTTCACCTCGGCTAGTCGTCTTCTGCACAAGTCGTTTCACGCTCTTCACTGCCGCCTCACTGTGTCCATTTGACTGAGGGTAGTGCGGGGTTGAAATCTGGTGTTGCACACCCCACTGTCGAAGGAAGTCGCGTGTGTGTCGTGCCGAGAACTGCCCCCCTCCATCAGTCCTCAGCGTCTGGGGTACGCCGGTGGCCGCGAACAATTTGCGCAGGCGCCGTGTCAGGTCCTGAGCGGACGCTGCTCCCGAAACGAGACAGACAAACGGCCAGCCCGACAGCCTGTCTACGTACACCAAGTACGAGCGGCCCGCCCACGAGAAGTAGTCCGCAGAAACTGACTGAAAGGCACGAGACGGCGTCTCCTCCGGCATCAGCGGCTCTTTCTGGAGGCTGGGCAGGTGGCGCGCACAGAGGTCACATGCTCCTACAAAGTTTGCGATGTCCTTATCTAGGTGTGGCCAGTAAACCACCTGCCGCGCGCGTCGTTTGGTGCGTTCCACACCTTGGTGGCTGGCGTGGAGCCGTTCCAGCGTCGCCCGCCGAAGACTCTTCGGTATCACCAATCGCTGGCCGCAGACCACCAGGCTGTCGTCGACTGTGAGGCGGTCTCTGCAGCCCCAGTACGGTCGGAGCAGGGGGTCCAGCTGACTTCGGTGATCAGGAAATCCTGTCAGGATCGCCTCCTTCAGCGATATAATTTCCGGATCCGTGTCAGTAGCAGCTCGCACTTCCTCCAGAGCCGAGTCTTTGAAGGGGCTGACGTCGCCGTCCGACGCGTCAGCCGTGATGCGGTTGATCAAGCTGGAGATCTGGTGAAGAATGTCCAGCTCAGCTTCCTCGTCCTCGGGCGTCGGGTCGTCCACTGGCGCACGAGAGAGCGCGTCCGGGACGGCGTGTGGTTTTCCCTGCCGCCAGGTGGCAGTAAAGTTATATGGGATGAGACGCTCCCGCAGTCGTTGCAGACGAGGGTTCTCGATGTCGGCCAACGTCTTGGCGTTCAACACCGGGACCAGAGGCCGATGATCGATCATTACCTCGAAATGTTGCATACCTTTCAGGTAGACAGAACACTTGCTGCACGCCCAGGACAGGGCGAGGAGCTCCAGCTCAATCACGGCGTATCGAGATTCTGTGTCCGTCAGAAAACGTGAACCACACTGGATCAGTCGCCACCGTCCAGCATCGTCTCGCTGTCGCAGGCAGAAGCCCAGTCCGCCGGTGCGTGCCGCGTCGGTCTCCAGCACCGTCCGCCGCCGCGGGTCGAAGAAATCGAGCACGGGCGGGGACACCAGCGCAGCCTTGACTTTGGTGAACGCCTCCGAGTGGGCAGACGTCCACATCCAGACGTTGCGGGGCCGGAGCAGCTGTCTCAGCGGCTCAGCGGCCGCCGCTATCTGGTCGGAGAAAGCTCCGAGCTGGTTGACCAGGCCCAGAAACGATCGCAGATCTGTGATACTGCTGGGCTGAGGGTAATCCTTGATGGCGCGCAACTTCTTGCCATCGACGGTGTAGCCGGCTGAGCTGACGGAGAAGCCGCAGAACTCAACTTTCTCTTCTGCAAACACATATTTATCCGGGTTCAAAGTGATGCCCAGCTCGTCACACTTCTTGATTATTTCCCAGACGTGGCGCACGTGTGCAGCGTAGTCGGAGTCATACGCCAACCAGTCATCCACCACGTGTACCGTGTTGGGGATGTTGCCCATCCCAACGTCACCGCGGTTGTTGTACACGTCTCCAGAGCAGTTGATGCCCATGGGTGCCCTCTTGTAGCGGTAGCGCCCCCACGGTGTGATAAAACACGTGAGGTCACGATCCTCGTCGCGGATTTTCACCTGATGGTACCCGGCCTTGCAGTCAAGCTTGGTGAAGAAGGTGGCTCCCGGCGGGATCGATGCTACCGCATCGTGGGGTATGCGAGCGGGATGCACGGGTCTCTTCACGAAGCGGTTCAGCTTGGTGAAGTCGACTGTGAGGCGACAACCGGATACTGCGCCGTCTGGAGTTCTCTTCGGAACTGGGACGAGAGCATGGCACCAGGGCGTGGGATGCTCAACAGGCTCTATTACGTCCTTGTCCAGCAGCTCGTCCAGCTGACTTCGAACATCCTCCCTCCAGCAAAACGGTATGATGCGGGCCGTCGTCAAGGTGTAGGGGACAGCGTTGTCCGTCAGCTCTATCTTCATGGGGTTCCCCTTCATCTTCCGCAGCTTCGCCTTCATGTCAAATACACGCGGAAACTCCGCCTTCAAAGCCTCGAAATGTTCTTGCCGTTGACGCGCGGAATGGGTGCCACCACTGCAGGTTGGTGGTCCGCTGAGCTTGTCGGAACAAGGAGCGCGTCGTGTTGTCGGCACCGGTATCCTGCTGCCGGGGGCAGCGTAGGAGTCGACACGCCGGCCGTTAGCGACGGAGTCCACGCGTCGCTTCCCCGAGGCAGGGGCACTGGCCAGGTCGGCACTCGCTGATCTGCCATTCTCCATGCGGCGAATCTGCTGCGGAAAGTTTGACGGAAGTATGCCCAGCCGGACGCAGTCATGCCAAGACAGAAGTGGCGAGTGGAGGGATGGGAGCACCGAAACCTCCACCCTGCATGTAACGTCCCCCAGCTGCAGCGTCAGATCACATGTGCCTAAACACTGCATTTTCCGGCCATCCGCCGTCCACAGAGTAGTTGTAGACGGATGGAGATCCTTGCGCGACACACCCAAAGCCTCAGCGTGTTTCAGAGACACCGCTGATGTCTCGGCACCCGTGTCCGGCGTCCAGAAACTCGGCACTGTGCTGCCATCGTGCCGATGTAGACGGAGCGGTATCTGCGGGGACCGCTTAGCAGAGACGCCTTGCAGTCGCACATCTGATAGGCGAATGTTCATCAGCTGCAGTTCATCGCTATCACAAAAGTTAGGCGAGAATTCATCGCAGACATCGTCCGCAGCAACCGCTGACACAAGGCGGCGTGGCCGGTAAGCTGGGCTGTCGCGGCGGTCACGGGTGTCGCTGCGCGCGGTGCGTGCGCCGCGAGGCCGGCCGGCTGGTGTACCCTGGCGGCCACGAGAAGAACTAGCCGTGCGCCGCTGATCACCGCCGTTCGCCCGGCCGCGGCACACCGCGGCAAAATGACCCACTGCACGGCAATTATTGCAGGTGCGACCGAGGGCCGGGCACTCCCGGGAGCCGCGATGCTGTGCCGCTCCACACCGAAGGCACCGGGCAGTTGTCACGGGTTCAGCACTGTTGGACCGGCGTCGACTGCGGTCTCTTCTGTAACGGGATACCCGGTTCACTGTTGGCTCCAGGGGGCCGCGAATCGCCGAACTATTGTGTGAGGCAGACTCAGAGGCACGGCAAATGTCCAACGCCTTCTGGAAAGAGAGGTCAGGTGCTTCCAGCATCCGACGCCGAGCGTCGCCGTCGTTGGTGCCGACAACGAGATGATCGCGATATCGATCGTCGGTGCAGTGGGTGCAGAAATTGCAACACGATGCAATCTCTTTGAGGGAGCAGATGTAGTCGTCGACGGACTCGCCAGCCTGCTGGAAACGACAGCTGAAGTCGCGCCGGTCTATTACCACGTTCCTCTGTCGCCGAAGGTGGGTGTACATCGCCGTGATGACATCAGTCATGCTGGCGTCCGCTGCGACCGGCAGCCCGAAACGAACGACGCGCGCCCAATCGTCGTCGAGCACTGCCAGCAGGGCCGCTTTTTGCTCTTCCGGCGTCAAATCGGGAACGTGCGTGAGCAGGCAGTATCCTTCGAATTTCTGCTTCCACGCCTCAAATTCCATGAGCGTGGCGGAGGAGGCTAGGTGGGGAATAGGCGTGCCCGCAGCCGGCATCCGGACCCGAGGTCGTACACCAGTAGCCACAGCCGCAGGAACCGGTGCACCGGCCGGGACGTCGCCCACGGCAGCGGGAGGGTGACCGGCGGGGGTCGGACAGAACCGCTCCAGCAATGCCGTGAGCCGTTCCTCGCGCCGAGCAGAAGCTTCGGCCATATCTAGCTGCTGCTGTAGCATGCGGGTAAGCGCATCCACTTCAGGTTTCGCTACCGCAGCCGCGTCAGAATCACCACCGCCCATGACCGCACTGCAGTGGACACCGCCTGTCGAGTACAGTCACAGTTCACGAAAAATCACTGATCGCCAATCCACACTAAGCACTGCTGTTCACGTGAACACACTTGTCATCCTCTAACAGACTACCGACCGCGCCATGTTATGTGTGGGAGTATACGATTTCTGGTTCGCGTCTGTGAGGAGCGCACGTCCGAACACACAGGCTGTTGCCGAGTCACTCTATTCGTATATGCCCGGGTTGGCTCACCGGACCTAATCCCGGGAGGGCGGCCGAGTCAAGGCCGCACACTGCCTGAGGGTAGAGGTGCCAATTCTGGTAAGACTGGCACCAACTATGCGTGTGATGCCAAATGGCCCACACCACACCACCGAAAAACCTCGAATTTTCTCCGATGGATTTCTCCGAAAGGAAATTTGCCCCCTAAAGTGGCCCGGCGCATTTTTTACAGCGGGGGGTATTGTAAGGAGGTACCCCCTGATTGGGATTGATTGCCCCCCTCTTGTATTTTGTGCACCCCGGTGGCCCTCCCGGAAGGGAAAAGCCGTTCTGGGAGTAATTTCGCCATGGGCTCCCTCAAGAGGGACAGACCCCCTCAAAAGGGTGCGCGCGTGCGTGCGTGCGTGCGTGTGCGTGCGTGCGTGCGTGCGTGCGTGCGTGCGTGCGTGCGTGCGTGCGTGCGTGCGTGCGTGCGTGCGTGCGTGCGTGCGTGCGTGCGTGCGTGCGTGCGTGCGTGCGTGCGTGCGTGCGTGCGTGCGTGCGTGCGTGCGTGCGTGCGTGCGTGCGTGCGTGCGTGCGTGCGTGCGTGCGTGCGTGCGTGCGTGCGTGCGTGCGTGCGTGCGTGCGTGCGTGCGTGCGTGCGTGCGTGCGTGCGTGCGTGCGTGCGTGCGTGCGTGCGTGCGTGCGTGCGTGCGTGCGTGCGTGCGTGCGTGCGTGCGTGCGTGCGTGCGTGCGTGCGTGCGTGCGTGCGTGCGTGCGTGCGTGCGTGCGTGCGTGCGTGCGTGCGTGCGTGCGTGCGTGCGTGCGTGCGTGCGTGCGTGCGTGCGTGCGTGCGTGCGTGCGTGCGTGCGTGCGTGCGTGCGTGCGTGCGTGCGTGCGTGCGTGCGTGTGCGTGCGTGCGTGCGTGCGTGCGTGCGTGCGTGCGTGTGCGTGCGTGCGTGCGTGCGTGCGTGCGTGCGTGCGTGCGTGCGTGCGTGTGCGTGCGTGCGTGTGTGTGTGTGTGTGTGTGTGTGTGTGTGTGTGTGTGTGTGTGTGTGTGTGTGTGTGTGTGTGTGTGTGTGTGTGTGTGTGTGTGTGTGCATCAGGGAAGATGTTTAATCACCAATAATTGCATGTATTCCATATGGCATGGCAACGTTTCATATACTTTTCATATCGTTAGGCTAGCAGTTTGAATGATGATGAATAATGCATCAGAAGTATTACTGAATATTGTTATCATGCTGTACTTGTAAAAGCGCCTTCATTGAGGGGCTTACAATAAAGAAATATTTGGAAAGAAATCACACGTAGGCTTCCTCTCAGATTCTGTTGGGCGTTGATGACCGGTAGCTACTGGCGGATAAGAATGGCCTCGACGGCCTAAACTTTCGCTTTCTATCGTTGATGTAGGCCAGTATTGTAGCGCTGGTCGTGTGTCCGGTTCTGTCCATGTTTGGCCTCTGGTGCGCCGGAATTCAAGCGGCAGAGCGGCCGTCGTGATAAGCTGGGGGTGGTGTGGCCAATGTAGTTTACGTTATGGCCATGTGTGCAATCTTGCAGTTGGCATCGCTATTTGTAAATTACTTTGGTTATTTTTAGCTCGGTTGTAAGAAGCTGATCGAGGCGGGATAAACCTTCAACGATGCATACACATACATACACCCACACGTATATATATACCTATAAATATATGTATGTATATGTATATAAACACTATATATATGTACATATATATGTATATATATATATATATATATATATATATACTATATATATGTACATATATATATATATATATATATATATATATGTATATATATATATATATATATATATATATATATATATATATATATATATATATATATATATATATATACATATATATGTATATATATATACCTAAATTTATATCCTATTATCTGTCTGATCCGATACATATTTGAGCTACTGCTAATCAGAAATGGTCTGACCAATGCATGTGCCTTGCCCATGTACCACCGGCTGAACATGCCACCTCCACCAGCGAAATGGAACGGCACAACAGTGATGGTAGACTCTAAGGCCGCTGAAATGCCACCACAAACACTTCGTTGAACGCAGATCGAGTGCTTTGGCGGAAGGATGTGAAAACAGTCTGTAAAAAATATATATGTAGAGGCTGTAATTTGCAGCGCAGAAAATAGAATTCGAAGCGCTGTTGCGAAACAGATGTTGAACTTCGCAAGGGTGAAGATTCAGCCGGGTGCAACAGGTTGGGCCGGGTCAGGTCAGGTCAGGTCGGGTCAGGTCAGGTCAGGTCGGGTCAGGTCAGGTCGGGTCAGGTCAGGTCAGGTCGGGCCGGGTCTAGCCAAGTCGTTCATATGAACCTCCAGATATAGGTATGTACGAGAGAACAGCTTGTTGTCAGCAGAGCAAGGGAATGCGGTGAGCTGCGTAATGTAGTGTAATTCTGAACTTTTAGCTACATGAACATTATAGTACATATTTATTTTTGTTACCCTGGCAGGTCAGGTCAAGTAAGTGTATGTTGGGGTGAAGGAGTTCACCCACTTTTATCCGTAGTTTTCTGACCTTGACGGAAAAAACAAATGCGATTTCGCACTTCAATATTGATGATGTGCAACACCTTGAACACGAGTGGCGGGTGAAAAGATTAAAAATCACCAATCCCGGCAAGGCCAAATGCCTATAAATTTGTGGTGACTATTAAAGATTTCGTCCAGGAAAACGTCGAAACCGATTGCATGTAGGAAAATTAGATGAGTGGTACTGAAACAAAATCAAATGTTTCCACCTTGTTTGGAACGTGAAATTAATTCGCAAACAGTGTATGCTGACACACATAGGACGCCCGTCACGAGCATCCTCAGACCGACTTTGACGGCCCGGCCCACCGTCTCAATGAACGAGACTCACCTCAATCCGTACGGCTCGGACGACGTCAAATTTGGTGTGTTGACCAGCTCTCCTGACCGGGAGTACCACAGAGGCGCCACGCCGAACCACCCCGCCCAGCCCCCTCCCGCCGACTGGCCGGGTCTCGTCTCGACTGCGCACAAAAACCGCGGCAGTGTCCTGCGCGCGCTGGTCCGTCAAGGTCGGGAGCGGATCCAGGATACTAATGTGGAGTGTAGGGGGATGGGGGGGGAGAGGAACATTTCTTCGTGGTGGCGCCGTTGGCGAAAATTCGCTGAGCGGGCATGGGATGCACTCGATTATACTGAAGTTTTCGAGCCATTCGAGCACTGGAGCAATCGAGCCTTTTCATCTGAAAGCGATTTGAATGTGGCTTCCTCGCGGTGGTTTTCGGCCAGAGAATCCCTTGCGAAGGTGAGAGATGCACTGGAGCCATCCGGCCTTTTACCGGCCTGAGGGGCGCCACCTTTCCCCATGAGGAGTGGGTGGGGTGCATTCCTCAGCGCCAGCCCCTGTATCCGCCCCTGCTCAGGGTCATACCACAACAGGAGGTTGTCCTTGACAGCCAGTCTGAAGCTGGTCACCGCTGGCGGCGAGGACATTTGATGACAAGATATCCTTGATGGGTGGAGACATGGAGGCGAGAGGAATTTCTGAATCACTATTCGAGGCAGGCGAAGCCAGGACTTTTGAAAGGGCGGGATTGAGCTACGCATCTTGAGGTGAGTTATTTCTCTGGAGTGGCGCCACATATTTTATGGATACTTTTTGACGAGGGTGGGGCATACACTCTAGCGTTCTGCAACACATGTATTCTCCTCAGGGGTGCCTTTCTATCCGGAGGCGCGGTTGGCTACAAACATATTGGGTGAGTTGAGGTGCCCTCGAGCGTTCTGGAGGGGGGAGGCTTTTACCAGTTAGATCGTCACCACTTCTACATTGGGGCATGTGACCTCAGTTATCCCTCTTGGATCCATCAATGGTTCGAGGTAGGCTTAGACTTGCCCCAGAATGTGTGGCGTACGCCACATATTCCAGCATGGCTTACACCAGACGTGATAAAAGCAATTAGGGCTAAGGAAACTGCATTTAGAGTTTTAAAAAAAACCCAAAAATGTTATTTATTTAAAGGCGTATCGAAAAGCTAGAGACACTGTGAAGCAAAAAACCAGAGCAGCAAAGCGAGCAAAGGAACTGGATTTAGCTAGAAACTGTAATGGGGACAGTAAAAAGTTCTTTAGTTTCTACAAGCTGAGTAAAGTTTCTAACACAATTGGTCCACTGGAAGTAAACGGGACTACATTGGGTGAGGATAGTGAGATGGTTGAGGAGCTGAGCAAGCACTTCAAATCAGTGTTTACATTGGAAGATATGACCAATCTGCCGACCGTACACCATAGTTCAGATACATGGGATCTGACAAATGATGTTGATTTCATTGGTAGTGATGTTGTTTACAATCATATCAGGAAAATAAAGCCAAATAAGGCAGCAGGACCTCATGATATTTATGCTAGGGTGTTGCGGGGAAACTGAAAAGGAACTGGCATTTCCACTTAGTATAATATTTTGTAGATCAGTTTCACATAATGAAATTCCAACCGATTGGAAAAGGGCAAATGTAGTTCCTATTTTCAAGAAAGGAGAAAGAGGGAAAGTTGAAAACTATAGGCCAATAAGTCTCACATCCCTAGTCTGCAAGGTACTCGAATCAATTATCAAGGATAGAATAGTTAGTTATCTGGAAGGTAGCAGATTGATTCAAGATACTCAACATGGATTTAGAAAAGGACGATCGTGTCTCACAAACCTCTTGGACTTTTTGAACTTCGCCACAGAACAATTTGATCAGGGAAATCAGGTTGATGTAGCATATCTTGACTTTAGTAAGGCCTTTGACAAGGTACCCCATAAACGGTTAATGATACAGCTTCAGTCCCATGGTATTGCAGGTAGCATCTTAAAATGGATAGAGTTGTGGCTTTCAGATAGACAGCAAAGAGTGATGCTAAATGGTACAAAGTCATCATGGCAAAATGTTCTTAGTGGAGTCCCCCAGGGGTCAGTACTAGGGCCATTACTGTTCATTATATTTGTAAATAACATTGAAAGTGGCCTAAGCAGTAAAGTTTTGAAATTTGCAGATGATTTGAAGGTCTTTAGGGCAATAACAGGTCAGGATGAGCATATCTCGCTGCAAAAGACTTAGACGAACTTGTGAAGTGGTCCGAAGAATGGCAAATGAAATTTAACTTTGATAAGTGCAAAATCATGCATGTAGGTAAGCAGCATATGAAGGCTCCATACTTGATGGGTGGCCAAGTGCTATCAGTGACTCAACAGGAGAAGGATTTAGGTGTTATTCTAAACACAAAATTGGGGGCATCAGAACAGACCAAGGAAGCCAGGAAGAAGGCACTGAGAATGCTCGGGGCAATAAATAGAATGTATCATACAGAAGTGAGGAAGTGATCAGGAAGCTTTACTGTGCATACGTCAGGCCACATTTGGAATACTGCATCCAAGCTTGGTCTCCTAGCTATGAAAAAGATTGTTGGCTTTTAGAGAGAGTACAAAAGAGGGCTACAAAAATGGTTAATGGCATAAGCAACCTGGCATATGAGGAAAGATTGAAGAAATTGAATATGTTTTCACTTAGATATAGAAGGCTGAGAGGAGATCTCATCGAGGTCTTTAAATTTGTAAATGGTCTGGAGAGGGGATACCTTGGGGAAATGTTTGAATTTAACAGAAATGATGCAATTAGAGGTCATAAATTCAAAATTAAAATTAACCACAGCAGAACAAGGTTAAGGCAAACTTTCTTCACCAACAGGGTAGTGGAACACTGGAACCAGCTGCCAGAAAACATCGTCAGTAGCAGAACATTGAACATCTTTAAAAACAGCACAGACAATCATTATAAGAATAGAGGGCTTGCTTTTCAGTATTACAGGGAGGGCTGATTGGCAGATTTTGTGGGCAACTGGTTCAGTGTACAGAGTGCAACCAAGAAGGGCCCTTGTGGCTCAGAGTTGCACTGATCTTTTATGTCTTTATGTCTTTATGTCTAATACATAGTGGAACACGCCAATTTTGAGGAGAGGCGTTTGCCGGTGCAGTGACCTCCCATTCCAGCGCATGGGTGTAACCTCGCTAAACCACGGGAGTCCTCACGGTTCGCAGTGGTGATCTAGCGGCGGTGGTTATCTAACTACGAGCGGATCGAGGGGGAGGAGAACAATATACGGACATGGCCCCTATGCAGTGTAATGAAGGTCAGCCAAACAGACCCCTCCCCCTTGGAGAAGCATATATATTCGTACTAAATACAGCCAACGTGTCTCGATGTCAAAACCGGAAGACAATATTTGATATACGTTCTGCTTTCGCCACCGCCGCGATGCACCCCTCCCCTCCCACTCCCCGCTGAGTACCCCGTTTCCCAATGAGCCCACCAATATTTGGCAGCTTGTTGAAGTTTGCCAAAAACCGTCGAGTTGTCACAGCCTGACACCCCCTCCCCTACACACACAAACAGTTCGAAAAAAAGTTGGCTGGATCCGCCAGTAGTGACGACACATACATGCAGTTTTCGACGCATCGCTCTCAAAATAGGTCTCTTACATCATGCCTCGGCCAAGTCGGCTACCTCGAGCACAAGCTACAAATTGTGCCTGTCCAGCTATGTGCAAACTGTTCTGTAAACTGAACTGGAAACTGTGTCCAAGCTGTACGGTAATCTGTAAACACCAATGAGCCACGGTCGACACTTCACAGGCACGGGCCCCGAGGCGTCGTGCCGGTCGGTCAATGACCCGCCCGTGGTCTGGCCATCATCAGCTGTTACTGGCGTCTATCACACTCCGAGCTACACACACGTTTTATGCCAGCCGGAGGTGGTAATAGCGAGGGCGTGAGTGTTCTCTCTTTCAATCAGCCGTTACTGGCGTCTATCGCACTCCCAGTCACACACACGTTATGTGCCAGCCGGAGGTGGTAATAGCGAGGGTGTGAGTGTTCTCCCCTCCATCAGCCGTTACTGGCGTCTATCGCACTCCCAGTTACACACACGTTATATGCCAGCCGGAGGTGGTAATAGCGAGGGTGTGAGTGTTCTCTCCATCAGCTGTTACTGGCGTCTATCGCACTCCCAGTTACACACACGTTATGTGCCAGCCGGAGGTGGTAATAGCGAGGGCGTGAGTGTTCTCCCCTCCATCAGCTGTTACTGGTGTCTATCGCACTCCCAGTTACACACACGTTATATGCCAGCCGGAGGTGGTAATAGCGAGGGCGTGAGTGTTCTCCCCTCCATCAGCTGTTACTGGCGTCTATCGCACTCCCAGTCACACACACGTTATGTGCCAGCCGGAGGTGGTAATAGCGAGGGCGTGAGTGTTCTTATTTCAATCAACCGCTACTGGCGTCTATCGCACTCCCAGTCACACACACGTTATATGCCAGCCGGAGGCGGTAATAGCGAGGGCGTGAGTGTTCTCCTCTCAGTCAGCCGTTACTGGCGTCTATCGCACTCCGAACTACACACACACTGCGTGCTAGCTGGAGGAAGTAATAGCGAGGCCGTAAAGCTGATCGGAGCGTTGTGTCAACACAGGGGACCTTTGTATGTCACAGAGCTCTCTATCCTCTGGGCTGACCGTATGGTGCAGCTTTAGCGCCTTTAATTGTTGGAGATACATCTTGGTGAAAATAGTAGAATGCTAAACACGAAATAATACCCAGATAATTTGAGGGGAAATTATTAGGTGCTATAGATGGAAAGTAAAATACGTTTACCGACGCCTCGACCGTATTGTCTTCATACGAACAACATACAGGCAGAGGCTGAAAATATTTTAAGCAATTCTAATTATCACGATCACATTCGCTTCCTGTTACCCCGACCAAACAACAATCACAGAATATAATACAATATTTTCCTAAACAAAAAACGTTGAATTTGGCTCGTACAGGCTATATTACCTAGTTTTAGGTTAGGCTACTCCAAACGAGCCAAGTTTGATTTTTGAACAAGAGTCCTCTGCAAGGTCACGTGAGGTCACTATGAGGTCATGTCACACTTTCGTCGATAACTTTATATAGAATCAAGATAGGGAAATAATTTTAATGCCACCGAGATCCTCTGGTTAATCATGATGTATAATATGATCTAGCTAGGTCATCACTGGACCTCGGTTTAGGGTGACTTGGAGGTCAACTGGGGTCAGGATCAAATGTTCAGCTAGCTAAGTCATGTGATACATCAATCAACGCGGCCTGACGAGGAAAATACGATTGTAACAAAATTATATTTCTATCTTTATTTTGACAAAAGTTATTCGCACAAAAATATGTTTCCTCGGTTTTTATAGCCTGAATATATTGTTTCAGCTCGCATGCGTTTCGTACTAACATTTTATCAGGAGGGCCAGTAAATTTTTCTGAGATGCAAATAGCCGCGACCATAAAACAAGTTGAACAGCAGTACAGTATATTCACGAAGAACTACCAACCTTTTTCGCCACACGTACCACACGCTGCCGGAAAACCATCTCACAACCACCATACCATTACATGGATGTAGCTTATAAGCTACATCCAAAAACACCTACGTCGTGCCATAAGCTTAGTACGCTATGCCATGTATTTAAATATCCCCTGAAGGAAGGAAATAAGACATACCAAACGGTGTAATCGTTGAAGCATTTTTCTTTTCAAATAAACGAAAAACATGTCCTGATGAACATGATAAGACCCACATGTCAAGCATTTCCCACTAAGTTATAATTACGCTATGTTAGGGCAAAAGTATGAGAAATAGAATAGACTGAAATTGTGCATTTATGAGCTTCATTTTTGACAGAACGTCGAAATAATGATATCAGGTGAGAAATGTATCAATTACGTACATTTACAATTGAACAAGTATTTTTCTACTATATGGTGGGTGAGATATAAAACGTTTTAACCAGTTTGTGCATTTCTCTGTTCTTCTTCAAGCTCAGTTTGGAATGCATGCATTCCCCTTCGTGTTGAAAAATAGCATTGCTCTGTCATGGGAATACATGCTCAACTTCGTTGATGACAAGTATCAAGTTTTTTGGGATTTGTGGCATTATATATATTTTGTTTATGAGATTGGTGCATGATTGCGCAAAGTCCTGACCTGTGTAATTTTTATGTCAAGCTTAGCATAAAGGGGAGGCAATCATAAGATAACAAATGAGTGATGCCCATATTTTGGTTGATTCTTTCCATTCACAATTTTAGACATCAAGAGATAATGGTCATAAAAGATCAGTGCAACTATGAGCCACAAGGGCCTTTCTTGGATGCACTCTGGACACCCAACAAGTTGCCTGCCAAATCCGTCGAGCAGCCCTCCCTGGAATACTGAAAAGCCCTCTATTCCTGTAATGATAGTCTATGCTGTTTTTAAAGATGTTAATGTGCTGCTATTGACAATGGTTTCTGGCAACTGGTTCCAGTGTTCCATTACCCTGTTCGTGAAGAAAGACTGTCTTAATCTTGTCCTGCTGTGGTTAACTTTAATTTTGAATTGAGGACCTCTAATTGCATCATTCCTCTTAAATTCAAACATTTCCCTGAGATATCCCTTTTCCAGACCATGGATAAATTTAAAGACCTGGATAAGATCTCTTCTCAGCAGTCTATACCTAAGTGAAAACATATTCAATTTCTTCAATCCTTCCTCATTTCCCATGTTGCTTATGCCCTTAACCATTTTTGTAGCCCTCTTTTGTACTCTCTCTAAAAGCCAACATTCTTTTTCAGAATTAGGTGACCAAGCTTGGATGCAGTATTCCAAATGTGGCCTGACGTATGCACAGTAAAGCTTCCTGATGACTTCCTCACTTCTGTATGATACATTTAAATTTATTGCCCAACCATTCTCGGTGCCTTCTTCCTGGCTTCCTTAGTCTGTTCTGATGCCCCAAGTTTTGAGTTTAGAATAACACCTAAGTCCTCCTGTTGAGTCACCGATAGTACTTGGCCACCCATCAAGTATGGTGCCTGCATATGCTACCTACCTACATGCATGATTCTGCACTTATTAAAATTATATTTCATTTGCCATTTTTTGGCCACGTCACAAGTTCGTCTAAGACTTTCTGGAGCAAGATATGCTCATTGCGACCTGTTATTGCCCTGAAGACCTTCAAATCATCCGCAAATCTCAAAACCTTACTGCTTAGGCCACTTTCAATGTTCTTTACAAATATAATGAACTGTAGTGGCCCCGGTACTGTCCCCTGGGGGACTCCACTAAGAAAATGTTGCCAATATGACTTTGTACTATTTATAATCATTCTATGCTGTCTAGCTGAAAGCCACAACTATATCCATTTTAAGATGCTACCTGCAATACCATGGACCTGAAGATGGATCATTAACCGTTCGTGGGGTACCTTATCAAAGGCCTTACTAAAGTCAAGATATGCTACATCAACCTGATTTCCCTGATCAAATTGCTCTGTGGCGAAATTAAAAAAGTCTAAGAGATTTGTGAGACACGATCGCTTGATAATTGATTCGAGGACATGCAGACTAGGGAAGTGAGGCTTACTGGCCTATAACTTTCAACTTTCCCTCTTTCTCCTTTCTTAAAAATAAAAACTACATTTGCCGTTTTCCAATATGTTGGAATTTCATTTTGTGAAACTAATCTACAAAATATTATACGAAGTAGAAATTCCAGTACCTTTTCAGCTTCCCGCAATACCCTAGCATAAATTTCATCAGGTCCTGCTGCCATTGTTTGGCTTTATTTTCCTGGTATGATTGAAAACAATATGACTATCATTGAAATCAACATCGCTTATCTGACCACATGTCACTGAACTGTGGTGTACGGTTGGCAGATTAGTCATAGGGTTTGTTCCGGGGACTTTACCCGGAATAGGTTGAGCTTTGGCCAGAATAGCTCTTCCAGGTCGAGGCGCCGGAACGACCTGTAGAGGTTTGTCCTTTAATCAGCTGTTGGCGGTGATATGTTTGTAATGATATTTGGCGCATATGTGCAGATCGGTGGCATTCTCGGTCGCTGGCTTCGATCTTGCACGTAGCAGTGCCGACATTTTTTTAATGGATTGATCTACTTATTTGCTGTTGTGAATGCCCGATTAATCCCATTGTGCAGCAGCTATTGGAGGATGAATAATACACGCTGCAAGCTGTTTTTTATTCCGACTCCGACCGGGAACCTGCCGCACAGTGGATGGCGATGGCTTGTGCTGTTTCCGGAGCTCCAAAAGCATTTATTGCAGGGGCGGAGATCCAGACATTTTCGAATGCTGGGTAGGCAGGTACTCGTCTGGAGAGGAATAATTTCTTCAGAAGGGCGCTGTTGCGTTAGTCCCTTGACGCTCTCGTTCAGTACACCATTCATTAAGCGATGAAAGGGGACTGCACTGGAACATACTGAATGAGCGTCTTTTACTCTGAGGTTGGCACCATGGAGCGAAAGACCGTGTAGCGAGGGGCATTCGAGTAGTACGTGTACTTGATGGGCTACCAATTTGAACAGGAGTGTTGCTTTATACATTTTTGAGTGGGCAGGTGCCAACTAATGTTGATTTTCCTTCCCCATATAATTTTAACTGCTAGCATTCGGCTCCATGGAGTGTGACCTCCTATCCATTTTTACTTGGCCATTGCCTTCACATGCCCCTCCAAATCATTTTTATAAATATTCAAAGCCCGTGTGTCAGAGGGAAACCACCTTCCCGTGTGGAGGGAACACGGAAATCCTCCACCAGCCACTGACACATAAATGCAAAGAAAAAGCATGGATGGATACCAGTAAGCATGCCCCCTCAAAAGCATGCAAATTTGCATGCATGTCTGAACCTACAATTTACCCATTAAATTTAAAACGCCCATCTCCAATTTTCACTTGGACATTGGACGATCCCGAAGTGCGCTGGAGACAAAGTTTTGTAGTTGGTGACATAAAACATGGCTCATATGCATCACATAACCCATGTCTCTTGGATTTCTTCCCAGAAAATAGTTATAAAATAAAGAAAGTACGACTTATGCAACCTAATAACCGCTCATAGCCTAAGTCAAGTAAAAAAAAACTCATTCTGAACGCCCTGTTGCGGCACGTTTGTCGTATTCCAAGTTTGCGCTTCCTCAACCGCCGACCGGCCGGATTAGATTTTCCTCATCCGGTGGAGGTTGGATGAGCGTAAACCTGTTACGGGTGAGGCGCTGGAACGGGCGGTAGAGGAAATGGACCCTCAACCTATTCCGGCTGAGGTCGCCGAAACAGACCCATAGTCATCTGTTTGGTGGCGTCGTCTGTGGTGGTGTTTTGAACCGCACCGCTGTCGCGCGCCTTTCCTCCTTTTCTGTTTTTCTTTTCTTCTCTTGCTGTGTCCGGTTCTCCTTGTCACGTGCATTACTTTAGCTCCTAGCAGGGGAGGCTACCTCCGGCCGGAGTCTGCAAACCGTTGAGACATTCATGGCAGTTCCACCGGCGGTCACTGTAGCGCTGCTGTAGAGTCCGAAATGTCCGTGGGACAGTGTCGGCGGCAGTTCGATCTTGTTCTGTGGGTCCGCTGGTTACGGCCCCACCGTGTTACATACAGAATGTACATTTGTTTTGTGGGATGCAACAATGATCTTCTCCATCTCTCCCTTCCTCCGTCGATTAAAGTTTGTCATTGGGAGTCGACACTTTTTCCATGTGGCCCTTTTCCTTCGCGCCATTTCAGGCAGCTTGCCACCTCAGCATTCCGACATTTTGGACAGCTATCTTCGACCCCGCGCCATTTTGAACAACAGTCTTCCGCTTCGCGCTGTCTCGCTCGGTAATATATTGTATGGATTGAAGTTGCATATATGCTCAAATCGCTTTGCGCCCAAGTAGATTACTACAATGCGTGAGGTATAACTATTTTGCGCCTGTGAAACGAGTGTCCATGTAAGGAAAAGTGCAGAAATAAGAACGAGAAGCACAGCGAAGCACATTCAAGTGTATGAAGAATATTGCACCAAAAAGTACGAAAAGGATACCGTCGCAACGCACAAGTCACGCGAGCTTCGCTTCGGAAGACTTACACCGCTGTTAGAGCGAAGCGAAAGATAACAGTAACATTTCCAAACCCTGGACAAGAATTATAATGTTCGTACCTACCCATGAGTGGAAGGAAATTGAACTATTCCTGGATAATCATTTGCCACTGTAATATCGTAAATTCACCGATCATAGAAAACACTCTGACTGAAAGGAACCTAAATCACAACAATCAACAGCACCAATGAAGCCACCAGGTGACACGCGCATCTTGGCACATCTTCCGCCTACCGGCGTGCATATATGATACATGTGAATATATACTACATAGTTATATGCATACATATGTATATATATATATATATATATATATATATATATATATATATATATATATATATATATATATATATATATATATATATATATATATATATATATATATATAATGATCAGTGCATCGAGTACTACCCGTGTACCCATTTCGAAGAAAACCACAGGAGTCCTATCTCGATGACCTTTCACCTTTGACCCCGAATGTCTCTGTAGTGTTGTGCAATACGGCTCCTTGATTGCGTTCCTGACAATCAGAGTGCCGAGCTCAGCCCGTTTTCACGATGCTCTACCGATGAGAAATATCACTCCAGCTTGACGTGGCAAGCGATATTCGTTTCGTCCTTATTAATAATTGCTGCATATTCGCACCGGTAGTTGCTTTGGCTGACATACCGTGAGGAGGGACATTGACGAACTTTCTGCAAATAAGTCATGTGCGAAACGCCACGACTCTTTTCCATTCCTGAGTATTTCTATGTGAGCATTGGACATAGTTGGAAACGTTTGTAGTGTGGTGAGGGAGATAGCTGAACTGAGCATCGATAGATGCGTCGCTACAATGGGTCATTATTTATCAGTACTCTCACTTTAATAACACATTCATCCAGGAAAAGGTGGGTTGAGGTGCATTGTGCAAAAACAATGGAGACGCTACCCAGATGGAAATGCACAAGTCCCTACAAATGCTTGAAGGGAAAATGTGAAAGAATGTGGAGTTTGTTTGCTCCAGCGGGGTATTGCAGCCTTGCCAACGCTGTATCCTCATGATTAATCCGGTATGCCGGAACGTGGCTTCTACTTGAAGTTCTACGACACAGCGCCGAACCGTTTACCGAACGACAGCCAACGAGAGACTGCGGGCTGCGGTGTCGACGCCCGGCGCTGGGGGCGGAGCCTGCACTACGTCACGTGATATACGGGTCGATGACCCGTGTGGCGCGCCATCTAGTGGTGGGACGGCCAACTGGTGTTCGAGTAGACGACGAACCTTCGCGAAGCGACGTCGGCACCGAAGAAATATCACTTATTCCGTTGATAGCGGCACAATGGCGCCACCTACTCAAAATTCCGTTATTTTGCTAATTGATGGGGAAAATGCGGTCCGGTAGGAACTGAGAGTTACTCAAATTTTTGGCGCTGTGAGGACAGAGTAAGGCCAACGTCTGGTGGCTGCTACCGACCAGGTATGGGCGCCGCTCGACCCGTCGGCCGGTCGATTTTCACGGTAGGCAAAAGGCAGTTTACTTTATTTGAAACTCTGAAGATTTCATTTGTTTTCTCAAAATAATTTTTAAAAGGGGATCTTGCGAATTGGTAGGCACCGGACAGTAGTTGTTCATGTATAAATCGTCACCGCGTCATTTCTGACGTTAACCATCCATGTGGGAATTATTTCTTAAAATTCTAAATCAATCGTCTAAATGAAATTTTCCAAAATAACGAAGCAGAAAGACAACCGGCATCGCTTCTCGGCCTTACTGGCTCAGATCAAAGTGTAGTACCTGTTCTTATCAGCTTAATATCTGATACGTCCCCGACATGGGGACCAGAATATTAAACTGATTTTTGGGCTTTGGTGGGTTTTGGGGGGCTTGCTCCTTTCCCACCGCGGGTTGACTTGGCGTTGCACTACCGCCGAGATCAGCCCACTTAACACCGATTATAAAAATAAGAGATTTTTCTGGTGGCGTGGTTCTCAACGCATTTATTCACGGTCACGCCTAATGGTGACCCAGCACGCACTAGATGAGAGGTGAAGACTGTTTGACTAATGCGATTTAAGTGGTCATATGATAGGGTGTGTGGTACCTTTGAAATTCCGAAGCTAGAATGTAAAAAGTTATTCCGGGACTATCTTCAGTCAGTATCAAATTCACCACGCGTCGCGGCAGCATCCTGCGCCACCTCCGAGCCGCCCATGCCACCGAGGTGTTCCGCACCATATGGGTGTGTGCTGGGTGCCAGGCCGGGCTCGGTCGCCGACCATCAAACCACGTCTGCCGAACACCGCGACCGGCCCAGCCTGCCTTCACACCACCACCAGTGCAGTGCCCACATTGCCGACGGCGCCGGTTCGAGAACCTACGAGGACTCTATAACCACCTGCGCCAGTGTTCGAGCCGGCGTCCGTCGGCGACAAACGCCGCACGACCGGCCGCGTCGCCAGCCAGCCCGGCACCGACCAACGTAGTGGTCGTCCGCCGGGGAACGCCGACCATCGTCGCCCGTCGCCGCCGTCCGCCGAACCAGCCGCCCGACAGACCGCTCCGCATCCCAGTCAGGCCCCGGCCCACGAAAATGCCGTCCACCGGAGGAGTGCCGACCGTCACCGGTCGTCGTCGCCGTCCCCCGGTGACCCCGGCTCCGGTGGCTGGCAGCCGCTCGCCCTTCCGTCGCCGTCCCCGGTGACCCCCGGCTCCGGTGGCTGGCAGCCGCTCGCCCTCTCCGTCGCCGTCCCCGGTGACCCCGGCTCCGGTGGCTGGCAGCCGCTCGCCCTCTCCGTCGCCGCGGTTTGCGATGCCGGAATTCGCGCCAATGACCCCGCCGCCACCGCTGCGACCCCCTCCCCTGGACACCGCCTCCTCGCACACCGCCGCCCGCTGCCACTGACTCTGACTCGGACCCCGACTCTGAGGTCGAGGAGTGGCGGGATGCCAGTGCCGAGCCCATCGAGGACGCCGACGCCACCGCAAGTTGGGAAGCGACGCCGGGCCCTAGCATGCCCAGCCTCGCCGCCCTGCTGAGGTCACCGGCCAGCCGATCCGCCGCCTCCGACTCCAGCCACACCGACTTGCCGGTGGCCTGGAACTCCAGCTGGGAGCAGCCGGACCCACCGGGCGGTCGGCGCACCGAGACCGGATCCCCCGACCTCCGCGCGCTCGGCGACTGGTTCTGGGGTCTGGAGGCTCACCGTCGCCGTCCGTCGCCTGCCGTCGGCCTCGCCGCCGCGGCGCGGCGAGCCCGCTCGCTGTCGGAGACGGAAGTTGTGCAGTGTTGTGCCTGTGGTGCCGTTGTGCCGCCCCGCATCCCTGTCTCCCAGCGCGCCGCCCGGGAGCCGGTGGAGCCCACGGCGCCGTCGACGGACGGGGGCGCGAGCCAGAGTTGCTGTCCCCGACCCCTGTCAGCCTCAGCACTCGGCTGACGCCGCCGGGAGTCGGGGAGCCCCGGTCGCCGTCCCCACGAGGAGATCGGTGGGTGGTGTCAGCGGCGCCGACACCCCGCATCCCTACCCCCAGCGCGCCGCCCCAGAGCCTCTGGAGCCCATGGCGCTGCCGACCGGACGGGAGCGCGAGCCGGAGTTGTTGTCCCCGACCCCTGTCAGCCCCAGCCCTCGGCTGACGTCACCGGGAATCGGGGAGCCCCGGTCGCCGTCCCCACGACGAAATCGGTGGGTGATGTCAGCGGCACCGACACCTTGCAGTCCCACCCCCAGCGAGCTTCCCCAAACATTCGGGAGTCTGCGTCGCCGCCCCTTGGGTCCCAGAGCCTCACATCGGCGCGGCGCTGGCCCGCCGAGCGGCTGACCTGCCCTGTCGCGGCTGCTGGTCAGCCAGCCCGGCCCGGCCGACCGTGCCCATTACCCGCCGACGGGAACTCAAAACATCGGCACCCCCTCCAAGGCAATCGGTCTGCCAGACCGGAGCGCCGGGGCAGACCAACCCCCACCGTCCCAACAGCTGCACCAGCCACGCGGTGTCGCGTCCCCGGCCATGACCCCCACCCGGGGACCGCCGGCGTGCGCAACGGTCGCGGCCGCCGGCCTCTGAACCTGTGAATGGCCACACCGGAAACCGGCGACCGCGTCCGCCCGGTAATCGATCGCCCAGGGGTGGACGCCGGGGCGCGGCAACTCTGGCTGCACCAGCAGCAGCGCCTCCGCCCGTACCACGCTGCCCAGCTGGTGACCACCGGCCGGCGCATGAAGGCACCGGAAGGCGAGTCACGGCGCGTAGAGAGCGACCCCCGGTCCCACAGCGTGTGATTGACGAGCGACCGCGACCATCGGCGGCCCCTTGTTCTACCGCTCCTGCGCCGCGTGCCTGCGGGCCCGGGCCTGCCGGGGGCGGGCCCGATGCCATCTCCTCCTCCAGGAGTGGGGAGGGGAGCGTCCGGCTGCGGTTGCCCGCGCCTCCCGTGAGTGTATGGGGGCGCCCGCTGCCCTCGGTGGGCCGCTCGTCGGCGTCGCCCGCTGCCGCCTCGACCGATCTCGAGGGCTTCCCCGCTGGAGGCTGCGGTTCGGCCCGTCGCCGTGGCTGGCTCCCTGCCGCCTGCAGGCGGTGGGACCCGGTCCGCGATGGGGGGACCTGGCACCGCCGTGACCTCCGCCCCGCGCCGCCCCCCGTGCCGCCGGGCCGGCGTGCGGTCGGGCGCCTCCTGTCCAGACGGGCGGGTGGCGTCCCCGTGCTGGCATCCGGCGCGGGTGTGGGCCGGGTGGTGGTTACTGGTGGGGGCCGGACCTCCTCTGCGGCGGGCCCCCGCGGCCCCTCGTCGTCCAGTTCTGGAGGGTCTTCGAGTCCCTATATCCCCCTTGCGGCCCGCGTTCCCCGTTCCCTCCCGTCCGTCGCGGGCCCGCCGCTTTGCCCGTTGGCCAGGCCGTGCGTGGCCGCGGCTGCCGTGTGCCGGCCGGCGGTGGCGCTGGGGCTGCGGGCCGCTCGTCTGGCGGGCCGCACTCCCTGGTGCCGCGGCCGGTCGGTGCTTGTGGCGGGCCGCCGGCCGCGACCGGTCGGACCGCAACCTTATCCTCCCCCGGCGGGCGGTGCCGGTGTCCGACCCTGACTCGGGGGTCGTCCGGCGCTGGCTCTCGCCACCCGTTCCTCACCTACCCTCCCCGGGGTCTACCCTGGCGGGGAACCGTGGGCCCGTCACGTCTCGTTCGTCCGGGTCCCGGTCCCCGCGTGGGTCTCCGCCGGCGCCCCGTGGCCGTGGCCGTGGCCGTGGCCGGGGCCGTGGTCGTGGCCGGGGTCGTGGCCGCGGCCGCGGGGCGGCTGCCGGTGGGACGGCTCCTGCCCCGACCCACCCTACCCCGGGGACACCCGATACCCCCGGGCGGTGACCCCTGCTCCGGCGGAGAGGCGCCTGTCGCCTCTCCAGCAGGGAGCTCCTGGAGCGCCTTCGGGGCCTCCTCGATCGCAGGGCCTCTTGGACGGAGGTCGAGGCGGCCCTGAGGGGCTCTGCCACCGAGCGGAGGAGCTCAACGCCGAGCATCACCTCAGGCGCGCGGCCGGCCGTACGGGCGGCGTCTAAACGGTGCTGGTGCGCCGGGCACTGCCGCCCGCTCGCCCGGCCGCAGACCTCCCTCGCCCCCCTCGTCCCCCTGGGGCCCCGCATGGACGTGTGCCCGTCCACGGACCCCCGCCCCAACCCCTCCCGGGGCGGCTGTGCCGCGCGGGGAGAGTCACCGGGTGCCCTGGCGGGCCCCGATGCACGACCCTCGCGAGGCCAGCCGACTCCAGCGGCTTTACAGGACCGATTGCGCCAGGGCGGTGCGGGGCCTTCTCGAGGGGACGGTGCCGCGGTGTGAGGTGTCGGAGGCCGACCTGCGAGTTCACTTTGCCGCGCCCCTGGCTGCCCAGCCGGAGGAGCGGGAACCGTGGGCGGACTGGCCGGGGGCCCCCAGCTGGGGCGTGCCCCCCGACTGCCCGCACCTGACGGCGCCCGTCCACCGAGACGAGGTCCTGCGCCGCTTGCGCCGTGCCTCCAACACGGCGCCGGGTGCTGACGGCCTGCGCTATGCCGCGTGGCGCGCCCTGGATCCCGACTGTCTACTCCTGACGGCGGCATTTGAGCTGTGCCGGCGGGCGCAGCGTGTGCCGCCGTCGTGGAAGGAGTCCGAGACGGTCCTTATCCACAAGGGTGGCGACCCCAGCGTGGCTGCCAGCTGGCGCCCGATAGCACTAGGCTTGACGGTTTGCCAAGCTGTACGCTGGGGTGTGGGCGGACCGGCTGAGCGCCTGGGCAGAGGCGGGAGACGTCCTGTCGCCCGGTCAGAAGGGCTTCAGGTCCTTTGATGGTGTGCTGGAGCACAACTTTGTGATCCAGTGTGCTATCAATGGGGCCCGTCGCTCCAATGAAGGGTGTCATGTGGCGTTTGTCGACCTGGCCAATGCGTTCGGCTCGGTCCCCCACTCACACCTTTGGAGTGTCCTGGACGCCTTCGGTCTTCCGACCGAGGCTCTGGGCATTCTACGTGACCTCTACGAGGGATCGTCTACCAGATTCCGCACTGGTGGAGGCCTGACGGCCTGTGTCGACACCCTGCGGGGCGTTCGGCAAGGCTGTCCGCTCAGTGGACTCCTTTTCAATATTGGAATGGAGCCCTGCTGCGTGCGCTGGAGCGCGCGGAGATCAGGTGCCTCAGCGTTTGCGGACGACCTGGCAATGATCTTCCCCACCGCCGAGGCTGCTCGGCGTGGGCTTGGCGTGCTCGAGCGCGGCTGCCACTGGTGTGGGCTGCAGCCGAACCCAGCAAAATCAGGACTGCTGTCGGTGCGGGCCGTCGCCCCGCCCGACCTCACGCTGTGTGGGTGCCGCTGCCCGCCATCCAGGAGGGCAGCTCTTACCGGTACCTGGGCCGACAGGTGGGCCACACCCGACTCTCGGAGCCGCCGCTACAGGTGCTGGCTGAAGCGCGTCGGGATGCTGAGAGGCTGTGCGATTCGGCTCTTGCCCCTTGGCAAAAGCTGGACGCACTGCGTACTTTCATCGTCCCGCGACTCACCCACTGCCTGCGGCTCGGCGTGCTGCCTAAGGGGCCACTTCGAGCGTTCGACGTGGCGCTCCGCTGGCGAGTGAAGGGGATCCTCGGCGTGCCGTGTAGTGCCGCCGTGGGTTACCTGTACGCGCCTGTCTCGTCGGGTGGCGTGGGGTTGACGGAGTATGTGGCGGAGGCGGACGTCTTAATGGCGGCTGCCACGTCGCAGCTCCTCCACTCCCGTGACCCCGAGACAGCGCGCCTCGCCAGCGTCGAGCTCGAGACTGTGGTTCGGCGTCGGCTCGGCCGGGCACCCACACCAGCTGACTTGGCAGCCTATCTGAATGGGGAGCGGATGCGAGATGGCGGTGACGTGTCCTCACGGTTCACGCGTACTCGTGTCGCCACCGTGGCGCTGGCCTCCCGAGTGGCCATTGCGTGGCATGCTGCCGTCCCCGGCCCCGGTGCTCCACGTGGGCACCGCGGCTGTCGAGCCGCGCAGGGGGGCCCGCACTGTCCGGGATGCGATCCGCCAACGCGCGCTGGCTGACCTCCTGGCCAAGCCCCACCAGGGTAAGGTCATGGATTGTGTCGCCAGCCAGCCTGTAAGCCCCACTATATGTATAATGGGAGCTTCACACGGTCGCCGAGTGGCGGTTCGTGCACCGGGCAAGGCTGGGCCTCGTGCCGCTTAACGGCTACCAGCGTGGCGCACGGGACCGGCGCTGCCGGCGCTGTGGCTACGCCAAAGAGACGCTGCCTCAGTGTACTCAACCACTGTAGGCCGCACAGTGCTGCGTTTCAGTTGCGCCACAACGCAGTGCTGTCCCGCCTCACCAAAGCGGTGCCGCAGCGTGGTGGCACGGAGCTGCGTGTCAATCGGCGGGTGCCGGGCGTGGACTCGGCTCTCCGCCCGGACCTAGTCGTGACGCGTGGCAACGAGGTCTCGTTGGTCGATGTTACCATCGCCTTCGAGAACCGACCTTTTTTTTTTTTTTTTTTTTTTTTTTTCCCCCCCCGCCCCCCCCACACAAAAAAAAAAAAAAACCTGTTCTTATCAGCTTAATATCTGATACGTCCCCGACATGGGGACCAGAATATTAAACTGATTTTTGGGCTTTGGTGGGTTTTGGGGGCTTGCTCCTTTCCCACCGCGGGTTGACTTGGCGTTGCACTACCGCCGAGATCAGCCCACTTAACACCGATTATAAAAATAAGAGATTTTTCTGGTGGCGTGGTTCTCAACGCATTTATTCACGGTCACGCCTAATGGTGACCCAGCACGCACTAGATGAGAGGTGAAGACTGTTTGACTAATGCGATTTAAGTGGTCATATGATAGGGTGTGTGGTACCTTTGAAATTCCGAAGCTAGAATGTAAAAAGTTATTCCGGGACTATCTTCAGTCAGTATCAAATCCCGCCCCATGAAATTGTACAGGGGCACCGCTGAGGAGAGAAGCATCCCAGCAGTTGTTGGGACCAGGCGCGGTCCGCCCACTGAGGAATCTAAGGCAGTGCCGCACCTCAGTAGAGCTGAAAGATCTTTCTGATGTTATTTTCGTGCATAGCGATGCTCTTATACATCGTAAAATAACAAAATTAGAAAGTCGTCATGAAACTTTCATTGGTGATTCGTAATTATCGTGAAAATTCCAGTCAAGATGTACATATTCAATTTGGAACAGTTCTATCATTAATCTGAAATACGTATGAGTGAGGCAGGCCTTAATCCAAATGTCGCCATGTTATGCGCTTTCGTTTCATACGAAGCGTAAGGTATACACAAGAAAAACGGCCTTCGCAAGATGAACTAAAACGTTTCTGCGGTGTGCATTGCACCGTCAGAGGAAATTGTGTGCAAGTTGACTTTCGGGCTACATCGGAACATGCTTCACACAAAAAGTTCCCATTGATTCATGACATTAACCCGCGCCGTCTTTCCTGTCAAATCCTCCCACCCCGTCTCGGGGGGCGGTTGAAGAACCCCCTCTAAAATCCAAACTAAGCATCGCACGAAAACGAAAGAGGTGTCATCGGAATGCGCTCGACGAGTAGTGTCCGGGTCCGCCCCGAAAACAATTTCCCCATAAGTGACGTCACCAGGGGGACTAGATTTTCACGACTTTTCACGACTTGCATTATGTTTTTTACTCTGGGAAGTTCATTTTTTTGGGATACATAAAAAAACAAAATTGATTTGGAATGAAAAAAGGACAGCGAAATCTACCAGGGCTATAATCTGTTTACCCCCCCAAAAAAATATTTTTCTTCTCAAATTAAAAAATTCTGAGTTTTGAAGTTTTCTTTCATTTTCCTCCTTCAATGGGTAGAGCAGACCGATAAATGTTGTGGGAAGTCAACTTGCCCTAATAAAAATGCTTACTTTAGCCAGAATCCTGTGTTTGAACTGCAATATGGCAAATACGCAAAAGTTATATGTAGTCAAAAACGAAAAAAAGAGAAAAATTCAACTTGTACGTTTTGTTGCATCCGTAAAGATAAGCAAACGCTAAAAGTTTCATTAAAATATCTGTATCGGTTAAAGCGTGACAACTGGTTAAACTTTTTTGGAGGTGACCTCACTTGACCTTCACTAACTCGTTGACCCTAGACGACCTGACCTAAACATTTTGAATCAGCATGTCAAATTGATGTGGGAAAAGGTATGCCAAGTTTGGCCAAGCTGCCGAGCGCCGTTCGTCCGCTATCCGCGAAAAATCTGAGGGGGGGGGGGCGTTTGAAGACCCCCCCCCCCGAGACGGGACGGGTTAAGGAATTGTGCGACACTGTGGGGTTGGTACAAGTTTCCTACCTACATAGATGGGTAGGAAAGGTAAGAAATTCCGTTCAACTAAAAGCGTTAAGGAACGGTGGGCTAAGACTGGGCTTTTATGTGGTCCTTCTCAGCTATTCCCCTAACAGCCTGCTTTGCAGCAGAATTGGTCTATGGTACACAATGTATGCAAAACTAGAAATATTTCATGCAAAATTCAAGGGGTTAGAAACTTGTGCAAAATATTGAAACAAATCTGAGAATTAGTTTTGCTTGGCACCGCTGAGCAACTAAAAACCAGCCCAGGATCTTCCAATGGATCCAATTTGTACTGGTATGTTGAACTATTCCAAGTTTAAAACCAGGCTTAGTCTGACCAAATGATCAATCTGATCTTTGGGCTTATAATATTGTTCATGTTCCTCATAGTTGTTGGGCAAGTGCCCATGCCTGGATGTTGGTATGAGGTCTGGACCCCATGGTTTGGTTTCCTGCTAATCTTAGTTTGTCAATTTCCATATGCACTAGAAATGTGCCTTGAAAATATGAACTTGAATCCCCTGACTTTGTGAGATATCTCCAGCCCTGCAAGTGCCAAGGAAGTTTGGAAGGGAGAGTGGAAGGAGATGTTGGCAATCTCTAAATGTGACCAGCTATGACTAAATTGAATAATTGGTTGACACATGTGGAAATTTTGTTGGCTTTTTCAAGTTGCAATGCTCCATGATATTTTTTGGGACTCTGAAACCCTGAACAAACTTAAATTCGCATATCATTATAAACTTTGATCCTTAGTGTATGAACTAATGCATTTCCAGGTCCAGCAAATGTATAGTTTTTGTGTGGCCCAAAAATTGATTTGGTTATTCCTCTGTTCGATGTGCTGTGGTTCTATGGAATGGGAAAATGTAGTCATATCCATTTTGCTAAACGCTGATTATAACTCATGCAAGATATCTTATTATTCTGCCTTAGTGTATTCACAGGACATGCTTTACACATGTCGCGTTACTTCCAAAAAGCAAACAAAGGTGTTAGGCTTAGCTATTTCAGGTGCTTTTAATTTGGAAGGTTTGACTTTTTCCATTAAAAAGTGATCCGTTGGATTGGGATTTAATTTTGAGAAGGGAACAAATTCCTTTTTTGGTGGGGAAATTATGTTCTTTTTCATTAATATTAGGCTAGAATAGGAAAGGGGCATATTACATTTTATTTTACACCTTATTTTTACGCCATGTTACCTAACTAAAAGCCACTTACTTTGTGTTATTTTGCTTGCCAGCTGAAAAGTAATCATTTGGAGAGGAAATTAGTGGTCACACTAGCTTCATCACTTTTATAGAGAGTATATTTGGAAAAATTTAAGAGTCCAGAAAATACCTTAAAGCACAATTGCATGGATATTTTTGTGTGAAAAGTATAGGTACCAAAGAAGTTCAGAATGTGTCGTTCTTGTGAATAGATATGGTGACATTGTATGATAATTGGCAACGAAGCAAAATATGTGCACCCACAACCATTGGCGGATCAAGGGGAGCTGGGGGCATATGCCACTCCCTCCCCCTTAGAGGCTTGGTACTCCTGCCGGATGATCCACTCTTGTGTCATTTGTATTTGTATCGATAGATCATTATTATGTATATATATATATATATATATATATATATATATATATATATATATATATATATATATATATATATATATATATATATATATATATATATATACATATATATATATATACATATATATATATATATATATATATATATATATATATATATATATATATATATATATATATATACTATATATATTTATATATTACAATTATCCCTCGTAGAGCAAGTTCTCCCCCCACCCCACCCCTCCCGATCAAAATTCCTAGCTCCCCCCCATTCCCAGAATCATGGCCCATCAACGCACAGCATTTGCAAGCTGCCGAGCGCACCATTCCATTTCCTCAACATAATTCGTTTTCCTTTTGCTACTCCCACCCCAGGTAAAGGAACTTGCCGACTTGCTTTTCGGCTTCGAGCCTTCCGAAAATAATCCTGCCACTGATAGCATGTGCAGGCCAGTGGGTACCTGTCCCATCTCAAGGCGACCAATTCCATCACATGGTCATCGTCAGCACTGCTACATCGTGATCCGATGGGCTCCGAGTCTGCCAACATGGCTGCGCCCGTGAACGCTTCCCTCCCGCGCCCGAGTCACACCGCCGTCGCCTGGCGGAATTATGTTGAAGTTGTGCCGCCGCTCGGCAAGTATAGATGGTACGGCCGGCGGCGGAGCGCTCCGACAGCCAGCCGGCCCTGGCTTCTGACCACGCTCGTGGTCTTCTGATGCGTGATGCGGCCCGTCCATGGTGGAGTATGTGTCGGCGACCATTTTCCGCCATGAAGCAAGGGAAGGTGTTTGGTTTGGTTACATGAGATCAGTTTGGGTGTCTTTATTGATAGCAATTTTTCTTTTTAACAAATATGTCGATTTTTATGAACCGCTAACCGCTTCCTTTATTTTTTCAGTTAGCTTGGGCATGTAAATCAAGCAGAAAGATGCTTGCATTCATTTGCAAACATCTCAAATCTTTTGGTGAAAAGTCCCACATATAATCTGTGTATAATCCCATATATCCCAGGCAATTCCCAATGGATGGTAATTTTTTGGATGACAAACATCCAGTACACGAACATTGTTTCAACCCTGGTTGGACAGAGTGCATGTCAGCAGTCAGCAGACTGGTTATGTCCTTTGCAATCCTGGATGTGGAGAGGACATTTTTGGGTGTAAGTGAATATGGAGAAGATGTTTTTATTCCAGCTTATGGGGTCGGAATCTCGGCTTGTACTTTCCAGTATGAGCACATCACAAAGCAGTCCATGATCAAGAACCATTATTGACCTACAAGTGTGAAAAATAGGGAAGACATCCTCAAGAGGATGATGCTCTGGATGCACCAAATCCAGGATTAGGCAGTTTTTCTCAACCCAGGCAGTCGCTGATCTGATTGTATATATATGCACACCACGCTTCTGATTACTGTCAATTTCATATTCTTCTATGTTAAATTGAGTGGGGTGATGCCAGGGAGCAACATTTTGTCTCTGGGTGCAGTATGTTGATAGATTATGGCCAGCCAAACATTTTAATTCAATGATCATTACGTCAGGCGTCAGACGCAATTTTAATGTGGACATCAGGCGGACCCCCAGTAAAGAAAGAAAACAGGTAGGTTCCTGATGCCAGTCAAGAACTCTGAAACATGCGCCCGCGACAAGTGCGCCCGGATTTCCATTAGTGTGTGTGCGTAACATATAGTTACAATTTATGAGACTCTGTCTCCATAAAATATGATGCGAATTGCATGTATGAAAGTTAGTTTGCCTTCAGACGTAAATTCCATTGTCATTTACAGTGATATATTGCCCATATTGTTACTTTGCGCATTGCATTCTGGAACTTTCCACCACAGACAGCCGGACGCTGGCGGCGACGCTGGCGGCCCCCGGCCCGCCACCATTCAAAATATGGTGGGGCGCAAACTATTCCCTGAATGTTAATGGGCCCAAACGTCAAAGTAACAGGCAGATTTTCAGATTTGAAACGCAAGGCGATGTATCTGGCATGAGTTCTGCCACAAGTACAGTCCAGTTCGACAGGTTTTATCGATATTGTCTAAGAATATTGCGCTTATGGGCGTTGAATGAAAAGAATGCATTTACAACCGTGAATCACTCCAATATCATTTTGGCGTGGCAGAGCCGATGCTGCTTAGTATTGTTGAAGGGTGGAACTTCACGATAATTTTGTCATGCCACCCCTCGGCGGCCCTCCGTATCCTTCGGGCAGCAACTATCGGCGCTTGACGTGCATCGAGCCATGCCAGAACCTCAATGATTCCGGACAGCTTCATGTCAAAAGGTAAAAATGACAAGGTGGCTGTTGTCAGGGCTGTGAGGAAGCCGCTGCAGCAACTGTGGGGCGGCCACTGCCACGGCTATGAGGAGGCCGCTGCAGCAACTGTGGGGCGGCCACTGCCACGGCTATGAGGCGGCCACTGCTGCGACTGTGAGGCGGCCACTGCTGCGACTGTGAGGCGGCCACTGCTGCGACTGTGAGGCGGCCACTGCTGCGACTGTGAGGCGGCCACTGCTGCGACTGTGAGGCGGCCACTGCTGCGACTGTGAGGCGGCCACTGCTGCGACTGTGAGGCGGCCACTGCTGCGACTGTGAGGCGGCCACTGCTGCGACTGTGAGGCGGCCACTGCTTGCGACTGTGAGGCGGCCACTGCCAACTGTGCGAGCGGCCACTGCTGCACCGTGAGGCGGCCACTGCTGCGACTGTGAGGCGGCCACTGCTGCGACTGTGAGGCGGCCACTGCTGCGACTGTGAGGCGGCCACTGCTGCGACTGTGAGGCGGCCACTGCAGCAAGTGTGGGACGGCCACTGCCACGGCTGTGGGCGGCCCTGCTCAGGCGCCACTGCAGCAACTGTGGGGCGGCCACTGCCACGGCTATGAGGCGGCCACTGCTGCGACTGTAGGCGGCCACTGCTGCGACGTGAGGCGGCCACTCCACGGCTGTGAGGCGGCCACTGCCACGGCTATAGGCGGCCACTGCCACGGCTTGAGGCGGCCCTGCGCACTGTGAGGCGACCCCAACTGTGAGGCGGCCACTGCCACGGCTGTGAGGCGGCCACCTGTGAGGCGGCCACTGCTGCGACTTGAGGCGGCCACTGAGCACTGCCACGGCTGTGAGGCGGCCACTGCTGCGACTGTGAGGCGGCCACTGCTGCGACTGTGAGGCGGCCACTGCTGCGACTGTGAGGCGGCCACTGTGATGGCTGTGAGGCGGCCACTGCTGCGACTGTGAGGCGGCCACTGCTGCGACTGTGAGGCGGCCACTGCTGCGACTGTGAGGCGGCCACTGCTGCGACTGTGAGGCGGCCACTGCCACGGCTATGAGGCGGCCACTGCTGCGACTGTGAGGCGGCCACTGCTGCGACTGTGAGGCGGCCACTGCTGCGACTGTGAGGCGGCCACTGCCACGGCTGTGAGGCGGCCGCTGCTGCGACTGTGAGGCGGCCACTGCCACGGCTATGAGGCGGCCACTGCCACGGCTGTGAGGCGGCTGCTGCAAGGCGCCACTGCCACGGCATGAGGAAGCCACTGCGCAACTGTGAGGCGGCCACTGCCACGGCTATGAGGCGGCCACTGCTGCGACTGTGAGGCGGCCACTGCGATGGTTGTGAGGCCGCCACTGCCGCAGCTAAAACTGATCGGCAATGGTGTGAAATGTTATCTTAAATATGCCAAATTGCGCAATGTCTAGAAAATGATTTTATACGACGCTATTTAGAAGTACACCACTAAAGTTAAGATAGATCAGGATCTCATCAATATCCGCGTATTTTCATGTTTCTTCCACAAAATATATCCAGCTGAAAAATGTGGTGAAAAAGATCTTATAGGAAGGGGCTTAGGCCTACTAGTTCGGTTACTACCGTTCAAGTGTAGAAGTACTTGACCTATCAGTAAGTACATTTTTTCTTGTTTTGTATGTTATTTCAGATGACAACTAATGGGAATTATACATTTTCATGTGGACTGTAAACTTAGTCAATTCTATACACGGTGGAAGATTGCGAGCAATTGATGTCCGATTGCCGAAGATCACTTGGGATTTTTCGCCTATATATGCCGCACTCCGGATAATGTCATTCTTCGCTATCTTTCAGGAAATTTTGTTCATCCTCCACTGTCTCGGAGCGACATTCAGAAGTTCCTATGGGAAGGGCGACACTCCTTTTTGTGTGCCAAAATTTACTCAGGGCCCCAAGCGACACCTATTTCTAAGGAAACAATCGAAGAGAGAATGGAAGGCCGTCAGATCTGCAAAAAGTGGATGATCAAGAAAACTCCATGTTTCGGAAATGTCATGTTATCCAATCCCGAGGGACAACCGCACCCTTCTCCACCGAACCAAACCCCCTCTCCATCGGAACCGTACCTGATTGGGAACCATTTTCCCAGAATTGTATCTCGTTGGCGACCACCGAAAGGCCTTTTGTTAGCCCTGGCCTGGCCCAACTATGTTATGATGTCACCTGTAAAACAGCACAGCACAGTTTTTAACGCCTCCCCTCTCCCATTCACGCCCAACAACCGTACCCATTCTTACATTCTTACCGTACCCATTCGTTCCCATTCACCATACCTCTGCATACCTTTGCGATCATACCCAGAGTGTCAGCCTCACTGACAATCTGGGCAATCTCAAAAAGTCTACTCCGCTTCCCAACGGCATTGGTGTCTTTCAGTGATCTGCTCTCGGCCCGCTCCTCTACTGCATCTTCGCCAACGACCTCAGTCTGTTCGTTGAAGGTGCAGTGGTAGTCCAATATGCGGACGACACCCAAATTTTGGTTAGTGGTAAAAAATCGGAATTTAGAAATATCGTCACGAGGATGGAAAATGTTTTGGCCTCTCTTGACTCTTGGTTTCGTGCAAACGGCCTCAAAGTGAATGCCGGAAAGACGCAACTAATGCTGCTGGGGAGTCAGCAAAATTTGCGCCACACCCCCAAATTACCGTAAAATTTCGCGATCACAATCTAATTCCCATCTCGGAAGCAAAAAATCTCGGATTAATCTTTGACCGCTCTCTCAGCTGGGACTCCCATGTCTCCACTATCACTAGGCGCTGCTTCGGTACTTTGAGTGGTCTATCGCATCTGAGGAGTTACCTGCCGCCCGCTGTCATTTCCGCTTTAGTCAATGCCTTGGTACTGTCACAGATCCGGTATTGTATTTCGGTGTACGGCAATGGAACGGAAAAGAATCTGTCTCACATCCAAAACATTATTAACTATGCAGCAAAAGTAATTTTCGGCCGCAAAAAATTTGATCATGTATCGGACCTGCTGGAGAAATTGGGCTGGCTGAACGCGCGGGACCTCGCTCAGTACCACACGCTGACCTTGCTGCACAAGGTGCGCCGCCTGGGTGAGCCAGACTCACTAGCCTGCGAATTTGCTCTGGTATCACAGACGCGCGACAGGACCACCAGGCAAGACAGCAATCTGCACGTGCCCAGATCGCGAACCAACATGGGCAAGCGACGTTTTTGTAGTCGTGCGGCTAGACTCTACAATGCCTTGCCGCCCGATCTGACGCGGCTACCCATCCCTCTGTTTGGGCCGCACCTAAAACGTCACTTGCGTAGGAACCCGGATTGTGGAGGCACTTAGCGCCTTATTTATGTGTCTGCTTTTATGACTGCTTGTAGACGATAACTGAATGTATGATACCTTTGCCGACCTCTCTTTTTATTTGCATGACGTGAGGCTATAATAGCCACGAGCTATTTGTGGATGGCCTTAATACATGTCTGTCTGTGAACACAGTATGTCATCGCAAGGGCACTCTCAGCGAGAGAGGGGCAGCTATGCTCAGTCGGCACCAACATTATGCATGTCCACCATCGGTCAAATCCTGAATCCAACACAGGATTCAGGATTCAGGATCCAACAATCCTGAATCCTAAATCTGTTTCGACTCTCCATACACGTAGGAGCTAGTTTCAGATGTAGAAAGTTTGCATACCATTCTTGTTGTTTTCCAAGAGTTGCTACTCACTACGTCTTGGGTGGAGTGGCACCGGCTACGATGGCGGTACGAGATGGGAACGGCTAATACTGACCTGGCACTGAAACGCTTCCCACCATCTCTTAGCCAGACTTGTGCTCGACTCGATTTGAATCGAGAATCGACTCATGAATCAATCGTTCTTTTTTATTTTTTTTTTTTTTTTTTTTTTTTTTTTTTTTTTTTTTTTTTTTTTTTTCCCCCCCCCTCTTTCTTTGTTGGGGGGGGGGGGGGGGGGAAATTTTTTTTTGGGGGGGGGGGGGACCCGCGGGCCTTTTTTTCCCTTACCCCCCCCCCTTAACCCCCCGGCCCCCCCCCCCCCAATCAATCGTTTTTGGATGAGTCACGATTTGAATCGATTATTTCCACAAAATATAACTTGAGTCGTGAGTTGAATCACATATTTCTTTTAAAAATGAGTCGAATCATGAGACAATCGTTCAAATACCATGTGTGGGCAGTGCACATTTAATGATATGGCTCATGAGTCTGATACCACTGAGTCGGATCTGAATCGATCCAAATTCATGTCAGTCTGTTTGAGTCACGAGTCGAATCAGATCTCAAGACCTATGAGTCACATGTTAGTCGACTCAAAAAATGTGAGTCGAGCACAAGTCTGCTCTTATCTGTGGAGTTCATTGGCGTAGATGGCGCCCTCAAACTGTGTGCAATGAACTAGTCAATCGGTGTCGGGTAAGTGCTACGCTGCAGCAGACATTGTAAACACCGCTCTGCGCATCATCTCGCTCGGCTCGATACTGGAATGTTTATCAGTCATTCAAACGGCTTGAGCCTCCGTCCGTGGTGGCGGTGTGCGCGGTTTCGCTGCCAGAGACTGCACCGAGCGCTGGCAGAGGCGGGACCGGTGCGGGAGACCGGCCGCGGAGGCAGTCGGCGGCTTTCTCTGGTGGTGTTAGCGTGCGGTCGCGGGCGGTGCGTTGCAGTCTCGCAGGTGGATCTTTCTCCAGGCGGAGGTTGTCGTGCTTGCGCTTAAGGTACGTGTCGATGGCTGCGTGTGACGTGACGTCATATTCCGGCATGACGTCATAACTGTGCGGTGCAGTTGATCCACAGCTACAACTGACTGTTGTTTGTTTGTTTAATAAATAAATTTAATCCGAGTTGTTGCTGCGGGTGACTTTAGGAACCAGGGTTCTATTGCTAAACAGACCTTGTTGCGTGAACCCTGGCCCCACCACCTGATCCATCAAATCCAGTGCAATGGCAGAATTTCGATCGAAAGTTTCAACGTGCCGTCAATACACCGACAGGACCGCCCGGTAGCTCGTCCCCGGTCTTATCGGGCCAGCTGCCAACTGACACTCCCGGCCGGGGGCTAAATGCGAGCGTGCGAAGCGACTCAAACCCAGTGTTACCAGGACAGGGCAGACCAGCGCAAGCCAGCGCTCTAACCAACCGAGCTAGCGGGGCGGAATATTTATTGTTTATTGCTTCTGCTGACGATCCTGCAGCCGCTACACCAACACGCAAGCACCAAGCTGAAAAAGACACATTCCTAGCCCAAGAATAACATTATTTTAACGTATATTATGATATTATGTTACGACGTCATGTATGTTATGAACTGATATTGACTAGCTGAAGCTTGATTGTGCACATCACCTTTAATCGTTGCCTACCTGTATTGTGCTGTTCCCGTGCCATATGGCTGAATGCAACTCATGACTGCCACTACTGTTCTGCTTCTCATTTGTCGACACTGGGCATGTCTGAGTTGAGCTGCAGCTGGATGTTAGTGGTGCAAGAACAGTTGGTAATGCGCCTTAATCCAAACCCAACTGATGCCTCAGTGCATGGTTATTTATCATAGTTTACGCAGCTTAACACGCCATACGATTGTACTGCTTAGTGATCAGCAATCGAATTTAGAGCTTAAAACGTGTTTAATCATAGTAGACCTCTATTGATGGATAGGTATGTCCATTCATGATGTGATGCATTCTAATTGCATTGGTGGTGTACAATCCGAAAAACGACCGGATCATTTTTTTCCCTTTTGCGCTTATTGGACGCCAATGGCTAAGGCCGGTCCAGTTGTTTTTCGCGCATATCTGGGAAATCTCGGAGACTAATGATTCGGAAAAATAAATCGTTGTAAGCATTTCATTGTCGTACCTTACACTCACTACATTTTTTTCTTCAGTTTGTGATACATGCTGATTTATGTAGTGTATTGCCATGTTTAGTGTGCGATATAACGCAGCATTCCACGGAAAGTTAACGTGGCCCACTACCTGGCAGTAAGGATGCAATAAGTGGCGGGGATGGCCGAGTGGTTAAGGTGTCGGGCTATAGGTACCAAAGTCCCGGGTTCGACTCTAGCGCCACCCAGGACATTTCCCAATCCCGCTACCGGCGAAACAGTGTGGCATGAAGAACGTTCGTTGCGGCTTCACGGCGCACCCAGCAGCTGAGGTCCCATGTCGCCGCCTGCCTCTCACCCTGGCAGGAAGGGCGGGCACCGTCGGGAATCGAACCCCGTACCTCTAGCGTGCCTCACCCTCAGATTAATCACTGAGCTATGAACTCCCCGGTATATACAACCATAATATTTAAATAAATAGGGTATTTCAGATATATGTTTACATTGTGAGGCTGACATTTTGACAGTTTCGACACACGGAAGCTTCATTATCTCCCATTCTTCAGCAACACCATTGTACTGTATTTAACCGAGCCGGAACAAATGCCATTTTAGCGCAAAGGAAGCAGGCGGATGAGAAGAAAGAACGAAATGCATTTGCATGCATGTATTTGCTTGCATGCAGAGCGAAATGCATTGTTGCTTACACCCACACGAGTCACTGAGGGAGGGCTTTTTATAGCCCCTTGTATCTTCGCAACCAAGGAACCGATTACGTCCATTCAAACGGCATTCGATAGCCCTATAACTTTAATCGAGAGAACATAGTTTTTGTTAGCCTGGAAATCACTGCTGAGGTCACAAGTTATGTCAAATTAAAATATTAGGCTGTTGTCTCGAGAGATCACATTTTCAACACGAACCAGGGCATAGGGGTAGTGTAAAATGTCGGCAGGGGATGAATACATGCAGTGTGTGGCTAACATTGCCCACGCAGACACGTATGTATGCCTAGCCTCATGCATAATGTCCGATCGTGTTCCTGCAGCACGGGAACAATGGTCCGCCTCTCACCCTTACTCATCGATCACTCCCAACGTCGCCTGTATATTCTGGTGCATGCAGTAATGTTCAATAGGTCTCTCCATCCATTCAATATCATGCCTCCTGCTGTATTACCTGCAGCAATGCGTGCCGAGCCATGACTTAGCGGCAATGAGAGGGAGAGAGAGGGTGGGGAGAGAGAGACAGAGAGAGGGAGAGAAAGAGAGGGGAGGGGAGGGGAGGGGGAGGGTACGGCACACCCGCCTTGTTCGCACCCGCAAAGCGATGAGAAGATAGTGGGACCCACATGAATCTTATCAAATGAGGCGAGACTCGTGGTAAATATAAATCGGCTTCTAATTCGCGCCGTCCAGATCAGAGCCAGTTGCCCCGATGTTCCCGTGCCTTCGGTCTTGGTCCCGCCATAGGTGTGGTCAGACGGGTCTTCTAGTCGCAAATGTCCCACCACGTGTGCCAATTTGGCACCAACGATTCGTCGCCAATGTGCCCGTCACAATGCCACGTCACAGTACCTGGCTGATTCTGACCTTTGTGACGTGTGGACGAGTAGCCACGGCACGCTCCACGAATGTGCAGACGAGTGCCGCTGAATCAAACACTCTTTCCTTTGCACTAGCACGGTGCCGGTCGCACATCGGGAGGTCACTCTCACCTTGCTGGTCAGCCTTGCTGCCCAGCGCGGGTTGTTATCTCTGGTGTTATCTCGGGGGCAGTGGTTCTGGACACGCCGCTCAGCAGGTTGCTGGCGAGAGTTCTTGCTTGTTGTGCTATCAATTGCATCGAGTGAAACTTTTGTCTCGCTGTTGAGCCGTGTCGGAAGCATGTCGAAGCCAAACCTGGACCACCGGCTCGAGTCGCAGTAAGAGTGCATCGGCGATATCAGGTTTGCGACCGCATACGACTTTGACGACTCAAGACTTACTTCTGCAAGTGCGACTGGGCTGACTTCGGTGCGCCCATAAACCCCGACTGGCTTGAGTTCGTTTGGAAACAGGGCGAAATGTGGCTGCAGCCACCTCGGCGGATTTGTGTTAGGATGATTAGGATTTGTGCTAGGATTGACGATGCGGTCATCTATGGAAGAAGGCGTAGGATTGTCGGCTTTGCCTTCGTGAAATTAGCGTGTGCCTAGGGTCGCATTCCAGCGATAAACGTGGCAAGTTGCCCATTTCACAGTCGAAAGATTGTGGGTTCGGGCCTCACCTGTCGCTACCCTTCTTCTGCGGCCAATCGGCGTGAGAGATTGGCGACGCTACATGGTTCAACGGTCGACGTGTCGTAAAAAATCGACAGCCAACCAGCGATAAACATTAGCTTGCTTCCACATTAGCTGAAACTGTACCGTGAGAAGAAGTACAAATGAGAAATGCGTCGCGATGTTTATTTTTTGTGCTATTTAAATTACTCCCAAACAGTGCATATATCGCAAGCGGTATCATTCCCATCCATTATACGTTAGCTCATTCGTTATCGGCGTCAGGCTCGTAAGACCGTCGGTTCGAATCCCCAGCCGATTGGGTTGTCTAGTCCATGCGCGAGTAATTTATATGCGACACTATGCGACTGTATGGCGACACAGCATGGCAACACTGTAAGGCGACACTGCATGACCCAGCAGTCCAATGTGTCGCAAAAGAGCTCAAGGCTCTTCTTCTTCGCATAGATTCCTCCAGCACTTGGCTATTGGCCCGCAAGGTCGCATCGCCGCATCTAGAAATGGAACGACGTGTTTTTATGTCTGTCCATCAGGGTACTGTTGACAGCCTATAGTTCACCTTCGTGAACCATCTATGCAGATATGACTAGACATAGGCTATGCACACAGACCCAGCATTGAAATAATGGCTAGTGTTCGGGTGGCACTGTCAAAAAGGATGTAGCATGCTGCATTACTTCGTATTTCAACTGATTTTACCGATAGCCCAGTTACATCAAACCGACCAATCAATGGGGCACATAGTCATAGCGATATCTGCATCTGCATTTCCGTTGTTAATTGGAGGAGCGATGTCTGTGCAACAGCAGCTAGTACCTTAGCCTGCAGACATAGCACATCCAAACAGAACAATCAACTAATACCTTAGCCTGCAGACATAGTACATCCAAACAGAACAATCAACTAGTACCTTAGCCTGCAGACATAGTACATCCAAACAGAACAATCAACTAGTACCTTAGCCTCCAGCCTGTGTGCGTGATCAAAGTCATAGTCAAAGTCATGTATTGGGGTACTTCCACGTGGTGGCTGCTCTGCACCCAGACAATGTTGCGTGGGCGCATCAGGTAGAGAAAATTGCATCAGAAACATTTCAAGAACACACAGCGTATAAACACTTACACCTCTATAGTAAGACTAGCGACTCTGCGCCAAAGCACGTACGAATGCAGAGCGACTCGGTGCTTGCCTGGTGACTGGTGGTAGCCTATTCCAAGCGACCGCGGCGAGGTACGAAACACCTCGCCGGGTCTGCGTGAGTCGACATCTTGTGAGATGAAGCTCACCGACTGACCCACCTCTGGTCTCCCTCTGCGATACTTGTGACCGCCAGGTAAACATTCTACGAACAGCGATGCTCAATACTGGAGGATCTCGTTGCATCCTCCAGAAACTGGCAGGATGGCGGGGAGTGGCCGGGTGATGGAGGCGTGGCCGGGTGATGGGGGCGTGGTCGGGTGATGGGGGCGTGGTCGGATGATAGAGGTGTGACCGGGTGACGGGGGCGTGGTCGGGTGATGGAGGCGTGGTCGGGTGATGGGGGCGTGGTCGGATGATGGGGGCGTGGTCGGGTGATGGAGGTGTGGCAGAGTTTTGGCGCTTGACGACTTTCCCTTGAACTGTCTGGCGTGGCCGACACAGCTGGTGCATTTGACAAGCACTTCAATTGATCAGGTTGATCGTTCCACTGGTGTAACGCTTCTGGACGAGGAACTATTATAAAAGCACACCTTATTTTGGGTGCAGAAAATGTTCGATTGCCAGCTTTAAGCTTCATGTTCAAATTGGACTTGCATCTTGAAATGAGAAAAAAAACTAATGTTTTTGCCGACTACCGCTTTTTATATGACATCAGCCTTTTGAGGACTCGGCCTTCTTCAGAAGTAAAGATGTGCCCCTCAGGACTCGGCCTTCGTTATGTGTGGGCGCATGTTTCATCGCGATGGGCGTCTTCAGCTAAAAAAAAACAAGTAGAGTACACTCGAACATACCGCAGGAGCATTTAATAAATCAGAGGAGTGTCGTTCTCCAATCAGATAGGTGCCATCGAAAAGCGTGTGAGGGCAGAACTAGTCCCCTCTCTCTCTCTCTGCCAGCTACGTCCGGGTAAAGAGGAATTAGGGGAGGAGGAAGGTGGAGTCGGCTGAAGCAGATACAGGGGCCATCACCCCACGCATGTATTGGCTACCGTTGCGCGTCGGAAAAAGACAACATCCAGAAGAGCATTTCCGGCAATTCATTGTTCCGAAGGTCATTACCTGACCGGTGATATTTGCGGCAGTGCTTGTGGTATCAGCTGGCTTTCCAGTTCTGGAAGTCAGTAGAGGACGTGACGCAACACCTGGACATCTGGACCGGGTTCCCCATTGTGTTCGTGCATGGCACCGGACCACGTGATTTGCCAGCAGGCCCATCGGAGGAGGCTGCAACGACGCATAGTAGCGCCCCCCCCCCCCCCGGTCTCTCGTCACCAGTGATGGAAGCACCGCACCATCCTGAGACTTCGGGGAGACCGGGGACACATAAGCCATTCTTGCATGCTGTGACCTGGTCGATGGACAACTTTGGCCGATGTCTCCGTCGTGTCCTAGATTAGCAGGCATGCGGGTGCCATTGTGCAAGAAGGGATTATCTTGCAAATCTTGTTCCCCGTATTGAACATCCAGCATATCCCAAGATTGTGCGAACCTGGTCATCACGCTGTAATAAGCTGCTAAAACAGGAACGATAGGTGGGAGGGGTCAGGGGGTGCATATGATGAAGTGCTGGAATTAATTGAACCATGGACGTTTTGCAAAAATATGTTGTAGGTATCATAGGCGAATACTGCCGACCAGTTTTGTGTCAGCTGAGTGTAGAGGAGGTATGGAAATGACCGTCAATGGTGAAAAACTCATCTTGTTTGGATACAGTGGGATGTGATTTTGAGCTGGAACGAAATGTTATCCATGCAAAATATTTATATATATTCCACAAGTCGTGAATGAAGATCACTTTTACTCCAGAGCAGACACCCGACTGTTAATCGCAGGATCGTGGGCTCGAATCCCACAAACAGCGGTGGCGACGCTACGTGACTCAACGGTCGATGTGTCGTAAAACTAATAACCAGCCAACCAACCACAACCAGCGGGAGTACCGAGTCCAGAGTCCACACGCGACCAACCGGTGTGAGAGGTTGGCGACGCTGTATGGCCCAGCAGTCAGGTGCGGCGCAAAATATCCCAATGTTCTTCTTCTTCTCATGCCGTTTCCATTCACGTGGCATGTCCATCAATCGTCCCCGTCCCATGGCATCCCCGTTACGTGACATCTCCATTAGGTGGCATCCCCGTCACATGGCATTTCAGTCTCGTGGCATCCCCGTCACGTAGCATCCCCTTCACGTGACATTCCCGTCACGTGGCATCCCCGTCACGTGGCATCCCCGTCACATGACATCCCGGTCACGTTGCATCCCCGTCATCCCGTCACTGCATCCCCTCACGTGGCATCCTAGCCAAGTGGCATGCACGTGAAGTGGCATCCCCGTGAAGTGGCATCCCCGTATGTGACATCCCCGTCATGTGGCATCCCCGGTAGCTGTGTGTGGTACCAGAAGCAGACCCATACGGCTGGCTGTCTGGAATGATCAGCTCGGCTCCGCCAACCGTCGGGACGACCGATAGTGCTGGGTATAGTGGATATAGTGCTGGGTATAGCTCCCACGTGGATATCTCCACACACCATCACAGCTACTCCCTTGGGAACCCTCGTCCCGTCCTGTGGCCATCCTCGTTTCTTAGTGGCCTCTTTCCCCGGGTATCCAACTTTCTCCTTCAGTAGCCTCCTCTCATTTACTTATCTACCTCTTCCCGTGGTATTCTCATGACCAGTGTATGACACTTCCTCCTTCGGTAGCCTCCTGCCCTTTCCTACCTCTGCCCGCGGTAGCTTCCTCTCATTTGCCTACTTCTTCCGGTGGCATCCTCCTGTCCTGCCTATGCCACCTCGCTCGGTCCTGTCCTTATCGACATCTGCCACCAGTATTCTCTTGTCCCCACCTACCTCTTCCCGCGGTAGCCCCCTCTCCTTCACCTACCGCTTCCTGTGGTATCCTGCCTCGTGTTTTCCTCCTCCTCCCTATATATCCTCGTGTTTGCCTTCCCCGGCAGGCTACTGTTCCTGGTACGGCCACCCCCCGCCGCGTGGCAGCATCCTCTGCTTTACCAATCGTTTGCGTGGTGCGATATGGAGTTCGGTTCAGAGGCAGATTGGTTGGTTATCGGCTTCACACGTAGACGGCTTTGGTTATATAGCATCGCCTCCTACATCGGTTGGTTGTGGGTGAAGGGCAGCGATTGGTGAAGCGTAAGCCCACCATTCGGCTGGGATACGTGCGTCCTGCATCAGGTCTACCCGCCGTCTATCTTGAGACAGATGCTGATGGTCTATACACCAGCCACCAGCATTGTGAGCGCATCTTCAGGAAGACGCCGATGGTGTATACACTAGACGCTGGGATTGTGAGCGTATCTTCAGGAAGACGCCGATGGTACACTAGACGCTGGGATTGTGAGAGTATCTTCAGGAAGACGCCGATGGTGTATACACTAGACGCTGGGATTGTGAGCGCATCTTCAGGAAGACGCCGATGGTGTATACACTAGACGCTGGGATTGTGAGCGTATCTTCAGGAAGACGCCGATGGTGTATACACTAGACGCTGGATTGTGAGCGCATCTTCAGGAAGACCGCCGATGGTATATACACTAGACGCTGGGATTGTGAGCGCATCTTCAGGAAGACGCCGATGGTTTATACACTAGACGCTGGGATTGTGAGCGCATCTTCAGGAAGACGCCGATGGTTTATACACTAGACGCTGGGATTGTGAGCGTATCTTCAGGAAGACGCCGATGGTGTATACACTAGACGCTGGGATTGTGAGCGCATCTTCAGGAAGACGCCGATGGTTATACACTAGACGCTGGGATTGTGAGCGTATCTTCAGGAAGACGCCGATGGTACACTAGACGCTGGGATTGTGAGCGTATCTTCAGGAAGACGCCGATGGTGTATACACTAGACGCTGGGATTGTGAGCGTATCTTCAGGAAGACGCCGATGGTACACTAGACGCTGGGATTGTGAGCGCATCTTCAGGAAGACACCGATGGTTTGGTACACTAGACGCTGGCACTTTCATGCTGGGCTCGCGTTGAAGCAGGCGCAGATGGCGTATCCACCGGCATGCGGGGTTTATAGTGGTGTCCTGTCCAGGGTGCGGCACCGACCACAGGCACCACAGCGCGGGCGAAAGTCCCACTATTGCGAGACTGGGCTCCCGTGAGACAACCCTCTCAGGCCGCCGGCGGACGGCTTCACTTTCATGCCAGCCGCCTTGATCCGTCGGCGAATGGCCAGCCGCCTTGATCCGCCGGCGAATGGCCAGCCGCCTTGATCCGCCGACGAATGGCCTGTGATCCTGTCGACGGTGACACGGGAACTGTCTCAAAGCGTGTGTGTGTGGGGGGGGGGAGGGTCGGGGCACTCGTGGATCTGAGGGGCAGATGGCTACGCACCCCCTCCTAACTCCCCCTCCCCAAAGAGGTTTATTTCTGACCAAATGTTGCACTACTTTGTCGATTCCTCTAGATATAACACTTGGTGAGGTCAATATTGCCTAAAGCGAAACTGACGACCATTAAGTGTTCAAATCGAAATGCATTTGTGTGCGAAATCCGATTTATTTAAAGTGACGCTCTCCCTAACCGGTCCTTTTGGATCCCCCGCTGGTAAGAGGGAGGGCAAGAGCCACTGCGAAGTCGACTCATTCCGTGCAACACGCAACACGCGTATCGTCAATGGCAAGCTGGTCCAAAATTTCCGGGGTGGCGCTCTATCTGCCCCACCCCTCGGTTCTCGCGCCCTGATCTCGATCCTGATCTCGGCCTGCAGTTCGGCCATCAGCCAACAGCGTAGCCTGACCACGTACTGGGTCCTATCTGGTGGCCGGCCTGAGTTTTATCGCCCAGATCGCACCGACTCTGCGCCGACGCCGTCATCACGACGTGACGTCATCACGACGTGACGTCATCACGACGTGACGTCATCACGACGTGACGTCACGGCACGACGTCTTGCATCGTTAACTTCACCCCGCAGACATCTCGGCGATACTTGAACCGATGTTGTGATACGTTGACGCGGTGCTGGCGATTTAACTTCCATGCCATTCCGGTCAGATCCTCACACACCGGCATGGGGTGGTCATCATAACGCCCCTCTAATCTCGAAACGAGGCGTCGCACGACAACGAAATGGGTGAATCGGAAAACGCTCGGTGAGTAGGGCCAGTTATCATCCACAAAATTTAACCACCTCAAAAAGAGACATCACTAAGGGGTTTGTGTGATCACGATTCACGCCATGTTTTAGGCTCTGGGAAGTTCATTTCGATGAAGATTATAAAACAAAAACTTATTTGGAATCAGAAAAGGAAGGCGACATGGACCTAATACATGTGCGATCTTCGCACGAAGGAAGTTACTCGCAAAACATCTATCTACATCACTGTATCTGTTCGATTACTTCACAGTGCAGATGGATTGACTGCAGTGTGTGTATTTGTCATCTGTGTCACGTGGAAACGATCGGGTTACTGCTCCTCATGGTGGGTGTACGCGCATTGTCTCGCGCCTCTAGTCCCTGTCAAGAGTTTCAAGATGAGAACCCCTAGATAGTCAACAGCCAATCACATATCACACCGACACTGACGTCATCACAGACGTCACTGCTACGTCCAATCGCAGTGCAGATCGGTGCCTTAAGAACGTGATATTGGAACACAGCATGAATGAATTCCTTGATAGAATCCAACTTGGACCCGTGAAGGTGAAGGTGGCACATTCAATCAAAATTCCTTGGTAACTAGGATGCTAATGAAAGTTTAACCAGCTTAAAATGCATTCGATTTGTTATGGCATACAGAGCAGCAGCGAAACTTCCACATAGCTGCACCCGTAACTTCGAAATCCAAGCCAAATCCGAAGGCTTTGTAAAAATATCAAATCCGATTTGCATGCCATCAAGTGTTAAATCCGCAAGGATGTTCATGACCGTTGTCATGGGTTTTGAATCAGAAGGATAAGTGGGTTCCTATATTCTTCCTGTGGAGTGGGGGGTTCGCTCCCTCCCGGTTATGCAGGTCACGCGGTTAATCAAGTCCATGTTATTGTTCAATTGCCATTCACTCGCCATCCATCTCAGTGTCATCCACCCGAGTACCATCTACGTAAGTGCCATCCATTTGAATGACAGCAAAGATATTGAAGGCAACTTCTGGCTGCTGCGTTAGCTCTTCCCATGAAGTATCACTAGGCACAGTGGTATGAGAAAGAGGTGGGCTGGGCATGGGGCGTGGCCGGCCGGGCGTTGTCCAGCCTATAACTTTGGAGGCGTTTTAAATGTGCGCCATGGGGTGAGGGACTGGGTCATCAGTGTTCCTTGCCAGTCCCACCCGATATAGCTCCATCACGCCCTGACGCGCATACTTGCTGCGTTCCACACAATATGTGTGGTTTTATTCCTACGACCCTCACTTTGCGCCGCGCCCAAATGTCTTTTATTGAGACATGGCCACATCAAATTTAACATCCGTGACCCGAGTACAAAATAGACATGCCACCCAGCCAACAGCGGACACCAAAACAGTGATTACCAATTATCACCCAAGTGAAGTGAAAAGCAAATCGAATATGGCAGCGCAGCTACACAGTAGAAAAAAAACATCGCTGTAGAAAGTACCATGCCGCGCAGCAGAACAACACGAAGCCACTTCCGAGTCGGGAGAGGCGCGTTTCCATTATGCTGTCCATCATCGACGCGTTGTGCGCGCGGAGTGAAGAGGGGAGGGGAGCCGCCGTGACCTACTTCGCTCGCTGGCTGCGGTGACCGTGGTTCGGTGACCTCGGCGACCTCCGTGACACTTGCGGCTCGGGGTGGCGGTAAACACAGTTGAGAGTGACACAGTCGCCTTGGCAACTAACTGGCAGGTGGCTGGCTGCGCGCGGTGAAGATGGCTGCCACGCAAAGGTGCCGCCACTCATTCTGGTAAAATTCGAATTTCTCTCGGGACGCCCCCAAAGTGGTGAGGTTAGGAATGAAAAGAAACGTAGTGAAGTTTCAGCGCGATTAAAAATATTTAGCACTGCCCCGGGCTGTTAAAGTCGCAGAGTATATAGGCTTCATTGCGTTGAAGTCCCCCATGTACTAATAATTGATAAATAGCAAGATAAATCACGTCACAAACACCCCGTCTGTGTGTTCCTGTGCTTACAAAGGTTGTCCCCGGAGTGGGGGGGGGGGGGGGACGATGGAACACGTCTCTGCTCCTAGACTTCGTCATTTCAGCTGCAGGGGAAAGCCCATGTTGCTGCATGTAAATAATCGAAGTATAATTCCTCCTGTTCTGCCTCCCATCCAGAATCTGTGCCAGCACGACTAGTGCGCCTGCAATATATTGAGCTAAAAGTATTGCTGAAATGGTATGGATGGTGGGTGTGGCATGGATGGCGGAAACGGCATGAATGGTGGGAACGGCATGGATGGTAGGAACGGCATGGATGGTTACGATGTTATGGATGGTTACGTTGGTATGGATGGTTACGATTATATAGATGATGACGATGGTATGGATGGTTACGATGGTATGGATGGTTACAAAAGTATGGATGGTGGGAGTGAAATGGATGGTGGGAGTGAAATGGATGGTGGGAGTGAAATGGATGGTGGAAGTAGTATGGATAGTGGGAGTGCTATGGATAGTGATTATGGTATGGGAATGGCATGTAACGGTATGAAATGGTATAGTATGGATGGCAGGCATGGTGGAATGGGATTGGTTGCCAGAATGGTTTTGTTCAGCAAAGTCCTGTACTCAGCGGAGGCCCGTGGTCACGGACCCTGACCCCGACCTTCAGCGCAGCCCGAGTCACGGACCCTGACCCCGACCTTCAGCGGAGCCCGGGTCACGGACCTTGACTTCGCCATCCGATCGAACAACTCCAGTTCAACGGTGGCATTGAAAGGTCTGGGCGTCAGCTGCCAACACTGCAGCACGGTCGCACGTCTCGGCTGTCCGGGTCAGCCGTCGGCACAGCACAACACAGCACAACACAGCACAGCACAGCACAGCACAGCACAGCACAGCACAGCACAGCCCGGAACTGAGCGACAGCAAGTGCGGCGAAATTTTATCTTACCTTTATCCATATATTATCCGGAGCATTCCAACAGGGGACACTGTGCACTGCCAGCTCACAATTTCATGATGTATGCATGGTCGGTTTCATCCACGATTCGTTTGCAAATCGATATAGAAGACGACTCAGTGCAAGGTGGTTTGCTCAGTTTGGCACGAACGCCAGCCATATATATATAATATATATATATATATATATATATATATATATATATATATATATATATATATATATATATATATATATATATATATATATATATATATATATATATATATATATATATATATATATATAATCATCTAACATCACCGTTTCGACGCAGTTGTTCCCATACTATTTCATACAATTTCATTGATGCATATCCACCGTATGTGGTAATGCGCTAAGAACAGTTCATCTGAGCTATCTGCTCTATCTGCTTATTTGCCACTTTTTAGTCTTCTGTTCCTCTTGGATCGCTGCATCCAGGCGGCTGTGCATCCAGTTCGCCACCAATCGCACATGCAGTCTCCGAGCGAGTCCACTGTCCAGCTCCCAGAGGGAAAGCCGCACCAACGCACACATTGTAACATGCCGGCGACAAGAAGACGAGCCGACCGATTCTCCCGAGCCTCACCAGACCGGACGTCGTGTTGACCGGATGTCATAATCGGCCGCGGCGCGCCACGTCCATCACGAAAACCCCCGGCATTCCGCGCCAGCATGCGTTGCCCGCTGTGCGCGTGCGGCACGCTGGACGTGCGCCTGCCGTCAGCTGCGACACCCATCGTCAGCTGCGACACCTGTAATCAGCTGCGACACCTGCCGTCAGCTGCGACACCTGTAATCAGCTGCGACAACCGCCGTCAGCTGCGACACCTGCCGTCAGCTGCGACACCCATCGTCAGCTGCGACACCCATCATCAGCCCATACAGTATCAGCTGCGACACCCATCGTCAGCTGCGACATGAATCAGCTGCGACACCTGCCGTCAGCTGCGACACCTGCCGTCAGCTGCGACACCTGTCGTCAGCTGCGACACCCATCGTCAGCTGCGACCTCTGCACCAGTCGACATTGGCTGCGGTCAGGACACCGCGGACGACCAGGGATTAGACCTGCCCGAGCATGCCGCCGCCAATGAGATAATACTCCCGCAGAGAGTGATGCGGTTTCTAATAGACGCAGATTTGTGTGCAGCCTTCACGATGGTGTGACGCTTCGATAGTGACCTGTGATGTCTTGTTTATTGGTTGGTTCACGACGCACTTTCTGCACATTCACGGCTAATGGCGCCGCCCACACTGTTTCGCCGGTGGGCCGCGGGATTGGGAAATGTTCCGAGCGGCGCTAGTGTCGAACCCAGGACCTTTGGTACCCAGAGCCCAACACCTTAACCACTCGACCATCCCCGCCCCGTGACCTGTGATGTCAACCCAGAAGGCGTGTACGGGTGTGTTTTGAACACAAGGTCAGCTCTGTACGCCATCGTGGAACATCCGTGTGACCAGTATAAAATATTGTTCTGATGCTTGCCATCAGGCAGAATTAGTGTCCTGTCACGTGTTATCGGATGGTAATGCTGTCCTGACCTGTGCCGTGATCTGCCATCGCAGGCCAGACCTTGTGGCACACAAGCCGATGTGTTTGTATCAGGTCTCCCGCGCGCTGAGTATCGAGGCATCGGAGGTGGTTCACCGGCCCCAGCGCACTCTACGACAAACAATATACCACCGTGCGGGCTTGAAACTTCATTCCGAAAAAAAACCGATGGCTGGCCAGTGCGACTTAATTTACATGAGATGACTTGGCATGCTAGTCTGCCGGACCAAATTGACATGTTTTCACCTGCTGTGAGGCGGTCTCGAAGGTTTTGCGCCACTGGGATATACTTGGAGACTGTATAAGGGAGAAAAACTCCGCCAAGCACTCCTTACACTGATACCTCAGTGTACCTCAGTGCCCTTCTACTGATACCTCAGGACAACGATCTTATTGCCGATATTGGTAGAAATATGGGAGGTTGGTTGCTTTCGTCATCTACATCTTCTTTCATTCCGGTGTTATTCTGCATTATCTTCTTCCTGTTGAACAACAAACGCGCGAAGTGCGGGAAGAATGTCCAGCCTGGACGCCGTACCGCGTACCGCCCGGAGCCGATTCCGTTCCGCGCGAGCGTCACTCCTGAGTGAACGTCACTCCTGAGTGAACGGCCGGCCCGCTCGCGTGTGGTCCGGAGAGCTACTCACTCGAGTCGGCCCCAGCGGACGGCGAGAGGCGACGACGGCGGCAGTGCGAGGCCACTTTCGAATCGTGCGCGGCGTCGACTGGCTCTGCGAGCGGTGCGCCGAGATTGCCCGCCGCCATACGGTAATTCATCGCCGATTGCCGAGACCGTTTTGTATTGAACCCGACGGCGGTCCAGGTGCGAAATCAAAACGGCACTACCCTTCCCTCACACCCGCACCACCTCCTGAGGCCGACGTGTGTGACTGGACATCACTGGACATCACATGCCATCACATCACTAGGTATCATATCATTCGACATCACATGGCATCACTAGACATCACATGACATGATGTCACATGAATGTTGAGAGGCCGTCAGCAGGTGAGATAGATATTGCCTAGAAGAAGTCAGTTCAGAGGAAATGAAACGACAGTGTTACCCATAGCCCAGAGGAAGCGGTTTAAAGACAGCCAATGTCCAGAGGTGCCTGCCTGATCAGACAAAAAATGACCAGGGTCGAAGCTGACGGTGGGCTTTAGTTGGTTCTTGCCTGAGCTGTAAATGGCTAATGAATGCTATTGCTGCTCTTGCATTATTTTCGACATTTCTGGGAAATGTTCCATGCCGATATTTACGCACCTAGTGCTTCTCCACCACTCTGAGAGAATGCCCAATAGAACTGTAAAATGATCGTAATAAACGTTATGATGATGATGATGATGATGATGGGACTTACTCCCCCTACGCAAGCTGACAGCAACCCTTCGTTGGAGAGTGGCGTCGGCCTGAACCTCTGTGATCGGCCGGATCTCCAGGTGACATCTAAAAGAGGGCTGTTATTGTTCGGGATAACATCCAATATATAGATGGTACTTGTATGTTACTTTGTTCTTAATATTTTATTTCTTGTTAACATTCCTGCCAACTGGTCAGCCCTTGGGCATTAACGTTTTCTCTGTTCACCCAAAACAAAGAACGAACCCAACTGGCTCAACGTTACCCACAATGCACGTCGACAACGGTTGGTGTGTTCAATGGCCTCCTTCCCGAATGTCTTCAACCTAATATATGCTCTTATATAACACTTGAAGCTAAATTGGGAAGGGACAACAACCTGCCGGCCGATATTGGTCGAACTGGGGAAGTGGGTGGCAGTCATCTGCACTTCCCTTCGCCCTGATGTTATTCTCCGATATTTTTATTCTGTTAAACGTCAAGCACCAAGCATGACAGTATTATCCAGTGTGACTTGAAGAGATTGCCTTGTACCAGCAGCCGATAGGCGAGCTTCAGCAGCCCAATCCACGGACCACTGCGAACATCGTTTAGGTAAGCATAGCCAAATAGCTATGAATAATATAGGACTTACACGATTGCAATTGTTGCATTGGGTTGCAGCGTGACCCAGGATTATATCCTGCACGCCTGAGCAGGCATGGCTACACTTGCGATCTGCGAGCCTTTCGAACTGTTACGCAGATTGGACGCATGAATGTTGGGAAATTGATGGGTAGTTCTTGGCAAGGTTGGAGACATCTTCGTTGTTCGAGAAACGTATTTCTCAATTTCTAATACAATGCCCACATCAAGTCAGTGCTTTGGTGAACCGACGAGATGAGCGATGAAGATATCGCTCCCCGTGAGGACATCTTTCGCTGCTCACTCAGCTAATGTCGCCACTATATCCCCGCAATCACCTGCAAATGACGAAAGTCCACCATGAGCAGCTTGGTTCCGAACCCGCACCCAACGGTTAGCAGTCAGTCTCAAGTCAGTTTTACGCAGTAGTAATAAGCGGAATGACTATCAGCAGCCGGAAAACAACGAACATTGAGATGAGTGTGACATATTGCTTGTACACAGCGTGCTATCAAGGATACAGCGCGCTATTTCCAGTGTACGCCCCCCCCCCCCCAGGTGCGCGGCATGTCAAACACAGCACCGACCTACCCTCCCCACACTACATTATGAACTAACGAAACAAGATTCCACCCTGCCACATTATACTACATCCCCAACAATACAGAGATACTATACACCACTGTGAATCCCTATGGTAGAGGAATGCATGGCATGTAATAAGACCCAACATATCCCCTAGCGTAGCAACATTCTTATAATTCAATATGCATTGAATAGAGGACGAGCAGCCTGCAGTAAGTTGCTAGTCTCACAATCGAAAGGTTGTGGGTTCGAGTCTCACCTGTCGCTACTCTTCGCCCGCGACCAATCGGCGTGATAGATTGGCGACGCCACGTGACTGAACGGTCGATGTGTCGCAAAAACCAATAACCGACAAATATGCACTGATTACCTCCAACCGTACCTGTGCAGTGTACAGCATACTAATGTGTATCGTGTACATCCTCCAAGCGAAGCGATGGCCACTCCTCCCATGTGCACAGCATACGTCCAAACATAGCCACAAGCAGCCTCATTCAACCGTGCACCGAACACGGCCAACGCCCCCTCACCATCCCCTCCCCACCCCGCCGGCAGGGGGCCCATCGCGTGCACGCCGAACGTCCGCCGACGGGCGGTCAGTGCACGGGCGGTCAGTGCACGGACGGTCAGTGCACGGGCGGTCAGTGCACGGGCGGTCAGTGCACGGGCGGTCAGTGCACAGGCGGTCAGTGCACGGGCGGTCAGTGCACGGGCGGTCAGTGCACGGGCGGTCAGTGCACGGGCGGTCAGTGCACGGGCGGTCAGTGCACGGGCGGTCAGTGCACGGGCGGTCAGTGCACGGGCGGTCAGTGCACGGGCGGTCAGTGCACGGGCGGTCAGTGCACGGGCGGTCAGTGCACGGGCGGTCAGTGCACGGGCGGTCAGTGCACGGGCGGTCAGTGCACGGGCGGTCAGTGCACGGGCGGTCAGTGCACGGGCGGTCAGTGGACGGGCGGTCAGTGCACGGGCGGTCAGTGCACGGGCGGTCAGTGCACGGGCGGTCAGTGCACGGGCGGTCAGTGCACGGGCGGTCAGTGGACGGGCGGTCAGTGGACGGGCGGTCAGTGGACGGGCGGTCAGTGGACGGACGGTCAGTGCACGGGGTCAGTGGACGGGCGGTCAGTGCACGGGCGGTCAGTGCACGAGCGGTCAGTGCACGGGCGGTCAGTGCACGGGCGGTCAGTGCACGGGCGGTCAGTGCACGGACGGTCAGTGGACGGGCGGTCAGTGCACGGGCGGTCAGTGCACGGGCGGTCAGTGCACGGGCGGTCAGTGCACGGGCGGTCAGTGCACGAGGCGGTCAGTGCACGGGCGGTCAGTGCACGGGCGGTCAGTGCACGGGCGGTCAGTGCACGGGCGGTCAGTGGACGGGCGGTCAGTGCACGGGCGGTCAGTGCACGGGCGGTCAGTGCACGGGCGGTCAGTGGACGGGCGGTCAGTGCACGGGCGGTCAGTGGACGGGCGGTCAGTGCACGGGCGGTCAGTGCACGGGCGGTCAGTGCACGGGCGGTCAGTGCACGGGCGGTCAGTGCACGGGCGGTCAGTGCACGGGCGGTCAGTGCACGGGCGGTCAGTGCACGGGCGGTCAGTGCACGGGCAGTCAGTGCACGGGCAGTCAGTGCTCGGGCAGTCAGTGCACGGGCGGTCAGTGCACGGGCGGTCAGTGCACGGGCGGTCAGTGCACGGGCGGTCAGTGCACGGGCGGTCAGTGCACGGGCGGTCAGTGCACGGGCGGTCAGTGCACGGGCGGTCAGTGCACGGGCGGTCAGTGCACGGGCGGTCAGTGCACGGGCGGTCAGTGCACGGGCGGTCAGTGCACGGGCAGTCAGTGCACGGGCGGTCAGTGCACGGGCGGTCAGTGCACGGGCGGTCAGTGCACGGGCGGTCAGTGCACGGGCGGTCAGTGCACGGGCGGTCAGTGCACGGGCGGTCAGTGCACGGGCGGTCAGTGCACGGGCGGTCAGTGCACGGGCGGAGGTGTGGCCGAAGGTGCGCTGACCGCAGCACAATCGGAGCGGGCCGCGGCATCTGCCCCGGCGATTGTCCGTCTGATCGCCTGCTCCTGAGACGACGGAAGGTGCCGGCCGTCTGGATACGCAGTGGTCACGCTTCTGCGGCTATACTCTGCTTGTGGCCCAGCACCAGACTGTACACGCCTACTAAAGCAGTGCTGAGTCTCCGGCTCAAATGATAACTCCAGCCCCACAGGCTCTCTCTCCTCCTCTCCTCTCTCCTCTCTCGCTCATCCTCTCTCTCGCTCTCTCTCCTGTCCTCTCTCCTCTCTCCTATCTCCTCTCCCCTCTCCCCTCTCTCCTCTCTCCTCTCTCCTCTCTCCTCTCTCATCTCTCTCTCTCCTCTCCCCTCTCTCCTCTCTCTCCTCTTTGCTCTGTGAAAGAGAGAAAAAGACTATCTCTACCGCGGAAAAGGTAGCTGGGTTCCAGTTCAACAACCCACAACTGGAGATAGGCGTGAGTTGCTGCAGTTTGCGTCGCACGAGCTTCCTACGGGCGCTACATGACCAATGTAGCCGATGTGCCCTAAAGCCCCAATAAATAAACGAATAAGCGGGAGCTCCCGCTCGTCCGCACCGCAGCCCTCGGGTCAACTCCTGGGCGCTCCTCTGACGCAACAGCCGCGCCGCCGGGGTCCAGTGCCACTCGTCAGGCCACAATGCGCACCGTGCACGGACGACTCGTCAGCCCACAATGCACACCGTGCACGGACGACTCGTCAGCCCACAATGCGCACCGTGCACAGACGACTCGTCAGCCCACAATGCACACCGTGCACGGACGACTCGTCAGCCCACAATGCGCACCGTGCACGGACGACTCGTCAGCCCACAATGCGCACCGTGCACGGACGACTCGTCAGCCCACAATGCGCACCGTGCACGGACGACTCGTCAGCCCACAATGCACACCGTGCAGCCTCGTCAGCCCAAATGCGCACCGTGCACGGACGACTCGTCAGCCCACAATGCACACCGTGCACGGACGACTCGTCAGCCCACAATGCGCACCGTGCACGGACGACTCGTCAGCCCACAATGCGCACCGTGCACGGACGACTCGTCAGCCCACAATGCACACCGTGCACGGACGACTCGTCAGCCCACAATGCGCACCGTGCACGGACGACTCGTCAGCCCACAATGCGCACCGTGCACGGACGACTCGTCAGCCCACAATGCACACCGTGCACGGACGACTCGTCAGCCCACAATGCACACCGTGCACGGACGACTCGTCAGCCCACAATGCGCACCGTGCACGGACGACTCGTCAGCCCACAATGCGCACCGTGCACGGACCACCTCGGCGGTGCTCTGGATGGTAACTAAGCCAGGTCAGCGGCCCGCGCCGTGCCGACCGGCAACTCCGCCTTCGCCGTGTCGGGGAGTCTTGCGAGCCCCCCTCTATCTTCAGATCTACGTACGCTGGGATGGAATGCAGAACAACGTTTGAAAGCTCTGGTCATGTTGAGGAGTGCGAAGCACACCTCGGACTTGCATGTTCGGAGATGAGGTCATCGGAGGTCGTATTAGGCAACTATATGGACGCTGTCCTTAGTCCCTAGAGGTGATTAAAATAGACAGAACTTGTTATTATATTCCCTTGAGGAGTACAGACGAATCATCGGGTACCTTTTCCGTGGCGAAATAGCAGGGACCGTGCGAGTTATTGCCGTCGAGACATGGCAACACATTCACCTCTTACATTCCACAGATGCTGCACCTATTTCTTTCTTGAGGCAAATATTTATTGCGGATCATCACCAACAGCTCAGTGTACCCAATAACAGGTGACGTCACACAAATGAACGAAGAGAAAGCAGTACTTCCCGGCATAAATACCTACGCACCGATTATCGGAACCGAATAGAAAACGAGATATATCCATCAGCGGCTGAAGTATATCCACACGTAATATTTTGCGGCGAATTTGATACAGCCGGAACTGGAGGGAGGGGAGGTGGGGCACGGGCAGGTGTAGTCGCTGGGAGCATGGGCAACATGGACAACATGGACAACAGCATGGAGCAATTTATCCATGCTTTGTCTGCTATAGAGCAAACATTACCTGAGTGTCCAGACGTGTACTGAACGGATGGGTCCAGACTGACCGGACAGTATCGAGCGGACAGTGTCCGGACTGTCCGGACAGTACCGAGCGGACAGTGTCCGGACTGTCCTGACAGCACCGAGCGGACAGTGTCCGGACTGTCCGGACAGTACTGAGCGGACAGTGTCCGGACTGACCGGACAGCACCGAGCGGACAGTGTCCGGACTGTCCGGACAGCACTGAGCGGACAGTGTCCGGACTGTCCGGACAGTACTGAGCGGACAGTGTCCGGACTGTCCGGACAGACGGAGCGGGCAGTGTCCGGACTGTCCGGACAGTACCGAGCGGACCCGGCCCGGACAAGCACTGTTGCGAGATATTTGCTAATGACTCCCGCAATCCCGGCGGAGAAAACGCAGCCAGATATTAGGCTAATATTTGAGAATCTTCTCGAATACTCGAGGCTTTCATATCACCATGTCAAGTAGTTTCTCAATGGATGCGGTTTTTCGTCGGCGTTTCCTTTCGGATATTTCGAACAGATTGTTGCTGCACAGCATGCATGAGCAAATACGTTTCCTAATGGCATGCTTTGAATGCATCCAACCACGTGACGTACTCCGAGACAAAGGAAAAACATGCACAAGTAGATATGTGGTGCGAGTCTTCGCCAACTAGGAATGTAGTGTTGTAACCTGTGGAAGTGCGACCGCTATTTGCTCTGGTAATCATCTTGTAGTCAAGAACACGACTGTTGCTATTTAAAATCATTACCGTCGTGTCACATGCATTGGTTGCCTGCACCTGCAGATAAGTATATAGATTAACAATAGATAAGAACACAGACACGTGAGTATAGATAAGTACAGGCAATCGGATGCAAACATGCCGTAGGATACCGCGAAAAGCACAATGTCGCATGCCGCGGGGAATCGTGACGTCATGCCGCGATCAGGAAGGGCTGGAAGTGTAGGATAGTGTGGTGCCTCGATGTAGTTCTCATCCCCACACACCGACACAGCAGATGACGTATGCACGGCATGGCATAGCATGACGTGGTGTATGGCACATGGCATGTTGTATGTCATATGACATGTTGTGTGGCACATGGCATGTTGTGTGGCACATGGCCCACCATATCCGACAGGACGCAATGATGCGAGTCAAGTAAGGGCACCCTTTGCAACAAGGGCGTCATGAAAGTAACATTGACAGGAATAAGTCGGATCTTTCGCAATCCACCCACCGAAAGCCGAACAATTGGTACTGAGGAAACAAAAACATGAGCGCGAGATCCAGAAGGCTAGTTTTCGATCGGTGTGGAGGAGGGAGGAATTTCATCTTTTCTCTTGGATTTAGAGAAAAACGTCAGGTTTGAACAGATAACACTCGGTGGGTTCATTGAAGACGATATTTTATTCATGCTTATTCATGTTGTCAGATTTCGATAAAATTTCATTTTAGCGCTGATGTTCGGAAAAAAATCTTCCTTTTCCTGGGTTGTACGATGGGCCCGTGTCCTCCCCGCCCACCCCCGCCTATGTCCCCCAGCCCCCAGTAAGCATGAGGACGTGAATTAGTGCGTCTGGCTGTCTTGCTGGCACCAGTGAATGCATCCAATGCATCAAACACCAGCCGTTCTTGCACAGCGGGTGTGAGGCTGCACGATACTCGGCATGTCTGGTGCCGGCGGCTCTGCCGGATGAGCTGGTCCGACGGTTTTGGCCGCAGGCGCATCACGCAATCCGAGCGATGACCCGATTTGTGTATTGGAGCGGAGTATAGCGGTGTTGTGTTACGTTGTGGCTAGGGAATGGTCGGGAAACACGATATTGGAGGAGCGGCGCGAAGTAGATGCCAGCACTGGATAGGGGAGGATCACTCGAACCACTGACGGTGCGCGGGTCGATGCCAGATTTGGCCCCTGGCACGGGCGCGGGATTAAAAGCTTAGAAGTGGAAGGTGCTCGAGGGAGGGGGCGGGGGCTAATTGGCTGTTTGGTCGCTTTCTTGCTGGGATAGGTCGGTACTTTAGGCAGATTTTACATCCCGCTGTCCTGTTCGACTAGGAGTGCTGCTTCGGATAATCATCATCCCGTGTCGGTTTGTGAGGGTGAGAACCACATCGAGGCTGTGTCGGTGTGTGAGGGTGAGAACCACATCGAGGCTGGGTCGGTGTGTGAGGGTGAGAACCACATCGAGGCTGTGTCGGTGTGTGAGGGTGAGAACCCATCGAGGCTGTGTCGGTGTGTGAGGGTGAGAATTACATCGAGGCTGTGTCTGTGTGTGAGGGTGAGAACTACATCGAGGCTGTGTCGTGTGTGAGGGAAAAAACCAGGTTTCATAATATGGTGTGTGAGGGTGAGAACCACATCGAGACTGTGTCGGTGTGTGAGGGTGAGAACTACATCGAGGCTGTGTCGGTGTGTGAGGGTGAGAACTACATCGAGGCCGCTGCAGTCAGGTGGTTTCTGATGGTTGTGGGAGACATACACGAATATGTATGTGAGGTGCATAGAGAGAGATTGAAAGATGAGAGAGTGAGTGAGTGAGTGAGTGAGCGAGCGAGTGAGTGAGTGAGTAAGTGTCAGCGAGTCAAAAAGTAAACAAGTCAACAAGTCAGGAAGGCAGCAGATCAGCGAGTTCTATAAAGAGCACGGATAAGGGAAACACGGACCGAAAGACAGCAGATGGAGAGAGATATGGTGAATGGGAATGATGCGGCGCGTGTGACGCGTCATATGCGGACAGGCCGCAGCTCGGCTCGATTTCCGCGTCTCTCCCAAGCAACTCTGGAGAAAGGAACGGGAACGGGGACAAAAACCGGAGATGGCTGCAAGCGATCGTCGCTGACGAGCACGAACAACAGCCTGTCACTGACGCGGGCCGGCATGTGGGACGACATGTGGCAGACCATGTGGGATGGCTGGCATCGTTTGGCAACCTAATCGCTGAGAGCCGTGTGGGTTTGACGGCGGAGCTTCGCTGCCTGATCATTGGGAGCCGCGCGGACCGATTAACATTCACAGGCAGTGGGGGAATATTCTATGTCGCTAACCGAGCACACGCTGACTGACTGATGAGTGACTGCGTGGCTCAGAGTGACCGAGTGGCTCAGAGTGACTGAGAGTGGCTGAGGGTGACTGAATGGCTCAGAGTGACTGAGTGTGGCTGAGTGACTGAGTGGCCCAGAGTGACTGAGTGGCTCAGAGTGACTGAGTGTGACTGAGTGGCTGATGGTGACTGAATGGCTCAGAGTGACTGAGTGTGACTGAGTGGCTGAGGGTGACTGAGTGCTGAGCATGGCTGAGTGTGTGAGAGTGACTGAGTGGCTGATTGCGACAGAGTGGCCGAGAGTGGTTAAGTGGCTAGGAGTGATTGAATGATTGGGAGTAGTTGAGTGGCTGGGAGTGGTTGAGTGACTGGGAGTGGTTGAGTGGCTGGGAGTGGTTGAGTGGCTGGGAGTGGTTGAGTGGCTGGGAGTGGTGGAGTGGCTGGCAGTGGTTGAGTGGCTGGGAGTGACTGAGTAATATTATGTTATAAGTGGTGAATTGTGTCGAAACTCTATGAATGATGGCGACTTTTGAGCATGCTTGTAAATCATCAGTGACGAGATTTGATTCCTAGGCTGGCTGTGAGATCATTGGTGCCGACTAAGGCCACCAGAATCAGACCATGACATGGGTGCCGTCCTACCTGGTGTCCTGATGTCATCTTACTGGAAGGCGAAGCCGACAAGAAGCTGCGCGTAATTCAGCCACACCGATGAGACTGGTCGTCATGACTTCGCAGGAGCAGGAAAGAGGTCGCGCCTTGTAGGAAGCGCATCGGGCACATCTGTGCCACCCATCGTCATCTCATCTGTGGAGAGGAGACACCGCTGGGTCCCTGGAGACCCCGACGTGCACCACTTGTTATTCACGAGCCAATGTTTCTCGCAAAAGCGCGGCTTGTATTATGGAGATCACGTGGGCTGGCTGATGTTTGAAGACGCCCGGGGAACAACTCCAAGCTTGTCCATCCCGACACCTTGATCCTTTCTTTTGTCAGATGTAGAATTTCTAGCTGCGTAAACAGCATGACAATAGCCTCCCTCCGACAGGGAAGTACCAACATACAAGTCACTGGCTATAATGAATATACATTCCTGGCCAAGCACCTTTCAACTCAGGTAATCAACTAGAGTGGGATGGCACCAGTGGAGTGGCCTGACTAGAGTGGGATGGCACCAGTGGAGTGGACTGACTGGAGTGGGCGGCACCAGTGGAGTGGACTGACTGGAGTGGATGCCACCAGTGGGGTGGACTGACTGGAGTGGATGCCACCAGTGTGGTGGACTGGCTGAGTGGGATGGCACCAGTGGAGTGGACTGGCTGGAGTGGATGGCACCAGTGGGGTGGACTGGCTGGAGTGGATGGCACCAGTGGGGTGGACTGGCTGGAGTGGGATGGCACCAGTGGAGTGGACTGGCTGGAGTGGATGGCACCAGTGGGGTGGACTGGCTGGAGTGGATGGCACCAGTGGGGTGGCCTGACTGGAGTGGATGGCACCAGTGGGGTGGCACCAGTGGGTGGGACTGATGGTACCAACACGTGGGGTGGGATGGCACCAGTGGGGTGGACTGGCTGGAGTGGGATGGCACCAGTGGGGTGGACTGAGCTAAGGAGTGGGATGGCACCAGTGGGGTGGCCTGACTGGAGTGGGATGGCACCAGTGGGGTGGACTGGCCAACACTGGGGTGGATGGCACCAGTGGGGTGGACTGGCTGGAGTGGGACTATGGCACCAGTCGGGGTGGCCACTGGCTGGAACAGGGGGATGGCACCAGTGGAGTGGACTGGCTGGAGTGGGACTATAGCGACACCAGTCGGTGGGACTGATGGTACCAACACGTGGGGTGGGATGCACCAGTGGAGTGGACTGGCTGGAGTGGGACTATAGCGACACCAGTCGGTGGGACTGATGGTACCAACTCGTGGGGTGGGATGCACCAGCAGATGAGGGCTCGTGTCACCAATATATGGGGTGAAACATCATGCATACGCGGGATGGAATGCCACAACTACGGAGGAGGGCTGGCACCAATGAGCGTGGCGGAGTGACACAAATATACGGGTGGAATGGTGCCATTACGTGGAATGGAATAGCACCAAAACTCGGGATCTAATGGTACCAATGCGCGGGTAGGATGGCACTAACACGCAGATGGAATTGCAACAATACGCGGGTGGGATGGCACCAGTGAGGCCACAGTGGCACCAGTGAGGCCACAGTGGCACCAGTGAGGCCACAGTGGCACCAGTGAGGCCGCAGTGGCACCAGTAAGCGGAGCAGAATGGTGTTGGTGGTCGCAGGTCGCGGCTCACAAGCCATTCATTGACACACATACGTCAGCGGCCGACAGCCGAGTGCAAACCATACCCAAAATGTGACGTACTTAAACAAAATGCACTGCATGCAAGCACAGCAGCGGGTAAGGAGTAAAGAAGCTCGGTGGCTTGCACGTCCAGTTTTGGCACGCCCATTATATATATCTTGCTTATTCGATGGATGTTCCAGTAACATCTGGAGGTCGATAGCTGGAAAGGTGTTGTTGCACAAAGCAGTACAGCGGTGAAATTCTGGTTCGCCAAGTAGTGCAACAATGAGCAGCTTTCGACAATTATGGAGTTGAGAGTACTGCTTAGTCTATTATGCTGGTCTTCGGGCTCAACGAAGCACCGCCACACACCCCTACCTCCCTCACCTCGCCTCCGACTTATCTACTTGACACACATGAACTTCTTTTCGACGACTGCATGCACGGGTGGGGCTTTTCTCCAAATGATTGAATGCAAATTAGGTTCCTACGCAATTATTTCCCGTCTATCTTTCCAGTCCACTTCCAGTCGGCGCCCATGGTCCCGCTGGTGCGCGCTGAACCCCGGCGGCGCCGGGAGGCCAAGTGTTCTCCGCCCCAGAGCGATAGAAAGCTCAACAGCCGTCTGGGCGGCACTGTCGACGTCGGGATGGAGTGGGATGAGATTCTGCCTGGGTGGCGGGGCGGCGCACGCCGCACTTTCCACTAATTGAGACCGCTCCGAGTGAAAGGACGTCGGGCGACGGTGGCGCCGCCCGCGGCCGGAGCCGGAAACACACGAATTGGAGCCGTTCGCTGCTCGCTGTCGAAATGCGCGCCGGCTAATGCTGCTGGCCATGGGGCCAATCAGACTCGTTGAATTGCATTGTTTCTAAAAGTGTGGGGTGGCCGGTGCTCGTTGAATGATGAAATTTTCCAGCACTAATGATGGGTGCACATGCTATTTGTGGCCATGCGTAGGATTTTTGATGAAAGCGAAGGAGCGGAGGTGCAACAAAGCAAATAACACTCTATGGCACGCGGTGGTGTGGGCTCCGCAGCAGAAGGGCGGTCGAGGAAGGGGGACGGGCACCCGTCCTCACCCTAAGCTGCGAATTATACACTAGATGAAACAGGACATTTTGATATTTTCACTGCACAAACCCGGCTGTGTCGGCGCCCGAAACGAAAGCTTTATCTGGTTCATTACACTTTTGGGAGGTCGGACTCTCCTTGAGGAAATCTTCCATGTGGAGGGAAGGGGGTTTGCTCCGAAATATCCGCCGACAAAACTTCAGGTGGGAGCACTTGAGCACAGGGTTCAGCAGGTACGTGGTGTGTATCCCTCCAAAGGTGTCAACACGGCGCCCGTACTACGCCCACTGGCGACCGCAGCGTGAAGCAGCCGACAGACTGCACACGGCCGGTCTTTACCACCACGACCGCCAATGGCTGGGCTAACCACAGCTGACGAGCGGCATCAATCCTCCCGGGGGCGCGGGGGGGCTGCTTGGCGCTCCGGTGGAGGAGGCGGCTGTCTGACGCTCCCTGGCGCTCCTTGGCACTCCCTGGCGTACCCTGGCACTCCCTGACACTCCCTGGCGTATCCTGTCCTCCTTGGAGCTCCCTGGAGCTCCCTGGAGTTCCCTGGCGCTCCCTGGAGCTCCCTGGTACTCCCTGGTACTCCCTGGCGCTCCCTGGAGCTCCCTGGAGCTCCCTGGAGCTCCCTGGCACTCCCTGGCGCTCCCTGGCGCTCCCTGGCGCTCCCTGGCGCTCCCTGGCGCTCCCTGGTGCTCCCTGGCGTATCCTGGCACTCCCTGGAGCTCCCTGGCGCTCCCTGGAGCTCCCTGGCGCTCCCTGGCGCTCCCTGGCACTCCTTGGCACTCCCTGGAGCTCCCTGGTGCTCCTTGGAGCTTCCTGGGCTCCCTGGTGCTCCCTAGCGCTCCCCTGGCGCTCCCTGGTGCTCCTTGGCACTCCCTAGCGTATCCTGGCGCTCCCTGGAGCTTCCTGGAGCTCCCTGGCACTCCCTGGAGCTCCCTGGAGCTCCCTGGCGCTCCCTGGCACTCCCTGGCGCTCCCTGGCGCTCCCTGGCGCTCCCTGGCGCTCCCTGGCGCTCCCCGGAGCTCCCTGTCACTCCCTGGCGTATCCTGGCGCTCCCTGGCGCTCCCTGGCACTCCCTGGCGCTCCCTGGCACTCCCTGGCGCTCCCTGGCGCTCCCTGGCACTCCCTGGCACTCCCTGGCGCTCCCTGGTGCTCCCTGGCGCTCCCTGGCGCTCCCTGGAGCTCCCTGGCGCTCCACGGCTGCCTCCAGCTCCGGTGGCATTTTCCGTGCGCTTTCGGAATGTCGCCGGCCGGCGGACAGGTGACGAGCAGCACGTGAGTTGCACGTGCGACGCTAGCCTCGTGGCGTCACCGGCGACTTTCGCTCAGCTTCCCTTCGTTCAGCAGTGTGCCTGGCTGACCTGTTCTCAAGTCTCACGTCGGCGCCGGATTTACAACGGCAGCATTATCGGCAGTATCTCACGCGGGGAGAAATGTACGCGGACATCGAGCGGAGCTGGCGTGAATTATGGAAACATTTTAGCATCGCTGCCCGCCGGCTAGAAACATCTTTGTAGACCGTACACGTCACTAACGTAGGAACAGGAGAGTGGGCAGGGGACAGGAGACCATTCCTACTTCTTTCTGATCTAAGCCATTACTTACATGACGTTGACTGGAAATAATGGTCTGAAAATCCGCTCTTCGCCGGCCACCGTCCAACTTTAGGCCGCGCCTGCGCCCATGCCTCAATGGTATGCGCAAACACTGCCCTAGACGTGGATGTTTCGGTGGGATTGTTCGCAAAACCGTCAGACTTTTACGTCGGAATTGGCATAATCCCATGTATAACCGGTACGAACATGACCAGGCATTTACACCACAGCAACATAGCCGGACATTTACACCGGGACCAAAATAGCCTGACATTTACACCGGGCCCAAAATAGCCGGGCAGCCACACCGGGACCAACATAGCCGGACAGCCACACCGGGACCAACATAGCCGGACACCCACACCGGGACCAACATAGCCGGACACCCACACCGGGACCAACATGGCCGGACACCCACACCGGGACCAACATGGCCGGACATTTCTGTATTGGGCGGACAGCACGTGGAATAATAGGTTTGATGCTCAGGAGCGCATTTGATGGCATGTTCTATGATTTTACCTTTTGCCGTTGACGTTTTGCGATATTTATTGTTTTTCATAATTCGATTATCTCTTTTATCATTGAACCGTGTATTGACGCGGGTGCTGAAAAGCCACGAATACGGGCAACTCAGTATACGACTATCACTATGGACACCCACACCTGGCCAGAAGCCGACGGCGCGAACAGCTGACGCCCTGCGGTGGCTGCTTCGGTCGGCCACCGTATCGGTCTGACACAATCATTGACCCAGATCGTAGGCGCGACTTAGTTGCGCTACCAGCGCCCTCGGCGCAGCGGAGTGGTTGCCGCGCTACAGACCAGCGGGGTCAGCGGCCGACAGGCGGCGCCGGCTGCAGACGAAGGTGGCCCCTGGCGCCGTGGTGGTGACGTAGCGATCTGTGTCTGAAGCATGTATGTTTGTTGTTTGTTTGTTTGTTTATTGAGTGGTTCACGACGCAGTTCGCGCACATTCACGGCTAATGGCGCCGCTCACGCTGTTTCGCCGGTGGGCCGCGGGATTGGGAAATGTCCCGAGCGGCGCGAGTGTCAAACCCGGGACATTTGGTACCCAGAGCCCAACACTTTAACCACTCGGTTACCCCGCCCCATCTGTAGCATGTGAACGATGGTGATGTGGCGTGAGCATGTGTGTGTGATCTTCGGGAAGGTATGGGTATTGTCATCAGCACGACTGTGTGAAGGTGGTCTTGTATTATGGTTGGTCTCAACATTCCCTCACCACGATGCTAAATTTATAATAAATGCATCAATTGAATGTTCGCTAATGTGATTGTTGTCATTGTTATTTTTATAATTGTAATTAATTGCGTTCCTATAACAGGCACAATTCCGCCCGTTTGATATAATGGTCATTATTAATATGATATTCGTGTGACATCACGCACATTTATACAACCATGTACAGAATCGCGGTTCCTGACGAAATTGGCATGTATTTATTTATTTAACAATATATGCCCTACACGTGCAGTGGTTGTTACGGACAGTCTGGGTTGCATAATATCAAATGACCGTCAATAGATTCATGGCCAAACTACAGATATCGACTACGATGAAAAGCACATGGATGCTCGCAACAGCCCACGGGGGGGGGGGGCACTGTAGTCGACCTTAGCATCGACTGTAAGGTACCGGCTGAAGACGTTGGGTATTGTACAGGAACTGAGACCACCGTTCGACGATATCTAGCCGTTCCAGCTGTGGAAGGCAGGATACAGTCGCTTTCAGTAAGGGGACCGAAACACTCGTGTCACATTCGTGATCGGTGAGAGCACCGGGGTGGCGAGGTATCCACACGGTGAGATAACCGGGGTGGTGAGACGTCTACACGGTGAGAGCACTGGGGTGGGAGATATCCACACGGGGGAGATATCCACACAGTGAGATAACCGGGGTGGTGAGATATCCACACAGTGAGATAACCGGGGTGGTGAGATATCTACACGGTGAGACACTGGGGGTGGGAGATATCCACACAGTGAGATAACCGGGTGGCGAGATATCTACACGGTGAGAGCACTGGGGGTGGGGAGATATCCACACAGTGAGATAACCGGGGTGGTGAGATATCTACACGGTGAGACACTGGGGGTGGGGAGATATCCACACAGTGAGATAACCGGGGGGGAGATATCCACACGGTGAGATAACCGGGGTGGTGAGACGTCTACACGGTGAGACGCCTTCGCCGTGGGAGCAGTGCGTTGACCTCGTAGATTTCCATTCGGCAAGTCACACCGGCTGCATCCGTCACTGATGGCGGGTCAGGGCGAGGCATCACGTGCTCAGGCGTTCCCTGGCCAGCCGAGGTCGGACCGGCTGGGGGCGCCAGCTGCTCGCGCCAGCTGCTCGCGCCAGCTGCTCACACCAGCTGCTCACACCAGCTGCTCACACCAGCTGCTCACACCAGCTGCTCACACCAGCTGATCACACCAGCTGCTCACACCACCTCACACCAGCTCTCACACCAGCTGCTCCACCAGCTGCTCACACCACCGCCACACCACTCTCACACCACTGTTGCGCCAGCTTGCGCCAGCTGCTCGCACACTGCTCACACCAGCTGCTCACACCAGCTGCTCACACCAGCTGCTCACACCAGCTGCTCACGCCAGCTGCTCGCGCCAGCTGCTCGTGCCAGCTGCTCACACAACGTCACATCGGTCCGTCTGAGAACTAGAGAGCCGGCGAAAAACGTTACGAAAACACTTCCCACGTCCCTGACACGACTCGCCAGTCCGGCCGACAGGTAAATCTGCAACCGGCATCTGTCGGCACGCGCCGCGCGTTCCCGCGGCTGCTGGCTTACATTAGTCAACTGGCGGCGCTGATCAAATCCAGCGTCCAATTCGTGATGGAAGTGTTGTCGGTGAAACCGAGGAAAGCTAATCTGATGCCATTCGCAGCCGCGGCGCGTGCCGTCGCGGTGATGTTGATGTGGTGATGTTGATGTGGTGATGTTGATGTGGTGATGTTGATGTGGTGATGTTGATGTGGTGATGTTGATGTGGTGATGTTGATGTGGTGATGTTGATGTGGTGATGTTGATGTGGTGATGTTGATGTGGTGATGTTGATGTGGTGATGTTGATGTGGTGATGTTGATGTGGTGATGTTGATGTGGTGATGTTGATGTGGTGATGTTGATGTGGTGATGTTGGTGATGTGGTGTAGTCGCAGCTGCGGCTGACGCTGGTCGGGCCTGATGTGCAGAGCGGAGCCGACGTGTCGGCGGTGGCACTCCCGTGTTGCTGACGGTGATGCTGACGGTGATGCTGACGGTGATGCTGACGGTGATGCGGACGGTGATGCGGACGGTGATGCTGACGGTGATGCTGACGGTGATGCTGACGGTGATGCGGACGGTGATGCTGACGGTGATGCTGACGGTGATGCTGACGGTGATGCTGACGGTGATGCGGACGGTGATGCTGACGGTGATGCTGACGGTGATGCGGACGGTGATGCTGACGGTGTGCACGGTATGCCGTGTTGCGACGGTGATGCGACGTGATGCTGACGGTGATGCTGACGGTGATGCTGACGGTGATGCTGACGGTGATGCCGGATGCGACGTGATGCGACGGTGATGCGCGGTGATGCGGTGTGCGCGGTGATGCGGGTGATGCGACGGATGCGACGGGATGCGGCGATGCGGACGGTGCTGACGGTGCGACGCGGTGCCGGATGCGACGGGAGCACGGGATGCACGGTGATGCGGACGGTGATGCTGACGGTGATGCTGACGGTGATGCGACGGTGATGCTGACGGTGATGCGGACGGTGATGCTGACGGTGATGCTGACGGTGATGCGGACGGTGTTGCTGACGGTGATGCTGACGGTGATGCGGACGGTTCCGTGGTCGGCGCTGTAGCTGCCCGGTCGGGGATGTCGGGGAATTTCACGGGGTGGCGGGCGCGTACTGGTGGCTTTTGTTCGAATCGTTTTCGCCTATTGTTCGGAGACTGTGAATTAGCGTGATTTGTACGGGTGTCACCAGTCGACACCTGTCGACACCTGTCGGGTGACACATGTGGACACCTGTCGGGTGACACCTGTCGGGTGACACATGTCGGGTGACACCTGTTGGGCTACTAGCAGGAGCTCAGCGCCCGCTTGGTGAATCTAGTACCGCATCGGCTACGGCATGAATACAATGCCTGGGTGCAATATAACCCACTTGGGTTAACGCACCCTGAAACACCAATAATCGTCATGAATGCAACACTTCGAAATGCCATATGGTGCATTGACATACCCCTGAACGCAAAGAGTCGCCTGAGCCAGTCACGTTCTCCTGAATAGTCACTGCCAATGAACGAACATGAAAGCAACGATGGTTTTAAATACAAAAATAGCTACTTCAGTGTCAACAATTTGCATGAGAAAACATGCATGGCACATAATAGGCGTGGCATGCTAACATACATCATGACAAAGGGACGACACGGTGCATCATAGCATTATAAGCTGACGACTCAACCGTTCCTTACTCAATGGCTTGCATAGTGGTGCAAGCAGAGCAGGTAAAACAAACCGGACTCACCTGAGGGCGGCATGTTTGACGCACATGTGGCCGACTACCGGCGGAAAGGCAGACCGCAGATGGAGAGGCTGCTGCTGGTAGTTGCCACAATGAGAAGCTGGTTCATTGACAACTGCAATCAATAGCGCAGACGTTTTCGTAGTCCTGACTATTAGAAGTGGCAAAGTCCTACCTAGGACTTGCCAGGTTGCCTTCAGGCTCATCGTCTGCTGGAAGCATACTCGACGTAGGTTTTGCGTGCAATAAGGGGCGACTCTGTGAGCCTTCGGTGCTATTCGTAAGCTTTCAAAAGCAAATGACGTATTCAGTTTTCATAATGCGAGTGGCCACATCCAGTTCCAGTAGCTCACAACTGGGCATATTTCACCTATGCTCTCTTGTCCTCGGTGTACGGGGCGTGCACTTCGGTCTCCACATCGGCTGCCACATGGCTGTTAGTTATCACAACAGCCATGTGGCAGCCAGCAGCGACGGCTACTCTGATGATCAGCAGCAGCGACGGCTACTCTGATGATCAGCAGCCTCAGAGTAGTCGTGTCAGCTACCTCGGTAGCCACGCAGCTCCATCAGCATTCATGTCATGCACCTCAGCCCTGAGCGTAACACCTGCTTATCAGGCGTCCTCTGCATCCCCTGACTATCCCATGTGATGTTGTGAAATACGAGCATGCCACGGCAATGTGCCAATGGTGTGGCAGCGATGTAGCACCCCCCCCCACCCCCCGTCCATTAGGCATTCATCGGGTCAAGCAATGTCCACACCAGAGAGTATCACGTTCACCTGCTGCACACCACAACTGTTGTAGCAACAACAACAACAACAGCAACAAGAACAACAACAACAACAAAACACGACGCACTGACAACACATTGCGCGATGAACAATTTCCCTCTTAGACACAAAAAGGGGCTGGTTCAGCGCTGGGTGACGGTCGGCGGTATTGCGCATGTCTCTATCTCTAATTGGTTTTTAACATCCACCTATATTCCTATCTCTATATATTTCTTTATATATATATATATATATATATATATATATATATATATATAAACACAACAAACACACCATCACATGACAACAAAACCACCATCTGCTCTATATCTGTATCTGTATTTATACCTATCTCTATCTCTATATTTAGCTCCTCCCTCTCCATTTCTCTCTCCCTCCCGTTCCCTCCTCTCTCTCTCTCTCCCTCTCCCTCTCTCACCCACTCTCCGTCGTCTCCTGCCCCGCCTCCCCGCCTCTCGTCTTCCGCCGGCGGCGCTGCGCCGCCGGTTGAGTCTCGGCGGCGTCCCGCGCGTACCGCCACTTTCACCCGGGGCTTCCGCCGTCGGCGACCTTATGTGCCGCTCAGCCGCCGGCTCGTGTGACCCCGACGTCGGCGCACATGGACAACACACTCGTGCGTACCGGTGTGTGTGTGTGTGTGTGTGTGTGTGTAGTTGAATTTTGTCGGCCCGCCACCGTGTGGCGATGTCGGCTGGTTCCGGTTGTTGGGAGGAGGTGTGAGAGAGTGAGCAGCGTAACGTTGGGTAGGAGGATTTAACAGGGAGGATGGGTTAGTCGATCTGTCAAGCGATGTTGAAGGAGAGTTGATGTCGTCTTGAAGAGTAGAGATGAGTTGGTCCGGATCGCTTGAAGATGTAGAGATGGTGTATAGTTGTTGTGACGGCCGGAGATGATATAGTCGAGGAAAGATGTCAGTCCGGTCGGTGCCGCATTAGGGTATGGGGTGTAGTTGGGTGTGGGGGGGGGGGGGGGTGGTCGGGTCATCACCATGCAGTGAATATTGCAAGAACGTGTGTTTTTCTTTCTTTTTGCAACGTATTTTTTCCGTTTTTTTTTCTTCTGGGTTTTGTTCATCTTTTCTTTCGTCTTTTTAACGTATCTTTTCCTTTTTATCTCTTTTTTCCTCTTTTCCATTATTCTTTTGCGTCGGCTGTCGGTCGTTGGTTGGTTGGTTGGTTATCGGTTTTACGACACATCGACCGTCGAGTCATGTAGCGTCGTCCATCTCACACGCCGATTGGTCACGGGCGAAGAGTAGCGACAGGTGAGACTCGAACCCACAACCTTTCGATTGTGAGACGAGCAACCTACCCCCAGACCACTCGTCCCCGGCTGTCGGTCGTCGCGTTAGGCGCGCGCCGTCGTCGCGAAGCGCCAGCACTTCCTGGACGGCATCTCCGGTGGCCAAGGTTAGGCAAATGACTCAGTGTTTGGCGACCTCGTCGTTCGACGAGCCGGGGCGTGCTTCAGGCCATTCTCGGAATGTCTCGATGTGTGTGGGTGCATTGTATTGGCTATTGGCGTGGAGTTCGTTTGTTCGTCGTTCGCGGTGGCGCTAAGGCAAGCAGGTGGTGGTCGCGATGAACTTCCTTCTTCCTTTGTCTGTGTTCCTCACTATGGCTGTGTAATTGAGTGCCGCTTTCCCACCAGACTTTACAGACCGGTCAGGTGCTTGGCGAGGCGGTAAAATCGCATCGCAATGTTTGAACTCATATCACACCACACTTAGAAGCGAGCAAACCGTATCGATTCGAAGCACCTCACGCATCAATGCCTGGGGCCAGGAGACCGGCATTATGGGTGAGCCACAATGCGGAAAAATAAGGCAGGATCCAAAAATCTCCACGGAGGGTGGGGATGGTGGTGGGGGTGGGGGGCACTCGTTCAGAGAGGCACAGTTTCCAGGGGGTGGCGCCATTGCCAAGGTCTCTGGATGGGCGCCTTCGGCTGAAAGTTCGCTGTAGGAAGGGATGAGATGCACTCGAGCTTGCTGAAGTCTTTTCCCTCTCAAAGGGGCATCTATATTCATCTGAGAGGGGCACCTTTGGCCAGCAAATGCATTGAGCGGGGGGGAGAGTCCACTCAAACCTTCCGAGTGCGCCTTTCCCGGTCAGCCGCTAATTTTCCACGGTAGAGCATACGCTACCACTACCCTGCACCCTCTCCCCCATATCCGCCTCTTGACAAAATTACGAACGTCACAAACGAAGACAGATGCACCAGCTGCTAGGTCATAGGCGGCGTATTGACATTTGACGAACAGACCATCAGCCATGCCTGAGGCGCTCTGTACTACAGCTGCAGCAGAGGCTCAGTGTCGGCGGTGTTGGTCAGTCAATGTGTACCCCATGACTGTGGAGATGTGCTCGGAGTGGGGCACTACCAGGCCGCCATCTATTGCTATTGCTGCGCCTTCTACGAACAAACTGATGTCGCTGGAGAGGACGCAGAAGAGCAAGAGGATGAGAGCTGTTCCTTGAAGTCCTCCGATGCTGTTGGGCAATGCTAAGGGCTTTTTATTAGTCTCAATACTGTCAGTAAGGCTGACACGCTGGGTGTTATTATGGAGGTAAGGTGAAAACCGGGAAATGTTGATACAGTAGAGCAGTGCCCCGACAGTATAGCATTCGAGTGGAAACTCATACTTAATGCAATTAATTCGACGTTACCTTGTCTCTTTTTGACATAATTAAATTCCAGCATTGCTTTTCATCACAGGTTGTGAGTGACATTAGTGATAAAAACACATTTATGTTTCCTCGCAGCAACACTGCCAACTGGGCACGGGGATGGCCCAGTGGTTACGGTGTTGGGCTCTGGGTACCAAAGGTCCCGGGTTCGACACTCACACCGCTCGGGACATTTCCCAATCCCGCGGCCCACCGGCGAAATAGTGTGGGCGTCGCCATTAGCTGTGATTGCCCATAAAGTGCGTCGTGAACCACCCAATATACAAAGGAACACTGGCAACTGGTAAAAGCAGCACACGCACTACTGGAATCATCATCACCATCGCCAAGCAATCAATAAAGATCATACAAAATCATTCAATAGGCACCATCCATATACAGTCGCACATATGTTGACATCAGATGGCATATTTGGCATCACACCTCTACACTCTACACGAAATGATTTCCAAGATGCTGGGAGTAGTAAACAACTTACCGGACTTCCGCGTTCATCTAAATTTGCAATTTTCCTGTGTGACTGCATCATGTGCATTGTACATTGATAGGCAATTATCCAAGACAGAAGTGTACCGAATATTTTAGAGGGAATGAGACAGGAGGTTTCAAAACCAAGTGAGAAGCAAGTGCGTTGTAAAATACACTGGGTATTGAAGTTTATCGCCAGGAAACTACAATACATTTGGATTCCATGGGTATCTGGGGAAATTGGAAATCGCGAAGATGGCATCCGCACATGTCGACATTTTCTACTAGATATGTCGCGGCATCTCCTGGGTAAGACTCCTTTCGCATTCCTGATTACTTCCACCGTTGTTTGCGTAATTCTACCTCGGCTCCATGTCGACTATGCTCAGCTCCAACTACCTCCAGCCACGTTTGGGAGGAAATATCGGTGTTGGTCTCCTGGCGTGCCACCATTAAACATATCAGGTCGTGGATGGCCGAGTGAACATATCTGGTCTACTGGCTAACCATTAAACATATCAGGTCTGCTGGCGCATAGTCACCACACAGTTCAGAGATCCACTGGCTCATCGCCATTAAACATATCAGGTCTGCTGGCGCATCCCACCGGGCGAACACAGTGTACGGCGCTCGCCACCGGACATGGGATACGGGTTGTCGCGACCAACCAAAAACAAACAATAAACCATTAAACTTATCAGGTCTACTGGCGCATCGCCACCAGACGGATCAAGTCTACTGGCGCATCGCCACCAGACGGATCAGGTCTACTGGCGCATCACCACCAGACGGATCAGGTCTACTGGCGCATCGCCATTAAAAAGATCATGTCTGCTTACGCACAGCTACTGGTCGGATCAGGGCTGCTGTTGTATCGCCACCAGTCGGATCATGCCAGCTGGCGCATCGCTATCAGACGGCCGAGATCTGGCCCGTGGCCATCAGACAGATCAGATCTGCGGGCACATCGTCACGAACGTCCGATCGCCGACGCCGGGATGGGCAGATCTCAATCAGCGGAGGAAACCCGCCGACCGGCGGCCGCCGCTCTCCCCTTTCTCTCCGTGCGTGACGTAACCCGGCAGTCGACACGAACACTCCGAGCTGGCGCCGCGGCTGGCGCCGAGGCTGGCGCCGGGGCTGGCGCCGGGACGAGCGGTCGTACCGCTTATCGCCGACGGTGGATCCGCCGCCGCCCGCTCTCGTGCCGGGCGGCCGCTGGCGCGCGTGCTGGAGTCCTCCAGCTGGAACACCGCAGCCCTCGCGTGGCGTATCGGTGTGTGGAGCGTGCTGGATACGATACCGGCCGAAATCCAATGTCTGTTTTATGTGCTATAACATAGGCATTGGGTTCACCTAGACATTGGATTCCCTTTGCTTCTGGTTGTCTCGTTATGTTTGATGCTCTGTTTGGCGTGGTGGAAGCTGGAGCTTGACGGTTTTATTAGTGGTTACGTTTGTATCCTCGTAGGTTCACGCTATTTAAAGCGAACGAACTTGGACGGGAAAACACTACTCGTTCGCGACCTTCTTCCTTTTGAACTTGTCCTCCTGTCATTGTCCGTGTTCGCTTTGAACGTTCCACCTGCTTCCGTTGTGGTGATGTGTTCTGTGTGTGACACAGCAGGCGGTGGCGCGGGTGTAGGGCTGTTGCACTTGCAGCGTCATAAATGCAGTCACACTGGCTATCCGATGTTGCCTTGAAACAGATAATGCTATTGTAGACACAACGCCACCAGACCAAAAGTCGTTTTGCGTCGATTGTGTGTTTGGTACACGTTGCACGCATTTTATGTATTTGTCACGCTCGGCCTACATTGATGTGATATTGATCGCACGTGAGGCAGCAATCGTCTCATTCTGCGCCGTCAGCAGATTGTTGGCAACACTTCAAATGGGGGGGGGGTGGCCTTGGGGTTAGTTTGTTTTTTTCAAAATCGAAAGGTTGTGGGTTCGAGTCTCGCTGTCCTACTCTTCGCCCGACCAATAGATTGGCGACGCTACAGACTTAACGGTCGATGTGTCGTAAACCAATAACCAACCAACCAACTTCAAATGTGGAGCGTCATCACGACATCGCGCCACGGGGAGGGTATCTCGCCACGGGCAGGTCAGGCTACTGACCTGTCAGCGGGGCTGCTGTTTTACGAACTATTGAGGGGGACAATGCCCCCTGAGGCAAGATTCTGGCGGTTCTTGAGGAGGCTATAAAGGCTATCAAGGTTAAACAGGCTGAATGCAGTTGCTGCGGCTCTCCCTGGTGCACAGACACAAACTGAGGACTTTTGCACATACTCGTCCAACATCTGTACATCTGTCGAACATCTGCACACACTTGGCCGGCTCGAAGATAGGGCGACGGGTGGTTTAGAGGCGAGGTGCCCGACTGCCGACCGAAAGGTTGTGGGTCCGATTCCAACTGTCGTCACACTTGGCCGCAGCCAGTTGATGGGAGGGGGACGAGTAGCCTAGGGTAAGTTGCTCGTCTCACAATCGAAAGGTTGTGGGCTCGAGTCTCACCTGCCGCTACTCTTCGCCCGTGACCAATCGGCGTGAGAGATTGGCGACGCTACATGACTCAACGGTCGATGTGGCATAAAACCAGTAACCAACCAAACCAGTTGACGGGAGAGATTGGAGACGCCATGTAATCCAGAACAGCAGAAGCAATCAAAAAAAAAAAAAAAAAAAAAATTTTTATAATAACCAAAAGGGCTTTTTTTTTTTTTTTTTTTTAATATTAACAATTTTCCCCCCAAAATTTTTAAATCCCCCCCTTTTTAAAAATAAAAAAAAAACCCTTTTTTTTTAAAATTTTTTTTTTTTTTTTTTTTAAAGTTTTTTATTGTGTTGTTATTGAAAATTTTTTTTGGGGGTGGTTTCCGTTTTTTTCCTCCCCTGTTGGTGAAGAAAGTCTGCCTTAACCTTGTTCTGCTGTGGTTAACTTTAATTTTGAATGTATGACCTCTAACTAACTACCAACTGCCGACGGTCCGAAGGTGCGGCACACCGTTGACCACTGCACCGGCAGCTACGCGTGTCAATTCGCCACGAACTGGCGACTCTGCTCTGGTTGGATTTCATTGCTTATCTCGTATGGATACAGCGGCAGTAGTCGCACGGAAATCTGACGAAAGTGGCAGACTCATGGGTGTCGCTCTTTACACTTGTTCAGGCCATCATCAATGTCGCATAATCAAGGATGCAAGTTGTGCCTTTAAAAGGGTACATTCCCGGTGGTATGATATTGATCAATTCGATGCACGTATTGAACACTCTCTGAGGTGGCCTGCCTTGTTGCAAACATATCTCTTCGCGCATCCCTTAATAAATATCAGGGGCAGTTGGTGGAATTTCGACTGGTGTTCATTTTGTCTCGCCCAAACGAAGGGATATGGTGACGGTTGTTGTTGATCACGTGATGCGATGTCACGTGACGTCTGCATGCGTGATTAAGATGACCGGCCGGCTGACGTGTCAAATCGCTTACTTCGTGTGCAAGCAGGAGAGCTTGATGTTCAAATCCCAAGTGATTGATGATGGACTCGTCCGTGCAGCTCGCTAGCAGCAACCGTTCAGCTATCCGCATTAGCATGCCATGCTGCTGTCGACTGCGAGTCAATTCCAGTCGAATGAGTACATGCTGAGTGGTCTTGACATATGTCGTAGTCCTGGTGATGAATCAAGTACCAAAGTAGTTAGGGGCGAGTAGCCTATGGGTAAGTTGCCCGTCTCACAATCGAAAGGTTGTGGGTTCGGGTCTCACCTGTCGCTAATCTTCGCTCGCGACCAATCGGCGTGAGAGATTGGCGACGCTACATGATTCAACGGTCGATGTGTCGTAAAACCAGTAACCAACCAACCAAGTACCAAAGTAGTTCAGAGTCGCAGACTGCCGCCCTCCGTGTCGATCCTTCACACGGGGGTGGCCATGCCAAACATCGAGGCTGAAACATCCGAAACGTTCCGAGCGCAGCCAAGCGTAAGTCACGACCTCGAGGATTGGCACCAATCTCTCCCGGGGTTTCCACGTCGCTGCGAGAGATGGCGCGACACGTTTTCCTCGTCTGGTGATGGCGGCACGTCTTCCTCGTCTGGTGATGGCGGCACGTCTTCCTCGTCTGGTGATGGCGGCACGTCTTCCTCGTCTGGTGATGGCGGCACGTCTTCCTCGTCTGGTGATGGCGGCACGTCTTCCTCGTCTGGTGATGGCGACACGTGTTCCTCGTCTGGTGATGGCGCACGTCTTCCTCGTCTGGTGATGGCGGCACGTCTTCCTCGTCTGGTGTTAAGGACGTTTCCTCGTCTGGTGATGGCGGCAGTCTTCCTCGTCTGGTTAACGGCACGTTTTGTTAACGGCACGTGTTCCTCGTCTGGTGATGGCGGCACGTCTTCCTCGTCTGGTGATGGCGACACGTCTTCCTCGTCTGGTGATGGCGACACGTCTTCCTCGTCTGGTGATGGCGGCACGTCTTCCTCGTCTGGTGATGGCGGCACGTCTTCCTCGTCTGGTGATGGCGGCACGTCTTCCTCGTCTGGTGATGGCGGCACGTCTTCCTCGTCTGGTGATGGCGACACGTGTTCCTCGTCTGGTGATGGCGGCACGTCTTCCTCGTCTGGTGATGGCGGCACGTCTTCCTCGTCTGGTGATGGCGGCACGTCTTCCTCGTCTGGTGATGGCGACACGTCTTCCTCGTCTGGTGATGGCGACACGTCTTCCTCGTCTGGTGATGGCGACACGTGTTCCTCGTCTGGTGTTGACAGCACGTCTTCCTCGTTTGGTGGTGGCGACACGTCTTCCTCACCTCTTCGTGCTCCTATGAATGACGCGCACACTAAGCGCAACAGACGGCGAAGGCTCCGCCCGACTGGACCAGCCTCTCATCCACTCACGCCGTGGCGCCGCGCTTCTGAATACTCGTAGTCGCTGAAGCGCCAGTCATGCGTGACCGTACGCTCACCGCACGAGCAGGCCGTCGGGTGTTTGCCTTCTCGAGGACGGCGCGACTCGGCGTGATACCGGCCGACGCGGAGCCTGCCTGACCTCCGGCCGAGAGGTGGGAGGGGCGGGGAGACTGCCGGTCGGTTGAACGTCGCCGGCGGCGAGCCCGCCGGCTGGCCAGCTGTTGGCGGGAGGCGATTTGGCGGGAGCGATTTGGCGCGGCCGTGGCAGGGCGGTCGGTAAACAAGTTGCCGGGTGTGTGGGCAGAGTGCGGGTAATTAGTCGGGGAAGTGGTGGGTGGTGCCCGCTGCGGCAGGTAGTGAAGGAGAGCCGAGGTTGCGGGAGGACTGGACTAGCTGGCGCTGGGAGAGGGAAGGAAGCCTGTCATTCACACACGGGCATTGCGTTTTGGAGATACGGGCTGCATCGCAGATATGGTGTTTATGGGGCTTGCGTAGAACCATTGTCAGGTGGTTGGTTGGTTGGTCATTGGTTTTACGACACGTCGACCGTCGAGTCATGTAGCGTCGCCAATCTCTCACGCCGATTGGTCGCGGGCCAACAGTAGCGACAGGCGAGACTCGAACCCACAACCCTTCGGTTATGAGACGGGCAAATTACCCCTAGACTACTCGTCCCCCCCATTACCAGGTGGGGCTGTGGAGCACATGGACCTTTAAAGCTTAGACTACACTGAAAAGGGAATGAAGTCCGGAAATTATAGTGTGGCATTCTGAGAACGTTTTCGTTTGGCTCCAGATACTCGGCTGCTCCCTTCTCCGGTTGTCAAAGCTGTACCACGAAAAGCAAACGGTGGTAGTATTGTGTCAGTTTTGGAGCATGTCACAAATCTCCCCTCTCCATGAAAAACGCTGGTGGTGCTGACAGTGACGAGACACTGGTGCATGAGAAGAAACCTGCTTGGTGGATTGATTCGGAGAGGAAGGATGACCTTCTTGATCGCCAAAGTTGGCTAAAAAATCATTTTATACAGTGTGCGCCCATACGCCCAATTATTATACTTCGGTCTGATTGGGGAGGGAGTGGGAATCAGTGATCAAGGGGGCTGTGGAAATAAAACAGTGGGCTTCTCTCTGGATGCAAAGTGACACTTCTCCGGCCTACCAACAGCCACCCCAATAATTCCTTGTGACTGGATAACCAACCGGAGTAGATTATCCAGTGGAATAGTCCGACCGGAATGTGGCCAGTCACGTCCGCCATGCATATTCCTGGCTCGATGCCACGCCCACATCAATTGTCTGGCGTCGTGACGAATTCAAGGCTCGCCGAAATCGACGGCCCTTCCGCTCGTTCCAAGCGAGTCGGCTACAAATTGCCGAATGCCGGCGCTCCTCCAAGCAGTGGCGTGTTTCCAGGCTTCCAAGGCTGCCACAGTCGGGCTGCGGCTGGAGGAGGCGACTCTGAGTAGCCGGATCACGCACCCCGCGGGAGGCCGGGGTGCAGGGACTTCCAGCGGCAGGAGCCAGGCGGCAGCGGCGCTCCTGTCGCGCTTCCTGCTGCGAGCTCCGCACACTGCGCACTGTGCCTGCGTGCGCCTATGTCCCGACCTCGCCCGAGGCCCTGGGGCGACGGTGACCTCCTGTGTGGCTGTCAGCCAACGCGTCCAAAAGTCGTCCTCGTCCGGCTGTCCGCTCGCGTGAGCAGTCGCGTTTTGTCGGCCGCGTCTGGCCGGTAGGCCTTTCAGTATAACAGCGTCCGTGCAAGTAAGCAATCAAGTATAATTTCATTAGTATCCTATGATGACCTTTCCTCGATTCGAAGAAAAAAAACATTCGAAAGTTATTTGTTCTTGGCATATATTCGGGTACAACCCTCCGTGAAACGACACACAGAAAAAAAAAACTGTTTTTGTGTGTCGTTTGACGGAGGGTTGTACCCGAATATATATCATGAACAAGTAACTTTCGTCTGATTTTTTCTTCGAATCATCGAGGGAAGGTCATCATAGGACACTGATGAAATAATATGTTCCTCGCCAGAGCGGTAAATGACTTATACGGATTAAGTATAGCATTACGCCCGTACAGTGTTGGGCCGCCGGAAAAGAAAGAACCACGAACAGAGCAGCTTCCTTGAGACCTTGTATTGCGGGTTCTTGGGCGGCGCGAATGCATTCGGTATGCAGCCTGCAAATGAGCTGACCACAGGAAGATTGCGGTTGGTTTTTGGCGCGAATATATAATATTATTTTCCATATACTTTTAGCAGGCGGGGAGGGAGGAAGGGGAAGTAATTGTATCGCACCACAGTCTGAGCCAGTCAGGAGATCCGCTCTCGTGACAGTAGATGGTGGCGTGGTGGCTATCGGTCTTATGATCCGTCGATCGTCGAGTCATGTAGCATGGCCAATATCTCACGACGATTGGTTGCGGGTGAAGAGCAGACAGGTGCGGCTCGAACCCGCAACCTTTTGATTGTAAGATGGGAAGCTTACCCCTGGACTACTCCCACCTCCTGGCAGTAGAGCCTCTGGCCATTATCAAATAACGCGTATTTCCCTGTTGGAAATCACGTTGTAGCAGCTGCCTGATATCAGAACTCGTCTCAACCGTAAACTACCGATAATTACTATCCATCTCTTCCACAGCGTCCGAGTGTCAACGGCTAGCGATTGTCCATCCCTGTTCTCTCCGAGAGCATCCGTCGCAGCCAGGCATGGCACAGGCACGAGCGGGGGTGGCCGAGTGGTCAGAGAGTTGAACTCTGAATCCGGAGGTTCCGCGTTCGACACTCACACCGTTCGGAACGCTTCCCAAAGCCACCGTCCACCGGAGGGACAGTGTGGCCGGCGCCATTGGCTGCTGTCGGGCTCACAGTGCGACGCGAACAACAAACGAACAGCAGTGCACAACGACAAACAACAATAGCAAGCAGCCAGGCACGAGAGACCGTCTGACCGATGGGCGCTGTACGACCAACGCAGTCGATAGTCGATGCGCCCTAAAGCCCTAATAAATAACCAACTGACCAACGCAGTCGATGCGCCCGTAAGCCCAAATAACCAGCCAACCATCTGACCGTTGTCGTCCTTTTCAGAGGGCCTGTCGAGGGCAACATGTGACGTCACGTGACGCCATGTGACGTCATGAAGCCCTGCGGCGTACTGGGAGTCGGCCGACGCGGCGGGCGGACGACTGGCGAATAGCAGGAACATCGTCATGGAATGATGACGTCACACCTGCAGCTGTCCATCCTGCTATTGGCTGCGGCCCACGGTCTGCCGGCCGCCGGCGGCCAATCAGGTACGGGCGTGGTGTCAACGTGTTGGTCTGCGTTTTTAAGCTTAAAGGACTGTTCACACCTAGCGTAATCTGGACGCAAAAAAAGTCAGCGCAATGACGGACTAGGCGTAATCCCGGCGCACTGGGCGTAATTTCGACGCGTTGGCAGACCAGTGCAGCGACATCGCCTGGACGTGAGTACGCCAGCGATCAGCTGACATATCAGCTGTTTGGCAACAGAATCAGCTGTTTGACAACAGAATCAGCTGTTTAGATTTTGAAATTGCTTAAAACATGAGTTGTGTCATACCTAAGTTAAAGGTGTCTTCAACAATTTATTATCAGTGTTCTACTTACATATACCCCTTGGTTGTATCTTGGTTATATCATACCCATTTCCAATATTGAAAACTTTTCAACGCAAAGTAGGTAAATACCTACCTGCCATCCCTTCCCCTCACCTGTTCTTGGTCTGCTTGCATCTTCCGAGAGAGACATGCTGCAATCTACAACTTGAAAAAAACCGCAGCCGATGTGGCCCCAATCCGCCGAAGATCAGCAATATGGCGAATTTGCGTCAAGGACGCTGGTGCGCCGAGCGGAAAAGTTGAGAAAACCCAACTTTGTCCGCTCGGAAATCGCTAGCGTTTTGTAGGACTCGGCGGACAGCTGACGTAATGCCGGCGCAATGGCAGAATCGGCAGACTCATTGGGCCCCATGCTAGCTTTGCGCCGATTCCGCCAGTGCGTCGAGATTACGCTAGGTGTGAACAGTCCTTTAGTCTGTGGCGGCAGAACTGCGCGCGTGAAATGTCCATCAAGTTCTGCGCAGTTTTTTCTGTTGATTCATCGTGCGTTGGAGTTTTAGCACGATGCCGTTTTGCAATGCATGCGAACTTTCGCTGACAGCGTATGAAATAATACCAATTTTCTGGATAGTTCCGCCGAGCAATCACGTAAATTGCATGCCATTTATGTGGTTTGGATGCAAGCAAGACGTGACCAAGCACACCGACATCCGGCTGTGCACTGGATGAAACGGCGCTACAAACTGCATCCATGCACACCGACGAGAGCGCTCTACCAATTGAGGGCGATACATATTCGTGCCGCGTCAACAATTATAGAGCTCGAGTTTTTTTTTCATCATCACAACAACGGAATACCTCATTAATCTTCTATCTTTTCATGCCAAGCGACCATCTGTTACCATTAGAACAGCTGCGTACAATCCACTCTTGTTAGCTTAATCAGCCTACTCCATTGAGAGGAGAGCACAGGTAATTGAATGGCCAACAAACGGAGGAAGAAAAGACGAGCCTGCCCAATGAATGGAGACCGAATGTGAGCTGATTGCGAGAGACGGCGAGGCCCGACTGAAACTGTTCTCGTGAGGAATACAAAACAGAGTAAGGCAGACGGGAGCAAAGCCCAACCGACCCGACTCGGCTCCACCGAACCGGATCCGGATCCACCTCAGATCCGGAGCCGACCCGACTCAGGCCCACCGGATCCGGATCCACCTCAGATCCGACCCGACCCTATTCAGCTCCGCCGGATCCGCCTCAGATCAGGACCGACCCGACTCAGGTCCACCGGACCGAATCCGGATCCACATCAGATCCGAACCGACCCGACTCAGGTCCACCGGACCGGATCCACCTCAGATCCGGACCGATCCAACCCAATTTCTCGCATCTGCACTGTGTCGCACCTCGTCGGCACACAATTACCACACAATGCACAATAAGAACGGGACGCGGCTATGAGCCACTCTCATTGTTTTTGAGAGAAAGCGGTTCCGTGGCTCTACTTCCGCCTTCCGTAAGGCGACCCATCGCTCGCCAAATCCGTGGACTTTCTAGTAGCTCGCCGGTTAGCCATAGCGGTCCAATTATCGCTATGTACACTATGTACATTCGCGTATATATGTATGTATATATGCATATACATTGGACGCATTTAATTTTCCTTAGCAAAAGATATTGGATGACAAAAATATCTGCCGGGGATTTTTTAGAACGCATGAAATTATTTCCTTCCTTCAGCGAAGTTTTACAGCTTCAGTTATGTTTCAATGTTTCATGTGTCCCACAATGTAAGTCTGAGTACCTCCATTTGACATTGTTCTCCTCATCCCGGGCATCATTTCTTACGTTTGATACCCAACTCAAGATTAATTTAAGAACACTGCTTGGTGATAATTATGAAACCTGATGGGCTGTCAGGAAAATAACTGATCAGCATATGCACGGTTTCGAAGGTTGTGGCTGTGGTGTGCTGCGGTGGATGCGAACGCTGCTTGAGCGTCGTCGCCAGTAGTGCCACGGTGTTTCCAGGCAGTTGGCGGGACGATCGTGTGAACTCAGCTATATCACCGTACATGTCCACCAAAACCTGGCCCTCTCCATCACATAGTGCCGTCAGCTCAACCTGTGGCACTCCCATGTCAATGTGGTGAGGTCTCCGACTCAAATATCGCTAGCCCGCTCGCAATTTCGCCTTGTCGTGACTGTTCAGAGTAACTGAGGCGGCTCTCCATGATCCTGCCAACTAATCGCGTCACAAAGTACTTGCTCTGGTTCCCGTTCCCTATCAGAACAGTGGGGACGAGTGGTCTAGGGGTATGCTTCTCGTCTCAAATCGAAAGATTGTGGATTCGAGTCTCACCTGTCGCTACTCTTCGCCCGCGACCAATCGGCGTGAGAGATTGGCGACGCTGCATGACTCAGCGGTCGACGTGTCGTAAAAAGTAAAAAAAAACCAATAGCCTATCAGAACAGACACCATATCAGAACACACTTCACTCCTCTCCCGTGCGGAGACCCGTGTGACTGCTGCGGTCTCATGGGCGCTGTATGACCAACGCAGTCGATGCGCCCGAAAGCCCAAATAACCAACCAACGGCTGCGGTCTCAAGAGCTGCGCCTCAGCTCTCAGCTTCTGAAGCGTGCAGGGCGTGGTCCGGGCCGCTCCGGGCCGAGCACGCACCAGGCTGTACGCCCGGCTGCACTCACCAGCCAGCAATCAGAGGCAGCCGGCGCCGGCCCAGATGGTGCACTTTGCGGCGCCGGAATGGGTGTAACGTGCGCCGTGATTGGTGGGTGTTTTTGAGGCATTGCCGGCGTGCTCGGCGGTGCCGACGATGGCGGAAGTTGTCGGACGCGTAGGTAGTAGGACGTGCTGTTAGGATCGGCATTGGTCTTGGCTACTGCAGTTGCATAGCTGGACATACAACCGGCTGCGAGCTGAACGTTTCCCGAGTCATTGTTTGTGGCAGTGTGGCTGCGTCTGCTTTGCTTCGGAGCGGCGCCATCTAGTTCATGTTACGACTCATCTCCTAGCAGTCATATTTTCTGTCAAATCCAGAATGCTTTTATACCCCAGGAGAATCGCATCATGAAATGGTGCCGGTTCTTGCACAAAGCCGTCGGAGCAAAGCTCTCAGTAATTCCACTTCTTTTCGAGGAAGCAATGGACGTCAATTTTGCGTGAATGATTGAGCGGCGACCGCGGGTCATTACTGAAATCGCGAGGGTCCGAGAGGTCACCAGTCGGTAACATGCAACCGCTCCACCCGACGAAATTGCAACAGATTTACGATGGGAACAAATGCGTCCTGCTCAACAGCTCTCAACCGTTCAATTACCCCGCAAAAAAACACGCTGGAGCATCGGCTTTATGGACAACTTTGCCGGCAGGGAACACCAACTGGCGACAGATAATTGGCTCCAGGGTGCCATTACAAAGTGGTCACGTGAAGTCGGATAATTATACCAGCAACACAACTGAAAGCAGTCGGGTCAGGCACTTCCTGATTGCTGCTTTGTGCTGCCACCAGATGTCGCTCGACCGAGATAAGCGTGCAGACGGGTTTTCACCAAGCATTCACTTTCCACGCTCCTTGCCGTAGGGGGAACAATTACCACTGCTGTTCGTGATGACCTTTCATTTAGAAAAACTCATCCTTATCCTCATCCTCATCCTCATCCTCCTCATATCTCATATCTCATATCTCATATCTCATCCTCATCCTCATATCTCATCTCATCCTCATCCTCATCCTCATCTCACATCTCACATCTCACATCTCATCCTCATCTCATATCTCATCATCTCATCATCTCATCTCGCATCTCATCATCTCGCATCTCGCATCTCGATCTCGCGTATCTCGTATCTCGTATCTCGTATCTCATATCTCGTATCTCGTATCTCGTATCTCGTATCTGTATCTCGTATCTCGTATCTCGTATCTCGTATCTCGTATCTCGTATCTCGTATCTCGTATCTCGTATCTCGCATCTCGCATCTCGCATCTCGCATCCAGTATCTCGTATCTCGTATCTCGTATCTCGTATCTCGTATCTCGTATCTCGTATCTCGTATCTCGTATCTCGTATCTCGTATCTCGTATCTCGTATCTCGTATCTCGTATCTCGTATCTCGTATCTCGTATCTCGTATCTCGTATCTCGTATCTCGTATCGTCTCGTCGTATCTCGTATCTCGTATCTCGTATCTCGTATCTCGTATCGTATCTCGTATCTCGTATCTCGTATCCTGTATCTCGTATCTCGTACTCGTATCCTCGTATCTCGTATCTCGTATCTCGTATCGTCGTATCTCGTATCGTCGTATCGTATCTCGTATCGTCGTATCGTCGTATCGTCGTATCGTCGTATCGTCGTATCGTCGTATCGTCGTATCGTCGTATCGTCGTATCGTCGTATCGTCGTATCGTCGTATCGTCGTATCGTCGTATCGTCGTATCGTCGTATCGTCCTCGTATCGTCGTATCGTCGTATCGTATCGTCGTATCGTCGTATCGTGTATCGTCGTATCGTCGTATCGTCGTATCGTCGTATCGTCGTATCGTCGTATCGTCGTATCGTCGTATCGTCGTATCGTCGTATCGTCGTATCGTCGTATCGTCGTATCGTCGTATCGTCATAGCGTCATAGCGTCATAGCGTCATAGCGTCACATCCTCAAATACTCATATACTCATATCCTCGTATCCTCGTATCATCGTATCCTCGTATCATCGTATCCTCGTATCCTCATATCCTCACATCGTGCTCGTGTTCGTGCTCGTGCTCATATTCATATTCACATGCACGATATTTCATACGCGGAGGCGACACTGTAATGCACTTGTTCGCCTTTGTTCAAAATGTATTAACGCATCCTATATAATGCAACAAATTGAAATCAGCTGGCAAATATCGGAGGTTTAAATTCGACGTTATTGTGCGAGATGGTCGTTGGCGCGCTAGGCGACCGAGCGACCGTCCAGTCGCCTAGCATGTCCTGGGCGCGGTATGGTCGCCAATCTGAGTCTCGTATGATGCTGAAACCTAGGGTCATACAATTTATACTGAAGCAAGTCAGCTACAGACATAATCTACCACCAAAGGTGTGTGCATTTAGCTACAATAGCTTCCGATATTGTATTGGGGGAGGGGCTTAACCGCCCCCTCCGTAGCGCGGTATGTGAGAAGCCCCCTGGCGCGTGCTAACTTATATATCAATACATTATTTTTTAATAATGTGTGGTGCAATCATTTCAGAATGACCTGGACATTTGACATGTATCGGCCTTGAAGATCAAAACCGTGAGGTTTGAATCCGACCTGCATTGACGCGCTTGTGACACCTCGTCCTCCATGTCGGCGTGACGTAGGCGCATGCCTGACACTACATCAACGATCACTGCGACCTCGAGGAGGTTGCGAAGAATTCGCACGATCCCTGTGAAGCTTTGGAGCTCTCACCGGTAGCTGACACTCATCAGACCAGGCCAGGTCGAGTCAGGTCGAGGGTCGCCACATTCGCCGACTTTGCTACCTTGAGTTCGATTGACTTCTATGCAACCCGTGATCCCACGTGGGATATTTCCTGAAGTCCAAATGTTATCTGAAATTGCATGTTGCCAGTTTCCGTATTTACTAAGATATCAGGAGCACCAGTTGCATCTTGTCCACTGTGTACCTTAATGGAGTCTCACGGCTGTGCGTTTAACACACTCCCTTCAAACCAAACTGGCCATAAATATTGAACAATCTGAATGCTTCGACATACCTTTATGCGGCAGGCGGTATGCATGTGCTTGGCAGTATACCTGTACTCAGCGGTATGCGTGGATATGGCGGCATAGTCGTAATCGGTGGTATGCATCCAAATAGCTGTATACTTGTATTCGGCGTTATGCCTGCATTCGGCAACATACTTGTATTCGGCGGTACGCCTGTATTTAGCGGTATGCGTGTGATACTTGCATTCGACGGCATGCATGTATTCGGCGGTATAACTGCACTTCGCTGTATACCCGCATCCGGCAGTATGCCTATATTCAGCAGTATGCGAGTATGTGACGGCATTCTTGTATTGGGGGTGTGCATGTATTTGGCAGTAGCCTGTAATCCGTGCTGTCTCTGAGCGATATATCAGCGTTTCTCATCTCTAGTCGACACACGTCACAACTTCCTATAATAATTCGGAGAGGAGGATGGCGATATAATACCCTCTGTAGTCAATAAACTGTTCTCACCCAGTGGAAATTCTATGCTGTTTGATGTTCCAAATCGCTCTATTTTGCGTTCCACTGGCAACGCAATTCTCTCAGAAGCCCCACGAAACTATCACAAGCTGTTCGGTCTAGTGAGGTAGCCTTGGTGGATTGCTGCCAATGAATCGGACACCTTTGACGCTTTTCACAAGTCAAACGTATCGCATCAAACCTGCCGCTTTCACAACAAAGCGCACGCAGCTGGTAATTTCCCAAATCGCCAGCAGCGGTTCCATTTGCTGGCTATTCGAAGCCTCCTGAACCTCTCCTCTGTGCTCCTCCACTATCCATCTCCGGAGCAGACCCTATGTTGCTCAGGGAACAGGACTCAACTTCGGAGGTGCCATGGATCCGCCTGCTGCTAAGATGAGACAATGCCCTAGAGCCAGAAACAGAAAAACTGAATTCCTCGAAAATTCGCACATGCAACCCTGAGTGCTAGATAACTATTAGCAGTTCATGCGCCTTTAAGCTCAATCAACCAATTAATCACAGCCACATGCAACCCGGCGTCATGTTCGCCTTAATTGCGGTATCGTCAACGACGGGATGCAACACACACTGCCGACTTAGTTGCGTCGCCGTCATAGTCTAGGCGACGCAAAGCCTAGACTATGACGGCGACGCAACTACGCCGGCAGTGTGTGTTGCATCCCGTCGCTGACGATACCGCAATTAAGGCGAACATGACGCCGGATTGCATGTGGCTGTCCGTTCGTCGCCGTGATTTAGTGGCCGAGATGACGCATGGGTTCATTGTTCGGCCCGCTGTTGCCGCTCTAATGTGGACTAACCGGGCCGACCGCGACGCGGCGAGCGGCAGTTAGCCGGACAGCATGCAATAAACGCCGGCTACGACGATGGCTCATCACAGGGTTGTGTCCCGTGGCCACCACTTTTGCTGTCGTCACGGGGCATTTTTGCATTGTGCAATGTTAAAGTAGGAACGTTTCACCGCGACCGTTCCGAAAGCTTCAATTGCAATTGTCGCTTGGTCGTGGCACGGTTACAGTGATTTCTGCTGACTGGCCGACATTGGATTAAATCACGTGGAGAGCGGGTCCATAGTTCCTGAAGCTGTACAGCTGAACTTTGCGAATCACCGGGCTATAGGTTCGGGAAGATCCCTTACTAGACGGGGCGGCGATGGTCGAGTGGTTAAGGTGTTGGGCTCTGGGTATCAAAGGTCTCGGGCTCGACACTCGCACCGCTCGAGACATTCCCAATCCCACGGTCCACCTAGAAACACAGCTCTACACATCACATTATATTTCATCGGACAGCAGGTCTACCTATTCGATGAAAATCAATCGGAAGACAGTGCACTGATATGCTTAGCATCGTTGTTGTTTGCTAAGGTTTAGCTGGTGCAATAGTGTTGTCGCATGACGCCATCGGCACAGCAAGCAAAGCTCCCCATACTGCCACCGTCTCGCAATCGAAAGATTGTGGGTTCGAATCTCACCTGTCGCTACTCTTCGCTCGCGGCCAGTCGGCGTGGGAGATTGGCGACGCTACATGACTCAACGGTCGATGTGCCGTAAAACCAATAACCAACCAAAGACACTCCACGTGGGGAATACATTTTTATGTTAACCCCCGTCTTTGGTCAAATCCACCCTTACGGGGGAAGACCCCTCTAAAATTCAAAATAAGCATCGCATGAAAACGAAAGAGGTGTAATCGGAAAGTGCGTGACGCGTAGGGTCCGGTTCCGCCCTCAAAAACATTTCCACCCCCCCCCCCCCAAAAAGTGACGTCACCAGGGGGGCTAGATTTTCACGACTTTTCACGACTTACATCATGTTTTTGACTCTGGGGAGTTCATTTTGGGGATATATGAGAAAAAAAATTGTATTTGGAATGAGAAAATGACAGTGAAATCGACCAGGGCTATAATTTGTTTTTTCGCTCCCAAAAATTTTTAATTTTTTAAATTAATTTTTTTTAGTTTTCCATGTTTTCTTAAATTTTCCTTTTCCAATGGGTAGAGCAGACCGAGAAACGTTGTTGGAAGTCAACTTGCACTAATAAAAAATGTTTACTTTAGCCAGAATCCTCAATTTGAAGTGCAATTTGGCAAATACGCAAAATTTATATGTAGTCAAAAACGAAAAAAATGAAAAATTCAACTCGTACGTTTTGTTGCATCCCTAAAGATAAGCAACCGCTGAAAGTGTCATTAAAATATCTGTATCCGTTAAAGCGTGAGGACTGGTTAAACTTTTTTGGAGGTGACCTCACTTGACCTTGACTAACTCGTTGACCCTAGATGACCAGACCTAAACATTTTGAATCAGCATGTCAAATTGATGTGGAAAAAGGTATGCCAAATTTGGGCGCGCTGCCGCGCGCCGTTTGTGCGCTATCCGCGAAAAACTTGAGGGGGCGGTTGAAACCCCCCCCCCCCCGAGACGGGACGGGTTAATATCTCAACGTATAATAACTCCACCTTACTGCTTCGGATAAATTAGGCTCCGATAATCATAGGAGGCCGCTAACAAGTTGATATTTTTTGCTGCTCTTGCTCGAGACAAATGGACCCCCAGTGTTAGCATGAGGCGTTTGAGCCCTCCCCGGGCGACAAATACTCATCTGTCGACAGGCGAGGTGTCGATATCAACACAGCCTGCCAATGTGTCGGCTCTGAGACACATCACCACAGGGGGCGAAATATCTGACTGACGGATCTCCCTCCCTCCGCATAGCCAACACCATCAGTGGATCCGGGGAGAGGTTAATACGGACCTGGCTTCCTTTGTCGTGGACAACGGCGCCAGCTATCAATTCCACATCGCCATAGGGATAAACATCTGAGCCAAATACGGTCAACATGTATTTTACTCACCCGGACGAAATAAATATTTCCGTCCTGGTTGGTTGTTTTGCGACACATCAACCGTTGAGTCATGTAGCGTCGCCAATCTCTCACGCCGATTGGTCGCGAGCAAAGAGTAGCGACAGGTGAGACTCGAACCCACGACCTTGCGATTGTGAGACGGGCAACTTACCCCTAGACGACTCGTCCCTAAATATTTCCTTCCTATGCGACCAGGAAATGCCCCTACCTTCGCTGCTCGACACCTATTTCCTTAGTAAACTCGGCAGGAATTTGTAGTTTGCTGAAGTTGCCAAGTTTGTCTTACTCGTTTGCCATTGACGTTGAGGATTGCTATGGATCGACCGCCTGTCCGCCCCTGTTTGACCCCCACCTCCACCCCACCGCCCTTCAGAAGTCGGCTGGGTTTGCCAATAGCTGGGAGGTAGCACCAGCGTGGACTTGACGGTAGGCACACTGTGAAGATTGACAGGAGATACAGGTATTTTAGCCCATGTTTGGTTTCTGTTTTGTTCGCGGGATGCTCTCCACGCTCTATCTCACCTGCTCGATTCCACGCCCTAGTTCTCGCCCAGCAGCTCGCTAATATTAACCACCTCCAGAGTTCTTTGTACACGCGAGGCGGCGAAAGTCCAGCAGGTGTTTCACGGTTATCATGCTGGCAGTATAATTCATGTAATTTCACCGGAGATATTCGTACATTGTGTATGCACCTGTTCATGATGATCAGCATCTCCATAGGCTGAATACATATGCTAAGAAACGGCCAACGACAAGTTCAGCGTCGTGCATCAACACGGATCCCCAACGCGACTACTCCGCATTGCATGCCAGAGTGGAGCAGTGAGGGGTGAGGCAGGATGTGACAATGAAGCACTGCAGTATATCGCCGCCCGCATGCATTTCGAGCGAAAACAGTGGTGGCAATGCGAACTTGGCGATGGGGTTGACGAAATCCTGAGTGCCAGCATCAGCATCAGCATCAGCATCAACATCAGCATCAGCATCAACATTAGTATCAATATCAGCATCAGCATCAACATCAGCATCAGCATCAACATCAGCATCATCAGTGTCAACTTCAACGTGAGTATCAACATCAACATTAGTATCATAATCAACATCAGTGTCAACATCAACATCAGTATCAACATCAAGATCAGCACTGGCAATGCGAAGCTGGCCGTGGGGGTTGACGGACTCCGGAGTATAAGCATCAACATCAACATCAGGATGAACATCAACATTAACAACTGGATGATCAACACAGAAGCCGTGGTGCGGATCGCGTGTCCGTCTCGGACCTCGCCAGTCCTGTCACACAGCTGCCACACAACTGCCACACAGCTGCCACACAACTGCCACACAACTGCCACACAACTGTTGCACGACTGCCACACAACTGCCACACAACTGCCACACAACTGCCTACCACACAACTGTCCACAATACAACTCCAACAATAACAACTCCACAAACAGTTACAGCTGCTACAGCTGTTGCAGTACAGACTGCCACACAACTGCCACACAACTGTCACTGTTATGTACTGCACACGACTGCCCGAACTGCCACACGACTGCCACACAACTGCCACACAACTGCCACACAACTGCCACACGACTGCCACAGACTGCCACACAACTGCCACAGACTGCACACAGCTGTCACAGACTGCCCCACCCATGTCACACAACTTCAACACAACTGCCACACAATTGCCACACAACTGCCACACAACTGTTACAGGACTGCCGCACGACTGCCAAACAACTGCCACGCGACTGCCACGCGACTGCCACACGACTGCCACACAACTGCCACACGAAATGACGCGTCATGTCAAACTGCCACACAACTGCCACACAACTGCCACACGACTGCTACACACGTGCCAAACAAATGTCATAAAACTGTCGCATAACTGTGGCACAGCTGCGGTCACACTACGGTCACATTGGGGCCTCGTATTGCCGCCACGTGCGCACGGGTTGCGCCACGTGGTCACGCCGCGGAAAGGTCGGTTGGTGGTCGGCTCGGCGTGACCTTGACGTGACCTTGATGTGACCTTGACCGGCCGGCTCCGCGCACACCTCGCCCGCTGGCAGCACGGGGTGATTTGACCCGAGTTCGGTATGGCGCAGATGGTGAGGCTCGAACAGTCGGCTGCGCCCCCTGACATCCGGTTATCACCGAGACGAGCCGGGTGCTGATGCATCGCCACCTGAAGAAGTGTCTCTCGCCGGACCCCGCGTCTAGTCAGCTCAAGTTGCTGGACTGCGACTGCGACTGCAACTGCGACTGCTACTGCGACTGCGACTGACGGAACACCTTCAAGGAGTGGCAGTGGAAACAGCTGACGCCTCGTCGGTGATGGGCGTGAGCTAACACGGGGGACGGATGCGCCAGTGGTACGAGGTCACATCCGGTTGTCCGGGTATCGGATTGGTTGAGAAGAAACAGGCGAGGTGTCGTCACATCCAGGGGGCGGGGACAAAGGGGCAATGCGCCCAAGAGGCCGATTTTTTCCGATGGTTTGCACTAAGATTTTTTTTCTCTCGACATCTAGGAAAATCTTGTGATACAAATGTTGTCTTAAGCGAGAAAACAAATTTTAACTGTTCGAAACAGAATTTCAACCCCTCCCCCCAGTTCCCAATGTAGTGAAGGTCGTTCTTGTAGGCTCGTGAATAGTCTAGGATCTCGACCTCGCGTACGAATCACTCCGGTTGCAAAAATGATATGTTCTCTGCACGATATATTGTGCAGAAAGTAGAGTGAATATATGGTGACGCTCGAAGACAGAAAAGACGCACGCAATAATGTTCCAGGCCGTCAGTCGACAGCGATTGATTGCAATTGTAAATTTGGAGGCCGAAATACAGTTATTAATTTATACACGCGACCGACAGCGCGACAGGCCCGCGCGGCTCGACAGTCAAGACAGGTCTGATGCCGGGGGTGGTTCGCCGGTCACGGCCCCGACCGGAAGACCAAGGCACACGTCACAGTTGCCGGGCGTCGTCCCGTAAAACGCTGATTCGGTTCCGACGAGGGCCGGTGACCGCGTTGCCGGCACCGGACGGAATAGTACTAGACGCGACATATGCGGGACATGGTAGGTCGGCTGACTTATGGGGTCACAGCACCCACAGTTAGACATTATACGATTAAAACAGTACGTTTTTAGCAACTCTGTTACACCAAGCCAGGTTTCGAGATCCTGACCTGATCGCAGCTTGGGCTGCGCTGCTGTTCGACATGGACATGATGGAGAGGAATGCCGTCAGAATGGCTGAAATGTTATGAAGCAAGTACCAGTCAGCACGGCACTGTACGCCGCCGGGAATTCCGAGACAGCGTTGTTTACCCGCCGTACGCCAGCCATGGATAATGACAGATCTAATGCGTGTGTTCAAGTGGTCTGAAGCAATAGAACACATTGATTCAGATAGCTACTTCGCTTAATGTTCGTTTTCAATTAGTACCTTCTAAAATGTATTCAGTACTTGAGCGAATGCCCTGGTTGGTGCATTTGTCTTCTTCGAAATCGGTAATTGGAGGCATGAAATGTGATGCGCTTTTCGTGGGATTCACGGATGTTTCGAAACCAAATTATGTTCCCTGTTCAAAGATGAACAGAGATAAAATAGATCAAAATCAGGGTTTGTGTATATGAAGTCATCCACTAATCACCTTGTGTAAATAAATATATAAATATATATATATATACATATATATATATATATATATATATATATATATATATATATATATATATATATATATATATATATATATGTATCATATTGTTCCAGATTCGAAAAAGAGGACGCTAGCGAATCGGGAACAATATGATTATATATATATACATATATATATATATATATATATGTACCTCTTCTTCTCGAAACTTGCACCATATTAGAATTCGCGTACAATATTATGCTCACTATCTCCTAAGTTCCTTCTTCACTTTACATTATGTACCAAAACCTCCTCACCTGTAGGTATTAGACCAACCATTGCGATTCCCCTGTTGATTCTTTATCATTTGAAACATGATTTCCCTCATAACAAGCAAGGACACCCGTTTCTGATTTCGTTCTAATTATAGTTCTTGTCCCGTCCCCGACTGATAACTTGACTGATGACCTGACTGATGACCTGCCGACTGAACTGCTGACTGACCTGACTGATGACCTGCTGACTGACCTGACTGATAACCTGACTGATGACCTGCTGACTGATGACCTGCTGACTGATGACCTGACTGATGACCTGCCGACTGATGACCTACTGACTGATGACCTGACTGATAACCTGACTGATGACCTGCTGACTGATGACCTGACTGACTGATGACCTGACTGATAACCTGACTGATGACCTGACTGATACCTGACTGACTGGCTGACTCTTTTTTTTTTATTTATAACCACAGACCCGTGCTGGTCACACCCCTTACCGGCGTGGGCCATTGTCCAACATCCCGCGACGACAATACGCCATCGCCTATGTGCGTGACGTCATTGATGGATACGCATGGGCTACGTCACTCGTGAATTTGTGCTCCCACCGGGCTTGCATCACCACCAGGCTTGCATCTCTGACACAACCTGTTGACTCGTGATCCTGATGTCGGCACCAGACTGACGTCGCTGACGTCGCCAGTGGACTTCGTTACTGAGATCACAAGATATATTCGTTACTGACGTCGCCAGTGGACTTCGTTACTGAGATCACAAGATATATTTCCCAGTGGACTGTACTGAATCACAAGATATATTCGTTACTGAATCCAAGATATATTCGTTACTGACGTCGCCAGTGGACTTCGTTACTGAATCACAAGATATATTCGTTACTGACGTCGCCAGTGGACTTCGTTACTGAGATCACAAGATATATTCGTTACTGACGTCGCCAGTGGACTTCGTTACTGAATCACAAGATATATTCGTTACTGACGTCGACAGTGGACTTCGTTACTGAGATCACAAGATATATTCGTTACTGACGTCGCCAGTGGACTTCGTTACTGAGATCACAAGATATATTCGTTACTGACGTCGCCAGTGGACTTCGTTACTGAGATCACAAGATATCTTTGTTACTACTGGGCGCTACATGACCAATGTAGTCGATGCGCCCTAAAGCCATAATAACTAACTAACTTTGTTACTGACTGGGCGCTACATGACCAATGTAGTCGATGCGCCCTCAAGCCCTAATAACTAACTAACTTTGCTACTGACGTCACCAGATGACTTGCGCTCGTACCGTCACCACAGGAAATGTGTCGCTGACGTGTGACGCGTCGCTGACGTCAGCCGTGGATGTGACTGGCATACGTCCCGCCGAGATTGGCCCGCGTGACGTCAGCCCGTGTGTGACGTCAGGGATCCGTGGCGGTGCTGGTCCGAGCTGTGCCGCTATAAATAAAGTTAACCACAGCAGGACAAGGTTAAGACAGTCTTTCTTCACCAACACGATAGTAGAACACTGGAACCAGCTGCTAGAAACCATTGTCAGTAGCATCACATTGAACATCTTTAAAAACAACATGGACAATCATTATAAGAATAGAGGGCTTGCTTTTCAGTATTGCAGGGAAGGCTGATCGAAGGATTTGGTGGGCAACTGGTTGAGTGTCCAGAGTGCAACCAAGAGGGGCCCTTGTTGCTCATAGTTGCACTAATATTTTATGTCTTTATGTCTTTAAATAGACACTGCTACAGTTATTCGTCGGCACATGTGATAATCGTGACCCAAGGTCGTGTCACGTACGCCAGAGACAGCTGTGGTGGAGGGATAGACTGCCCCCTCCCTTCATCCAAGAAAATCACGGAACATTGCTACTTATGTATTGATTACCTTTTGGATTCTTAATACGGGATATACTTGAAGCTTAACTACACACGATAAAAAATTATCTGTGCCATAAATGCGACACGCACAGGTTAGTCAGCTTCAGAAGCGTAGCGCAACACACGAAGTGATGCATGATAGAGACCAACAACAGTCGAGAACGGCGACTGACACGGGCTTCGCGTGCAGTCGTCGCCGGTGGCCTGATCTAAAGGCGAGGCGGCCGTCGGTGCTCTGCAGGTCAGGTCACCAGGGATGTGGTTTGCTGAATCGTTAGGGTGTTGGGCTGTTGGCACCAAAGATCCCGGGTTCAACACTCGCACCGATCGGAACATTCCCCAATCCCACGCCCACCGGCGAAACAGCGTGAGCGTCGCCATTAGCCGTGAACGTGCATAAAGTGCGTCGTGAACCACAACCAATAAACAAACAAACGGATCAGGTCGCCGGGTGTGTGTGTCTGTAGTGTGTAGGTTAATTTTGCCAGCCTGCCACCGTGTGGTGATGTCGGCTGGTTCCGGTTGAAGAGAAGATGTGTAAGAGAGTGAGTAGCGTAGGGTAGGAGGATGCAGCCGCTATATGGTCCGCCGTTATTTTGCCCGACCCGCAATACCTTCGCGCGTAGCCGCGACTCTCCAGAGACTGACAATCAGCTGTCGACCCGGCCAGCTGGCGCGCCGCGGTCGGGTGAAAGCGACAGCTGTTTGTGGCGAGCGCCGCCAGGGGCGCGTGCGGCGCGCGGCGCCGGTTTTTCGGCGGCGCGCGCTCGAAAGCGGCGCGCCGTGGGTCACGTGGTGGGCCGTGCGGCGCGTGGCGCGTGTTTTTGTTGCGCTCTCGTCCGACACGTGGTCCGTGGTCGATGGTCAGGCGCGCGCTCCTTCGATGGCGAGGCGCACACTCCGTCGATGGTGAGGAACACTACTTCGATAGTGAGGCGCACTCTACATCGATAGTGAGGTACACCCCACATCGATAGTGAGGCACACCCCACATCGATAGTGAGGCGCACCCTACATCGATAGCGAGGTACACCCGACATCGATAGCGAGGCGTCGAACACTACATCGATGGTGAGGCGCACCTTCTACACGATAGTGAGGTACACCCCACATCGATAGTGAGGCGCACCCTACATCGATAGCGAGGTACACCCGACATCGATAGCGAGGCACGCGCTCCGCCGATGGTGAGGTGCTCGCTCCGCCGATGTTGAGAAGCTCCTCGGAGGAACAAGCGCCCTTGAAAGGAAAATGCACCTATACAGCATGTTTCGGTGCACCCTCACCCTGTCGCCTAACAATTTTCAGCAAAAGGTGCTGGTCCAGGTACTTCCACAGTGGCACTCCCCCCAGGAAACTGTGCCCCTCCAGACGAGTGCCCCTCTCCAAAACAAGCTCCTGGACCAGCTCCAGCTACAGTGCGACATGTAGAAATACAGCCTTTGACAAGCCAGATACTGTGAACTTTGAGCGTGGAATGCCGTGGTGACTATGGTGAATGCCATTGTCAAATTACTGATGATACTATATCGTTAGGAACCGCATTTTAGCATCGGCTTGGAGCTTCTAACACCTGAATAAGACGGTTATAAAGCCAGAGCCACAAAGCCAGCATAGATAAGAATGTTACTAAGCCAGATCTACACCAAACGATCAACACCAAACGATCCACACCAAATGATCCACACCAAACTATCCACACCAAATGATCCACACCAAACGATCCACACCAAACGATCCACACCAAACGATCCACACCAAACGATCACACCAAACGATCACACCAAACGATCACACCAAACGATCACACCAAACGATTACACCAAACGATCACACCAAACGATCCACACCAAACGATCACACCAAACGATCACACCAAACGATCCACACCAAACGATCCACACCAAACGATCCACACCAAACGATCCACACGAAGCGATCACACCAAACTATCCAAGCCAAACGAGGACATGCAAAGCTGCATCAGCAATGCCAAGGACCACAGCAAACCAAAGGTGCCTACTGCTCGTGACATGCGCTTCAGGTTTGCTCGCAAACAATTCGCGAAGCATATACACGTTGGAGACGAAGGCTTTAAAGTGGGAGACAGTGATAAAGTTGACACAGCGACACCCCCTCCCCAATTTGTAATAATTTCACCGTTAGTCTAGCAGGCATGTAGCATGCATTGGCTTTGACATGGGCGTAATTAATATTGGGGCGTGAAACCAGGACCCCTCCCCCCCGTCTCCAAAGTTTTCGGCGGCGTCCTCTTCGGCAGCAGAGCCCCTCTGCTGCCTCTGACTGGAAAAACTGGGAAAAGGTGACCCTGCAGGATCATCCATCGCACCCTTCTGAAATGGTCAGCCGAAGGTAGCCCTCTGAATGCAAACGGTCCAGTGGCTCTCTAGTGTGCATCTCCTTCAAATGTAATCCGTCAGTGGCGCGCCTGCAGCGAAATGTCGCCCGCCCCGCTGAAAATGTCCCCATGCACCACTTTTCCTGTCGCTTCTACGCCTCTTTTGTGGTTGGTTGGTTTTTGGTTTTACGACACACGACCGTTGAGTCATGCAGCGCCGCCAATCCCATGGTCGCGGGCGAAAAGGAAGGTGAGACTCGAACTCACAACCTTTCGATTGTGAGACGAGCAACTCCCCTCTCCCCCCTCGCCTCTTTTGTGTTTGCATGGGCAGGTAGTAGGAAATTTTAAAATGTATATCATGTTGTATGAAAGGATATACCTCAAGATGACTTCCTCTCCCTGAGAAGTTTCACGTGTTTCTCGTTTCGCTGCATGTCTATAAGGGAGATGCGTTTTGCGATCCATAATGTGAGAAATTATTGGTCTTCCGCGCATACTTATATTTAGCGACATCTCCACTTTTAATATCGGCGTAACATCGTCGTTTTTACCGCTACCTTGTGGAAAAGCTCCCTTGGAAACTCCGTCTGAGCCGTGCGCAGAAGTACCCTACGTTTTATTGTCCACAAAAAAAATTTTGAGGCTGGTAATAATGAGTGCAGTATTTGTCCCATTCCATTCAGCTTTTACCCGGTGTCTGTCGCGCCATTTGTTTGGCGTATCCAATACATCGAGTATGTCATAAATGCCCACATTTTGTACTGCATCATGCAAAGCTTTCCTGCATCAGCATCACTAATGGCTATTACTTAGCATACATGATATGCGACGACCTATTATGCATCATGTGTTGATACCAAATGACCAAATTGAGTCTGTCTGTGGATTCACGCCGCTCTTAATTTAATATTAACACTCGCACGCCCGGCGGTCCGCGCCAACTTCGCCGGTCCGGGGGGGGGGCAGATGTCTGCCCCGTAAGATCTCTGGAACTATGCTAGCTAGCGACAAACGGAAAGCGGCGATAGCTGGTGATAAGCTCTATCGAATGTATTTCGGTCTTTTTTTCGCTTAGCGCAATATTCAGGTCACCGGATCATTATAGGTCAGATTCGACCAGATCGGGTGGGACTCTCAGATATTGACACATATCTCAGGACCTGTAACAGATAGAAACAAACGGCGAACGCTATTCCACAGTCCTCGAAATGTGCTATCGACAATACCCGGTGTGATTTAAGGTCAGGTCAACAGATAGGTCACCAGAGGTCACCGAACTTGGGTAAAATGTATTGCAACTTTTCGGTACATAATTTTTGACAGTATGACGATGGTAAGCTGATTTTGCTTTATATGCTAAAGACGCCTCCGATGATATTTAATAGTTAGGTCAATATTTGACCTTGACCTCGGTTGATCGCGGTCAAGACTGTTTTCCGGCCTAAGTAGGTCATGTCTCATCATTCAAAACGTCTCAACGAGAGCAATTCGCGGGTGTTATAATTTTGCACAACATTTGGTTTTATACCACATTAATGTTTGCTATATAATTTACTGCGGGATAGTACACGGTTGCGTCAGTGAAATATGTGGCACAAATGTTTGTGATATATGCGCCGCGTCCAGCACTGATACATTTCCGAATATTCCAAGACGATTCGCAAGAGACATGATAGAAAGGCACGATATTCAAGACCGGGTCTTTATTGTAGTGGATGGGTACGGAAACGACGCATTCCATTACAACAAACGATATATCTGCGCTCAATGCTCATATAGAACAATACTCGAGGCTTCGCTGATAGCTCGTCACTCTGTATTATTGAAACGCAGATTACACGCTCAGAATCCCTTTTGTTCACACTCTCCGATCACATTTCCTTTACACCAATCGCCGCGGCGGCGGCGCTACCCGGCGGCGATTTCAAACGCGACACCGCAAGCAAAGCCGTAAAGCTATCGCGTGGCGCTGATTATCGTGTGGTGCCCACCAACAAAGTACGCGCGCTTCCCACGCTGGCAACGCGCTCGAAATCTGTCCGATCTCTTGACATCGGACCCAACTAGCTCTGCAGCAAAATTTACCCACATGGATTTCATTTATTATGTAGTCAGTCATTGCATTCCCGCCTAACAATTTCAATGCAAGACAAAGTCAAGTAGCTATGTAAAAGTGTTCGACAATTTACCATATTTTACTTGACCTGACCTGACCAGGTCAAATATTATGAAAGTGACCTTAGATCGAGGGTACTAAGTGACCTAGGATCATTCAACTCCTATTTTTGGCGCGTTGAGAAGACAAACCAATCGGCGTTGGATTGATCTCTCCAGTCCGATACTGTGATAAATAATTTTCAGCTATGTGTTATGATCTAAGATGGCCTTGCAGGGGTCATAGAGTAAATGATTGACTCGTATATGCATAAACGACCTCAAAGTGCACGATATTTACAGAGGACAATCGAGGCGCCAACTATGTGCCCAAGCAGGAATACTTCTTACTCCGAAACTGTGACCTCAGGTCAAGGTCATGAAGTAGCCTAGGGAGGGCATGTAATATATCAATCGACACGTCTTGGCGATACAACCACAATGACGGTAGTTTCAGCCTTCTAGCTCAATGCAGTGTGATATAATGCGCAAAAATGTGCTAGTGCTCTCAGATGACCTCAGACGACCTTGGTGAGGTCACTGAGCAAAAATGTCAGCGGTAACATTGAACATATCTTCCAACTACACGCCACAACCGTTGTGAGGTCATTCTGAGAGCAAATATGTAACCAGGAAACATTTGTATATTTTACCATAGCCATATAATGGGGGAATCCATGGTCGCGACCTGACCTCAGGTCAATGCCACGAAAAAACCCGAGATATATTGTATGGTCCCTGATGAGATCATGACATGCTATAAGTTTGAAATCAATCACCCAATTATTGTGAAAAGTATGCCACCTGGAACTCCGGGGGATGTTGGGTCACTTCACCTGACCTGGTGACTTGACCTAATATGACTCAGGGTTAAACATGTATGAAGATATGCGGAAAAGACTAATGAGCAGTCATGCGAGGTTTGGCCTTGCTATGCCGATTAGTATGGCGGCAAATTAGGAAAAACCGCAGGGGGCAGATATATGCCCCCCGGACGTGCGCGTGTTAATAGCTTGTAGCGGCGCGTTATATCCTATGGCTGTTATAGCTGACTCACTTGCTGTGGTCACTTTCGGCATGCCATTTACGAAATATTGCGTCGATAATTACATATCGGGTGTCCAACACCGCACGACTTGATTCGACACCACGGGCAATAATGAAACTTCGCTTCCACAAGATTAACAGCTTGCGCTTAATGGAATAATGTCATCAGTGAAGTGTAATGGAAAATCAACCATTCATGGAAGTGAGAGGATCGTGATGATGCATAATCGCATGTAATAACCATAAGTAATTTTGGAAAATGAAGGCTACAAGATTCCATTACGATTGAACTCGATCATTTGGGATCGATCAGTAAGTTCGCCTCCAAACAGTAATAGTGAAACACGCATTGTCATCATTGTTCTGAGTGTAAATTTACTACCGAAGTGCTCAGGAGTGAGCCGCTCCGTATCGAACACTTTATAATTAAAAGAGATAATTTATCAGCTCTGCAAAAGTTTTATAGTTGTATGTATATGGTTTGATCAACACGGTGTTATTAATTTGTTCGCTTATATCAACAGGCACACCCAAGCATGACGTATTGTCGTATACTTCTGATAATGCAAGGGTCCCACCAATGTTGGCTTGGGCTCCTCATTAATTCCAACTTCACACATGGAACTCTAAGGAGAGTGCCTCTTCCTCTGTTCGTTTGGGACTACCCATTTTCCCCAAGCATTGTGCCGCTCCCCTCCCCTTTTCCCTCAATGATCTTCAGAAATCATCATCCCTGTACCTAAGGATACATGGATGAAGATTGTTTCCTTAGCATTGATACGCGCCCTGGAGGGTGGGGGAGAAATCATCCCACCCCTCCGGTTTTTCGTACACAATTCCGAATTTTGCCAGTCTATACACGCCATCCTTTGCGTACCTGCTTAGAAATGACCGGCCCGTCGTTTACAGAGGAAATTAAAAATCGGCCGAAAATTGCTCAGTTAGGGGCCGTTAAAGTAGAAATAGTTCTTCACGCCAGACCATAAGAATCGGCGCTGAAGCGCTTCCCGTATATTGGCAAAAGGGAAGTGTTGTTGGCCACACTAGCGACTTATTTGATGCATATTGTTATGCTATTTAGTTTCAAGGTCATGTTAGGTCACCGAGGTCTAGTCAGGTCAAGTTCATGACAGGCTAACGGAACCAAAAATGGTCAACTGGAATGTTGTCATGCATGCATATGACTGTCATGCGATTGATGTCCCTTTTCATGTTACTCCCTGCACATCTTGCAAACTACTGTTTGCCATTGTGTTCCTAAGCGTTCCCATACTTTATTCATGTATTTCACTCCTTTCTTCGCGAAGCCGATTACGCGGAGCCGCCCGACGGAGCATTCAGGCGGGCGGCCCGGTTCCGATAGGGACCGGTCATAGGGAGGTAGAGTTTGGCTCTTTTCTAAGACGAACGTCGTCGATCGGATTTTTGAAATTTAATAATGCCCTACGACCATGTACAGGCGAATACGGGCCTAAAAACCTCTCCCTCCAGCCCTGCCCCCGTTCCCCACAACTCAAAATCGGTGGCATCTCTTTCTCACCGGTCGTCTCAATTCCCAGCTGCTCATTAATCGAGAAGGCAAAATTTGTCGCCAGAGTGACGACAAAATGTCGCCAACGCCAGCTATTTCCCGAACATATAGACGTCTGATGGGTGACGCACCGGGGCATCACCTTCTTCACCTTCAGTTACGACAGTCAACGTAAGCTTTGATCGATTGGGTGCCTCGGCATTCTTCTTCTAGTTCGATGAGTTTCCACCACCAACCTGAGCCACAGATATTTCCTCATTATGAGTGAGGATGAGGCACGGACGGATCTACGCCCGTGCATGCGGGTGCAAAAGTTCATCTGAACGGCTCGACGAGGCCCGACCGTCACGCTTTTACCGTAATAACGCACCGTAATAACGCACCGTAACCGTAATGATGTTTTGCCAGAGCTTACGTGATCGAATGTCTTCACTCCGTCCATTTTATTTTGTACTCCTTGCTTTTGGTTTTCACAAACTTGAAATCTGAATAAACGTCATCACGTGCGTCATCGATAAACGTCATCTGAATCTTTGTTCAAAAAAGAAATTCATGGTGAGATAGCCACTCAATGGAGACTTTCAACAAAGCTTCACTTTGTGATACAGTAGGCCAAGGCCAAAATGTCTTAGAGCCATATCTGCTCTTTTCATGTTGAAAATGTGCAATATGGAAGTTGTGTTCTCTGAAGTCTGTCTTACCTATGAAACTACTATGTTCTCAAGTCCTACAATCATTCAGCTCACCGTTTCACCTGAAGTGCTGTGAATCTTTTTCTAAACAGTGCTTATGGCGACATTACGGCGCCTTACACCGGCACACCCACACCACGGCTGCTGCTGCCATGCTATTCGATTAAACCGCCCGTCCCGGAGAGTTGACAGGTAACGTGTGTGGCTTCCAACACGGCCGCCCAGCTACGCGCCCCAGGCCTGACCTGCTCAGCTGCCAGCTGACCTTTCCTGCCGGGAGCCGTGACAGCGCGTGAAGCGGCTCAAGCCCGGTCTCGCCAGGGCGGGCACTGCAGTGTTAGCCGGCGCTCTGAGCCAACCGAGCCGGTGGGACGAGTTTGTCTCTGGCGGGACGGAATGCCATCTGCGATGTACTGATTGCGCGTGTAGAACGCCGAAGGCCATCAGAGGTGTCGGGCTATGAGTACCAAAGGTCCCGGGTTCGACTCTAGCGCCACTCAGGACATTTCCCAATCCCGCGGCCCACCGGCGAAACAGTGTGGGCGGCGCCATTAGCCGTGAATGTGCATAAAGTGTGTCGTGAACCAACCAATAAACAAACAAACAAAAGGCCATCAGAATCGATGCCCCTAAATGCGGAAGTAGTGGGGTTCACAGGGAAGCGCCCGGTATTAATCATCGCGCGCGCAGGTTGTTAATGCAGCCCTCGCTAAGATTTTTATTCTCGCAACCACAAAAGCACATCGCGTATTAGCTAATGGCTCATTCCTGTAGCACAAAGAGCCGAAGGCATCTGTTCTGAAGGGCTCATGACGTCACTGAGCTGTGACGTCACAGGATGGCCATGCCGGCCTTTCCCCCTCCGAAATCACAACGTGCCGGCTAGTAATATCTCTTGCCTGTCTCCAAATGTGAAATTTCGGGTTTGGTAGGGTGACAGGCAACTGACCTACCCTTACACAGATCACTCACTTTTCTGATTATAGGCCCTAGGCCATTCTAGGTCATTGACCCCACTTAATTTGAGATGGCTTCTTCAACTTCTGATTCACTTGCTAGTTAGTATGAAAAGTGACACTGTAAGGTGAGCTTTCGCCCCCCCCTCTATATGCACCTGTTCATAGGATAATAATAATTTCGGCACTTATTGCAAGGTTCCGGTACAAGATCAACAATTCAATCTCATCTGGTCTCGGATATATTAGTTCGGATGTAATGTCTTGCACATTGATGCTGTCCAAAGTTGCCGATAAACAATATGTTGAGCACTTCAACATCTATCGGTGAATGGTTTTATAACAAGAACCACGAAGCTTGGAAATGCTCTCATTCTGCGCGAAATCGCCCGATTAACTGACCTGGGAGATTCACCAGTGACCCGAATTATATAGATCGGGTCTCCGAATACCTACCACTCTCTGTTTGTACGCATAACCCACTCACACTTGGGAGCGCTAGTGAGGGTTTGCAACAATCTACCCTGCATTGAGGAAGGTTGCAACATATCGTGCACAAGGACGAGCTAAGTATTTACCCAGGAAGCAAATAGGCACAGTGACGTGTGAGAGGCCACGAAATACTTACGCCTGGATCCTTACCATACTGGTTTTACCTTAAGATTTTTAAGCAGGAATACTTCTGGTGTTTGATAAACGGAATGTTGGAGATGCCAACGCATGAGATGAACCGTGTCTTCAAGCTTCATGAACTATGGCGTTACGCCTGCAGTGTTTCATGGAATAAAACGCCATGGAAACCCTGTAGCTTTGAGTCGCGTCCTTTTTCCATCCCGATAATCATCAGGACTTTTTTTGGCAGTCATGAATGATGTCATTAATTGATGCACTGAAAGGAATTTGGTTGTCTTTTAGGGTGCAAGTGTCATCATCACTTGCTTAGTTTTAGTCAGTATCTCTCAGCTGCTCATAAGCGTTCCGATTTCCTTAAATAATATAGGAAATAAATTGCTCACGTAGAAAAAGTTAGATCATCTAGATTAAAAGTTTTGGTGAATTAGGGTAAGACTGAATAATTGTATTCGGTTGGTTAATGTGACCCAGGTAGATGCAATGCTCAGATGGTGTATTTATTACAAAACATAGTTTTTCTCCTCGCTAAAAGTGTCACAAATACCAGCGTGACTTTCTGGCTATGGCTATGGCTATTTATGACCATGCTAATGATTATTGCTAATACAAATAATTATGAGTGTGTTGCGTGAATATTGACACACAACCCGATACGGAAACCACAGACGGACGGAAGAATTTAGACCGAAATCTCATCGTTCCGATAATGCGCCGACACCGATATTGCTTCTTACATGTCGGAGCATAACTCCAGGTGCATTGTCACCATTCAGTACAAATATGCTATAATATATATAAATAATCTATACCGCTGACCTGCCGTTGCTTTGTTGCAGACTTTACGCATCTGGACTCCATCGGAGCGGCGTCGGCGCGCCTGCTCCGCTTCGCCTCGGCCAGCTCCAGACGGAGTCCGCCCGCGCGGCACGCAACGCAGCCCGCGCCATCTACCGGCCGCAGCGGCAACTTCAAAGTGGTGCGTCGCCGCAAGGTGGTGCCGCGGACGCGCCGGCAGGGCGTGGCGACGACGACGGAGCGCACGCTGGGCGACTTCCTCGAGCCGTCGTACCTGGCGCTGCTGAACGACTCGCACTTCCGCCGGCAGCCAGAGTTCCTGCTGGCGCAGGGCGTGGGCGGCGAGAGGCAGACGCAGCCGTTCCGCGGCTTCGGCCGCAAGCTGGAGCGCAAGCTGGACCGCAAGCTGGGGCGCTCCGAGACGGTGGCGGTCGGGCCGGCGCGGAGTCTGCCGGCGACGCCGGCCGGCCGGCCGCGCGCCGCGCGCTTCGTTATCGCCTCCGCCGCAGTCGACGGCGCCGCGCGTGGTCGTGCGTCGGAGGAAGGTGCGCGTCGGCGTGGTGGACGGTGCGAGAGAGGACGCTGTAGGCGGAGCTGTGCGCGTGGGTGCGGTGGGTGAACGGACGACTACGGAAGCTGCCATCCGGGTAGTTGTGAAAGGCGCCGCGGGCGAGTCGCCGGCGAGAAGGGATTCGCACACAACTGAAGTTTCTGCCCGCCGGAAAAGTAGTGCGACACATCTCGAACAGAGCGCGACAACTTCGTCGCCACCGTCATCACCACCTTCAATTAGAGCGACGACATCTCCTTCACCATCATCAACATCAACATCAACAACAACGGAACGGCCAGCTGGTAGTAGTGCGAAGCCCTCGCAGTCAACCACCGAATCATCCACAAATGTTTCCAAGTCGTCAACCTCCACCACCACGACATTGTCCACCTCCCCCACCGGGAAGCCATCGACTGCCACCACCGCCGTAGCAACAACCGCTACTCCGGCAAGGGGCTCGGCTCGCTTCAAACTGAAGGACATCATCTGGAGAGTGGCGTCTGAACGCAGGCCACCCGCCGTCGATGCAGAAGTTAACGGTTCATCACAGCCAGAACGCTCGCCACAAACATCGTCTCGAACGCAAGAATCGTCCAAAGCCTCGCCTGATGCAAGCGTCGACGTCGATGTCGACGTGCGGACGTCGACATCGACACCGTCGTCCTCCAGGACGGATGGGGAGCGCCAGAGCACTGCTGCACCGGTGCCGGTGCGACGGCCTCCGTCGGCGCTGATGAGGAACAGACTGAGCCGCTATCGAAGTCGGCTGCAGCTGGCGCGGAACCGAGCGTCGCAGGCCCGTCCAAGGATCGACAGCGAAGGCAGACCGGCGGCCACCGGATCCGTCGACCGAGGACAGAGAGGAGCATGAGGTGCAGAAGGTCCTCGGCCTGTTGGACAGAATTCGCAACCGCTCGCGCACCCCTCCGTCCTTCATCACTGGCCGTCGGGATCAGACTGGAGGCGCAGCCGGAGTCTCCTCCGTGGCAACCACTCTATCACCGAGCTCGTCCTCCACATCCGGCTCTCCAGTTGACGCTTTGTCACCCGCCGTTGCCAAATCGAGTCAGGCGTCCGATGCTTCACCCGGCTCGTCCCTGCCGGCATCTACCACCGCTCGGTCTGTTCCTTCGCGGAAGCCGGACGCTCCCTCATCAACGTCATTGGAATCTGCCGCGGAAGAGGCCGCTTCGGCCAGCGAACGGTCGCCGGTGGCCAGCTCTACGCAGCGCGCACACACGAACACCATCATCCGTACTTCGACGGAGAGCGCTGCCGTCGAGCGTCGACGTCGTCTAGAAAGCCTTCGCAGGACGTCGCTCTCGGAGAACAAGGCCAGCCCGAACCTGCTGGCTCGGCGCCTGCAGGCGCGCCACAACATCTTCTCCATCTTCGGCGGCGAGCGCGGGCGCGGAGCCGCCGCGCGGGGCGGCGCGGCGACGCGGCCGCCGCTGCCGGCCAGCCTGCTGTCCACCATCACGCCGTTCCCGATCCTGTTGAGCACGCTGCCGGCGCCGTTCCGGTCGGGTGTGATCACGGCGCCGCCGTTCCGGCGCAACTTCACCGTCAGCCTCGCCTACCCGTCGACCACGCAGCGGACCGTGCGGACCGGCGGCGCGGCGCCAGGCGACGGGCGCGACGCCGAGGGCGGCGGCGGCGACGAGCCGGTGCGGCGAGTGCTGGGCACGTCGCTGCGGACGTCCGTGTCTGTCGCAGTGTCGCCGCTCGAGTTCACGCTCAGGAAGAGGGTGGACCTGTCGCACGCGAAGGCGCGGCTGGCTGCGGGTGGGCGCAGGCGGAACCCCAGCGGGTCGTCTGCCAAAGAGCCGCCAGCGACATCGTCGGGGCGAAGTCCGCAGGCAACTCGTCAACGCGGCTGGACAAGTTCCCCGGCATCGAATGACGTGTCTTCCTCGACATCGCCAACGGAGCGGTCGACCGAGGAAGCTGGAACCACGGCGCAAACATTCAGCTCTTCGTCAGAGCAGAGCTTCGACTTGTTCACAGACAGGACTCCGCAGGTGCGCACGAGTCCCCGACATCTGAGCTCCAGTAGCGAGACACCGGATGCGAGCACAACATCGCCCACCTCACTGCGGTGGCAGGACGAGGACGTGCTCATCCAACACACGCTCGACGCTGACGCCGTCGTCTCGACATCACCTTCGCCGATGCAGATCTCGGTCGTCTCCGAGAGTGGGCTCTCGGGCGCGTACGTCGTCACGAACGTCGAGGACATCACAGACAGTGACGACGTACCGAAACCATCCGGTACTACGGTGTTCGCAGAGGAGGTGCTGCTCGTGGAGGAGGAGGAGGAGGAGGAGCGGCGGAGAGAGGAGCGGCCGCTGTACCTGGTGTCGCTGCTGTTTGTGCTGCCCGTTGTGCTGGTGGCGTTGTGGTACCTCAAGAAGAACCACGCCGAGATGCAACAGCTCGTGCCGAAGGTAAGCGCTTCGACATCAGGTCGCCGAGTGATGACGTCGACAGTGATGTCAGTGATGTCAATGATGAACGAGGTCGACAGTGATGATGACGGGACGCTGATGTTGCTGATGTTTTCACCGCTCCACAGTTTGTGATAGCTTCTATCCGTATGATAACGAACTTAGAAAACGCGCCTCCACAATAATCGATCACACTGCTTCCGATTGTACGCTGCGCTATGAAAAATGACAGTTGTCCGGTTTGCGACATCCCCAGAGATGACGGGACATGGGATGGGATGATGGGACATGGGATTGCAACGCCATAGAGTGGTGCACTGCAGGCCATTTTTAAACACGCGTGTGGGTTTCTTGGGAATTGCCCAAGATGGGCAGTTCTCCAGAAACCCACACGCGTGTTTAAAAATGGCCTGCAGTGCACCACTCGGAACCGATCTCTTCAGCCTACGCTTAGGCCGGCTGGCCTGCTTAACGTGCATTAACTGGGTGTTGGAATTCCTGTTGCTGTCAATATTCGAACTGGCTTGCTCTTCATGTGTGCTAGGTTTATCACGCTAAGAAGCACCCATCACATAATGCGCACCGGAATGGGTGCGGTGAAATCTGACCACGCCTAACCTCTCAACTACAGAAGCTACACGCATACATTTTAGAGTGCAGATTACGGCTTCGGCAAACACGCTTCAGTATAAATTTCATGACCCTGGGTCCAGGCCTTCGGGGTCAAATTAGGTCGAATTTCGTCGCAGCATCACGCCGCCGCACACTGCTCCGACGAAACCTTTGTGACCTTGAATGCCCTGCGGCTGGTTGGTGCGGTGGATTTGACCCTCCACGCTGCGAGTACTATAAATTATCTCACACTGCCTGGGTTAATGTTCACAACACTATGATTTGACAAAGCATCATGGAAGGTCAAAACAGTGGAGATTTCCTGTTGCTGAACGAGGTGTGTTGCATTCTGCACGCAAAGCCGGCAAAACGGATATGTTGGTTTGTCGCTTCACTGTATCGCTTCCCACATTACATTTAGTACAAAGCTTAACTCATTTTATTTCATAATGTCGGTGTCAGTGTCAGTGTCAGTGTCAGTGTCTGTATCGCTTGCCACATTGCATCGCTTGCCACATTACATTTAGTACAAAGCATAACTCATTGTATTTCATGTCGGTGTCAGTGTCAGTGTCGGTGTCAGTGTCAGTGTCGAGTGCCACATTGCATCGCTTGCCACTTACATTTAGAAAAGAACCATTTTCTTTCATAATGTCGGTGTCAGTGTCAGTTTCAGTGTCAGTGTCAGTGTCGATGTCAGTGTCTGTATCGCTTGCCACATTGCATCGCTTGCCACATTACATTTAGTACAAAGCATAACTCATTGTATTTCATAATGTCGGTGTCAGTGTCAGTGTCAGTGTCAGTGTCAGTGATCAGTGTCAGTATCGGTGTCAGTGTCAGTGTCTGTATCGCTTGCCACATTACACTTAGTACAAAGCACAACTCATTGTATTTCATAATGTCGGTGTCAGTGTCAGTGTCAGTGTCAGTGTCAGTGTCAGTGTCAGTGTCAGTGTTAGATGCATCATGTCGGTGTCAGTGTCAGTGTCAGTGTCAGTGTCAGTGTCAGTGTCAGTGTCAGACACGCACGGCGCGTGCTCGACGGTGACGCACGTGCTGGTTGGTATGTCACATGTCGATGTGATGTGACGTCTGACCGGTGGTGAACTCCGCCGCCTGACGATGACCTCTCCGACAGGAGATGACCTCTCCGACAGAAGATGACATCCGTCGGCCGGTGGTGACCTGTATGAACCACTCGATGACTGTTGACCTGATGTAACCGATTATAACCGATCGTGTCTCTGACTGACTCGTGATGACCTCTGTCCTGCAATGACCTGTGTTCGCCGCTGTTGACCGGTGGTGACTCTGCTGACCCGTGATGACCTTGGTTGACCAGTAGCAACCTTTTTACCGGTAGTGGCAGCTGTTGACCTGTGATGACGCTAGCTGACCCTCGTTGACCTCTGCTGACAAGCAGTAGCCTATCTTGACCTGTTGTGGCAGCTGTTGGCCGATGCCAATACTCCTGATCTGTGATAATCTCTGTTGGCCTGCGGTAGCATCTGCTGACCTCTGTTCCAGCGACTGAAGACGCTGCTGAGGACGGACACCCCTGACGGCATTCGAGAGGACCTGTACACGGCCACCACCGATGACTCCAACAGCAAGGTGTCAGCCATTCTGGTAAGATGGCTCAGCGTGCAGTGCGCTGGCCGGTACAGGGCCATGGCTCAGCGTGCAGTGCGCTGACCGGTACAGGGTCTCAGCGTGCAGTGCGCTGGCCGGTACAGGGCCAGCGTGCAGTGCGCTGGCCGGTACAGGGCCATGGCTCAGCGTGCAGTGCGCTGGCCGGTACAGGGCCATGGCTCAGCGTGCAGTGCGCTGGCCGGTACAGGGCCATGGCTCAGCGTGCAGTGCGCTGGCCGGACAGGGCCATGGCCATGGCTCAGCGTGCAGTGCGCTGGCCGGTACAGGGCCATGGCTCAGCGTGCAGTGCGCTGGCTGGTACAGGGCCATGGCTCAGCGTGCAGTGCGCTGGCTGGTACAGGGCCATGGCTCAGCGTGCAGTGCGCTGGCTGGTACAGGGCCATGGCTCAGCGTGCAGTGCGCTGGCTGGCAGGCTACGTACAGGGCCATGGCTCAGCGTGCAGTGCGCTGGCCGGTACAGGGCCATGGCTCAGCGTGCAGTGCGCTGGCTCGGTACAGGGCCATGGCTCAGCGTGCAGTGCGCTGGCCGGTACAGGGCCATGGCTCAGCGTGCAGTGCGCTGGTCGGTACAGGGCCATGGCTCAGCGTGCAGTGCGCTGGCCGGTACAGGGCCATGGCTCAGCGTGCAGTGCGCTGGCCGGTACAGGGCCATGGCTCAGCGTGCAGTGCGCTGGCCGGTACAAGGCTAAGCGTGCAGTGCGCTGGCTGGTACAGGGCCATGGCTCAGCGTGCAGTGCGCTGGCCGGTACAGGGCTATGGCTCAGCGTGCAGTGCGCTGGCCGGTACAGGGCTCAGCGTGCAGTGCGCTGGCCAGGCATGGCTCAGCGTGCAGTGCGCTGGCTGGATACAGGGCCATGGCTCAGCGTGCAGTGCGCTGGCTGGTACAGGGCCATGGCTCAGCGTGCAGTGCGCTGGTCGGTACAGGGCCATGGCTCAGCATGGCTCAGCGTGCAGTGCGCTGGCCGGTACAGGGCTCAGCGTGTAGTGCGCTGGCCGGTACAGGGCCATGGCTCAGCGTGCAGTGCGCTGGCCGGTACAGGGCCATGGCTCAGCGTGCAGTGCGCTGGCCGGTACAGGGCATGGCTCAGCGTGCAGTGCGCTGGCCGGTACAGGGCCATGGCTCAGCGTGCAGTGCGCTGGCTGGTACAGGGCCATGGCTCAGCGTGCAGTGCGCTGGCCGGTACAGGGCCATGGCTCAGCGTGCAGTGCGCTGGCTGGTACAGGGCCATGGCTCAGCGTGCAGTGCGCTGGCCGGTACAGGGCCATGGCTCAGCGTGCAGTGCGCTGGCCGGTACAGGGCCATGGCTCAGCGTGCAGTGCGCTGGCTGGTACAGGGCCATGGCTCAGCGTGCAGTGCGCTGGCCGGTACAGGGTCATTCCTCAGCGTGCAGTGCGCTGGCCGGTACAGGGCCATGGCTCAGCGTGCAGTGCGCTGGCTGGTACAGGGCCATGGCTCAGCGTGCAGTGCGCTGGCTGGTACAGGCCATGGCTCAGCGTGCAGTGCGCTGACCGGTACAGGGCTCAGCGTGCAGTGCGCTGGTCGGTACAGGGCCAGCGTGGCTCAGCGTGCAGTGCGCTGACCGGTACAGGGCTCAGCGTGCAGTGCGCTGGCCGGTACAGGGCCATGGCTCAGCGTGCAGTGCGCTGGCTGGTACAGGGCCATGGCTCAGCGTGCAGTGCGCTGGCCGGTACAGGGCCATGGCTCAGCGTGCAGTGTGCTGGCCGGTACAGGGTCATTCCTCACCGTGCAGTGCGCTGACCGGTACAGGGCTCAGCGTGCAGTGCGCTGGCTGGTACAGGGCCATGGCTCAGCGTGCAGTGCGCTGGCCGGTACAGGGGTATTCCTCAGCGTGCAGTGCGCTGGCTAGTACAGTGCCGCCGGTGTCTGGATGTTGTGCGGTCTGTGTGCGGTTGGATGTGTGCAGTCGGTGTGTGCGGTCTGGGTGCGTGGGGTGCGGTCTGGATGTTGTGCGGTCTGGATGTTGTGCGGTTTAAAACAGCGGCAAATCTTCCCGGCACGTCGCTTTTCTCTTATACCGCGTTCATTCCTGTAAGAAGTCAGACGATTCTTGCAGCATATCGCTTATGCATATGACATATGCTCAGCTATGACAGGTGACCGCATATTGCTGGCGCACCTAAAGTCCTAAATAGCAAGCCAGCCAGAAAAAGAGTGGGCAAACATTGACCGATTATCTCTATCAAACCAAAACAAGCTTCAGTGAACATTCTGCAGTCGATTAGGAGCTAGCCAACAGTAGCATGTTCATCGTACTGTATCAGTTTCATGACGGGTCTATAGCTTGGCTGAATGAATAAATATGTGTAATGAATGATAGATGAACGGTGCGAATAAGGAAGGTTTCGGTTCATAAATGTTCGTCAACTGTGGTGACACACTTATGCGTGGGAGTTGCCGTGAATATCGCATTCTTCGATAGGCGATCAAATCCAGGTACCAAATCCAGGTGCGAATTCGATAGGCGATTCGCATCCAGGACGGCTTGACATTCATTGTTGCGCTGCATGCGTGCTGCAAGGCAAAACAATGCACAATTATGCCCGCCTCTCCCCGTCACCCTGCCAATCTACCGAGCTCCCCCTGGCGCAACGGCGGCGGCGGCGGCGGCAAACCGATCGCAACGGCAAACAATGCGCCGCTTCTAATCTCCATCTGAGCGATGTGCGCCATAGAGACGTCTGCCCCAAGGTCGGGCCACGGCCGCACCACGTGTTGTTTTGGCGCGCGCCCGTGCTGCGTGCGCTCGCCGAGCGTGACGTCAGAGGACGCACGTCACGCTGTTCGGGGCTGTGATTGGCCTGGAGGAGCGGGCCGCGCTGGAAATGTTGCATGGCAACGGATGGACCAGCGGTAGCGGCGGAGAATAGTGTAGTCGAGGGCGGTAGAGCGGTAGAGCCGCTTCTGTGAGCGGTAGACGAGGATCAGTAGGTGGTTGTCCGTGGTGGGTGGGACAACACTGCACTGACGACACGTTACACCAGATACATCTCCACCCCTGTCTCGAGGTACAGGTTATGGAAGACACCACCCCTTTGCAGGAAACGCATTGGCTGATACAGGAAACGCATTGGCTTTGTGACTTACCGGCAGAAAGGCACAAAGCCTCCACCGCCACACTGGTGCCATCCCACACCTCCCACATTAGTGCCATCCCACTCCCACTCTGGTGCCATCCCACTCCCACTATGGTGCCATCGGCCTGGGCCTGTTCCCCACCCAGCTAGAGACATATTGCCACCGAATGGTCCACTGAACGTCCAGCTTGCCGACCTCCCGCTCGTCCAGCTACAGCTATGTCATGATTGCGTTGTTGTTTGCCGCTGCCAGCGACACACTTGTCATGCATGACGGCTGGCGCTCCTAATCACGTCAGAGGATAATGAGCCATCAGCGCGGCCTGCCAATTAGCTGGTCCGGCTCAGGGACCTCCTCTCCGCTCAGGGTTGCCACACCGTTGATCATGACGAGCCGCAGCGATCAGTTGGAGATGTCTGCGGATGGTGGAAGCCTCCGGTCGGTTGCTGCTGAATATGCTAAGACATGAGTAACACGAAGCATGTGGTGTCGAGCATTTGTTTCTGCCGAGATTCAGCGTCCGCGAAGGCGCCAGATGATCACTAAGGGCCAGCAGGGGTGGCAGATTAGTCTACTCGCTGGGCGTGGGGCGCAAGCAGCCAAGGGGACGAGTAGTCTATGGGTACGTTGCTCGTCTCACGGTCGAAAGGTTGTGGGTTCGAGTCTCACCTGTCGCTACTCTTCGCCCGCGACCAATCGGCGTGAGAGATTGGCGACGCCACATGACTCAACGGTCGATGTGTCGTAAAAATCAACAACCAACCAACCAACAACAGTAGCCAGGGGTGCCACTGCCTTCAGTTTCTATGTGGTGTCAAAACCCGGAGGCGCATGAACGATCACTATGTCATTGGAATGATGTCTGGGCTGTTTCTTACCCCGGGTGTGGCTGGGACCCGTGGACCTCGGCGGTGACGACGCCCTTGAACGCAGACGTTTGATAGTCCCCGGGGGTGTTGCCATGAGGTAGAAGCTGATGTCGTGACAGGCGCAGAGCTGCAGCGGGCGATTGGCCACCCTGCGCTCGCAATTTACGTGACGTGACGTGACGTGACGTGACGTGGAGATGGCCGCGTCGTGCATGGGCGGACATCTGATCCCCTGCTGGGTAAATAACTCCAGCTGGAGCTGAACCTGATCAGCATGTCCCCTGCCGGGTAAATAACTCCAGCTGGAGCTGACCCTGAGCAGCATGTCCCCTGCCGGGTAAATAACTCCAGCTGGAGCTGAACCTGAGCAGCATGTCCCCTGCCGGGTAAATAACTCCAGCTGGAGCTGACCCTGATCAGCATGTCCCTTGCCGGGTAAATAACTCCAGCTGGAGCTGAACCTGAGCAGCATGTCCCTTGCCGGGTAAATAACTCCAGCTGGAGCTGAACCTGAGCAGCATGTCCCTTGCCGGGTAAATAACTCCAGCTGGAGCTGAACCTGAGCAGCATGTCCCTTGCCGGGTAAATAACTCCAGCTAGAGCTGAACCTGAGCAGCATGTCCCCTGCCGGGTAAATAACTCCAGCTGGAGCTGAACCTGAGCAGCATGTCCCTTGCCGGGTAAATAACTCCAGCTGGAGCTGACCCTGATCAGCATGTCCCTTGCCGGGTAAATAACTCCAGCTGGAGCTGACCCTGATCAGCGTGTCCCTTGCCGGGTAAATAACTCCAGCTGGAGCTGACCCTGAGCAGCATGTCAACAGGCGGCACGGTTCAGACACGATGGCCTGACTTTGACTTCATCTAGCTCAATAGCCGTGCAGAATATCACGGTGGAACTATCGCCAAAAGAACCGCCGGCTCATTTCACATGGTCTTGCGGTGAGTTCTGGACTGATGACCAGCTATACGGGTTATACACATGCGCAGCATTACTGCGTGATGGACTGATGACCAGCTATACGGGCTATACACATGCGCAGCATTACTGCGTGATGGATTGATGACCAGCTATACGGGCTATACACATGCGCAGCATTACTGCGTGATGGACTGATGACCAGCTATACGGGTTATACACATGCGCAGCATTACTGCGTGATGGACTGATGACCAGCTATACGGGTTATACACATGCGCAGCATTACTGCGTGATGGATTGATGACCAGCTATACGGGCTATACACATGCGCAGCATTACTGCGTGATGGATTGATGACCAGCTGTACGGGTTATACACATGCGCAGCATTACTGCGTGATGGATTGATGACCAGCTATACGGGTTATACACATGCGCAGCATTACTGCGTGATGGACTGATGACCAGCTATACGGGTTATACACATGCGCAGCATTACTGCGTGATGGATTGATGACCAGCTATACGGGTTATACACATGCGCAGCATTACTGCGTGATGGACTGATGACCAGCTATACGGGCTATACACATGCGCAGCATTACTGCGTGATGGACTGATGACCAGCTATACGGGTTATACACATGCGCAGCATTACTGCGTGATGGATTGATGACCAGCTATACGGGCTATACACATGCGCAGCATTACTGCGTGATGGATTGATGACCAGCTATACGGGCTATACACATGCGCAGCATTACTGCGTGATGGATTTGTTGCAAAAGCCATGCGGCTGTGTGCTCAGTGATCCAGTTGTGTGGTCCAGTCTGATGCTGAGTGATCCAGTTGTGTGGTCCAGTGTGGTGCTCAGTGATCCAGTTGTGTGGTCCAGTGTGATGCTCAGTGATCCAGTTGTGTGGTCCAGTGTGATGCTCAGTGATCCAGTTGTGTGATCCAGTCTGATGCTCAGTGATCCAGTTGTGTGGTCCAGTGTGATGCTTCAGTGATCCAGTTGTATGGTCCAGTCTGATGAGCGTGCATGGCTGGACAGCATACAACGGCAGTGCACTAATTTAATTAACGTGGCCAGTGGTTCGGCAACTGATTATTACCGTGGCAATTCATGCATGCCGGGAATCCACTCCGGCGCCAGCAGTGGCTGCCGGCACTTTTATGGGTGTAAAGCTGCCATCGCCGAATTATAACCGTATTGCCTCGTTAATTCGGCCCTGGTGGAAATACAAGTGATGACGTATTAATGCCAAGGCCCGGTGGTTGGTGTTGGTGGTGTTACATTCTTCATGGTTTTTATGTGCTAGTTATGTCAGTGGGATTGATTCGGTTTGTTTGATGCTATCGCTGACAGCTTTATTTGACTGCAGTGGAAGGCATGCTGTGAATATCAAGCAACTACAAACAGTAATTGGTTGAGTAAATGTGAATTGTGTGGTCCAAGCTTAAGCATGTTGCATAAATCGTTGCTGCATATCCTGGAATTAAGGACCACACGCACATCATTTTTACATTAAATGCGTTAGTACCGTAGATGGGGATTGTCTGCGACTTTTCAGATCTGTAGACCCCTTTCGTGTTCGGTTGAGGCCCTATAGTAATGACTTGTATCGGTGGACTTTAGGGCGAGCCGATTCCATGTGTCTTGCGTTCACCAGTCTTGTATTTGTTGGGCCTTTCCGGTTCTTTCCTTATGTTTCCGTCCTTTTTCCTCCGTGTGTCGTGGGCAGACTGCCGTCCCCCCCCCCCACACCCAACCCCACCCTGCACGCACTTCTCGCCGACCACGACTGTCCATCCTATGGGCAATTCATGGCAAGATGCTGCCTTCTGTGTGGCCAACCAGTCATGTCACCACCCTCCCTCTCCCTCTTTCTCCCTCCAACACACGTACATAAACACACCCACAGACAGGCAAATACTCACACACCTTCTTGTGGTGCCCATGTCTATGGTCAGTACGCAGACTTCTCGCCCACCTCACGAGCTCTATGGGCACCAATCTATGAAAAGTTTTGCAAGTCAGTGACAGAAAGGAAATTCACTCTTCTCCGGTTTTTGGAATAGTAGCTCAACATATCTCCACATTGACATCTGGAATACGATCTGGTATAATTTCTGGAATGAGTTCTTGAATTAGTTCTGGAATGAGTTTTAGAATGAGTTATGGAATGAGTTATGGAATGAGTTATGGAATGAGTTCTGGAATGAGTTCTTGGATGAATTCTGGAATGATTTCATGAAGGAGTTCTGGAATGCGTTCTAGAACGGGTTCTGAAATTAGTTCTGTAATGAGTTGTGTAGTTAGTTCTGTAATGAGTTATGTAATTAGTCCTGGAATGAGTTCTGGAATGAGCTCTGCAATGAGTACTGGAATTAGTACTGGAATGGACTGTGGGATGAGTCCTGGAATGAGTTCCAGAATGTATTCTAGAATGCATTCTGGAGTTTGTTCTTGAATTATATTTATAATTAGCTTTGGAATGTCACAGCTGCCAGTCACTAATCACGAGTGACCGACAGTTCCACTACTGGCTAGGACCATTTGACGTAGCGCTTTACTTTCAGCCCGTGAATCGGAGGCACATGATAGATCGATTGTGATGCTAGGTTTTGCATTGCACCACCGTTTTTGTCCGATATGTGTCCATTACGCAGCTCGTTGTCGGATAAGAGGGACTAGCTCGTTTGTGTTCCCGCAGCACTGGCTGTTTATAGAATTGTCCAGTTCTAGGTTCAGCCGACCCCTGGATAACCGCGGTACCTCCGTCAACAGGATAAGAATGAATTCGTCCCCGATTTTCACACGGAACCTCACAGCATGATTTTCTTAGTTTTGCGCTGGCGGGTCGTTTGATAATGGGTTCACGAAACGGATACTATCAATATTTTGCACATCAGTAACATTGATAATTATGACCTTTCTCTGTCGTCACTGACCGCGTTGTGTGAGTTGCAAAAGTGTGAACTCCCGCTGCCCTTATCGGAAACAACCCTTCCCGCTGCCCTTCTAATTACTTTCTCGGGAACAAAAACCACGACCCGGTCTGAACCAAATGAAGAGCAAGTCATGTTTATCAAGTGAGCGGCACACGTACAGCAAGGGACAACCTCCTCCACTACGATCATGTCTTGGCTAAGGGGACGGCCGTTGTGATGGCCAAAGCTGTCTCGAAAACGATTTGCATCTAGTGTACTCCCACAGGTCGACTGGCTATGCTTCAGCCTCGTTGAGGGGTCGTAGCAAATATATGATTCAGGGGGCCAAATCAATAATTGATAGGGGCTACGCTTGGCATATGCAAAGTGACGCCCCCGACTGGGATTAATCTGCGACAGCCAAGCACGGAAGCAACCCAGGACTCGAGGTCGGCACACACGCTGGATAAGTAGTCGATGCGCCCTAAAGCCCTGATAACCAACCAACCACACGCTGGACATGTGTCGTGTGCGCCGAACCAGGAGGTCACTCGTATTCTTGTTTGTTTATTGGTTGGTTCACGACACACTTTATGCACATTCACGGCTAATGGCGCCGCCCACACTGTTTCGCCGGTGGGCCGCGGGATTGGGAAATGTCCTGAATGGCGCTATAGTCGAACCCGGGACCTTTGGTACCCATAGCCCGACACCTTAACCACTCGGCCATCCCCGCCCCTCACTCGTATTCACTCGTATATTCGTATATTCACTCGTATATTCACTCGTGTGACAGCCGGCCGACTGAGAGATAGGCTGCCACCTCTGGGAGAGCTTTGTCGTGACCGCCAGGAGATAGCGTGCCGACGGTGGCCACGCCCTGATCCGCATGGCCACGCCCTGATCCGCATGGTGACGTGGTGTGCATGCATCGTTTGCGGATATCTTGATGCCAAGGGTCACGTCATTACGAGCGAGGACGGAGTCTGAGGATACCACTCTCGTGTGTTCATCTGAGCGACCATGTCAGGTTGGGTCGGTCAGGTTATCAGAGCTGGCAGATCAGGTCAGGTCAGTCAGATCATCTGAACCGCCAGGCCAGATCAGGTTGGTCAGGCCACTTGAGCTACCAGATCAAGTCAGGTCTTCTAAACCGCCAGGTCAGGTCAGGTCAGGTAAGTCGGGTTATCTGAGCCGACATGCTCGAGCCGGCCATTACGCTCTTGAGTCCGTGATGGCGTTGAACATTTCGTGGTTTTAACTTCTTCACGTAAAGGCATATGTGGTCATACTTCTGATTCTGTCAATTTGCATCCCAGATTCCACCTGAGGTGATAATGAACATATTCGAAGCAAAAGGTTCCAGTACCATTTTGGCTCGAGGGAAAACGTTCAACAACTTTTTAAGCTGCAATAAAATATGTTACGTTCAGATTCCTCGCTCATATCCAGATCTGTTGTTTTCATTTTGAAATCGACGAACTTCAATGACAATATGACAATAGACAATAGCTCAGTTGGTTAGAACGCTGGCCTGCACTGGTCTCCCCTGTCCTGGCAACACAGGGTTCGAGTCGCCTCGCATTTAGCAACCGGCCGGGAGTGTCAGTTGGCAGCTGGCCCGATTAGGCCGGGGACGAGCTACCGAGCGGCCGTGTCGGTGCATTGATGGCACGTTAAACTTTCGATCAAAATTCTGCCGTTGAACTGGAATTCATGGATCGGGTGGTGGGGCCAGGGTTCACGCAACAAGCTCTGCTTAGCAATAGAACCCTGGTTCCTAAAGCCACCCTATCAACAAGTCGGATTTTTGTTAAATTCTCCCGAAGTACTCTCGATCTGTGTTCAGGGGAAGGGGTTTACGACTGCGTTCCCGTTCGGGCAGCCCACAATGCACGTGGCGCGTCATCCAACTCCCCCAATGTGTTCGGAGTCCGGGGTCTCCAGTTCAGTCCCAAGGAGGCGCGGGGGCATTTATTTGTAATGCAATTTGACGAATGTACTGCATCCGAAATCACTTTTGCTCTGCGTGCATGTTTGAAGCCATGGGGTTGTGTAAGTACTGAGGGCAGTGCGCCCAAAACTGACTAAGTGGACAGTCGTGTGCACTGCGCTTTTAACGCCATTTCTTCTCTTAGAAACTAAAGGGACGCTATGTGCAAGCGTTCACAAGGCAGTATGTATTACGCTTAGTATGCACTGTCAGCGAGAAGCTGGCCTTGTCCGTCATCATACACGGCAGGAAATGAAATTAAATGACAATAGATTTCCAGGAATCTGAGCTGAATGGTAGAATTTAAGTTTTTATTTTCCTGAAAACTAGGCTTGGTGCGTGAGCCGCTTCAAGATGCATAACTCAAACCTTTCTGGAAATGCTACCATGGAGACCTTTCAGAGAGATACGAGCTCACAAAAACCATTAGTAAAATGGTGATCAATTACTGCGTAATTTCGAGCTGATCCGGGGCCCAATGACACGACGCAAATCTCACGCCGAAATAAGTATAGCAGCGTTAGTGACTGTTTCAGATGCTGACTGGCCACTTGTATGTTGTCCGTGCCTGGTTCTGAATTGTCCACGAAGCGACATTGCTGATGTATCTGCATTGTCTCTTGTGACTGCCCCGTCACAATCCTTGACCCCAAACTCTCTGTGTACACTAGGTACGCAATGTTGTCGGATATTTCTTTGTCGCATGGCTCTGAAACTTGAAGATAAAGATCGACAAAAACGACGAAAGCGAAGGCTGCTCACGTGTCTTGTGCACCAACAGTGCTCCCGCATTGCCGCTGCAGTCTGGTGGGGCCAATCAATGTCAGCCTTGATCAGCCAGTCTAATCACCGCTCCAGCGTCTGATGTCTAATTACTCGCGTGCATGGGGGTCGTCGCCGTAACCTTGGCAACTGAATTGTGTGGATAGTAGGCTCACCGGATATGACGTGCTCAGACGAGTTACTGGGGCAGCGCACGCACACGCACGCAATCACGCACGGACGCACGCGCGCATGCTCACCTGCGCACACTCAATAATCGCGCCGTGCACAGACGATGCACAGTCTGTGCACAGTGCACGGCCCATACCAGCGACCGCTGCAGGACAATAGTAGTAGCGAGCAAGCTTCTGTGATCGGAAGCCCAATGAGGTTCGTTGTTGCCATAGTACAGGAAGAATGAGCTGGGGGCTACGAGGTGTTGAAGCACTTTCGTCAAAGCATTGCAACGAGGAATGTGCATTGATGTTGGACTTCCCTGCAGCCAATTTTGTCGAGGAATGGTTTGGTCTGCTGCACTTATTTGTTGATGATCACAGAAGACACATCTCGTTGGATGAATGGCGGTTAGATATGTCATTCCAGGGTTACTACAAGTGGCGGAAACATGACTTTACGTGGATAATACTCGCATCCAAAAAGAAAGCTAGTGAAAACAAATAATTGACTCTGACACGTTGGACATTGCATACGGTAGCCCAGCCAAGATCTTCTGAAGGGAAGCCCAATCAAACACATTTAGTAGAACCTAAAACGTTTTCGGCTCGCGAAGCTAGCGGAACATTTTTGGTTTTGAGTGGCGACAATCTCAAAATGTGTTGCTTGTTCTAGTGTATTTATGTTTCCTAAGGGGGCCTTGGATGAGCCCTGATTACAAAGGATGACCACCCAACACATATGGATGCTCACCCAACACCTAACACAAACGAGCATCACATTTATGAACACCGCGTAGCACTTTTTCGCAAAGGAACATCCCAGCCCCCCCTCAGTTTTCCCCTAGCAGAGCCAGGATGCAGACATCAATACATTTCTTGTAATTGGTATGGCGCGAACCCCAATGCGTTTTTAGGGTAATACCCGCGCTGTGCTGACCGGCCGATATTACTAGCATTCCATTCCACAGCATTCCATCCATACTAGTATTCCACACAGGTTACGGCTCATGCGTGGTATGTGTTATGAACCGGTTGTGACGATTCTGCGGTTCTCAAACGCGCCGCGTATTGTGCGCGACGCTTGCTCGTGCCGAAAGCGCTTTAGGTTTCATTGCATGTGTTTGGTATCTGGCTCCCCTTAAGAAAATCCTGGCTGCGCCACTGTTTGCAATGTCCAGCCTGTCCGAGTTGATGGATTTTGTTCACCACCAGACAGCCAATGCTGGCGTTGTCTGAGGGTTGCGGCTGATCCCCAGACGTATTCGCTCAGCGGTGCACAATCGTCTGGCAATTCGCAGACGTGATCTTGTGGCATTCAATACCTCATTCGACAGTGTTCTAATCTAATCTTATATCATTCCATCTCATCTTATCTCAAACCATACCAACTACAAGAAATGTATTGATATCTGCATCCTGGGTCTGCTAGGGAAAAACGGGGGGGGGGCTGGGATGTTCCTTCACGAAAAAGTGCTACGCAGTATTCATCTGCTTTAGGAACCTCGAAGCTCCGGCCTGGAGTGCGCCTCGGTCTTGTTAAGCGAGCTTGCGGCGGCCTGCGACGACCACAGGTCGCTGACCTGCGGTCAACCTGCCGCCCACCCCTGAAGCAGTTCCGGGGATCGTGATCCCAGTGGTTTCCTCCTGGCCGCGACATTGATTCCCACGCTTCCACGTCTTACGACTCGATACTGCCTGGGGGCTTTCACTACAGGAAACCGCCCGGGGCGGGTCGATTTGTCCACACCCTCGGGTCTCTGCAGCCAATAGTCGGATGAGAAATACGACCACCAATACACTTTTTCTTTCTTAAGCAGCCAAATTATCCTGATTTATGTGACCTATAACGTCACATGTATGAAGAGCACACAGAAGTGATGTATAAATGCGTATTATTTGTGTTGCGTTCTAGCGCACGAAACAATCGTGCAGCATAAAATATTCAATGTCGTTAACCTTAGTTCGAGGCAATACCATAAGTTGTCTTAGTGCAAGATCACACTGACACCCTGATTAGGTCACCCTGATTAGGTCACCCTGATTAGGTCACCCTGATTAGGTCACCCTGATTAGGTCACCCTGATTAGGTCACCCTGATTAGGTCACCCTGATTAGGTCACCCTGATTAGGTCACCCTGATTAGGTCACCCTGATTAAGATTAGATTAGATTAGGTCAGGTCAAATTATGAAAGCGTATATGGGTCCCATATGATGATATATGATATTCTAACTCGTCAGAGTATACCCAACAATCTATTTAGAACACAATGGATGAGCAAATAACGAAGTAGGAAGTCATGAGATCAGCATCCATAATGCGACCTGATGAGACCTTTTTCGATGACCTGATGGACGGCACCTGATACCTGGTCGACAATTCTGGTCATGAAGTCAAACCCGTTGCTGTTTATAGCAATGCAAGCGGAAGCAGCTGCGTACAGTTCAGCTGCCGCTAGAAATACGTTAAAGTCGCGCAGACGTCATCTTACCTACCCCGAACAATTTACAATACATACTCGTCAAGTTTGGATGTGATTGCGTGTACCATCCTGGAACTATCGACACCAATCGGATGGGAAGGAGGTTTGGCCCCGCCCGAGGCTAAATTACCGGATTCGAATTCAAGCGGCCCGCTTTTGCATTACATCGAAGCGGATCAGGGTCGCGACGTATCTTGGACAGGGGAGACGAAAGAGTTTGTACATCACCTCTTTCCACTCCGTGTCACGGTCGTAATGCTCAACATTGCGACGTCTGTGGGATGTGCCCCCCCCCCCTCTGCCCAGGTCCTGGCGACGCCCATGAGTGAGCAGCCGCAAAGCCGCCGCCGACAAACAACACAATAAACGGCGCGTCACGCGGCGTTGTTGACGGATGCTCCGCCGCTACGGCGCGACATTCGTCAATTACGCAACGCGTTTCTTTGCCGGCCGCCGCCGGCCCGGTAATGGTAGGCGGCGTGCAGTTCGGCGCCGGCGATTGCCAAGGGCGCAACGGTCGGCGCGCTCTGCTCACTTTCACTTTCCACCGGGGCGTGAACGGCTGCCTGGACGGCGGCGAGGCGGCCGATAGACACGAACGGTACGCGATTGCCGTACTATCGCACCGTATGTCGTATAATCGCACCGTATGCCGTATAATCGCACCGCATGCCGTATAATCGCACCGTATGCCGTATAATCGCACCGTATGCCGTATAATCGCACCGTATGCCGTATAATCGCACCGTATGCCGTATAATCGCACCGTATGCCGTATAATCGCACCGCATGCCGTATAATCGCACCGTATGCCGTATAATCGCACCGTATGCCGTATAATCGCACCGTATGCCGTATAATCGCACCGCATGCCGTATAATCGCACCGTATGCCGTATAATCGCACCGTATGCCGTATAATCGCACCGTATGCCGTATAATCGCACCGTATGCCGTATAATCGCACCGTATGCCGTATAATCGCACTGCAGCCGATAGACACGGCGGCAGTGCGATTCAGGCCGTGGCCGTAGTGAGCTGCGGGAGCAGGCCAATCTGTTTTGCTGACGCTTTTTGTGTGCATGGCTGCTTTAGCAACTCACGTGTTCTTTGTTTGCACTAGCTGAACGAAATGGGCATGCAATTTGGCCTTGCCTGTTCCTTGGTTAGATGTTGGGTGGTATGAAAAGGTTGTTCGGCGCTAGTTGATGGAAGCAATTAACCTTTGACTGTAGGCGACGTTCTTCCACCTTCCTCAGTGTAAAGGTAAACAACCACCATATAGCGTTTCCAAACGGAGGGTGCCAGGGACATGAAGCAAAACGCAGTGCGTCGAGGCAGCGCAAGGACAAATGCCCTCTAAATACAGTCTGCTCTCCTCACCCACTAATTTGAACTTCTTAACATGGGTCCTAATGGAGTGTGTCCCCAGGTCATTTCGACCACCCACTGGTTTCATGATTTGCCACCCCCCAATAATTTCAAGGAATCAACGCCCATGCTCAGAGGTCAGTGCTTCTAAAAATTCCGGAGGATATTCTTTCGACAGTTCTCTGGGTAAAACCAATAGCCGGTAAGCCGTCAGAATCGTCGGCACGATACTCGACCATGGAGGAAATTTGCCGTCTAGAGAATCCGTGGAGTCGCGAAGCTCAGGATTTTGGAAGCGACAGTACATGAAGACGTTGAGATAAATTTTCAGGAATTGGTTGATCTTTTCAAGACAGCTATTATTTTCATAAAATATTTCATTGGTACAGGTACATTTTGCAGACCATTCAAACTAAGGAATTCCGTTCTTAATAGTCAGACAAGTCAGTAATATCAATGAAGCATCCCTTTCTGCGTGTGCATGCCCAGGTGCAATAACAAATTTAGATAAGAAATAGGTATGGTTCGGCGCATCCGAACCAAGCTAATGGAGAAAGATTAACCACGAATCCGTCAATGCAGGATCCAGTTCTTTTTCATTGGCGTTTGTCCAGTCATTTGAGAGCTGAAACGACGGAAAATCGCTACGACCAACACCAGAGTACCTCAACCATCACAAAATGTCACTTGGGATCAGGTTAGTTTCATGACCTCAGTTGACCTTTGGGAAGGCCATTGACCTATGTGAACACGTTACCTGTGTTGTCCATCGCCCTACCACATCAAACATTAGGCATTTGGTGGCAAGAGTGAAATGAATTGCCGATACCTCTCAGTTTCTGCGTTAACCAGCTTGACATGTACCCTGTTCTGACGTCATAGTTCAGTGAGCTGCCACAATTTTCGCACTGCTGATGTAATATCGTCGGCGAAAGATGCCCCGTTGCTGTAGTGAGCGACTGCGTGCCAACAGTGGGCGACTGCGTGCCAACAGTGGGCGACTGCGTGCCAACAGTGGGCGACTGCGTGCCAACAGTGGGCGACTGCGTGCCAACAGTGGGCGACTGCATGCCAACAGTGGGCGATTGCGTGCCAACAGTGAGCGACTGCGTGCCAACAGTGGGCGACTGCGTGCCAACAGTGGACGACTGTGGGCCAACAGTGAGCGACTGCGTGCAAACAGTGGGCGACTGTGTGCCAACAGTGGGCGACTGCGTGCCAACAGTGGAAGGCGACTGCGTGCCAACAGTGGGCGACTGCGTGCCAACAGTGGGCGACTGCGTGCCAACAGTGGGCGACTGCGTGCCAACAGTGGGCGACTGCGTGCCAACAGTGGGCGACTGCATGCCAACAGTGGGCGACTGCGTGCCAACAGTGGCGACTGCGTGCCAACAGTGGGCGACTGCGTGCCAATAGTGGGCGACTGCGTGCCAACAGTGGGCGACTTCATGCCAACAGTGGGCGACTGCGTGCCAACAGTGGGCGACTGCGTGCCAACAGTGAGCGACTGCGTGCCAACAGTGAGCGACTGCACGCTGCTTCGCTGTGGCCACTGAGAACCTCTGGACAGGCGGGGGGGGGGGGGACGATTACGTCAACCTCCACCTGTGTGGGCTTGGTTTAATAACCGTACGTGCCTGGCCGTGGCAGCGAAATACGCGGCGTCCATATTTATTATCCCCGGACGTATTATTCATCTGGTGCCGAGTTGAATCGACGTTTAGTACCTAGCCAGCCAGGCCCAAACATGGGAAAGGCTAGGAGGCAGAATTCCGCTCATTTGCTCGAGTTGAGTGCTGAATTCGCACCGAAATATCGTGACAGATGAGGTGCGGATATCACTACAACATGCTTGAAGCTCGGAGTTATTTATTATCACATATAATTATTGATAATTTTTCCGTATTGAGGACATGAACATAGGAACGTCAAATTGTAGAATCAAACAAGTTTTAGGTCGTTTCTTCCCGTGCAATGTGTATGTGACTGACATTTAGCGTTCCCGGGTTCGACACTAGCGCCGCTCAGGACATTTCACAATCCCGCGGCCCACCGGCGAAACAGCGTGGGCGGCGCCATTACCCGTGAATGTGCATTAAGTGCGTCGTTAACCACCAAATAAGCAAATGACAGTTACCGTTCCCACAACGTGGAGCTCCAAGGGTGTCTACTCACGACCTGTCTCTGCTCCCACATGTGGCGTCATATGTGCAGCAGGGCGCTCACCATACCAACGTATGCCGAATTCAGCGCTGATCTGACCTCGGCGATCAGCGATAAGCCTACCGCCGCGTTTAGCAGCAGCGCGTGGCTGGCTCTCGGTGTTGCCAGGGTGTGCGCGCGCCACCGCAGGCTCAACGTGCGCAGCACCTCCAGTGGGGAGAGAGCGAGCCAGTTGGAGACTGAATTTATGGTGACAAACCAGGGCAATGTGTAGTCGCCGCTCGTGCGGTGCCCACCAATCGTCTGGCGGCTGTCAGAAGGGTGCTCTCGCGCCGAAATCTATTGCGAGACGCTATCGTGTGCCGCCGCTATTTTTGGGAGAGACTGAGTGGTGCAAGCTGGTCGCGGCAAGGTTGCCGGGGCGAGAAACGTTGGATGTGAGCAGCAACCGCATCTCCCGCTGGTAGAAAAAAGCGGCGTGGTGTCCAGAACCTCGGAAGGCATGCAGCTGTCCGTGCGGCCCGCTCGAGCGCTGAGTAGCCTCGCAACGGCTGTTGCGCTCTCTCTTTTTAGCCGAACACTTCGTGGTGGCTGAAGGTAATTTACTTTTTTTTCTTCGCGATGATGTGTTCGTGCTTCCGGACATTATTCAGTGATTCTTTTTGTAGTATTGCTCAGAAATGATCGTGAAATGTGTGATTCAGTTATATGTTAGGACACGCGCTGCCACGCTACTGCTAGCGCTTCGCCCACGCCCATCAGATCAGATGCGAACCAATTATCACGCCACAGTCATACATGGTTGTAGCAGCTTCGTTGCGGCCCGTCTCGAAGATAATCGTCGAAATATGGAGAAATATGTAGTGCATATTTGAATCCCCTCCCATCCCCGTTGTATACCGTCACCATTTCTGTATTACGGAACGCCAGTTTACTTTCGGCGTCACGACCATTTCGACAACTTCGTTTAAAGGTCACCATGTTCCCAGCTGTTCTCATAGTTTTGGTTTCATGAATGCTTGCGAAGTAGATTGTCATATGGGGTGCATTGATCAAGGAAATAATGCCACTAAAAATCATCCAGGAACCTCCTCGGAATATATCTTTTTGAGCGTATGCCTAAAAAATTGCAAGACTGCTATGAGTCGGCGTCACTACTGTGGGGACTGGTGGACATGCATCCCCAAAATTTGTGACATTTGCCATTGAGCCTGTGGGATAAAATTTGGTTGCAGGAATGCAAACGTGTCGAAATTTGGCGTTGGAGGAGTAAAATCGACCCAACCACCTTCTTGTCTCCCCTATCGAAAATTCATGGCGATTCTCACGCGGACTTCGTTGCTGACTTCGCATAACTTCGTCAAATTTGATGAGACAGTACCGCACCGAGAACCTCCTAAGGTGATGACATAGCTAGTATGCTAGAAACCGTATGAGATGTGGTGGATAGTGGTATTATTTTGGAATGAGTAAGCATTACCAGTTTCTAAGAAATGCCTTACATATACTCCATTGAATGGCCTGTGACCGATGAAGCCACCCAGGACAGCGCAAGTTTTCAAACCAGGCCTACCTCACCAAATGCGCGAACTGGCCAAACGATTTTTGTTGGCCGGCAGAAGAAGCATCTGGCCCGATCAATCCAATTCCTGGCGATGCCCGCCGTTCCTGCCAGGGTGGGAGGTAGGGACACGTCATACGGCCTCAACTGCTGAGGGCGTCGTAAAGCCATAGCCAGCCAACCGATAACCTGCACCGTGATCCACCAACAAATCGAACACGGCCAGCCTGAGATGGGACACAGAGCTCGAAGACCGACACAAGCCCCGAGACCGACACGAGTCACGTTTGGTCTTCTGATGTAGCGCAAAGCACAGTCAGTAGAAAGGCACGTGTTCAGCAATGTGCTGATCGTGTCAGCTGATCGTGACATATGGCAGCCCGCCGTGACGCGGCTACTCTCCGCCGTGTCAGCTGATCGTGACATATGGCAGCCCGGCGTGACGCGGCTACTCTCCGCCGTGTCAGCTGATCGTGACATATGGCAGCCCGGCGTGACGCGGCTACTCCGCCGTGTCAGCTGATCGTGACATATGGCGCCCCAGCCGGTGACGCGGCTAATATGGCAGCCCGCCGTGACGCGGCTACTCTCCGCCGTGTCAGCTGATCGTGGCATATGGCAGCCCGGCTGTGACGCAGCTTCGTTCCCACCCGATCGTGCCGTGCGATGATTTGGCGCTCCTTTTCCGTGGGCCAGACGGCTCCCGACAGCCCACTCTGGGTGGCGGTCTGAAGAAGTCCCCGCTTACGTCACCTCCCAGCTGACTTGCCGCGAGTCGGAAGTGAACACCAGAGATCGGCACGGGCGTGACTTACTGTTGGTGTCTTCTCACGCGCAGGATACGGTCGTCGGTAGCTCAGTGGTTAAGCTGAGCGTCTGGCACGCCAGAGGTGCGGGGTTCTATTCCCCGCGATGCCCGCCCTTTCCGGGAGCGAGAGACAGGCCATATGATCTCAGCTGCTGAGTGCGGCGTAAAGCCACAATCCAATCCAATCAAACGTGCACGATGCCGCCCCGCATTGCATCGAGGGGATGCTGTGTGGCTAATTAACTTTAGAGGAAAACCGTCCGCGAATAATTTAACCTCAACGTCGGGCCACAATTTAACATTGGAGAACATTGCAACACTGGAGAGCGAAGCAAGTGTTCTTCTAAAAACATACATTGCGACAGCCCTGAGTATTGGCTGTAGTGTCCAGATGTTCCAGTGTTGGCTGTAGTGTCCAGTGTCCGTGTTCCAGATGTCAGGTGCTGTAGTGTCCAGATGTTCCAGTGTTGGCTGTAGTGTCCAGATGTTCCAGTGTTGGCTGTAGTGTCCAGATGTTCCGGTGTTGGCTGTAGTGTCCAGATGTTCCGGTGTTGGCTGTAGTGTCCAGATGTTCCAGTGTTGGCTGTAGTGTCCAGATGTTCCAGTGTTGGCTGTAGTGTCCAGATGTTCCAGTGTTGGCTGTAGTGTCCAGATGTTCCAGTGTTGGCTGTAGTGTCCAGATGTTCCGGTGTTGGCTGTAGTGTCCAGATGTTCCAGTGTTGGGCTGTGGCGTCCAGATGCTCCGGTGTTGGGCTGTAGTGTTCAGATGGTCCGGTGTTAGGGGCTGTAGTGTCCAGATGTTCTTTCTGGCTGTAGTGTCCAGATGTTCCATTTGGCTGTGTGTCCAGATGTTCAGTGTTGGCTTATGTCCAGATGTCGTGTTGGAGTGTCCGAATACTGTCCTGTAAGCAGTTGAGTGCTGTTCTCACCATGAATGTGGCCAGGACATTGGCGGCAATCTGCTGGGAAATGGTCTGATCATCTTGAGATGGATGAACTCATGACCAGACCAGTCATGTCGTATTGATAAACCCCCAAGGTTAGGATGTGCTGCCGACGAAATAGTTCGCGACAGTTCACGCCACCCCTCTCACCAGTTGTTATGCATGTGACGTAACGCTATACCCCATTAACCGGACTCAGCCTCAGCTCTTCTTGTATAAGCGCGATGTGCCCACCTAGCCCGCTATGACAAACCGATCCCTGGCTAGGAAACCGGGAGACTGCATTGCCGCATGACAAAAGCACCACGCACGGAGACTGCATCTGCGCAGTAGACAAAAACCACAATCCCTCTCGCGGTGTTGTGGACTGCACCCCGCATGGCAACGTAACGACGACCTCTGCAGTCACCCGATGACGTTTGTTTGTTTTGATTGTTTGCTTATTTATTTAGCACATCATAGCGCACATAGCATGAACAATTTTGCGATTGGCACAAAGACCAAAATGATCTTAATTCGAGGTGCCTCTCGCAACAACGTTTTCATCCAATAAAACTTGACCACCGACACGGTGCAACAATCGCCGCCCGCCCCGCCAGCACGCCCCATCGGCACAAAGTATGCACACATGTGTGGTACTCATACTGCGCCCATGAATGAATGGGCGTCACGTCACGTCATGAATTCCTGCCGTCCGTGACGTCAGAGCCCGTCACGTGACGTGACGTCCGACACGTCACAGTGAGGCGCATCCGGCCGGCACAGTAGTGCAGCCGGACCTCTGAAATTGCCGATTCGCCCTGCTTGGCGGGTTGTAACGATTCCAATGCCGGCGCCGTGGCTGACCTATGTTACGTTGTGGTGATAACGCAACTCCGAACACTTCTTGCAAGTAGTCTTAGCTGCCGTCCAAAAATCGTGTAAAACGATAGCCACACATTGGCCAGATACCATCGTCCCCACTGGCTGCTGGTTCAGGTCAGGAGTAGAGATTAACGGGTGCGAAGTCGGCCGCGCTGGAGGCATTCCTCCGACATACTGGCAGCTCGCCGGCGGTGGCCTTTCCAGAGTCACGTTGAGAAAAACGCTCGCGGAGGAGTCGGGTGTTCTGTGTTCTGTGTGTTGTGGTTTGTTTTCTGTGATTTGTGTTTGATTCTGTGTTCTGTCGTCATTACGTTTCAGGCAGCGGGACACATGACAACTTCATTTTATTCCTTGCTCACTTGTAAGCGCCGTAACAACGCCATTTTTAGGGCACTTTCATAGCGCGATTATAGCTAATTTAATAGATCTGACGTTTTATCAACGCTAAGCAATGCTAAGGAACACAAAAGAACAACAACACCACCGTTGAACAATGTGCAAGCGTTCCTTTTTGAACATGACTGATCGCCAATCTTGAATATGTTTTGCCCATACTAGGCTATTCTCCAGATTCCCGCCAAGCTTCATAGAGGGTGCCACCGACTGTCCGCAGCGCGTATCGATGGCCTACCAGTGTGTTGCCAGATCAATGCGTGACGTACGCCATGCCCGTTGCCAGATCCAGGACACGGTGGCTCGGAGGCGAAAATGGGAGCACAATCGTCACGATCTGAGACTGCACAACGTGCTCGGGGAGGGACATTTCGGTCAGGTAAGCAGACCCTGACCAATGGAACTCCCGATCTGAGACTGCACAACGTGCTCGGGGAAGGACATTTCGGCCAGGTAAGCAGACCCTGACCAATGGGAGCACCGATCTGAGACTGCACAACGTGCTCGGGGAAGAACATTTCGGTCAGGTAAGCAGGACCTGACCAATGGAAGCACCAATCTGAGACTCCACAACGTGCTCGGAGAAGGACATATCAGTCGGATAAGCAGACTCTGACCTCATGTGCACCTGGTGAACTGACGTGCACATGATGCAGTTACCTTGCAGACCTTATGTACATATGATGCAGACCTGAAGGGAACCTGATGTAGTCACCATTTAGGCCCAATGCAAATGTTATGTAGCATGATTTGAACCTGATGAAAATGTCACGTGGACCTCATGTGCCATGCATATATCATAATGCAAATCATCATCATCATACCTGATCCATTACTTTTAAAAATAATATAATCCGAGTTCTTGACAGGTGGCTTTAGGAACCAGGGTCCTATTGCTCAACTGAACTTGTTGCGTAAACCATGGCCCCACCACCCGATCCATGAATTCCAGTTCAACGGCAGAATTTTGACCGAAAGTTTAACGTGCCGTCAATGCACCGACACGGCCGCCCGGTAGCTGGTCTCCGGCCTTATCGGGCCAGCTGCTAACTGACTCTCCCAGCCCTGATAGGGCTAAATGTGAGCGCGTGAAGAGACTCGAACCCCGTGTCGCCAGACAGGGGAGACCAGAGCAGGCCAGTGCTCTAACCAACTGCGCTACCGGGGCGGCAATTCTAAATCATGTTTAGATAATGATGCAAAAATTATCTAAATATGATTTATGCAGCATCCAGACACGAGGTTGAGCTTGTGTAATCGTCTTGTAAACTGATATAGATATATTGTAGACCTGATGTAAATATGCTACAGACCTGATGTAGATATGCTGAAGAACAGATGTAGATGTGTTGTAGACCAGATGTAGATATGTTGTGGACTGGCCTCAGCCACGGTACATGCTCATCCAAACATGATGTACATCCTGGTGTAGATGTAATGTTGGTCTGATGCCGTCTTGATCTGGATGTGACGCAGGCTTGATGAGAATCTGACCTGAACCTCATGTTGACGCGATGTGGACCTGATGCGACCTAATGTCGGCTGAACTCAGAGCCGACAGCGACGTGGCGAAATCCTGACGTAGACCTGGTGCTGACCTGACTTGACCTTGACTCTGGCTGTATGCAGCTACGATGTAGGTCCGACAGGAACTGCTCCAGAGACATTCGTGAACGTTGAGTATCTGGTTAGATTATTGGATATTACTCCTGGAAATCAAGCCATTTTACTATCAGTCGGGAAAGAGGAAATTGACTTTCCAGTCAGCATATTATTCGAATCGCAGATTCAACGTGAATAATGATAGGAGGAAGAAGGGCCATAATTGTTAAGACCTCATTCACTAACAACATAATGTGGGGGACGAGTAGTCTAGGGGCAAGTTGCTTGTCTCACAATCTAAAGGTTGTGAGTTTGAGTCTCACCTGTCGCTACTCTTCGCCCGCGACCAACCGGTGTGAGAGATTGGCGATGCTACATGACTCAATCGGTTGATGTGCCGTAAAACCAATAGCCAACCAACTAACAACATGATGTGCTGCTGCACGGGTTGAACTGAAAGCGGTTCTAATCCGCCCACTTTCTCTGACGCTCCCACGCCAAGATTAGGCAACTAGTCGGCTATGGCGGACTGTAATCCCAGCCTATGTTCGCTTATATTCGCCAATATTCGCATCAGCTTAGCAGGCGGGGTGGAAGACCGCGGAAGGACTCGAATCTTAAAGACCAACAACGTAATGCTGTACTATATGGTGTGGTGTCGAACTATGTGATGTAGTATTACATGTTATGGTATTATATGATGTGGTGTCGCATTACATGTTGTAGCATTATATTACGCGCCCTGGAGGGTCTCTGAAAATTACGCGCACCGGAATGGGGGAGGATTCCCCCGTAAAATCTCGGCTCCTTTTCAAGCTCGAGCAACGCAATTTACAGCGTGGATGGGTGCGGTAGTGATCTCTATTGTGTGCAAATTGCATGTCATTACGTCATTGCATCGTCAAGGTTAAATGAGATCAAAATATGAAAATTTTCTGGTTTTGCGTGGCTTTGATTGCCATTGTTATGGATCGCTGTGATTATGTTTAAATGCTCCACAATGGACGTCAATAATGTTTCAGACATTACTAACGATGCAATACAGATGCTAGAACCGGAGTTTAACCTCAGGTCACCTATATAGCAACGCTTTATCAGGTCATTACCTGCTCCAGTTACCGGAACCTGCCCGATTGCCCCGTTGGACGGCTCGGCGCAATCGGCTTCGCAAAGAAAGGAATGAAGTACATGAATATAGTATGAAAACGCTTAGGTATACGATGACAGACAGTAGTTTTCAGGATGTGTAGGGAGTAACAGGCGAAGTGGCATCAATCGCATGACAGTCATTTGCATTAATGACAACATTCCAGTTGACCAAGTTTGATTACATTAACCTGTCATGGACTTGACCTGACTTGACCTCGGTGGCCTAACATGACTTTGAAACCATATAGCATAACAATCCATCAAACGAATCACTAGTGTTGCCATGAGCACTTCCCTTTTGCCAATATATGGGAAGCGCATGCCTCTCACACCGATCGGTCACAGGCGATCTCGAAAATCCCGCCGGCTGTGGGATTTGAACCCACAATCTTCCGATCAAGACTCCGACGCCCTACCGACTGAACTAGCGCGACCTCTTTCACAGGTGTGGCGTGCGGAGGCGGACAATGTCAAAGGTCACGACGGCACGCAGCTGGTGGCCGTGAAGAATGTCAAGGTCAATGCCACCGCCAAGGATAAGCAGGTATGTCGGCCATTCGGCAGCTCTGGGACGGGTCGGGCCAATGAATGCCGGACGTGCCTGATAATCGAGTTCTGCGTGTCATCGCGAAACACGCCGGAGGATCGCTTCGAGTTGAATATTCGCAACGGGGCCCAAGGACCCCTGTTTACTTTTTACTCCGTTTACACGTTTTTACTTTTACTTTGTACTCCGTTTACGTTTTTACTTTTACTTTTTACTCCGTTTACAAGTTTTTACTTTTACTTTTTACTTTTTACTATTGCTTATAATTTGTACACTTTTTACACTTATTGGCTGTCACGCATTTACGATGCATTTGCGAATCACGCACGGTGGGAGAGGAATACATTATTCGGTCTCTGGTCCAGTGTGGATACATAAAGACATAAAGACATAAAAGATTAGTGCAACTATGAGCCACAAGGGCCCTTCTTGGTTGCACTCTGTACACTGAACCAGTTGCCCATCAAATCTGTCAATCAGCCCTCCCTGTAATACTGAAAAGCAAGCCCTCTATTCTTATAATGATTGCCCTCTATTCTTATAATGGATACAATTTCAAATCTAGTGAATATTTCCAAAAGCTGCGTTTTTAGCTTCAGTTTGGTTAATATCACGATTGGTTGTATTTGTATCGTCAGGATCCAGCATTGTGTGCGTTTTCAGTGCTTTCTCTACTTTGTGAGTAAGTGCCACTAACGATTCACTGCTAGGTCATAATCATGAATGTTTTGCCCATGGTGTACACCAGATATTGTCCTGATAAAAGAACTTCCGAACCGTCGCCAATCATCTACGTGACACGCGTACTTGCTGCTTAGAACTGGATAACATCGGTAATTGAAGTTGTGTAGTGTGTCACGTTTAAGGTGTCACGCTTCATGTGTCATCTGTCATGTGTCATGCATCATGTGTCACGAGTCACGTTTCATGTGTCATTTGTCACATGTTATGTGTCATGTGTTATGTGTCACGTGTCATGCCATATGTCACATGCCACATTATATGCCATGTTGAGTGCATCATGTGTAATGTGTCATGTGGTATGCGTTAGATGTCATGTGTCATATGTCATGTATATTGTGTCATGCGCCATGTGTCATCCTGTAGTAATGAACGGCGTTGACATATAAACCAAAACCGCCGGCCAGCCGTTGACACCAAACCGTGCCCGCCCCTGACACACCTGGTGCCGGGTACACTCTCTGACACACAGCCGAGTGTTCCCAGGATCTTCTGAGGGAGCTGCGCATCATGCAGAACCTGGGAAGCCACCCGAATGTCGTCACACTGCTGGGCTGCTGCACCGAAGAGGGTAAGACGGAGCACGCGCCGCCACGTCAGGGCACTCGTGTTGTCAGGGACTGGGCTGGACGAGCTTAATTGCAAGGGATTGTTGCCAGGGACTAGGGTGAACGAGCTTAACTGTAAGGGATTGTTGTCGGGGACTTGAAAAGAGCTAAACTAATTGTAGGGGATTGTTGTCAGGGACTGGGCTGGACACACCTAATAGTTGTCAGGACTGGGCTGGACTCACCTAATCGTACTGGGCTGTTGTCAGGGACTGGGCTTGTCACACCTAATCGTACTGGGCTGTTGTCAGGGACTGAGGTGAAAAATCCTAATCTATGTCTGACCGCACCGTGACTTACATCACGAATCTGGCTTTTATCTCGGAATCTAGCGAGAATTCCCCATTGGCACAGACACGGGGAGGAGGGCATGGGCACAATTTCTCCACCTCATGAAGCTAGTGTATTTATTTTCCCCAGTGACAGTCCAGTGGAAGTATACCTGTATATATATAAAATATATATATTTATATATAATATATATATATATATATATATACATATATAATATATATATAATTTATCTATATATATATATATATATATATATATATATATATATATATACATATAATATATATAATACATATATATATATATATATATATATATATATATATATATATATATATATACAGAGACTTGTCCCTCTGATGATGGTTCGGTCTCCCCTCAGATCCCGTTCTCGTCATCATGGAGTACGTCGTGTTCGGCAAGCTGCTGACCTACCTGCGCGAGAACCGCGGCCGGCACAACTACTACAACGTGTCGCACGACTCGGCCGTGCTGACGTCACGTGACCTGACCCTGTTCGCGTGTCAGGTGGCCGCCGGCATGGAGTTTGTCGCCAGTCAAGGGGTAGGTTGATGCTGGGTACGGGGTACAGAGTACAGGGTACAGGGTACAGGGGCTGAAGAGTACGGGGAACGGTACTGCAGTGGTCGTCTTCGCGGGCTATGTTCGTGCTGGGGTGATGACGGTGCTGCGGTGATCATGTTCAGTGGGATGTCTGTGCTGGGGTGATTATGCATGTGGTTATGTTGGTGCTGGCGAGATTGTTCTCAGTGGTTACTGTGGCACTGAGTATTTGGTCTGGGGTGATTATGCCAGTGGTCATGTGTATGTTGGTGCTGGGGTGATCATGTTCAGTGGTCATGTTGGTGCTGGGGTGATCATGTTCAGTGGTCATGTTGGTGCTGGGGTGATCATGTTCAGTGGTAATGTTGGTGCTGGGGTGATTATACCAGTGGGCATGTTGGTGCTGGGGTGATTATGCCAGTGGACATGTTGGTGCTGGGGTGATTATGCTAGTGGGTATGTTGGTGCTGGGGTGATCATGTTCAGTGGTCATGTTGGTGCTGGGGTGACTATGCCAGTGGACATGTCGGTGCTGGGGTGACTATGCCTATGCTAGCCGTGCAGAGGTAATCGGAAGTCGCTACACCCCGGTCCCGCGCCACGTTCTGTCTGTCAGGGGTTCTCAATGTTTGCTACACAGAGTGACCAGATGACATGCTATCCCGCACGTAATCTGGTTGGAACTCCTTTCCTGGAGGCTGAGCGCGCTACAGTTTGGGTGGAGCTTCTTTCCTCGAAGCTAAGCGGGTGATGTTCTTTCCACTGTTTTTTCTTCTCTTATTTCCGTTTCGCCGGTGCTTAGTTGTATTCCTGTTGTATTATTGTGTACTGATATTGCACGGGCTTCAAGTTACGCGTTACTTCACAGGTGTATGGAATGGTATTACCCTCACCTTCCACCAGCGAACGATGTTCTTACCGTTGTCGGAGCTATCGTTCACGAAACTTTGAAACCAGTGGTATTTTCTTGCAAGCCATGCCATGAGAACCGCAATGTCGCATGCAATTGCGCATACGGCAGTATACTTCATCTACTTCATGTCATTCCAAGAGCATAGGCCACTACCCTCCCAAAGTAATTTCTCCTCAAGTCCGAATTTGGTTATTGGCTGCGTAAATACCGCACATTGAGGCTGCGGCGGGTCTGACTGATGACGAAAAATATCAAACTCTGGGCGTAAGGCCGGCTCAGCGTCTCTGGAGAGGAAGTGCTCGCACGCCCCTTGCACAGCTGCCGCGAGATAATGCACAAACCCAGCTCACACTGTGGCGAGTAGAGCAGGCTGTGTCTGTGTTTCATCTTCTGCCGTGTATCGTGCCGGTCGCTAGGAGGGTAACACAGAGACACGGACAGCGCTGCGGACGAAGTGTGTATCTCTGCAGACAGTTGGTTCGATCGTATTTGTATTCGAGCACCAAGAGGTGCAGCTGCCTCAACGTCCTCGCTACAGTTGTCTTTGCGTTCGCTTTTTTAAATCCCCGGAGCTGATGGTTCTTTCCATCAGCGGCACTCTTTCTTGTCCATGTATTATGTCAGCAATGTCGAAGGTCGACTTTTTGTTTCAAATGTCGATTGATTAGAGCCGAGCCACGCATTTCAAGGATCCCCTGTCAATTAGTGAAATAGCAAGCGAATACGAATTAAACGGAGCTGATGTTAAACACGTGTCAGTGTAATAACGGTTAAGTCCCACGCTGTCTCTCTGGTCAGACCCTCAATCCACGTCTCGGTGGATCCATTTATGCCCCCTCTAATCTCTAAACTAAGCTTTCCACGAAACGAAAGCGGTGTCATCGGAAAGCGCCCGAAACCACCCCCAATCTTGTATCCCTCCAAGATATGACTTTACTATTGGATCCATAGGACCACGACGGGCATGTTTTGGCTCTGGAGAGTCCATTTTTTGGGTAGGTTGAAAAAAACGAAAACTATCTGGATTTACAAAAGGAAGACGAAACGAACCATTTCCTCAAAATGTGTGCCCACGGACAAATCAACATTTTGTTTAACTTTGAATAACTTTCAGGTTTCCATTCGTTCGTTTTTATTTTTATAATGGGTAGAGCGGACAGAAAAAAGTTGTTTTAAATTTACTTTCCTGCATAGTAAGTGTTTGCTTAATTTAGCCGGTATCTTCGATTTGGCTTATGGGCAAAGACGCAAAACGATGAAGTAATCACAAACGAAAAATCCATCTGTTGCCCTTTGTTGCATCCCTAAAGTTAAGAAAACGCTGGAAGTCATTTAAATATCTTTGTCTGTTAGAGCATGACGACTGGTTGAACGTCTTTGGAACTGGCCTTACTTGACCTTGACTAACTCGCTAACCGTAGATGACCTAACTACAAAATTTCCACGCATCCCAAATGAAGGTGGGAAAAGGTATGCCAAATATTGGCGCGCTGTCGCGCGCTGTTTTTCACTATCCGCGGAAAATATTGCGGTGGGGAGGAGGCAAAATGCCACCGACGAGACAGGGAGGGTTAACGATTTATCATGGACGAATAGCATTGTATGAAGGTTACATGTCATGCGACACCATGGAGTGTAATGGTATGTCATCATGACTACAGTGCATGGGCCTACATGCTCATCCCAACGCAGGGGCGGGGATGGCCGAGTGGTTAAGGTGTCGGGCTATGGGTACCAAAGGTCCCGGGTTCGACTCTAGCGCCACTCAGGACATTTCCCAATCCCGCGGCCCACCGGCGAAACAGTGTGGGCGGCGCCATTAGCCGTGAATGTGCATAAAGTGTGTCGTGAACCAACCAACAAACAAAGCAAACAAAATCATCCCAAGGCACCGTGACCTGACGCGCTACCGACCTGTGTTCTCGCGACCTGTGACCTGTGACGCGACCTGTGTCCTCAGATCGTGCACCGTGACCTGACGCGCTGCCTGACCTGTGTTCTCAGATCGTGCACCGTGACCTGGCGGCGCGCAACATTCTCGTGGGTCAGAACAAGGTGTGCCGGGTGTCCGACTTCGGCATGTCGCGCAGTCTGCGGGAGATCAGCACCGAGGTGTTCGAGCAAAAGCACCGCGTGAGTCGCCGCGCGCCCGGCGGCTCCGCGGATTAAGGGTTCTTGCAAGCAGTCTGTCTCGGTGCAGTACGTGCACAATTGCTGTCAGACATAGCTGCATTTATGTATGTGTGTACTAGTATTCCAGGGAGGGCTGATCGACGGATTTGGTGGGCAACTGGTTGAGTGTACAGAGTGTAACCAGGAAGGGCCCTTGTGGCTCATAGTTGCACTGATATTTTATGTCTTTATGTCTTTATGTGTGCGCGTGTGCGTGTGTGCGTGTGCTGGTCCCCGACTGTGCAGTGTTGTTTGATTCTTGTTGTTGCAATTCGTAGCGTCCTTCGCGCCTCACAACGGAGTTCGTTCGAAGTGAAATCCACCACCACAAAAAGCGGGCATCACCTGTGACGAGATGTCGCAACTGATATCAGAGTTTTATACCGCTGGCTCTTGGTTGGCTTCACGGGTCTAGTGAAATGTCGCCTTTTCACAAATCGTTTTTTTTTAGGAAGCAAATATTGTAAGCTTTAACAAACCTACAAGCAACATGTCCGTAAGCAATTCATTATCACGTTTGTGGTGTTTATGAATCCTGGCAGGGTATGACATTTTACATTTGAGCGCACATTCTGTTACTTAAGCCAGGTCAAGCTATTGACCTCTTATCAAAAAGTATGAAACTTTCCCACAAACCACTATTTTCAAAATGATCTTGCATGGCATGTCTTCCGTCGTAGGGCTTCCTGGAGTGAGCGACCCTCGAAAAAGGAGAATACGTATTTAAGATCAATTCGTTGCAGCCAACACCATATGGCTCATGGCTGAGATCAGATAAAATCGGTGGGCATATATCCCTCAAATGCAAAAGTAATTTGTAGAGGCGTGCCTGACCATGCAGGTCAATTGCCCCGCCTTGAAGGCGAGTGTGTTGCAGCCACATCTAAGGCAAGTGTGTATTCCCGTTAAGGGAGTCTGACGTTATAGTGTATGTGACGTTACGGTGCTGAAGGCGGTGGCTGGGCGGGGCACATCTCCCCGCGTGTTTAAATGATGCTAATTTTACTTTACTCCTCCGAAAGGCAATTTGTAGTTGGTGTCAGAGAGGGGTGACGAGAAGGTTCATTTCGGCAGGGTGCCGGCATTAGCCTACTCTTGTCGAAGAGTGCCGAGGGGTCTTTACCGTGCGAACAAGGAGGTCATTGTCCACGCCGCCTATCACGCCGGCCGCCACGTGTTGCTTTTAGTGGGGGGAGGGGGAACCTAAGCATACCATATAAGACTGCCGGTGAGGTTAGTACGGTATTTTTCAATCCGGCTCATCTACGTACGCTGTACTTCTGGGTAGCCGTTTAGCGCTATGAATATGAAAGCAAATCGGTTCATCTACGTCCGATGGCACCTTTGGACAATTGTCCTACGTTATGTTAGGTTTGTAAAGTATGTCGGCTCGTCTGCTTTCAACGCCATCGCCAGGTATCATTTATTTCGAGTAGGAAAGCGAATCGGCTCATGCACGTCCGGTGCTATTCGAGGGTGACCATGAACGTTATTCCTAAGAGCGTATGTGGGGACGAGTAGCCTAGGGGTAGGTTGCTCGTCTCACAATCGAAAGGTTGTGGGCTCGAGTCTCACCTGTCGCTACTCTTCCCCCGCGACCAATCGGCGTTAGAGATTGGCGACGCTACATGACTCAACGGCCGATGTGTCGTGAAGCCAATAACCAACCAACCTAAGAGCGTATGCACGAGCGTGGATTGCGTGCTGGTGTTGTGGTGTATAAGATGCTCCTGCTAGTTGTGTGGTACACAGAAGACCAAATAGCAATTGAAAGAGATTCGGGCGCATGTCACCCATAAGTGACGGAGACGACAGGGTGATGCCCTCTTGCAGGATGTCTTAAATGGTTGTCTGCGCGTTAAGTCTACCACAGTCTAACAGGATGTGGCCTGTGCTTAATGTTATGTTGCAGGTGTCGCAGTGAGGTGTTGTATATTGGTCACCCTCTAGTTGAGGCTGTGCTAGTTTTGTGCAACCAGTTCTAAGTCCAGTCAGGATGACTTTCTTTTGTGCGTGAAATTGATTTGATGTGTTCCATGTGCCTTGTGAATGTGGTCGGAGTGGTGAAGTGTTAAGATATGTTGTGTCCATGTGTTCTGGTGATACTAACGTTGTAGGCGTTGTAGAGGTGCTTTGCAATCGCCTGCCGAATATTCCATGTCTGGGTAGGTGGTCAATGCCTCCTTGTTCCTAGTTCGGCTTCCTTGGCTCCCGGGATACTGGTGTGATCCGTATTCCAGGGGCAGGGAAAGGTTGTTACGCTGCGGGCCTATATTTATAGGATTCGATCAATGACTGGATGTGGACAGACGTGTGTGTTGCTAATCAACTATAGGACTGATTTGGAACATGAGCAAATTACTACGTTTCCAGTTTTACCCCTGTTTAGAACGGAGATAGCCGCTAGAATACCAAGTGCTTCGGCGGAGTACACGGAAAAGTCATCAGGTAGACACTTGGAAATCCAAAGGCCTGGTCCAATGATGTCAAAGACTACTTTGACCTCGTGTTTCGATCCCTCCGTGAATACGAGTGTTTTGAGATTGTCATCATCGGCGAATTTGCGAAAGGTGCCAATAATCCCCCATTCAGAGAACACACCCGCGCCGTGGGGCCTTGCATGCACGGAACACGATTAGTTCCTCTTTTCGCCGCTAGACGGACATCAACTTAGTTCTGCTCCTCGTCACCAGGGCGCACTGCCGATTCGCTGGATGTCTCCCGAATCGTTGTACCACAACAGCTTCGACCAGAAGTCGGACTGCTGGAGCTTCGGCATCTTGCTCTGGGAGATCATCACACTTGGTACGTCACGTGACTCAATAGCCAACGTTTGACTTTGGTTAATGTCTGACTCTCCATTATTCCAGATCTTTTGTTGGATTTTGGTTGAGGCCTTGTATATGACTGGCTCCTTCTTGTAGATGTCAACAAATTGTATTCTTTCCAGGTCCTGCATTTATCGAAGAAACAGTTCGTGTTTCTTTCTGGCTTTTCCTTCGTCCTCGTCTTCAGTTTGAGACTCAAAACTGATGACGGGCAAAATTCGAACTAAATTTTGAGCATTAAGCGCAAGATTTTACGACACCATGGTTTATCGTCGTATGTCACATCTTCCCCTCCTCAGGCTCTATACCGTGCTGGGGTCTGTCTGTCCGAGAGGGGTGCCGTCTGACTCTAACCCCTCCCCAGGCTCCACACCGTACCCGGGCCTGTCCGCCCGGGAGGTGATGAGGTCGGTGCGGGAGGGGTACCGTCTGACTGATAACTCTGCCCGCTCCCCAGGCTCCACACCGTACCCGGGCCTCTCCGCCCGGGAGGTGATGAGGTCGGTGCGGGAGGGATTACCGTCTGACTCTAACCCCTCCCCAGGCTCCACACCGTACCCGGGCCTCGCCCGGGAGGTATGAGGTCGGTGGGGAGGACACCGCCTGACACCCCCTCCCCCAGGCTCCACACCGTACCCGGGCCTGTCCGCCCGGGAGGTGATGAGGTCGGTGGGAGGACACCGTCTGACATAACTCTACCCTCCCCAGGCTCCACACCGTACCCGGGTCTGTCCGCCCGGGAGTGATGAGGTCGGTGCGGGAGGGGTACCGTCTGGAGCGGCCCGACCACTGCCACCCTCAGTTATATCAGCTGGCCACCGGCTGTTGGTCCGCCGAGCCGGACTGGCGGCCAACCTTCAGCGAGCTGAGGAGCGACCTGGAGGTCAGTCGCCTGGGGCAGGTCAGCGAGTAGGGGCAGGGGAGAGGGAAGACGGACAGGGGTAGATGAGTGGGGACAGGGAGGGGCAGAGGATAGTGGTAAAGGAATAGATAAAGATGTAGAGGGATGTGGACAGGAATAGTGGCTAGAATGGATAGAGGTAAAGGGATATGGTTAGAGGGATAGGGCCAGGGGAAGAGGGATAAGGGTAGAGGTAAAAATATGGATATGGTATAAGGATGAGGATATGGATGGAGAGGATATTGTAAGGACATGGTATCGAAAATCACAGACGTAAGCATTTCACGAACGTCACCCTTGTCCTACAACATTGTCGAACATTTGCACGGAATAACTCTCCTGATATACGGACTTTTGTGCTTTGTATATATCTTAACTTCCGCACCATGATAAGAAGCCAAGAGCTAATCAACATTTTGTTCCGTCACGCCTCATGATGCATCATTATCTTCATGTTGCTGTGACACTGCTCAAAGGTCTTGCCATGGAGACAATGTGTGAAGCGGGGTAGCTCGATCAAAGTCTAGCGATCGATGGCAAGGTTAAAGAAAAACTGCAATGTGCCCTCGGGTTTAGGTTAATGGCCGGAAGCGCATGGGGATTAACCATCCTGAATCAGGCGGCAAACCCGTCACGTCATGGCAGGAATCATGGCGAGGCTCTGGCAGTGCGTTCCCAACACCTATAGAGCTCCCGGCTTCACCAACCGGGAGCTTCCCGCGCGGAGGCGGGATGTGTAGGTGTGTCTGACAACGACCCCCCAGAGGCGTGATGTCCAGGTGTGTCTGACAACGACCCCCCAGAGGCGTGATGTCCAGGTACGTCTGACAACCACTCCCCAGAGGCGGGATGTCGAGATACGTCTGACAGGACTTCCCAGAGGTGGGGTGTCCAGGTACGTCTGACAACCACTCCCCAGAGGCGTCCAGGTACGTCTGACAACCACTCCCCAGAGGCGGGATGTCCAGGTACGTCTGACAACGACCCCCAGAGGTGGGGTGTCCAGGTACGTCTGACAACGATCCCCCAGAGGCGGGATGTCCAGGTACGTCTGACAACGACCCCCCAGAGGCGGGATGTCCAGGTACGTCTGACAACCACTCCCCAGAGGCGTCCAGGTACGTCTGACAACCACTCCCCAGAGGCGTCCAGGTACGTCTGACAACCACTCCCCAGAGGCGGGATGTCCAGGTACGTCTGACAACCACTCCCCAGAGGCGGGATGTCCAGGTGCGTCTGACAACCACTCCCCAGAGGCGGGATGTCCAGGTGTGTCTGACATGGACTTCCCAGAGGCGGGATGTCCAGGTACGTCTGACAACCACTCCCCAGAGGCGGGATGTCCAGGTGCGCCTGACAACGACTCTCCTGCAGGTGCTGCTGGAGGACGAGAGTCAGGGCTACGTGGACCTGGACCGGTTCCAGGAGGAGATCTACGGCACGCTGCACAAGTCCAGCGACGAGAAGGTCTAGCGGGTGCGGCTGCGGGCAGAACCGCACCGTCGCGCTGCTGCCGGCGAGAGCGGGACGAGTAGGCCAACCAAAGTGGGAGCGGTCTAGACCCGCTTCTGAGATGGCGATTACGCATCTATGTCGGCCGATCCCCACCTCCACATCCCTCCCACGCCTCCTCTCCTCTCCCCTCGCTCCCCTTCCCTCCACTCCCCGCTCCACAATACCCCGGGCTGATCAGCGTGTTGCCGGCAACAATGCTGTCACGGAGACCGATATGCAGCGCGAGGCGTGGCTTGTGATAAACTGGAGGCTCTTGTTGTCGACATGTCTGCTGCCATGCGGCGGGCGGTCGCTGGATGAACGACACGTCCAAGAGGTCGTCCTCCGACCGGGCGGCCGGATTTACGGCTGGCGTGTTGTGTCGGTCGTGTTCTGTCAGAGAGTGTACCGAGAGTGTATAGAGAGTGTATAGAGAGTGTACAGAGAGTGCGAGTGTAGGCCAGAAGTGGCTCGTTTTGGCCGCCGGCGGCCGGCCCTTGTTGTCCGGTCTCGGCGCCTCGCGTGCACCTCTTGTTAACCGCCGAGTCGTGTGCTCGCTCTCGGTTCTCACTGCTGCTGTTTTGTGGCGCGTGTCCCGTCGTGTTCAACGGTTGCGTGTACTTGCCGGTGAAGGCGAGCTGGCTGCGTGCGATTGTCAGTTGTTTATACAATACTTTGTATGAAGATAGCGCGCAGTTTGGCAACGATCGGTGCTACGTCGAGCATGGTCAACAACGCTGAGAGCTGACAGCAGTGTGATGCCACATGACTGATAAGGTCAGAACATTTTGCGACTGCAAATACTGTGACAGACAACACAGTGAGGGCAATAGTTCGACTTGACTGTGCGTCTACTGCGAACGATTAGTCAACATTTACTTTTACACGACCTTACTTCTACTCTAAATACACATGCGCGACATTAGCCTACGCGGCAGTGTTCCATTAAAAATAAAAACGTAGACCTGTTAGTTATCAGGCCCGGGCCCAGAAATATCAAGCCAGAACGACGGAAAATTAACCCAGGCTCTGTCACAATTTAAAAACGTTCCGTAAAAGGCCGTAGGGCCCAGACAACTTGCAGTGGGGCACTGCAAACTCATGCCTGTGCCCAACACAAATGCACAGGGACACAGGAAAATCACAACGGGATCCGGGAAATTGACCGGGGTATCGAAAAATGCAGAAGAGAACCCGAAAGAAAACTCGCGTTGGCGCTCCGAAGGATCTTGTGGGTCCGAAAAGGTCGCACCGAGTCCCCAAGAAGTCCCGTCTAGACCCATCAAGGCGTCCGTAGCTACGACCATTCGCATCGGAGGACAAAATCAATACAGTTTGACCCAAGAATGACAACGGGTCCCGCAAAACACACCAGAGGCCATCAAATCGTCCCAGTGGCGCTGAACTCTGACCACACAGACTACGTGAGGGTCTCAAGAACAGGCCGGGGCCCACAAACCGTAGCGCGGTTCGAAAAGAAACTCACTGCTGCACTAAATCACGCACCAAGGCCTTCCAAAACGGGCCGGTCTCTTAAAAACACTTCGCACACACAAAACGCACGACCACATGAGTTGGGGTTTCAAAAATGGCGTCGGGCCCTGAAGGAGCAATGGTAGGCTTACCCCCACCCCCACATCCACGGGAACATTGGGTTCTAGCTAATTATTTTATTTAGGAAGTAGATGTGTCCCTCTGAAAAAAATAGCGATTCAAATTTGGTGGCATTGAATAATTGATGCCGGTTCGGCTCATTTCAAATCCCCCCTCACTCTGACGCAAATCTTAGGCAAGCCACTTCCTAAACACTATCCGCAAATGATGAAAGGCGGCGTGGTGTAGCGTTGTTGTTGCAACCTTACGATTGTTGTTCGTTGACGACACGCTTTGATCGACAGGGCGTCGAGCGGACAGCCATGTCATAGCTTCCAGCTCAGTGGTCCAATAAATAAGTGGAACACCCAGTTTGAAAATGTGTGCGACATTGATGTTGATTACCATGAAAAGAATTATCAATGATACAAATGGAAAAGCAAGATTCTGAGTTAATATGGTGCGTATAACTAGTTCAATAGTAATATAAAATGCAGAGATTGCTTTCTTCCGTCATTGTATTTCATGAATTAATCTGGAGCAATGAATTTACATTGATCATGGGGAAAAGGGTCAAGACATAGTAGGTCAAGCATAGACAGCATCTGGCTTGAAAACCGGCTTTCGACTATGCATGTTGGAGATGCCAGGAAAATGTCATTAGTAATGTCATGTAGTTTACAGCTCATACGGTGTTCATTTCTTCATTTTCGGTTATGATGTTCGTTAATGGTCATAATATGTCGACCCGATGACATGGCCTTTATTTATATTGTGGAATTATATGGAAACTATGAATGTATTTGCCTGAGGTCATTTGAACAGAACCATTCAAGCAATACTTGTGCATATGTTTGATATCCGAAAATCCTCAAGTCAGGTCAGGTCAGGTCATGCCGTATGATCAGATCAAGCTTGAATCAAGCTTGAACACCACAGCACGTCGCTTTTGAAGCATGAACGTTGTGTGCCAAGATGAACATATATGCTATTGAAAACATCCTTGTAACCTGTACAGTTTTCGACCTCTTGACGTGAACTTAGGCCTCGACGGGATACTAGTTATCATGGGCGCTAAATGATCACATTTTGGTCGAAGCGCCCTGAAGATCAAATAACTAACTAGACAATGGATATGTTCATAAAACTATCAATTCAGCCTTCGTTTGAGTGTACACTGCTTGGAAAACAATTGCACAGAAAGCTCACATCATGTGAAATATGATCACATCACGCGAGACCATATACCACGCCATTGGATGGGCATAAAATACGATGTCGCATGACCTAAGTGAGGCTGAATCGGAGTTCAAATATGACTTCATGAGGAACAAAACACGTAGAAGATGGCATTGCATAGATTATGCATGATACCTAAGCATGTCATTGACCTTTGAGCAGATTTTAAACCAAACGGTTATTGCATACTCGATCTAATTTGGCGTGAATAATTACCCCCAAATTAAGTTGTTTGTTTCCACTAACTAAGATAGAAACCGGAATTGAACTGACTACAGGTCAGCTACCATGTAGCTCATCGGAGTTTCAAGGTAGCCAAATAGTTTGCCTTGATGAGAAAAAATCAGCATGGTCTGAGTGTGATGCTGATATGCTGCAACAATTTAAAATGCCGGTACTTTTAAAGATTTCGAAACATTATTTTCTTTCTCTGATCCATCCTAGGTATATGCTTTTTCTTGACCCTGATCTGAGCCTGGTACGAGATATGCAGAACACAGAGGTATCATAAGGTAGGGAACTGCGGTGTCTCTGCGTCCGCCGATCCGGCCGATATCCCGGAATGATTTGAGGGGGCTCTCGAGAAAACCACCCCTTTCCCACCGCGAGCTGAGGAGGAGACTTGGTGAAATCGCACCTGGTCATTGCGAAGTGCTGTTAAAATGCAGCCGGGTAGATATAGCCGAAGATGTAAACTCAACGTTCCTGGATCGGGTTTTGGAAAGAGCATGTAAAAACAAGGTGGAAGAGGCAAACAAGTGAGTTTAATGTGCCTGTCATTTAATGTGTAAACACGGCGAAATTGGAGTAATTTCCACCTACGGAGCCATCAACTGCACGAATCTCACTGCTGGTCCAGCAACGGCAAACCTAAATATATGTACTTGTAGGTTGTAGTGTCGCCTTTACAGTAATAGGAAGTTTCGGAGCACATATGTTCTTGCCAAAGCGACTTCCAGTCATGCTTGGCCTGCTCTGACCTAGCATTTACTGAGTGTTTGAAAATACTCGCAGTCTCCCGTCAGTTATGAACTTGACGCCGATAACAATAAGACGGTCATACTACCCCGCGAGTTATTTCAGCACACGAAGCAATTTATCGCAAACATACATTCACACGCTTTTTCTCGTCACAACTTTTCGTGCTAAGCTTGCAATAGGATATTCACCTGTTGTCGCACAAGGACAAAGGAGGCCAATCACAGTTGATCTCATCCAGTGGCTGTTCGAATCGGTATTTTCATCGTCTTTTTCAGCAGCAGCGGTGGATAAGGATGACGACATCGTGAACGATGTGGTATTGGTTTCAGACGTATATCCTGATTCTTTATCCTTGAAATTCGCAGGTGACATTCTCCACACTGATGTTTTGTTCTTCACTCCGCCGCTGTCCCCCTGTAGGCTTTCTACACAAACACTTGACATGGATTCATATCCGCGTTGACATGATGCAAGTCTCCCTTCGCTGGCAGATGCTCTTGTTGCAGAGCTACGGGACGTGAACACAGATGAAGAATCGTAGGTATCTGAGCGAGTAGTGGTGTCAGATGGATCTGTTTGAAAGAAACATATATGCGACTTGATTTTGCTGGCCAATTCTGTTGCCGATCGCGACATCACATCCAATGAAGCCTCGCGGTATGCAAACGCTTGTGGATGGTTGCACTGTTTTCTTGGCTTGCTGTCAAATTTCCAGTGCCTGACATGTTGAAGTTAAGTTATTCAAATCATTGCTACGGATTAGAAACAAAACAAGACCTTCCTCCATCGCGCTTAAAAATAAACTGCCAGCGCCAAAGAAGTGGGCTAAATTGTATGTCTTAATTCACGCGCTATTATTTTTCTGACATTCTTCCGATCACATAGGGCGCTTAGGCAATAGTTTTAGACATTACGCGCGCTAAATTATATCACATTTTGTAATAACGTATAACCATGATGGGGATATAAACACAGATGTTTAGCCAAATCAAGTGCAAGCGAGTTTCCGTGCCAGTGAGCAAGTGGGTTTCTCCAATCATCGCTGGTAACCGGCTCAACACATGGGCTGTCCGGTGAAGCACAATGGAATCAGGGGAAAATTATGTCGTCCGCTGACTAAAGGTGAGTCATGTCAATTCTAAATTCAGCTTCATGTTCTGTGAATAATTTGGTATCAGTTCTCATCTCCATGTTGCCACGCTGATAGCTTGCGGCATGAATTCCATCATTTCTCCTGTTTTTTTTTTTTGCATTGCAACCATATTCCTGAATGGCTATGTTAAGCCAATTCCTGTCATGCAAACCCTTTGTTATTAACATACTGGTCAATTACCGTACATGTCAGCGGGAGGAAATTCGGTAAATGAATATTGTTATATCGTGTCCCGAGATATCACTTCAATGGTTACACACAAAGAGGCGAAAGGAATGTCTTTCATTCTTCAATTCATACATCCATTCCATTTCATCCTACACATTTTCTAGGTGGGAATTTCGCTTCAATGTTGAGTTCCACATGTGCCTATCCCATAAACGCAGCACGATACGCTTCAGAGTCACTCGCCAAGCTTGAAGCTTGAAAGCTTCGTTCCTAGCACCTGCATTGCTCCCAAATCCAGTTCATACTATGTTGCCTTCGGTAGCATCTCATATGCGAGCTTTTCCCCAGTGAAAACATCTTCTATGGCACGAATTTGCTGAAGGAATTTGCCAATTTCATTACTCATCTTACGCTGCCTTTCATTTCAAACCGCGACGTCTCGAGGGATCATTTTCACCCAAAGATTTTCTGCAGACAGATAGAAACGGTGCGCGACAGCGCGCCAAAGTTTGGCGCACCTTTTCCCACATCAATTTGACATCCGTCAATATTTATTTTGATGTCAGGTCTTCTAAGATCACCTAAGGTCTAAGGTCGAGGTCAAATAAGGTCGCTTCGAAAAACGTTCAGCCAGGCATCACGCATTAATGGGTCAAGGTATTTAAAGGAAGCTTTCTGTATTTGCATGTCCCATGGGACGTAGGAAAACGCTTTTTGTTCGTTTTGTTGTTAGGTTGTTTTCTGAAGATGGACGATTGTGATTTTTTAAAGGATTTTATTAAAGGAATTTCTTTTTCAACAGGGAATGCTTCCGTAGACCAGGCTAGGTTAGGTTTTGGTGAAGTCTTTCGAAAATAATATATTTCCCATTGCACAAAACAATCTTAAAGAGGTATCTAGGCTAAGTTGCTACGTGTTCTTCTGTATCATTGTGCTATGCTACACTACTCCAAGCCCATTTATGATAATATTTTGCTCATGAACTGAAAAGTAATCGTGTGCAGAGAATGGAGGAAATGAGTGGTTACATCGCCTTAATCACGCTCATAAATGTTGCATTGGATGGAAGAATTCATGAATTCATGCAACACCTCAATGCAAAAATGTATTCAATTGCTTACATCTCAAAAACTGTTTAGTTCCCAAGACATAATATCAAAGTAATTCACATCGCATGAAAAAAATCAGTTTAGAACAACTTATAGCCAAAAAAATGGCCAAGGGGCTGCTAAATATTCATCCATTTTTCCTCAAAATCCCCTACCTCAGAAAAACCAAACACAAACTAATTTAACCTGCTTCTGAAGACAAAGAACTTTCAAATACAAAAATCAAATGAAAACTATCCAACTAAATCTAATGAACCGAACACCTTTGTGTACTTCATGGAGGAAAAACGCCTCTAATGAACACATTAACACTCGCACGTCCGGAGATCCGCGCCAACTTCGTATGTCCGGGGGGCAGATGTCTGCCCCTCTAAGATCTCTAGAACTATACTACCTAGTACCAAACGGAAAACAGCATTGCATAGCTGGTGACGGGCTCTATCGAAAGTGTTTCGGTCATTCTTTTCGTTCAGGTTAACATCAGGTCACTGGGTCATCATAGGTCAAATTCGACCAGGTCAGGTGGGACTCAGATATTGACACATATATCAGGACCTGACAGATAGAAACAAACGGCGAACGCTATTCAACAGTCCTTGAAATGCGCTATGGACAATAGGCGGTGTACATTAAGGTCAGGTCAACCGAAACTATGGCCTCAGGTCAAGGTCATGAAGTCGCCTGGGAAGGTCATGTAATGTATCAATCGACACGTCTTGGCGATACAAGCACAATGACGGTAATGTCAGCCTTCTAGCTCAATGCAGTGCGATATAATGCGCATAAATGTGTAGTGATCTCAGGTGACCTCAGATGACCTTGGCGAGGTCACTGAGCAAAAATGTCAGCAGTGACATTGAGCATAGCTTCCAACTACATGCCACAACCGTTGTGAAATTATTCCGAGTGCAAGTATGTAACCAGGAAACATTGGTATATTTTACCATAGCCCTAAAATGGGGAAGACATGGCCGCGACCTGATCTAAGGTCAATTCTACGAAAAAAACGGTATACATATTATGGTCCCTGATGAGATCATGACGTGTTATCAAGTTTGAAATCAATCGCCCAAATATTGTGCAAGCTATGCCACTTAGAACTCAGAGTGTAGTTGGGTCACTTCGCCTGACCTGGTGACCTGACCTGAGATGACCCAGGGCTAAAATGTATGAGGATATGCGGAAAAACCAATGAACAGCTATGCGAGGTTTGGCCTTGCTAACACGATTAGTTTGGCGGCAAATGAGGAAAAACCGGAGGGGGCAGACATCTTCCTCCCCCCGGACGTGCGCGTGCACAATCATACTGGATGCATGGATACCTGGATCTTTTCACATTCTTGAGCAAAATTCCATTGAAGATAGCTGAAGGTGCTGTGTTGAGCATCAGTACGAACATTTTTTAATTGAAAGTGATTGTAGTTACAAGTGTACAACATTGCTTTATGTTGGATCGAATGCCCGTCCCACATGGATAAGCATTTAATATCTTGTTGTGAGGTGGATGAAGCACAGGGATGGATAATTGCCATAAAAACCAATATATAACCATTTCCCTGGCATCAACCAATCAATGAATGACCATGAAGAAAAAATGTGGTCACCTGAAAACGACACATTTTCCAGAGAATGACATGTATTGGATTGTCTGAAGCATCTTCGGGAGCATGTTTCTAGGCTGTTTTTCGTGTAAATGCCATATCGAGTCTGAAGGAAAACAACATACTTATTGTCTTCATAATTAAAGATATTATTGTTCTTCAAGGTGTTCAGAAGCCAAGCTTTGCAACAAGTCAAATGTCCATAAAGAAAAGAAATGGCTAGGTTTGGTTAGGTTAAGTTAGGTTACTTTTTATATTGGAACGCTTTGATCTGTTTAAAATCAAAGTTAATAAATTAATTTGGTTATTTTGGCTTAGGGGCGCATCGACTGCTTCGGTCATACAGCAAATAAATTAATGATATGTTAGATTGCCTAACCTAATATAACCCAGCCCAATCCAGCCAAATGCAGCCTAATTCAGCCCAATGCATGCCAATGCAGCCCAATCCAGCCCAATCTATCCAAATCCAACCCAATCCAGTCCAACCCATAACCCATCGTCGCCCGTGCGAAAGGAGCGTTTTCACCATCCCGGTTGGGCGTTTTTGATCCTCCACATCAGCAGGGTGCTTCGTTAAACGATCCCCGCGCAACCATTGGAAAATCCCTTCCCTTCCTTTCTGACCTTCCAACCATTTCTAGTCATCCTACCGATGTGTCGGCAGGATGATTTGAGTGAATGTGTTGGCATCTCAAGCCAAAACTACCCATATATGCCACGGTCTTTCTCTTGCTATATTAGGGGGATAATGATTTTTTTAACGCGTGCCGGACCATAAAGGTCACTTGCACCGCCTTTGTACTTTATTAAGTAAGTGGAGTCAAATGTGCCACCACGTGAATGCCTAAAGGATTTAGCAAACGAACCCGATACTTGATGGCTTTCCGCCAGCAATAAATGGCAAACACACCGGAGGGTCGCAACTGTCGATCGGAAGCAGGGGTGTAGCTTTGTATGCTTTGGGGGGGGCACTTGCTCACCCAATGCCGACTGTGCCTTCCAAACAATTTCAACTTTTAACATGGAACCCTGTGTACGCCCCTAATACTTTGGACCGACCATTGCCTTGATGTGGTGTGCCCCCATCCAGCCATCACCCCAATGAGGCTTAACAGTTCGAATTATTGGAAGGGTGAGGGAGGGTAAAGTCAGCATTTAGATAAGTGTTGGATGTCCCTGGCGAAGCCTGGGGCGTCGAGGTCCGTTTTTCAAAACATATCAGAGATAATAAGAAAAATGACACTGAAGCATTAGCAAGGTACCATACGAGGGGAATCCAGAACTCCACCTCCTCCCCAATCTGCCAAGGAGCGCCAATCATGATTGCCGAGGCACTTGCTCCCTCAGAAGTATATAAAACTGCAGCAGTTTTATATTTGGGGTCTTGGCTGCGCTTCATTGTTGCGTCGCATTGTGTCTTCCCACCCAAAGTAATTTCGCAGAACAATAATTTTATTCCAGGGCGGTGTACAATTCAAATTCCTTGGTGTGATTTTAGGCACTTAGTAATCCGCATCCCGTTGTCCTCTACATCAATCCCTTGTGTAATATGTTAAAATAACGTAGTTTGTATGCGTAAAAATACTCTAGTAGAACACTCCGATAATTTGCATTACAAGGTTGGTGTCCGCCATTTTTCGACACTATCCGCGTAGCTGTATTCCAGAAAACGGGGCAGTTCTTGGTTTTCTGTGAAGTATATTCAATCAAAATGGTTCAAATGTGTCCTTGTGTTTCCACCATCAGAGGACACCATTGGACACCAATCATGCCCGATCGAGAAATAATTTCGTAAATATTCGCCATTCCGTTCCTTTCTTGCAGTTTGTCCTGTGTGCGAGCTTGCGTCACGATGGTTGGTGGCACACACATGCTCAGCCCTCCTCCGGGCGCGGCTGGAGGGATCAAGCCTCAGGTAAGCGCTAGGAGTCAGAAGGAATGCTAATACGGACATCAGGGAATCCCCAGTTAAGGAAGGAACCACGTGGATTCCTGGTGCCATTCAACAGCTCTTAAATTTGCGTAAGCTACCAGCGCGCCTGGAAGCTCACTAGTATGTCGAGAAGAATATAGTTACAATTTATGAGATTTTATCTCCATGAAATGCTAGGCTAAGCTACTTAATTAAACTTAGCTTGGCTTCAGAAGTCCATTCCGTTCCACTTGCACTGTTGTGTCAATGGGCGCTGTATAACCACTGCAGTTGATGCGCCCTAAAACCCAAACAACTAACACTGTTGTGTCACAGATATTGCTGCTTTGCGAATTGCCTTCTGTAACTATATTCTGGTACTCATCCTCCATTAGTGTGCGCCGGCGACCCACTGCCGGTCGCCCGTCACTAACGACCTTGCTGGGTGCAATACCATACTCCGAGCATTGATTGGCTGCTAACGCCCGAGTTACCGGCAGATTTCCACATTTGATAGGTGAATCGTCAAGCCTGGCATGATTTCCACCACTACTGGTGTTGAGATCGACAGATCCCCTAGGTATTGCTTAATTCTAACATTATGCTCGTGTTCGTGAGAAAAAAGCATTTACAACTGTGAACTACCCCTATACAATTTCGGTGCGGCAGAACCAATCTTGCTTAATATCGACCATGGCTGGAGGCGTCCTTTTTCCGTGCTGCCGCTCAGCGGCTCTACGGGGTGACCTAGTGAGCAAATGTCGTCGATTGATACACCGCGAGCCATGTCAGAGCCATGTCAATAGTGGCCGGAAACTTCATGTTAACTTCATGTTCATGCCAACAGAGCCATGTCCCGTCTCGGGTGGGGGGTCTTCAACCGCACCTCTCAGGTTCTTCGCGGATAGTGAACGAACGGCGGAGGCAGTACTCCAAAATTTAGCATACCTTTTCCCACATCAATGTGGCATGTTGTGTCAAAATGTTGAGGTCAGGTCATCTAGGGTCAAGGAGTTAGTCAAGGTCGAGTGAGGTCACATCCAAAACAGTTCAACCAGCCATCACGCTTTAACGGATACAGATATTTTAATGAAACTTTCAGCGGTTGCTTATCTTTAGGAATGGAACAAAACGTATAGGAGGAATTTATCATTTTTTCCCGTTTTTGACTACATAAAACTTTTGCATATTTTCCAATTGCAGTTCAAATCGAAGATTCTGGCTAAAGTAAGCATTTGTATTAGGGTAAGTTGACTTCCAAAAACGTTTCTCGGTCTGCTCTACCCATTACAAAAGGAAATTTTTTAAAAACTTGAAAACTCAACAATTTGAAATTTCAAAAAATAAACATTTTAATTTTTTTTGGGGGGGGGGGGGGGGCAAACAATTGTATGGCCCTGGTCGATTTCGATGTCCTTTTCTGATTCCAAGTGATTTTTTCTCCAAATATCCCCAAAATGAATTCCCCAGAGCTAAAAACATAATGTAAGCTGTGAAAAGTCGTGAAAGTCTAGCCCCCTAGTGACATGACTTCTGGGGAAATTGTTTTGGGGGTAGATCCGGACTCCACGCGTCGAGCGCTTTCCGATAACACCTCTTTCGTTTTCGTGCGATGCTTAGTTTGGATTTTAGATGGGGGTTACTATCCCCCCCGAGAACCGTGTGAGGATCTGACCAAAAAGACCGAAAAGGGTTAAAATGCTGAGGTCGAATTTCAAGTGAAAAGTGAGAGGGTTAAATGTCCATTAAAAAATGGTCCATTGTGATATCAGAAGGCAGCTATGTCTTCGCCGGTTTCTTCAAAACATTGAAAATTAATTCACTAATGTAGAACATCTTACAATTTTAAAATTAATACAAGGAGATACTGGGACACAAACCATGGAGTTAAGTTAAAATCATACGATTGACTTTAACTCCATGAAAGCAAATCAACCATAACTTTAAAAACTTCATGGAAGCAAATTAAATGATATAAATATGTGAGCATTGGATTTACGTTTAGGGTGCAGGGTTAAATCATTCGATAATTCGGCAATCTGCACATCATAACAGAGCTTGATTAAATCGTGTTCAGATGTGACTCTTGAAAATTGCTTGCACGTCCTCTAAAAACAAGAATATGGCATTAGCCATGGCACTGTCACATAGGAGATGTTCGTTCAGAAACCGGCACCAGGGCGGCGCCACCTGTACCACTACCGTCCGCTCATGACTCCTAAAGCCTGCTTGACACGTAGCACTGATGGCGTCGGAACGTAAACGGAGCATCGGCGGAGTATTGCCGTGAATAGCTAAAACAGACCGACTGGCGTCCTAAGATACTAACATCAGAAACCAACCTACTAACATCACCTAAGATCTGGCAACAGTGAAACGCGACTGGAGTGCAAAAATGAGAGGCAAAAATGTCATTATCAGTCAATCGCGAAGCTATGCAGGCGAGGTCTCGTGGTGTGGAAATCGCAGAATGATCTGGACATACGGCAATATTGTTTATAGCCTATCTGCAGCAGTTCATATGAGCAGTGTTAAAGACGGCGAGTGATTTGCAATATAAATCAACAGCAAACATCTGAATTGCAGGACCAGAATTTATGGTATCGATGATTCGGTGTGCTTTTTGCTCAGGTTCTAGACAATATGTTTTGAGTCGCAGCCGCTTAGTTTAGGCCAATTATATCGCATAAATGAAGTTGTTCATCCCCATCAGAATGTCACATATGTTGGCACTATACACGGAAGTCTTGGGCCTGGACCATTTCCCATGGTCAACGAATCTCTTTGAAATGTGCCGATAATTCCAATAGCAGAGGGTGCAATGTCGAAATATGACCAGTCATGGGCCTTACCAGGCAACAATGTATCTACCGTGGTCTGTGTATCTCCAGCGAGGTCAGCAGATAGTAATAATCCGCCATTTTGGCTAATCTGTAACCTTCCCTGTGATCCTTGCCGACCTGCAACCTTGCTGACCTGTGACGTTCCATGGCCGGTGACTCCTGCCAGTCATTACCATCTATTGACCTGTGACGTGTTGATCTGCGACCTTTGCATACCTGTAGGCTTCCTTGACTCCTAACTCTGTCGATTGACACCTTGGCTGACCTGTGACACTCGCTGTGACCTGCGCTGATCTGAGACCCCGCCGACACTGCGGCAGGGGCCCGAGGAGCTTGGAGAGGTCGTTCACCTGAAGCCCCAGGCTATGCACTCGGACAGCGGCCCGGCGCATTGGGACGGCCGCCTACATACAGTAAGACAACGTGGAGAGGGGGCGGGGATGGCCGAGTGGTTAAGGTGTCGGGCTATGGGTACCAAAGGTCCCGGGTTCGACTCTAGCGCCACTCAGGACATTTCCCAATCCCGCGGCCCACCGGCGAAACAGTGTGGGCGGCGCCATTAGCCGTGAATGTGCATAAAGTGTGTCGTGAACCAACCAATAAAAACAACGTGGAGAGCGCTCACGGCTGGGAGGCAGTCCACACCTGTGTGAAGCACTGAAGGGTCGAACGTCTCGTGAATGGTGATTGATTGATTGATTTGATCATTCTATTGATGAGGTATTGGCGATTTAGTTGCACTGACGCTTTGTAGTATTGGTGTGTCCCTTGCTTTTTGGCCAAATTATGGATATAATAATGGATCAATTTGATTGCCACTGTTATGGACGAAATGTGTGATTCGCCGGTTAGATCACCGATGCATTCCTTAATTTATTCATCCATTGCCGTGTTACTTAGCTGATGCTCGGTCAATCCATTAGTTATGCCATTGATTTGATCACACAGCCGTGCGCAGAATGATGCTATATATGGCACTTTTCCATTCGCCTGTGTCAGGTCGAACGCTTCGTCAAACCGAACTGCGAGTAATACATTTGTTTCTTTATTTGCGTAGATGCATGGTGTTATGTATGCACATGGGTGTGCCTGCCACCATGCCTTCTTCGTGAAATTCACGAAAATGATTTGCACAGTACCTAGAAGTACACATCAGCAACCACCACGTGACCGGATGCGATTTTTAACCTTCGCGCTGATTCACGACGCACTTTCTGCTCACGGTTAATGGCGCCGCCCGCACTGTTTCGCCGGTGGGCCGCGGGATTGGAAAATGTCCTGAGCGGCGCGAGTCGAACCCGAGACCGTTGAATCAAGAGTCCAGCACCTTGGTCACTCGGCCATCCCCGCCCACCGCTACGGTTGTGCGCGCGCGCGCGCGTGCGTGTGTGTGTGTGTGTGTGTGTGTGTTGTGTGTGTCCATGTATTTTTTTTCAGCCTGCCACCGTGTGGTGATGTCTGCTGTTTTCGGGTGGGCGTTTGTGGTGTTAGAGATTTGTGCTGATTTTCGGTGGGGGTGAACGGGTATGAGGAGTATCGTGGTGAGGATAAGAGGGAGCGAATAAGAATAAAGCTGGCTTGTCGAGGTGAGTCGAAGTAGAGCTGAGTCGTCTTGAAGTTTGAAGCGTAGAAATGAGTAAAGTTGAGTCGGTTTGTAGACAGATGAAATGGTGATTCCGGTCGAGGCTGAAGCTGGTGCGGAAGAGAACATTTGCCAGTCCGGCTGACTTGTTCACGTGCGACGTTGGCAGAGACCCGGAGACGGTGCGCCGGCGAAGACGACGTTGGATGTGCTGTATCCTGTGGCTGTTCAACCTGCTGGCCACGGCCGCCGCCATCGTCCTGCTGTGGCGTGCGTACAGACGGCGAGCGCGGGCCCGGGATCGATTCCCGCGCGGGGCGAGATTTTAACGGCCGAGACACCGGCTCGTGCTGACGCTGCAGCACACGGCCGGCTGTCTGTCGCGTCGCTCCATTGCGAACATTGGTGTCCAGGTAGCATTGTGAACTGCATAGCCCTAGTGTGGAAGTCAGTGTCCATATAACGGTCCACAATACACAGCTCCATTACAGACCGCGGCGACTAGCGACTTCTGCAAATGGGAGCGACGTGTCGCTGTAATTTGGTGCAGGGGTGTACGCTTTCTGTGTTAAACGAGACCCGATGCATGAGTGTTGCCCTAAAACGAACAGTTAACCCGTCCCGTCTCGGGGGTCTTCAACCGCCCGCCCCCTCAGGTTTTTCGCGGATAGGGGACGAACGGCGCGCGGCAGCGCACCCAAATTTGGCATACCTTTTCCCACATCAATTTGACATGCTGATTAAAACATTTTAGGTCAGGTCATCTAGGATCAACGAGTTAGTCAAGGTCAAGTGAGGTCACCTCGAAAAAAGTTTAATCAGTCGTCACGCTTTAACGGATACAGATATTTTAATGAACCTTTCAGCGTTTGCTTATCTTTATGGATGCAACAAAACGTACGAGTTGAATTTTTCATTTTTTTTTTGTTTTTGACTACATATAAATTTTGCGTATTTGCCAAATTGCAGTTCAAACGCAGGATTTTGGCTCAAGTAAACATTTTTTATTAGGGCAAGTTGACTTCAAACAACGTTTCTCGGTCTGCTCTACCCATTGGAAAATGAAACTTAAAGAAAACAAACTCAAAATTTTGAAATAAAAAAATTGTGAGGGGGGCAACAAAATTATATCCCTGGTAGATTTCGCAGACCTTTTCTCATTCCAAATAATTTTTCTTTTCTTTTCATATACCCCCCAAAATGAACTCTCCAGAGTCAAAAACATAATGTAAGTCGAAAAGCATAGCCCCGGACGTCACTTTGGGGATTTTTTTGGGGGTAGGTGGGTGGACCCGACCCTACTCGTCGAGTGCTTTCCGAGACACCTCTTCGTTTTGTGCGATGCTTAGTTTGGATTTTAGAGGGGGGTCTTCAACCGCCCCCCCCCCGAGACGGGGTGTGAGGATTTGACCGGAAAGACGGCGCGGGTTAAGTGTCAAGCGTCTGCTAGGACGAAAAGTGTACAGTTTCATCTCGTAATTATGTTGTAACACTCCCAGGACGGGAAATTTGTTTCAGAAATCTTCAGTGCTCAAGGCCAATACTTCGTGTTCGGCAACCGCAAGGATTACATAGGAAGCACTCCTCGCCCAGGTAATATTGCTCGTGACATTTTGGCCACGCCGCATGCTGAATTATTTACGATCTTCCGTGTTTGTGGCAGGTTTGTTGACTTTGTTTGAGACGCGGCCAGGTCTGTCTTGCGGCGTCCTTGAGTGTCCTTGAGTGTCCTTGAGTGTTCGTCACGCGCCTATTGTTCTCACTGGCTGAATGGCCTCCCTATAGCGTTGAGCGAAGACGGCAATGCCTCAGGCTTGATGAATCAAGCCGAGCTGCTTGCAAGGAAGCACAGAGTGCCACAGCCCCCCGTGAGGAGCTTGTCATGTAATTTCCCAGAAGGCACGAACGCACTGATCGAGGATAACAAACGTACTGACCAACTGTACCGGAGAAAAGTAGCTTGTAAGATGTGTCACCCCGAGCATCTAAAACACAAGGCATCATAATGCATTTTCTAGTTGGGGTTATAGTTAATAGTTTTTGTGTAATAGGTTCCAAGACATCAAGGCATATATTTTCACAATGTACTTTTTATGTCAATCAGCTTGATTTGTGTATGCTACTTTGAATCGCTAGGAATGGAAATGGAAATACTGAAAGCATTTGTTAGAGAGCATACCTTCGTTTTCTCAAGTAAGATATCGTAGACATGCTTGAAGATGTATTTTAATGTACAACGTAATAATCTCGAGCTAATATTATATGCCAATTAACGTTTCGACTGCCTTCCATAGTCTAGCTGCAATCACTTTGAACAGATCAATTAGGTACGTTATTAATCAGCATATTTATTTTTCAGCTATCATTTCGACTTCTACCAGTGCTAAACGAACATCAACAAGTAAGTTATCATGTGGAATATTAGTAGCTCAATTGTACGTACCAAGGCTTTGTTATTGCCCTGCAACGTGTCCAATACGAAAGTGAACAGAAACATGAACTGTCGGACGCACGATATCGCAAAACCCACCGGGGTTGGATGGCTTTGCGTTGTTGACAATTTGCTAGCATCAATCGACCGTGAGTAAATATGCCCACACACATTTATTTCATCTTCAAGAGGATAATGATATGCTTGATGTTTAGATGATACGCTGCACATATGCTTAGCTTGGCATCTTCTCTAGCGTGCCGTAGCGTGCGTGAAAAAGTAAACATTGTGACGGCGTGCTTGTACACTGTAGTTTTACTTGTGTCGCAATACGCATATGTGGTCCAAGCGTGTGTTAGAGTTCCTCCCATACTGCGGATGAAGCCCACCCCACAATCTCATCCTCGCGAGTACGGACAGACGGAGGGAGTCGGCACAATATCACTGGACGAAGCTGATGGCACCTTTGTGGCTGTTCTCATGACATGGAACACTTGAAGATGTGGTGTCATTTAACTTATCAATGCCGGCCCGAAAGGCCTGGCTGGCTCAGGCTCAGGAAAGGAAAGGCTCAGTTTTCCTCAACTAGGATGATTGTGATTCGATGCGTGCATGAGTGATATCCGAATCGCATTTCAGAATGCTTAAATTGAAACGACGGAATATTCTAAGGACATTCTTATTCTCTCGTCCAGTCGTCTCAAAATCTTGAATTGTTGACTTACGTTGACTTCACTGGAATAACTCCTAATGATAGTTAGGCTAACTCCACGCCAGACTTGCAATAACGGATCGACTGGATAATGGTTGGACGGGATGGGTCTTCAGATATACTGGGCAATACTCCCACAGAACCCATAATTTTGCAGCGCCACCAATGTGCCGAGGTTGAATCGAGAAGATGAGAGAGAACACCGGAGAGAAACACAGTGTAGCAGAAAACCGCATACCACAAACAGTTCACTAACAGTTCACCGACGATCACTTTGTTCACTGACAAGCGTTCACCTACGCTTGTTTGTTTTAAAAATGAGCATCACCGTTATTGTCGGATGTCCATACTTCACGGTTATTGTCGGATGTCCATACTTCACCGTTATTGTCGGATGTCCATACTTCACCGTTATTGTCGGATGTCCATACTTCACCGTTATTGTCGGATGTCCATACTTCACCGTTATTGTCGGATGTCCATACTTCACGGTTATTGTCGGATGTCCATACTTCACGGTTATTGTCGGATGTCCATACTTCACCGTTATTGTCGGATGTCCATAGTTCGTTTGACCAGCGCATGCGTGTCCGCACCATACGCTGACATCGTATTTTCCCTCAGCGACCCAAACGTCAACAGTTTCAACTCTGTCGACCAACCAAGTCTTCATACCTTACAGTGGTAAGATTTGATGCGATCTCTATAACATTTTCCGAAGTATGTTGATAATTGTGGTTTGCGCATTCTGCTTGTATTTCCTTGCGCTCGCTGTATGCGCTTGCTTCTCACTGCTTGAACTTCCTGTTCGCTTTGTCTGTCTTGACTGATGGCACGATTACAGACGTGAATTTGACCTCGGATTGTGCGTTAAACACTACAAAATATGTTGTTCCTAGTTGATTTTCTCGGTTCCTAATAAACCCGCCGATTGTAATCAGTGTTGTAACTGTATTGCACAAAAGTACATTGCTTCGGACGTTAAATATATGTTGTGTAGTACATATTTTCCTCTATGCGGTGCATTGTTTAGAGGATATAGCGTATGACAAGACTATTCGTGACGTAGCTTTTCGGTGGTAGCTACTAACAATTAGCTCAGGAACATATTTTTTGTGATGCTCATTTTCAGCCTACAGTACAGATGCTGATGTAATAATTATGAACGGTACTACCACAGCGAAAGAAGTGCCGAACCATTCGTAAGCTGGCCAGACGTCTGCATGCATAAAAACATCGAATGTCTATCACGCACTGCAGCACAATTCGGCTCTGTTTGCACCAACTGTTGGGTCTCGCTCGGTCGTATCGTCTCGACAGCTCGGCTCGCTAGTACGCCGGCCCCCCAACGACGATCCGCAGATCTTTACATTTTTCGGAGATGGAAATCGCACATCCTAATCAGAAATCGCACATCGAACCTAATTCTTCATTGCCGTGCATATTTTGTCGCCGTCGTCCTAGTGCTCTGTAGACATACTCTGTAAAACCTCTGTAGACATACTCTCTAAAACCTCGGTAGACAGGCCCCGTGGAAGCGCTGCAGACATGCTCCATAAAAGCTCTGTGGGCATGCTCCGTAAAACCTCTGTAGACATACTCTGTAAAACCTCTGTAGACATACTCTGTAAAACCTCTGTAGACATACTCTGTAAAACCTCTGTAGACATACTCTGTAAAACCTCTGTAGACATACTCTGTAAAACCTCTGTAGACATACTCTGTAAAAGCTCTGTGGACATGCTCTGTAAAAGCTCTGTAGACATCCTTTGCAAAAGCTCTGTGGGCATGCTCTGTAAAAGCTCTGTAGACATACTCTGTAAAAGCTATGTGGACATGCTCTGTAAAAGCTCTGTGGACATGCTCTGTAAAAGCTCTGTGGACATGCTCTGTAAAAGCTCTGTGGGCATGCTCTGTAAAAGCTCTGTGGACATGCTCTGTAAAAGCTCTGTGGACATGCTCTGTAAAAGCTCTGTGGACATGCTCTGTAAAAGCTCTGTGGACATGCTCTATAAAAGCTCTGTGGGCATGCTCCGTAAAAGCTCTGTGGACATGCTCTGTAAAAGCTCTGTAACTGCTCTTAAAACATGCTCTGTAAAAGCTCTGTGGACATGCTCTGTAAAAGCTCTGTAACATCTTGCAAAAGCTCTGTGGACATGCTCTGTAAAAGCTCTGTGGACATGCTCCATAAAAGCTCTGTGGACATGCTATGTACATGCTCTGTAGACATCCTTTGCAAAAGCTATGTGGGCATGCTCCATAAAAGCTCTGTGGACATGCTCTGTAAAAGCTCTGTGGACATACTCTGTAAAACCTCTGTGGCCATGCCCTGCGCTGCGTTTGACCTACACCCATCACCTGGCCGTAGGTACGCAGCCTGACCTGCGCCCATCACCTGGCCGCAGGTACGCCACCTGACCTGCGCCCATCACCTGGCCGCAGGTACGCCACCTGACCTGCGCCCATCACCTGGCCGCAGGTACGCCGCCCGACCTGCCCGACTACGACGAGCTGGAGCTGATGGCTGAGGAGGAGCAGCGGCGCGGCCGGGCCCGCAGGCGGTTCGGTCCGCCGGCGCGCGGGGTCACCGACGCGCCGCCAGGCGGCCGGGCGGCGGGGACCTGGTGGCGACTGGGGGAGCCACTCGGCGCTGGCGCCCGCGGAGGAGGTCACGTCGCGCCACGCACAGCCGACGACGTGAGACGACACGTGCAACACGTGCGGCACGTGCGTGACGTGGCGCACGGCGGGCCGGAGCAGCGAGTTGTCCGGCCGAAACTGGCTCGTCAGAAATCGTCCCGCGGACAGGTGTCGCGTCGACTGGTTCCCGTCAACGAGAGCAGCGCCATTCTGGAGGAGGCAGCGCGGCTGGTTGATGAACTCCTGCCTCAAAATGTTTCCGATAGGCGGCAGGACGACCGTGACGGGCAGCACGCCGGAGGAAGCGTGAACACCTCGATAGAAGTGGGCGCCATGGAAGAGAATGTGCTGCTGAAAAAGTGCAACAAAACTGAACACAACTACGTGGTGGTGATCAGGGTGAAAACTATCAACGAGCTGTCCAGAAACAAGTCGAGTACGGACGACGTTCTCGTCGGGGAAAGCCCAAGCCCATCAGAAACGACAACCGTAGGCACCGTCAACGGTGTCAGCAGTACGGGTAAAGACCATGGTGACACCACCAGTAGTGCAGAAGCAACTGTCGATGAAACTGAAACCACTGGCGACGTCAGTGGCAGAGAAGTAAGCGATAGCGACGGCATTAGCACTGAAACCGCCAGTGGAAACACCAGTGGAACCGCTGCCGGAACCGCCGAAGGAACCACTCGTGAAACCACCACCGGGAACGTCGCTGGACACGACGGAACCGACGAATCGCTCGTCACCACACCAAGCCGCCGGCCGACGACTCCAACCGACACCGACGACACGATAACGGGCCAGGCTACCACTGAGACGTACCTCTCCACCGGAGCCACCAGTCTTCAGACGACTCACTGGCCAGCAACTCCAACAAACACAGACGACACGATAACGGGCCAGGCTACGGCTGAGTCGCACCTCTTCACCGGAGCCTCCAGTCTTCAGACAACTCGCCGACCGACAACTCCAACCAACACAGACGACACGATAACGGACCAGGCTACCACTGAGTCGCACCTCTCCACCGGAGCCACCAGTCTTCAGACAACTCGCCGGCCGACAACTCCAACAAACACAGACGACACGATAACGGACCAGGCCACCACTGAGACGCACCTCTCCACCGGAGCCTCCAGTCTTCAGACAACTGGCCAGCCGACAACTCCAACAAACACAGACGACACGATAACGGGCCAGGCTACAGCTGAGTCGCACAACTCCACCGGAGCCACCAGTCTTCAGACAACTCGCTGGTCGACAACTCCAACAAACACCGACGACACGATAACGGACCAGGCTACCACTGAGACGCACCTCTCCACCGGAGCCTCCAGTCTTCAGACAACTCGCCGGCCGACAACTCCAACAAACACAGACGACACGATAACGGACCAGGCTACCACTGAGACGCACCTCTTCACCGGAGCCACCAGTCTTCAGACAACTCGCCGGCCAACAACTCCAACAAACACCGACGACACGATAACGGGCCAGGCTACCACTGAGTCGCACCTCTCCACCGGAGCCACCAGTCTTCCGACAAGTGGCAGGCCGACAACTCCAACCAACACAGACGACACGATAACGGACCAGGCTACCACTGAGACGCACCTCTCCACCGGAGCCACCAGTCTTCAGACAACTCGCCGGCCAACAGCTCCAACAAACACCGACGACACGATAACGGACCAGGCTACCACTGAGACGCACCTCTCCACCGGAGCCACCAGTCTTCAGATAACTCGCCGGCCAACAGCTCCAACAAACACCGACGACACGATAACGGGCCAGGCTACCACTGAGACGCACCTCTCCACCGGAGCCACCAGTCTTCAGATAACTCGCCGGCCAACAGCTCCAACAAACACCGACGACACGATAACGGGCCAGGCTACAGCTGAGACGCACCTCTCCACCGGAGCCACCAGTCTTCCGACAAGTCGCAGGCCGACAACTCCAACCAACACAGACGACACGATAACGGACCAGGCTACAGCTGAGACGCACCTCTTCACCGGAGCCACCAGTCTTCAGACGACTCACTGGCCAACAACTCCAACCAACACAGACGACACGATAACGGACCAGGCTACCACTGAGTCGCACCCTCCACCGGAGCCACCAGTCTTCCGACAAGTGGCAGGCCGACATCTCCAACAAACACAGACGACACGATAACGGACCAGGCTACCACTGAGACGCACCTCTCCACCGGAGCCTCCAGTCTTCAGACAACTGGCCAGCCGACAACTCCAACAAACACAGACGACACGATAACGGACCAGGCTACCGCTGAGACGCACCTCTCCACCGGAGCCACCAGTCTTCAGACAACTGGCAGGCCGACAACTCCAACCAACACAGACGACACGATAACGGACCAGGCTACCACTGAGACGCACCTCTCCACCGGAGCATCCAGTCTTCAGACAACTCACGGGCCAACAACTCACCAGCCAACAACTCACCAGCCAACAACTCGCCACCCGACAACTCGCCACCCGACAACTCGCCAGCCGACAACTCGCGAGCAGACGACCGTTAGCTCGTCGAGACGAACCTCGACTCGACAGACGACCACCACTACCCGAGCCACGACCACCACCACCCGAGCCACGACCACCACCACCCGAGCCACGACCACCACCACCCGAGCCACGACCACCACCACCACGACCACCACCACAAAACCACCAGGTGAGCCTAACGCGCCACACAGTGCAGCGACGGTCGGTTTGTTTTCTGGTGGATTAAGACAGCTTCATCTTAAGTTAGTATTCGAGGTCTGTACTACTGAATTAGTTGAAATATGGAAACGTGTTTCGCTGTGTATTACTGCAACACGTTGATCTGGAGTGAAACAACCAGATTTGGTAAAATAACTAGATGGTCAGTTAACCCGTGCCGTCTTGGCGGGGGGGTTCGTTGACGACTCCCCTAAGGTTTTCCGCGGACAGGGAAAGAACCACGCGCCGAAGCACGCCAAAGTTTGGCATACCTTTTCCCACATCACTTTGGCATGTTATGCCAAAATTGTGAAGTCAGATCATCTAGGGTCAACGGGCTAGTGACGGTCAAGTGAGGTCACTTCCAAAAAAGTTAAACTAGTCACGCTTTAACGGATAAAGATGCATTAATAAAACTTTTAGCGTTTGCTTATGTTTATGGATGCAACAAAATGGACCAGAGTAATGTTTTATTTTCCCCGGTGGTGATTACGTATTAGTTTTGTTTATTGGCTCATTGGTGTTAAAATCGAAGATTCTGGCTAAAGCAAGCACTTTTTATGAGGAAAATGACATTTCAAACCACATTTTTCGGTCCGCTCTATCGATTAAAAAAGCAAAATTAAACAAAACTTGATCACTCAAAATGTTTAAATTTCAAGAAAAAAAAGATTTTTTGATGGCCAAAACTGTTGTGGTCCTGGTCGATTTCGCTTTCCTTTCCTCATTCCAAATACTTTTTGCATTCAAATCTGCCCCAAAATGAACCCCCCAGAGCCAGAAATTAATGCAAGTCGTGAAAACCTAGGCCCCCTAGTGACGACACTTTTTGGAGCAAAACATTTTTCGGGGTGGGTGTCTGGTCCTACCCGTCGAGCGCCCTCCGATAACACATATTTCGTTTTAATCCGACGCCGAGTTTGGAGATTAGAGGTGGGGTCCCTATCGACTCCCCCCCCCCCGAGATGGGGTGTGAGGATGTCACCGGAAAGACGGGGAGAGTAATTAAGAGGCAAGATCTAAACGAAAAAAAAGCACTGAAGGAATATCTCGAACTCGTTGTGGGACCACAGTACGTGTTGACAAGGACTAAGGTCAAAATATATTCACTGCCATTCTGCGCATATTACTTACGTTGCTGTACGAACACACAATCATTTTACAGCTTGTTAGTGGGTTGGCTTACAATATAAATGTAGCTGCTTGTTCAAGAATCATCTCCCTCGTGTTCCAATTTGATCCAATGAAACCGATCAAACCGATGAGACAATCGAAGTCGATTATTCCACTAATGGTGCATGATGACTGGATTTCACCCAATGGTGTGGCTATTGCCTACGGAATTGCTGTGCTGTTATTTGTCTACGTAAATAATTTGCATGATTCAGAACCTACTTTGATGGCATGCGCATGCTGTACAATATTTGCACGACACTCGTGCATAATGGGACCGATATATTAATAATCAGATTAATTGCTTGGATATCATTTCCTGATACGTGCATCGCATCATTCTGCAAAAGTTTCACCCTGGTATAATTTCTTCGCCTATGTCTGGTTGTACGTTCTTCACAAGATCGCGTTTCACCATTGTTTTCCATGATCTAGCTATATAATGGACATTTTCGACAGGTTGCAGCATAATTCGATTGAGATTAATACCACTAAGCCGGCACACTGGTATCCCACACCTGAACTTGATCCTCTCAACTTGCTTTTCCCCGTCATCCTTTATCTTAGGATATAAGATATATAGGATAGGATATATATATATATATATATATATATATATATATATATAATATATATAATATATATGCGTGTGTGGGTGTTTATGTCTGTGTGTGAATGTATTGTTATGTTCTGCAAAATAAATGCCACAACAGAACATCATGCCGGCGCTTACCTACATGATATTATTAAATGTGGAAAATTGCTCGCTGACATATTCCCGCTGGTTAATCGCGCTATCCATCATGGATTGTGAGTGTGCATCTGATTTGACCTTTGCGCACTGACCGCAGAGCCATGCGCCAAAAAATGGGCGCTGTGGAGGGGCAACTGTTATCGGGCGTTCCCGTGGAGGGTGAGGTGGAACTACGCCGACCTGTACTGCAGCCGATACCAACATGCACAACTCGCGAGTATACACAGTGAGGAAGAGAACTACTACCTGCTTGGTGAGTATGCGGGTTTGTGCTAGCATGCAGCTCTCCGAGGTGTGCTACCCCCTGTTAGCAGGTTTTGAAATATCATTCCTGTTGTCTCCGCTAGGATTTCCCAAGATTGGTTTTCGATTGTTGTTTCGTTGCACTTCAATTGAGATATTGCCTATTCGGTGTCTCACAGTCAGTTTGGAAATCTATGTTGCTATTGTGTGTTTTCCGTTCTTCACTTTACTATTGTTAATAGAGATTTAGTGCGACGTATATATCGTAGTTATGATTTTCTTTACTACTTCGGTGTCAAGGCCAAGTATATGCACGGACTTTCACACACACACATATATATATATATATATATATATGTCACACCACGTTCCACTGATGTCACTGTTCGTTTTTTTAATGGCTGTCACTGCCGCGCCGTACTAGGGCATCTTTTAAGAAAAGGCCACTGAGGTGGGTGGGGTAGGGGTGAGCGGTTGGTCTCGTAGTTCGAGAGTTGGTTAGATTTTTCAATGCAGGACGTTATCCGTCTTTCTCAACATTCTGGCTGGTATGTAACCGCAACTAGTTCTTTGTGCCACGCCACGGGAGTTTCCGGTTAATACTCGGTTTGTATTCTTTGAGTCAATGGTTGGCCTTCCAGGTCGCCTGTAGTTCGTTGGAAAGAAAATCGATGAAACTATTTCCAGGATTACTTCTCTTTTTCCGACATTCCTTGGTGAAATTGTAATCATGGTACCTCACCGAGCTTTGATGCGCATCTTTTGTGCATAAATATGCTCCCAAAGTGTTCTACGAAACCGAGGCGCTGTTACGTTACTTTTTTGGGGGAGGGGAGAGCGGGTGCAATGTGTTTTGTTTTCGTCTGCTGATGTGTTTAGGACTCCAGTTCATTTCTGCAATACACCGACACGTTTTTGAGATCCAGGCACTGTTGATGACTTTGCTGCCTTTTGTGAATTCACTGCGTTTTTGAGGAACTGGCGCGATCCCGAAGGCCCCGAAAGCGTGTCCGAAGGCCCCGTGCATTTCCGGCGCCCCGGGCGATAGGGAGCGGCAACGCTGTGCGGAAAATCAGCTGAGTGAGTCGCGAACGAGACCAGGCTTCCGTGGTGCAATGGCGGCGCGGGCGCTGGTGTTGCCGCTGCGGACGATTGCGATGAGCATGGTGATGGTGATGGTGATGGTGATGGTGATGGTGATGGTGATGATGCCGATGACGAGGAGGGCGCTGTTGACGTGTTCGTCCCTTTCAGGCCAGTACGAGCCGGTGTGCCACAAGGGCGTCTGCAGGGCCATCACTGGCATTCACATCGGTGAGACCTCTGCAGACCACGCGATAATTGTTGCGACCGCTGTGGCAGTGGGAAGCGATGTTTTCCTTGTTTGCTGGTCTTCTGTGTGCCACTTTTTTTGTTTGTTGTTGCTTTTCATATCAATTCAGTCATTTCAAGTGGACATTACAGTTGAAAATGATGCTATGAGGCTGCTATGCAGCTTCCTTGCAGAACTAAAATCAACGCCAAGTTGGGCCATTTTGCTTTACTGGTGTTATATATTTCTGTTCGATTTTCCTGCTTAAGATATCGCAATTTTCGGCCATCAAGAACGGAGCCAGCACAAGCTCATCGGCTTGCTGCCCCTGTAAGACCACGGCCTCCAAGACCGTTTGAAGGGCTGTACGAATTTGTGAAGAGGTTACTAAGCTTGAGCTCAGCCATTCCATCCATTTCAAGCCAAGGGGGTCTAAGTAGTGCACCGAACAACTTAGTGTGTACTGGGTAGCCACAAACTGATCCATGGGCCAAGCATTGGGCAGACATGAGGAACGCATTTGTGATGTACTTAGTTGGCTGCATTTGCTCTTCGCCTTTGCTCGTCCACTATTCTACAATGTACAATCATTCGCATTTTTGTGTTTGCAGGATTTGCATCTAGTGTTCAAGTGATACGAATCTGGCACATGTTTAACCTTCGCCTGATCATGGAGCGCAATGACTCTCGAGATCCTCTCAGGATTTTTGTGGATAGCGACCAAATGAGTAGACCCAGACGCACGAAGCTTTTGTTGCCGTCTTGTGGATTTGTTTTTGATATCTCATTTAAGGAGGTGACCGCATGGGGGAGGGGACATGACTCCCAGCCAGCATGCAAGAGGAGGCCCTGGATGAAACAACCAAATAATTGCGATGAGCAACCGTCCTGAATTATTATGTATCTCTATATGGTTTGAAGCATAGAACTCTAGCGTATTTTCTTTCTTCAATGCAGTAACATGAAGGCATAGATTCGCTTTAACCATACCACATCGCGTACGAAGCTCTAAAAATGGATGCGTCTAGCCCGGGGCTGTCTTAATTTCACGCAAATATTTATGTAAAAAAACATCAGAATTCAACTTATGAGATTCATATTCCGGGAATGAATACGCTAAAATCTTCGCTTTCTAGTTCACATATGCAGGCACTTAACATACAAAGACTTCGCTCCTGATAGGAAGAACTGTTTCTCGTCAATTGTCAATTTAAGCTTCAGATGGTGGCAAAAATCGGCATAAACCACGACATTTATTCGTCGTAAATATTCCACAATCCAACTTGAATAAAGGCGTTTCATCCAAGCTGTCGTCGAAATTTCCCAAAGCCATTTTTTACTGAGTGCTTTCACAGTCAGATGGCATAATGTACGTATTAAAATGGAGAAGATGCGTACAAATGTACCACAAGCTCCATGCTGTCAATTCTAGTGGATTGTTAAAAAATCAGGTACCTTAATTCGCGTGAAGAGAAAAGTCATCTAGCGAAAGATCGGCTCCATTTGGATAACAAGGAAACGCCTTTCTCTAAAAATGCCTCGTGTATGTCAGTAGAACCGCAAGTACAGCAAAAAAAACTTTTCGAAGAACCGGAACATTCCAGCACTAGCTGGCACACGAAAGCACCTGCCACGAACAGCAACGCATAGTCAGTGAGTTGATGTGTTCTTAGCGTTCGATGCAAATTGGGTCTCTAACCAGTTTCGTCCGGTAAGGCCTGGCTGCAGCGGACTAAAACCGGCTAGGAATATGACCCTCGCCAAAAACTGGCCTCACCCCGAATATCCCCGACTGTGGCCAAAGCAAGGCAAGACGAGACGAGGGCAAGGCAGGACGAGACGAAGCTGGGCAGGACGAGACGAAGCTGGGCAGGACAAGATGAAGGCAGGACGAGACGAAGCTGGGCAGGACAAGACGAAGCTGGGCAGGACGAGACGAAGGCAAGGCAGGACGAGACGAAGCTGGGCAGGACAAGACGAAGCTGGGCAGGACGAGACGAAGGCAAGGCAGGACGAGACGAAGGCAAGGCAGGACGAGACGAAGCTGGGCAGGACGAGACGAAGCTGGGCAGGACGAGACGAAGCTGGGCAGGACGAGACGAAGGCAAGGCAGGACGAGACGAAGCTGGGCAGGACGAGACGAAGCTGGGCAGGACGAGACGAAGCTGGGCAGGACGAGACGAAGCTGGGCAGGACGAGACGAAGCTGGGCAGGACAAGACGAAGCTGGGCAGGACGAGACGAAGCTGGGCAGGACGAGACGAAGCTGGGCAGGACGAGACGAAGCTGGGCAGGACGAGACGAAGCTGGGCAGGACAAGACGAAGCGAAGGCAGGACGAGAGACAGGCAGGACAAGACGAAGGCAAGGCAGGACGAGACGAAGCTGGGCAGGACGAGACGAAGCTGGGCAGGACGAGACGAAGCTGGGCGGACAGGACGAGACGAAGGGGCAGGACGAGACGAAGCTGGGCAGGACAAGACGAAGCTGGGCAGGACAAGACGAAGCTGGGCAGGACGAGACGAAGCTGGGCAGGACGAGACGAAGGCAAGGCAGGACGAGACGAAGCTGGGCAGGACGAGACGAAGCTGGGCAGGACGAGACGAAGCTGGGCAGGACGAGACGAAGCTGGGCAGGACGAGACGAAGCTGGGCAGGACGAGACGAAGCTGGGCAGGACGAGACGAAGCTGGGCAGGACGAGACGAAGCTGGGCAGGACAAGACGAAGCTGGGCGGGACGAGGCGAAGCTGGGCAGGACGAGACAAAGCTGGGCAGAACGAGACGATGCTGGGCAGGATAAGACGAAGCTGGGCTGGACGAGACGAAGCTGGGCAGGACGAGACGAAGCTGGGCAGGACGAGACGAAGCTGGGCAGGACGAGATGAAGGCAAGGCAGAACGAGGCGAAGCTGGGCAGGACGAGACGAACCTGGGCAGAACGAGACGAAGCTGGGCAGGACGAGACGAAGCTGGGCAGGACGAGACGAGAGCTGGGCAGGACAAGACGAAGCTGGCGAAGCACAGGACCAGACGAAGCTGAGCACGAGACGAAGTCAAGGCAGGACAGAGACGATCCTGCACCATCACCACTGTGAAGGTGGTGAAGCAGCGACACCACTCACCACTGTGACACCATCACCACTGTGAAGGTGGTGAAGCAGCGCACCACTCCTGCAGCATCACCACTGTGAAGGTGGTGAAGCAGCGCACCACTCCTGCACCATCGCCACTGTGAAGGTAGTGAAGCAGCGCACCACTCTTCCATCACCACTGTGAAGGTGGTGAAGCAGCGCACCACTCCTGCACCATCACCACTGTGAAGGTGGTGAAGCAGCGCACCACTCCTCCACCATCACCACTGTGAAGGTGGTGAAGCAGCGCACCACTCCTCCACCATCACCACTGTGAAGGTGGTGAAGCAGCGCACCACTCCTCCACCATCACCACTGTGAAGGTGGTGAAGCAGCGCACCACTCCTCCACCATCACCACTGTGAAGGTGGTGAAGCAGCGCACCACTCCTCCACCATCACCACTGTGAAGGTGGTGAAGCAGCGCACCACTCCTCCACCATCACCACTGTGAAGGTGGTGAAGCAGCGCACCACTCCTCCACCATCACCACTGTGAAGGTGGTGAAGCAGCGCACCACTCCTCCACCATCACCACTGTGAAGGTGGTGAAGCAGCGCACCACTCCTCCACCATCACCACTGTGAAGGTGGTGAAGCAGCGCACCACTCCTCCACCATCACCACTGTGAAGGTGGTGAAGCAGCGCACCACTCCTCCACCATCACCACTGTGAAGGTGGTGAAGCAGCGCACCACTCCTCCACCATCACCACTGTGAAGGTGGTGAAGCAGCGCACCACTCCTCCACCATCACCACTGTGAAGGTGGTGAAGCAGCGCACCACTCCTGCACCATCACCACTGTGAAGGTGGTGAAGCAGCGCACCACTCCTCCACCATCACCACTGTGAAGGTGGTGAAGCAGCGCACCACTCCTGCACCATCACCACTGTGAAGGTGGTGAAGCAGCGCACCACTCCTGCACCATCGCCACTGTGAAGGTAGTGAAGCAGCGCACCACTCTTCCATCACCACTGTGAAGGTGGTGAAGCAGCGCACCACTCCTGCACCATCACCACTGTGAAGGTGGTGAAGCAGCGCACCACTCCTCCACCATCACCACTGTGAAGGTGGTGAAGCAGCGCACCACTCCTCCACCATCACCACTGTGAAGGTGGTGAAGCAGCGCACCACTCCTCCACCATCACCACTGTGAAGGTGGTGAAGCAGCGCACCACTCCTCCACCATCACCACTGTGAAGGTGGTGAAGCAGCGCACCACTCCTCCACCATCACCACTGTGAAGGTGGTGAAGCAGCGCACCACTCCTCCACCATCACCACTGTGAAGGTGGTGAAGCAGCGCACCACTCCTCCACCATCACCACTGTGAAGGTGGTGAAGCACACAACTAAGTGGTGAAGCAGCGCACCACTCCTCCACCATCACCACTGTGAAGGTGGTGAAGCAGCGCACCACTCCTCCACCATCACCACTGTGAAGGTGGTGAAGCAGCGCACCACTCCTCCACCATCACCACTGTGAAGGTGGTGAAGCAGCGCACCACTCCTGCACCATCACCACTGTGAAGGTGGTGAAGCAGCGCACCACTCCTCCACCATCACCACTGTGAAGGTGGTGAAGCAGCGCACCACTCCTCCACCATCACCACTGTGAAGGTGGTGAAGCAGCGCACGGCCGGCGGCGACGCTGTCCCCACGTGACGACTGCGGCTCACGGCCACCCCGTGCCACAGGAGGGGACGAGTAGTCTAGGGCTAAGTTGCTCGTCTCATAATCGAAAGGCTGTGGGTTCGAGTCTCACCTGTCGCTACTCTTCGCCCGCGACCAATCGGCGTGAGAGATTGGCGACGCTGCACGACTCGACGGTCGATGTGTCGTAAAACCAATAACCAACCAACCAACCAATAACCAACTAACCAACCAACCAATAACCAACCAAAATAACCAACCAACCAACCAATAACCAACCAACCAAATAACCAACCAACCAACCAACCAACCAACCAATAACCAACCAACCAACCAATAACCAACCAACCAACCAATAACCAACCAACCAATAACCAACACAACCAACCAATAACCAACCGACCACCCATGCGGCAGGTCTGAACGACAAGCAGCGCGAGGGTCACCACGTGTGGACAGACGGCACGCCCACCGACCTGCTCAAGTGGAGCAGCGGCGAGCCGTCCAACTCGGCATCCTACGGCGGGCCCGGCGGCGAGGACTGCGCAGAACTGCGGGTCAGCTCGGGGTAGCAGCGGGGTAGCACCAGGGCGGCACCGGCGTAGCGCTGAGGTAGCGCTGAGGTAGCACTGGAGTAAGACCGGGGCAGCACTTGGACAGCACCGGAGCAGCACTAGGTTGGCATCGGGGTAGCACCACATAAGTACTGGGGTAGCACCAGGGGAGTAACAGGGTAGCACCGGCGTAGCACTGGTGTAGCACTGAGTAGCAGTATGGTAGTGCAGAGGTAACAATGGGGCACCACATGATTACTCCTGTGATCAGGGTAACACCGGAGTAACACTAGGGTAGCTCCGGAGTAACACTACGGTAGCATCACATGCATAAAACACTGGATATATTTACATAGGAGGGAACAAATATGTGCTGGGGACCGATGTCAGAGTCTTGCTCACAGTAGACGTAAATTTGTATTCACAGTGCTATAATTATATATTGTAGTAAATAGCTGTCAACATATGTCAAACCCCTTGAAGTTATTTGAATGCAATCTATCTTTCATTGAGCCCAACTAAGTTACATTTCCATATGTATCTGCAATTTCCTCGCCCTTCCTATAGATAGGCGTGCATATATATATATATATATATATATATATATATATATATATATATATATATATATATATATATACCTAATATATTTATATAATATATAATATACATATATGTACATATATGTAAATATATATATATATATATACATATATATATATATATATATATATATATATACCCTCCCTCTCTCCAGCTCAGTCTCCGTCTCCTCCATTTCCGTCCCCGTGTCTCTCCTATCTCGCATTCTCTCTGTCTTTCTCTCTACCTTCAGCAAAACAAACTGCCATCCGGTAAGCCGCTCTGATACCAAGAACATGTAAACGAGAGCAGTGCAAATCCCAATGAGGTTGTAAATTTTTTACTGCGTAATTGCTCTTCATGTATCGGAGGAACTGATAGTTCCTGCTGAGATAACCTACCATGAGGACAGACTGTAGCCTTTCCATGTAAAAAATGCGCCATTGTCTTCAGATATTCTACAGATCATGCCCTGTATACAGGCACGAGCATTGACGACAGCAGCGAGCAATGAATGGACTCACAATTTAAACATCGAAAGTATGGCAGTGGACTAGCATTCTAAGCATCGAAAGTAGAACGCACAATACGGAGACGTGAGTTAGGACCTTCTCACTTTTTCTAAGGCGAGCACCTCAACCACCGCTATCGCTTTGGACTTTCGGTGCCTTTCGATACTCGATGAGTGCACATTGTGCAAAGGAATTGAGCTCTACGGTCTTGCAATACTGGATCTACGGCGGGCGAGAGCCAGGTTTCGTCCTGGTATTAATATGTGCTTTAGATGTGCATTCAAGCATGCGTCATAAACGAGCCATGCATGGTGCACTACATCATGCATCACCGTTTACTTTTGATCGCAGCAGATGCAACCAAGAGGGAAATGCATGCGAGTAGAAAAGTTATCAGAGAAATGAAACGCTAAAAATATAACCTCAGATCACGCTTCTATGTCAAATCAAGGTTCTAGCCGGAAACTGAGGCCTTGCGCATATCTGTGTCTAAGCCTTGGGAATATCGGGGCAATAAGTCATCGTTTTTCCTTTCAACTCCCGGTCGTGGCAGATAATATAGCTTAAAAGTGTGCCAGGCATCTCGCCAATTTCTGGTCAGGGTAACACGACCTGGGGCATTCCGAAAGTATACACACACACACACACACATATATATATATATATATATATATATATATATATATATATGTATGTGTACATATACATATGTGTGTATGTGTGTGCGTGTGTGTATTTCAGGTACTTCAGAGGATAGCATACGGCCTTTAGCGAAGTATAAACAACTGGTCCACGGCAATCATGTGCCCTGCATTCACATCTAGTGGTATTGTGGCCCGGATATTCGATTTTAAAGCTGCAGGGTGTTCTATGTTGGGGCGCGTTAAACAAATTCCGTTCTCTTCAAAGATTCTGGGATGGCGGTAGATGTGTGGATTTGTTTTGATTTGTTTTGCTTTGCATTTGCTTTGTTTTGCATTTGTTTTGATGCCATTTGTTTTGATGCCAATTCGATGGCACCCGCTAACTTGTGGGCACTTTTGTCAGCTTCATATATTTCTAGATACTTTACCTCGACGAAATCTGTGAGCTTTGCCAATGGAAACTATAATAAAATAAGTGTCCCGGTTGTTCATCATCACTGTTGAATCGCGGAATCGCACTTCTTTTAGGATCAGGGTCCGCAAAAGTCGGATGGCTAACTACATCCTTGATTTACCTGCTTAGCCTGACCTCTAACCTGGAAGGTAAACCATAGAGGTATCTAAACATTATATGACCAGCTCTAAAGTTTCAAGGATGTAGCTACATCCTGCTGTTAACTGCATGTTTACATCCTACCTACAACCACAGCCAGCGTAGGTCAGAATAACCGCCCCCGGCGCTGCGAGGGGTAAAAAATTATCCCACCCTGCGAACATTGCAAACTTTAAAAGTCCCATATAATCAAAGTCTCTAGCACACCCTAAGCCCATTAACACCAGGATATGTAAAAGCTTGATATTCTTAACGTAGCAAAGCGCCGACAAATCACCAATGAAAAAGGTTCCATAATATTCCGGATTTCCTCAATTTATGTTGACTTTAGAATGGAGAATCAAAACTCCAGGTAAACCCTGAATCATCAGAACATTCCCCGTTTCGCGGACTGGATGTACCACTAGATATGCACCCTTCACCTATTCCCCGGTGGGACGAGGCTCGTCTATCCAATACCTTGTTCGATTGCCACATATAGTTTGGAAGTTTGGGAATGTCCAATGGCTGAATTAGGTGCCAGAAAGCCTTGCTCGCATGGCTGTCTTTTGTACATACACTTCCAAACAGCAAGTGGTTTCTGTTTTTTTTTAAATTGAACCGTCATTGTAACTAATTCATCCGAATAAACGCTCAATTTTAAATATATTATATAGTTGTCAAGTTCAATATTTGAAGCGATTAAGTTCAAACCAAGACAAGCGTAAACAGCACCAGGAGGGACCTGTAAAGGCGTGCTTGCGAGCAGCTTGCCGTCGTGACGGCCCGTTGCCTACCGTTTCAGGTGCGCTTCTCGTTCGGCCACTGGAACGACGTGGGCTGCAAGACTGTGCGCAGACCGTTCATCTGTAAATCTCCCGCCTACGCGTACCTGCGCTACCTCGCTGAATGAACCACGTTCAGGGTGGGTCGATCGAAAACCTCGGCGCGCGTCGAGGTTTTCAAGGCGCTGGCTCGATGTATAAATTGGACGTCAAGCCGATGCGTCCGCAGATACGTGGAAATCCGAGCGGCAGAGTGTGTAGTGCAGTACGCAGGTACTTAGGGTTGGGCATAAATGAGCACCCATCCCGGCGTATGATGCCAATAACCGAGCCATCGATAACATCGAGTGGATGTCCGAGCCCTCGAAGTACCGACCGCAAGTGTGCGTGTGCGAAGTGGAACTCTTGGTCACCTGGTCTCGTCCGCAGTGTATGTCTTCAAGATCTTGTATATGGCCAAGGTTTTGACGAACGTTTTTGACCGTATTCGTGGAGCATGACTTTGTATTCGGAAATGCTCCATCTGCCTTCTTCAGAAATGTCCCCCGTTGGTACCCAGTGAAATTGCATTCATTTTGTTTAACTTTCATCACCTAAGTGTCCACCTTTGTTCCAAACAGAATGTTTGTCTACGGTGCATAAGAGGTGCAGTACTAACGAATAAATGCGGACATGCTCTCTGTTTCTTGGACTTAATATCATTGGAATGTATTTAAAGAGCCTTGAGGTCTCTTACGACGGATCCGAATGCTCCGCCACACAGCATCGCCATCCTCCCCAGCTGGGCCACACAGCATCGCCATCCTCCCCAGCCGCGGCCACACAGCATCGCCATCCTCCCCAGCCGGGCCACACAGCATCGCCATCCTCCCCAGCCCGGCCACACAGCATCGCCATCCTCCCCAGCCGGTACCCGGCCACACAGCATCGCCATCCTCCCCAGCCGGTACCCGGCCACACAGCATCGCCATCCTCCCCAGCCGGGCCACACAGCATCGCCATCCTCCCCAGCCGCCACAGCATCGCCATCCTCCCCAGCCGGTACCCGGCCACACAGCATCGCCATCCTCCCCAGCCGCCGCCCAGCGGCCACCCCAGCATCGCCATCCTCCCCAGCCAGGCCACACAGCATCCCCATCCTCCCCAGCCGGTGCCCGGCCACACAGCGTTTCCATCCTCCCCAGCCGGCGCCCGGCCACACAGCATCGCCATCCTCCCCAGCCGGTACCCGGCCACACAGCATCGCCATCCTCCCCAGCCGGTGCCCGGCCACACAGCATCCGCCGGTACCCGGCCACACAGCATCGCCATCCTCCCCAGCCGGTACCCGGCCACACAGCATCGCCATCCTCCCCAGCCGGTGCCCGGCCACACAGCATCGCCATCCTCCCCAGCCGGTGCCCGGCCACACAGCATCGCCATCCTCCCCAGCCGGGCCACACAGCATCGCCATCCTCCCCAGCCGGTGCCCGGCCACACAGCATCGCCATCCTCCCCAGCCGGTACCCGGCCACACAGCATCACCATCCTCCCCAGCCGGTACCCGGCCACACAGCATCGCCATCCTCCCCAGCCGGTACCCGGCCACACAGCATCGCCATCCTCCCCAGCTGGGCCACACAGCATCGCCATCCTCCCCAGCCGGTACCCGGCCACACAGCATCGCCATCCTCCCCAGCCGGTGCCCGGCCACACAGCATCGCCATCCTCCCCAGCCGGGCCACACAGCATCGCCATCCTCCCCAGCCGGTACCCGGCCACACAGCATCGCCATCCTCCCCAGCCGGTACCCGGCCACACAGCATCACCATCCTCCCCAGCCGGTGCCCGGCCACACAGCATCACCATCCTCCCCAGCCGGCGCCCGGCCACACAGCATCGCCATCCTCCCCAGCCGGTACCCGGCCACACAGCATCGCCATCCTCCCCAGCCTGTGCCCGACCACACAGCATCGCCATCCTTCCCAGCCGGTGCCCGGCCACGAAAAGTGGCGGGAACATTAGCACCTTAGCGCTGCTTAACGACACAACTGCGAACTTTCGGCCATTTTGGTTTGGGATACGATGGCGTGCGGATCGGTGCAGTTGTGCGGCAAAATTTCAGTGAAAAAGAGAACCCTTTCTGGGATCAAGAGAACATCTGAATCCAAACACAAGCCAGTCATGGTCTGTACAAGGTGGGTGTGTCTTCATACCAAATGTATTTCCACATGGTATAAATATACTTATGTCAGCATCTTGTCAACCTCCCTGCATACACCCCTGAAATTACGGGCGCTCTATGACTTACGCAGTTGATGCACACTCAACCTACAATAGCCAACATAACTGAGCTTGGCAGCATATAACATCTGGCAGGTTTAGCAAGGCGTATGTGGTATTGCTCTCGGACAAACACATTTCATTGATATTTTATGGCATCATTATTCAGCTATGGACACTGAAAAGCTTAGTGGGCTATGCCATTTGTAGCATATTCTGTGGGGCAAAAAAAAAGATTTCTGAAACAACGGTTTTAGGCGGTGTATTGTGGTGCTCAGCAATGTATGGCAAATTTGTCTTAAAAGGTGCTTTTGATTTTTCGGATTTTTTTTGGGAGGAATAAGATATTTATGAAGGTGACTTAAGATGATAGAACAACTTATTTTCTGAGCAAATGCTTACTTTTCAGGTTGTGAACAAAATAATGCCAGAAAGGGGCTTTAACACTCGCACGTCCGGAGGTCCGCGCCAACTTCGCATGTCCGGGGGGGGGGGCAGATGTCTGCCCCCTAAGATCTCTAGAACTATGCTAGCTAGCGACAAACGGAAAATGGCGCTGGATAGCTGGTGACGGGCTCTATCGAAAGTGTTTCGGTCATTTTTTCGTTCAGGTCAACATTCAGGCACTCGGTCATCATAGGTCAAGTTCGACCACATCAGGTGGGACTCAGATATTGACACATATCTCAGAACCTGTAACAGATAGAAACAAGCGGCGAACACTATTCGACAGTCCTTGAAATGCGCTACCGACAATAGGCGGTGTAATTTAAGGTCAGGTCAACCGAAACTCAGGCCAAGGTCATGAAGTAGCCTAGGGAGGTCATGTAATGTATCAATTGACACGTCTTGGCGATGCAAGCACAATGACGAAATTTCAGCCTTCTAGCTCAATGCAGTGCGATATAATGCGCATAAATGTGTAGTGATCTCAGGGAACTCAAATGACCTTGGTGAGGTCACTGAGCAAAAATGTCAGCGGTAACATTGAACATAGCTTCCATCTACATGCCACAACCGTTTTGAGATCATTCCGAGCGCAAATATGTAACCAGGAAACATTTGTTATTTTACCGTAGCCCTATAATGGGGAAGCCATGGCCGCGACCTGACCTAAGTTCAAAGCAACGAAAAATCCGATATACATATTATGGTCCCTGATGAGATCATGCCGTGTTATAAGTTTGAAATCAATCGCCCAATTATTGTGGACGTTATGCCACCTAGAACTCCGAGTATAGTTGGGTCACTTCGCCTGACCTGGTGACCTGACCTGAGACGACCTATCGTTAAAAATGTATGAGGATATGCGAAAAAGACCAATGAACACTATGCGAGGTTTGGCCTTGCTAACCCGATTAGTTTGGCGGCAAATGAGGAAAAACCGGAGGGGGGGGGGGCAGATATCTGCCTCACCCTGGACGTGCGCGTGTTAAGTTTGTTTGTTTGTTTGTTTGTTTATTTATTTAGCACATCATAGCACACATAGCATGAACAATTTTGCGATTGGCACAAAAGACCAAAATGATTTTAATTCGAGGTGCCTCTCGCAACAACGTTTCCATCCAATAAAACTTGACCACCGACACGGTGCAACAATCGCCGCCCGCCCTGCCAGCACGTCCCATCGGCACAAAGTATGCACACATGTGTGGTACTCATACTGCGCCCGCACTCGGCACCACCTGGTTAGTTCTGTATGTTAATTTTTTGTGTTAAAGCGTTTTGTATTGATCAGAAACGTCTGAAATGCTAAGGCTACACACAGCTGAAGGTTCTTACCGAGACCATTTCCAAAAATGAGCGTTCGTGATATCTTCTTTTCGGTTAAGCTGGTGAACATATCTGACGTGTTTCTGAGTTTGGTAAATAAAATATTTCTATGGTAAGCATAAAGAGGACAGTGAAATATGAAGTGAATTGGATCTTGTTTGGAATAGCCGCATGAGCATGATGGGTCATGTAGAGGATTGACGACAAATGTGTCTGCGTTTAGTTCAGTGAGGCCCATCCTGAACCTTGTATGCAGCGTGTTGCCTGGTTTCGTTCCAAGCCAATAATATTGTGGCGGTATCGTGGCACCTGTGCGACCTATAATTGCCCGCTTGAATATATTGATGTTTCGTTCATGCCTCAAATATTCAGGAAGATTGTTCCACACCTTTGTTGTTCCCAGGAAAAACGATTTTTGGAACAAGGCGATTCCATTTTGCGGGACTGTCAGTGTAGTTGAATTTCTGAGACGCCTTCCTGTAACTGTATGCCGTGGTTCAGTAACTAGTTTTCTAATATAACTTGGTAGACCCGGATCTGCGTGCTTGATTTTGTGGAACAAAATAAGTTTATGAATTTCTCGCCGTGTTTTTAGCTCATCCAATCCCAATTCCGATCTAATTTTTCCTGATGAAGTTCTATATAGTGCACCTGTGATTAATCTAGTTGCTCTTTTTTGTAATTTCTCAAGTCTGAGTGCATCCGATATTGTTATATGTCCGTCATATATAGTATCTGCATAGTCAAACAGAGGCCGAATGTAAATTTTATACAAGTTACAGAGGATTTGTTTGAGAATCTTACTTGCAACAGGATAAAGGGGGCTTAGTGCACAATTGACCATTAGGATAATATCGTTTATGTGACTATGGAAGCGCAAGTCGGAAGAAAATGTAAGGCCGAGGTGTTTATGATTTCCTAAGATTGGTATTGGCTGGCCTCCCATTCTGAGATTTAGCGGTTTACTGATACTCTTACATGTGAATGTTTGTTGGATCGTTTTTGCCGCATTAAATTGTATGCCCCATGTTGTTCCAAATTCGTGTATAATATCGAGATCTTTTTGAATCGATTGTTGTGCCTCTAGTGAGCCTTGTATGTGTGAAGCGTAAAGCGACGTGTCATCAGCGAAAAAAAGGACTTCATTTGTAATCATGTCTGCCAAGTCATTTAAATATATTAATGCCAAAAGGGGTCCCAAGACAGAACCCTGTGGGCAACCCGCATTTATGGTAGTTGGTGGTGAAAGGCTGTTTCCTACCCTTACACGCTGTTCCCTATTATGTAAGTATGATTGCAGCCAAATTAATGCAGTGCCGTCAATCCCACAATGGTTTTTGCACTTAAAAATAAGCCCTGCATGCCATACAGTATCAAAATATTTTTGTATGTCCAAATATATACATGTAAAGTCAAGATTTCGATTTAAAGATGAATATAGCGTATGTGTCAAGTAGAGCAACTGTAGTTGGGTCCCATGATATGGACGGTAACCACTTTGCCTTTCAGAGAGTATATTGTTATCCGTTATGTGTGAATAAATTCGTTTAAAAACTAACTTTTCTAGGATTTTGGACAAACACGATAAGAGGCTAATTGGCCTATAATTTGTGGAATCAGAGCATGACCCTTTCTTTTTGAATATGGGCGACACATTTGCTTGTTTCCATTCCTTGGGGAAAACCCCAAGTGATAACGATTTATTGAATAATTTAGTAAGGGGTTCGTAGATAAGAATAGCAATTAGTTTAAGCAGCCTGGGAGGTATTTCATCAGGTCCTGTCGATTTATTTGGATTTAGATGGTTGAGTTGCTGAAGAACTTCATTTTCAGTAACTTGCATTTCTGTCAAACTTGGAATGCTATGATTATTTTGTGCGTCCATAGAAGGTAGTTGCAAGTTATTAGGCGATTGGGATTGTTTCGCAAAATGGGCGTTCAAGAGTGTTGCCATCTCTGCATCATCAATATTTGGACCATCTAGGGGTGGTATGCTTTGAGACGTCGTGCTACCAATTATCCCCTTTAAAATTTGATGGTATTTTCGAGGACTATGTTTGCATTCTTCTAGTTTCAGAACTTGGCTCTTAATGTAATTATTTTTTAGTGATTTGTTAAGTTCGGTGACTCTGTTGCGCTGATCTTTCCAATTATTCCAACTAAACAATGTTTGCATCCTTTTGGCAATTCTAAATAATCGGTCTCGTCTACTGATATATTTTTTAAGCTCAGAATTTACCCATGGTTTGCTTGCCCGGTTGGTTTTGATTATTTTTATGGGCATAGATTCTTTTGCGGCTTTAATAATAACATCAGAAAACATTTTTGTGGCTCCATCAACGTCTTTGCCTAAGGGGCGGGGATGGCCGAGTGGTTAAGGTGTCGGGCTATGGGTACTAAAGGTCCCGGGTTCGACTCTAGCGCCACTCAGGACATTTCCAAATCCCGCGGCCCACCGGCGAAACGGTGTGGGCGGCGCCATTAGCCGTGAATGTGCATAAAGTGTGTCGTGAACCAACCAATAAACAAACAAACCAACAAACGTCTTTGCCTAAAATATCTTCCCAATCTACATTTTCAAGGAATATAATGATTTTTCCACTGTCTAGCTGGTCAAAGTCCCATATTTTCTTGCTATATGTATGCTTAGTCGACTTGGTGGCGTTTAAGGTTACAAATATAGGGTAATGATCAATATTTGAGAAAGGAGGCAAGATGCCACTTTCAGAAACAATTTCTTTGTTTGAAGTAATGATTAAGTCCCTAAGATTATGTACTTCGTTCGCGACTCTTGTCGGTTCGTCTATAAGTTGGAATAGTTGCAACGTGTTAATTGTTTCCATAAGATCCAAGTCAAATGGGGTAACTCTTCCCTTGGCGTACGACTGGTTGAAGAAAATATTGCCCGAATTAAAATCGCCCATGACAAGGATTATTGACGGGTTCAACATCAGGGCTAAGGACATGCTATCATTAAATTTGTCAATAAATGACTTATATTTGCCTGATGACAGGTTCGGTGGGAGATATGTGCAGCATATTATGATCGATACATCTTTAATTTTCACCAGACACCATATCCATTCCACATCATCAAGCTCAATGTGGTTCAGTCTTTTGACTGCGAGTGCAGTGCTTACATAAATTGCAACCCCACCTCCTTGGCGAGTCCTGTGCCTCGTCAGTGGATCGTGGAATTTGTCTAATCTGTAAAGACTTGGGTGGACCTGGTTGCTAAGTTTTGTCTCAGTTAATAATAATATATCTACACTATTTTGATCTGTAAATTGTGCGACCTCATCGAGACTTCCCGGGGCCGTGATGCTGTTTATGTTTACGTGGCTTATTTTTATTCGTGCACGGTCGACGTAAGGAGGGCCGGGGTTAGTCTCAATACCAGATATAATGAGGAGTATCTTGAGATCAGGTGTTTGATTCCAAATTTCAATGAGTACATTTTTCTTAGCACCGGTGCCACGAGACCCCATTTTATATTCGGGGTGTCCGTTTATGTGAGTTGGTGCCACGCGCCGCGACCGATGAGAATTTAGAGTGGGTTCGTTCAAGAGTTTTTTAATGTTACGTGAAAACGGGGCACAGCGAAACGAACTGGTGGAGACAGGTGCAGGCACAGTAATGAGACAGTTGCGCATATTCCGTGAACAGCGGTGGTGGGCAGCGCACTTTCTACATTTTCCTCCCTTAATATACGAGGGTTGGCGTAGCTCGTGAACATAACCGTTACAAGTCATTACAACACAATGAAGCAAAGTATGGAAATATTTTACAGAAGCAAGATATATACGACGACTCGCACCATGCATATCGCTAACAACGCACATACAGCTTCATGGTCGCATTATGCAACTGGTTATGCCCAGATGCGAGAACATACCTCCGACAGCGCCCCGACAGTTACTCACCGTGGGATTATTGATCGTAAGGATGCGGTGCTCGGCTCTGGGCGTGCCACTTGCACCGCTTCAAACTGCGCTGCACTCGGGCGCGCCGATACTGCGCCGCAGCGCATCCAGTGTTCCCAGTGTCGGCTCAGATCGCCGGCAGGCGTATGTGCACGGTGGTCGGCGGCAACGTCTCGATCTCACAGACCGGTGTCCAGTGAACTAGCCTCCGCCCATGCTTCGTATCACCCGCAGTTACACTCTCACCGGCGCTGGGTAGCTCCGCCTCTGCCGCTCCTGCCCCTCCTGGTCTGGAATTCGGCGCCGCTGGCGGGATCGCGGTCAGCAGAGGCGGACTCAGCTGAAATCGTCTGGGTAGGGACGCGATCAGCAGCGGCGGACTCAGTCGGACGTGTCGTCGTACGATCGACTCTCACCCCATCTGGGCAGGGGAGGTCTGATAGGCATCGGATGACCCTTGTCGACCCGTTCTCTCTTTCTCGTATTTTCATTTTCCCATTGTCCGTCCAAGCTGCTACGATTACCCCTCGCTTTTTCAGCTGGCGTGCGTGGTACATTGTTTCGGCATTCTTCTTCGTTAGGTTTTCAGAAATGTAAATGTCACAGGCTCTATCGGATCGCAGCCGTTTCCTTGCCTGAAGAACTTCCTGGCGTTTTTGATACAAATTCAGTCGGACTAATATTTTGCGCGTTTTCCCTTCTCGGGGACGTCCAACCCGATGGCTAGCATCAATGTCGTTTCTCGTCAAGGTGACACCAGCTCCCCTAGCTACCTCAATAACTAGGTGTCCTGTGTCCTCTCCGGAAATTTCAGGGACGCCAGCAATATCCAGTCAGTTGCGCCCCGAGTACTGCTCGAGCTGGTTCAGCTCGTCACTCACCTCGGATAGCTCAGCCTTCAGTTCCTCTATCATGTTGTCTTTGTTCGCGACAGCTTCCGCCACCGCTTGCTTGCCTGCATCTCTGATGATTGGCGCCATAACTGTTTCGCGTAACATCGAGATGAATCCTGGATCTTTAAAGCACTCGAAGATGACCTTTTTCACCTCTTCGGCCATGTCCGTGCGCCACCCACCACCGCTCACTGCTGGTATATACTCGGCACTATCCCGTCTGTCGGACGGGTTAGGTACTCAGCTGGCGGCGACCGAGCGGCGGCGGACAGGCGGCGGAGCGACCTACCCCGGTCGGCGGTCAGGTGAAGACTGGTAAGTAACATAGCGTAACAAGAAACGTTTTTAAAAATGGAACATAACCTAACCTAACCTAGCACAACCAATATTTGGAGGAAAAAAATTAGAAAAATGTGGAGTAATTTATTTTCTGAAAACCCAAAATTAAAAAGAAACCTAACCCAGCCTAACCTAACCTAACCTAACCTAAGATACTTTTGAAGAAACGAAAACCAATGAAAACATTGTGAATTTTTTCTTCGGGAACTTCGGTATTATTGTTATTATTGTATTGGCAGTAGGAAAAAAAATATCACCCATTTGACTAAACCAAACAAACAAATGGAATAGGTTTGCTTAGGTAAAGTTAGTTTAAGCTTCTTGGTTTTCCTTTTTTTAAAGAAAGCAAATCAAAAGCAAATTCACAATTGTACTAATTTGTACCGAAACTAAGTGGTCCCATCATCTTAGTCACCTTCATAACCCTGGAATTCCGAAGAAATATTCCAAAGAATCCAAAAGCACCTTTCAAGACAATAATACCGAATTTATTCGCCAAAAAAGCTCCAGAACTTATATTATCACGACCTATTGATGCTACCAGATGGTTGTAAAGGCCTACCCTAGATGGGCCACCATGGCTCTTTATAAATTTTTGACACGTTATGGCTTTATGGTATTATTATGGAGAACTTCATTGATTTATTGATAAATATGTAGCCAACGGATCAGCTATTTACGTCACCATTTGCTCATTACTGGCACTGTGCCATGGAGGACTGAACTGGGATAAATGTAGAGGCTTGCATAGCAAATGAAAGAAATTATCTGGGTAAGTTCGGGAGGGTTTATTTGGTGTCGTTGTCATTTAAGGTGTGCATGAGAAAAGTTTTCACACATTTTCCTCCGTGAAGCAAACAACTGGGTTAGGCTACATCAGTTTGGGCTTTTTAGTTGCAAAATTTGAGATTTAAATAAAAGCCCGATATTTTTAATTGATGTTTTTAACCCTTTGTTAGATATTTTAATGGTTAGATGACGTTAGGTTAGGGTAGGTTAACTTTTGGTATGTTTTAGTTGGAAAAAGTTGAGAACAGTTATCTTGTTTGATTTTTTGCACTTCTTGTGTTTGGGGTGGGGGATACGGTTTCTTCAAAGGGAGGTTAAGCTATGTTTTATTATGATGTTTTTTTGTTTAACATTATTTTTCATGCCATATCTAAATCAAAGCCTCATATGCTACCCCACTCAGGGCATTATTTTGGTGTTATTTTGCTTGCCACCTGAAAAGGGCAAATTTGTGCTCTCAAGTAGTACGCGAATAATTTGCATTTCTTTTTGCAATGCAATGTGTATGAATGTTATTAACATGATGTGGCCACTGATTTCCTCTGCAAATGCTTACTTTTCAACTGGCGGATAAAATAACACAAACAAATTTGCTTGGCTATGGTAGTACAGCAAAAAACAAAATGTTAAAGAAAAAGAACAACCGATCCTAAGTTGGCCTAGCCTAACTTCCCGTGAAAGGAAAAATATTTTCTTAATGGAAAATCCCCAAAACATATTTCTCATTTTTTTAAAAACATCTAAAACATAATCGCACATATATAAACCTTGCCAAATTCCAACCTAAAAACCTAAAATTCATAATCTAAATTCCTAACGCATAACCTAAAACCTAACGGAAAAGCCTTGCCTAAATTCCAAGCCTAAATTTGGATTAGGTTGCATTAGTTGATGGCAGATTACTGTGGCAGTTAAAGAACAGTAACCGTCATATTCATTTTCATTATCCTATTGGCAGCAAAAAGCAAATGTCATTGGCAGATGGGTAAATTTGTGCTTTAATTTGTTAATGGATTCTTGGAATCCATTATTCCATTGCAGTGTTTATGAATGTAACTAAGACGATGGGGCCACTCATTTTCTGTACAAATGCTTACTTTTCAATTTATGCGCAAAATAACACCAAAATTGCCTTCGAGTTATGTAAAATAGCATAACATAGCATAGCATGACCCAGTTATTCCCACTTTAAACATGAAGCCCTATGAAATGTACTTCCCCTCCCTCCCCCACCAATGCATTTCGGTCCGCTCATCTCCTCCATGCATTATGCCCTAGCGACTTTCAGAAGTCAACGCCCTCGCTAGGTGGATACTGTTGATTTCATTTAACGCTACATCATAAGGCTAAATCACAGCTTGGCGCGCGTATCATCGTTTATAGTAATTGTACAGATGCACGAACATAGTGCACATGTGTATTAAATAAAACGATCATATCTAATAGCAGTACAGCCCATTGTTTATGGGGAATAAACAAACTTGATACTACCAAGAACCATTGAAGGTAGTTATTTAGTGCAAGACAATCGAAATCGTGTACCTGATTCAGTGTTTAGTATAAAAAACAATTAGCGAGAGTTGGGCTGAGTTGGGGAAGCGGGGCATCTCCGACAGGTAAATACATTGATCTATGAACACTCGAATGTGTTTACATGCATACATACATACATACATACATATATATATATAATATATATATATATATATATATATATATATATATATATATATATATATATATATATATATATATATATATATATATATATATATATATGTGTGTGTGTGTGTGTGTGTGTGTGTGTGTGTGTGTGTGTGTGTGTGTGTGTTTGGATGCATGATATGTATGCGATATAACCGGGGGTTCAACGTTTAAACTTGAGCCCAATTGGGAGAGCCAATTCGATCATTGAGGGGGGCCAGTGACCCACCATAGCATATACAAAATGCATGCGGCTTTTTTCATATTTTATATTTTCGTGCGCATACCAAAGTTGACTTACGATCTTGCAAGGAAAACGCAGTCAGCTAAGCTTCCTCTACCTGAATTCTCATAGCGATATTGCCCCGAGGGCGGGCGCTGCCCTGGCTTCCTCCATTCTTCACTGACCCCAGGTCACAACCTGGTATCACCCCCAATAACAGCAGATGACCATCACTGGTGTAGGTTTCTGAAAGTTATTGGGAGGGCACGACGCCCTCTAATATCAATAGGTAGGAACGCCCTCTAATATCAAAACTAAGCGTCGTATGAAAACGAGAGGTCTCATAAGAAAGCGCTCGACTCGACGAGTAGGGTCCGACACCGCTCCCAAAAAATTCCCACAAAAGTGACATCGCTAGGGGGCCTATAATTTCACGAGATATATGATGTTTTCGGCTCTGGGAGTTCATTTTGGTGGATATTTGAGAAGGAAAAAAACAACAAAGTATTTTTAGAGCAGAAAAGGACAGCGAAGTAGACCAGGACCATACAATTTTGTCCACCTATTTTTGTTGAAAATTTTGAGTTGTCAAGTCTTCTTCTATTTTCCCTTTCTGATGGATAGCGCGGACCGAAAAACGTTGTTTGAAGTCAACTCGCACTATTAAAAAATGCTTACTTTCGCCAGAACCTTCGATTTGAAATATAATAGGCAAACATATAAGTAATCTGATAATATATAAATAACTAAAAGCAAAACTAATAAGTAGTAAAAAATGAAAAATGACAAATTGATATCGCGAGTTTTGTTGCATCCCTAAAGATAAGCAAACGTTGACAGTTTCATTAAAATATCTGTATCCGTTAAAGCGTGAAGGGATTGATTTTTTTGGAGGTGACCTCACTTGACCTCGACTAACTCGTTGACCGTAGATGACCTGACTTCAAACTTTTGACACAATATGCCAAATTGGTGTGGGAAATGGTATCCAAAATTTCGGCGTGCTGCTGCACGCCGTTATTTCACTATTCGCGAATAATCTGAGGGGGGCGGTTGGAGACCTCCGAGACGGCGCGGGTTCATAAGTGTTTTGTTATGTGTGAGATGTTGAAACAAGTGCAATAGGATGTCAAGATTTGCATTAGAAAAAATGTCATTAAGCATAGTTAACAAAACAGATCAACGTAGCATGATCAACCTTAATCGTCTTAGCCGTCTTAAACGCAGTATTGGGGGATTATCCGCCCCCTAAGGTCTCAGTGCATGATGAAAGAATGGCGCGCGACAGCGCGCCAAAATATTGCACGCATTTGCTCACATCAATTTGGCATGTTTTGTAAAAATTTTGCTATCGGGTCATCTAGGGTCAATGAGTTAGTCAAGGTCAAGTTGGGTCACCCCCAGAAAAGTTCAACCAATCGTCACGCTTTAAGGGATAAATACATGGTTGTCTCCTTTAGCACGTTGGCGAAAAGACTATTGACTGAATTGCTGCGAGCTGTCCACGTGGGGATTTAGTCCATAAACTATCGATGAACTCATCGACAGAGTCAATGCAGTGCTTGGCAGCTACGTACGGTTGTAGTAGACTATTGAGTCTTTTGGCTAGTCTATAAATCGGGGTTGTGACCTGAGAACTTTACATGCTTCAATGGGATACCGCTTTCATGTGTCTTCACATTTCCATATGATTACCCGGGAGCGTACTCACCCACGATCTTCAAGAAGTGCACTCCCCCGATTACCGCATTAGCTGATGTTATCACTCTATTTAATCTTGCCCTTAGACTGTCCGTGGTATCTTTTTGATGAACTCAAACTTGGTTTGATCACTGAAGAGCTCCTAAATATTGTGCATGCATCCATGACGGTCCAAAATAGCAAGCACAGAAGACTTATCAGCCTTTCATATGGTGATCCTTTCATCTTCACGGAGCTGCTTGCCGGCTTCGCGGTGGTCTTCTGTGAGTACTTTGCTCTTTGCACTCCCTCTCGTTTTTTTTTAACTTCCCCCCGAATAGGTCCTTGAGGCGTAGATTGTCCTGCTTATATGGCGGAAGTATCCTGCTGCCTGAAACCAAAAATGGACATATAAGCCTCTCCTCCATTGAACTAAGTGCGAACCAAAAGCCGCTTTTGAATCTCGGACTGAACTGTCACTTGCAATATAGGAGTGATTCACTCCACAAAAAGGCAGAACCAGAATTACTATATCAGGATGTGCTTAAACTCCAAAATGAAAAGGTTTAAGTCGATCCCCGCGTCAAGGGGAAAGTTCAACATCGAGAGGGAGTACAACGAGCAAAGTACTCACAGAAGACCGCGAATCATCATTATGTCTTGCCCGGACTGAAGCCGTCCCATGGTGCTCGAGTCATTGTACATACGTGAGCGGAACAATCCACACATTGATGAAACGATCGCTTCAGCCTTCGTTCATGTGCACACTGTGCAGAAAATAACTTAATAGAAAAACAAAATCAGATCAGATAAGGTCAGTTCACACGAAATCAGGTCATCTCAAGCACTTGGTCATGCCGCAAGATTTAGGAGGCGCTAAAAGCGCCACTCTGGAATAATGCATCTTTGAATCCGGAACGTCAATAAATGAATATAACTGTGCATATGACTTGGTGAAATAATTTACCAGCTATCTAACGAAATGAAGAAAACAATGCGATCAATCGAAAACCTAGACAGAAAACTTGTTAAAGTTAAATGCCCTCCTCTCTTCAACACCCAATGCATACAAGAAGACATCCTGCTGCCAAAATATACCGATATGTATATACATGTATACATCGAAATATCTGCAAGCGTAGCGCAAATATAATCGAAAGTGCAAGTCACATTGTATTATGTTTGAGTTTCTGCCTAATGAAAGATAGTCATCAAAATCCAAGCAATATTTTAGCTCGAGAAATTTATACTTGGTCACAAGAAACGCAAAATATAAATCCACGATTGTAACCACTCAACTGTATTAGTGTCGTTACTCATCACCTAGTTAATGCTTCAAATCATTTCATATTGGATGGGAACCCCGAAATAGTCGAGAAAACAAATTATCGCGCATCAAGAGGCTAACTGCTATAAAATGTCAAGTTCGTCAATGATGCATGACAATCCGAAGCATATGTATAACTCAATCCCGATAGATGCTCCGGGGGGCATTGCCGTGACAGAGAGGTCACGGATGTGCAGTAGTAGCAAGAGGGTCATGACTATGATCTTGGCATCAGCACTCCTGTGGATCATTGTTTTGGACATCGTCCTGGTTGTCTATAAGTCACACCGCTTGTAAGTACCCACTGCCATATTCGTGCTTGTGTTGTACGCTTTGGTTTTGCTTGCATGCACATGAATGGCCTTCATCGGCTGATGTAGCTGATACTAGATCTGGTGCTTTATTACATACTTCAAGTGTTGGGATAAACTGCGTTAGTTTTAAAGCGGAAGTGACCTGAGAGCAGCCGGGATGCTATCGAGGGTAAGTATTACGAGGCCAGTGAGGCCATAGGCAGGGCCAGTTCTGAGTTAGTCGTGAACAATCAACGGAAATTGTCTTCTCTTAATCTTAGCCACGGCATTTCATGTCGATGTTTCTGACACTGTGCTAATCTAGCTAAACATGCAGTACATGTAAGATTCTGTTCATTCCAGAAGCACTGTAGTAGTGTTTTGGTAATTTGATGAACATGTTTGAGGTCATTTGCCGGGAACACGCCATATTTTTTTTTTGGTGTTTAGGATAGAGGTTAGGATGTGAATAGTTAGCTTCAATTACACTAGGTATATCTCCATATACCGGGTAATTGTAGAGGTATATGGGCTTCTTCATTTTTGGAGTATTTTAGTATTTAGTTTTTTTTTCAGTTGGAGATATTACAAGTGCTTAAATATCACAAGTACGTTAGAAAATACCAATACTTTCCTAGCATACTTAATTTAGTTTTGTGGTGCATAGTGTCTTTGGTGTTTAAGTTTAAGATAGAGTTTAATTGGTACTAAGTTGGTGGTATTCATAAGTGCTGTGTGACTGTTCATTTTTCTGTCTAGCCATAAGAGATATCAAAAGTGATATTCATATAGTTGTCTACTTGTCTGGAAGACAATTAGATTTGACATTTAATTATTAAAAAACAAACAAACAAAAAACAAAGAATTGTTTTATAGTTTCTGCTTAGTGTGTTGGTATTCTTGAGGTACTTAAATAATTAACTGACAGTATAGGAGGAAGCGATTTATAGTGAATAATTGTTGGCTTTTTTGTCGGTTGTTTAACGAGTTAATTTCAATCTAAATCTAGGCATATGCTGCAGCCTGTAGGATGGTTTCGACCAGGATGCAGGCACTAGAGGAAGAGATTATGACCCTTAAGGCAGAGCATTCCAAGCTCAAGGCTGGGCGCAGCATGACCTCTGCAGTCGATGCGCCCTTAAACCCCAATAACCAACCAACCAAGCTCAAGGCTGCCCTTGTTACACAGGGTAGGCAAGAAAAAGCAACAAGGGGTCACTCCGTAGCAGGGACATCATATGCCCAGGTGGTCGCAGGCCACCAGGTAGCTGAGGCTTCCCCTACTGTGGAGGTGCCTGGGATTTCTCTAGAGGGGAGTGTTAATAGTAAACAGAGGAGGGGTAGTTCTGGTAGGTCACAGTAGGGGAAGTGGCATGATGTCAGTGGGTGGAGGATTTGGAGACGCGAGCCTAAGGAAAGGTCAGTGAGTGGCAGGTGGCAGGTGGTAGGAGCGGGAGAAAGCCTAGCCGAATGGCCCAGCGGGCAGGCATATTAACATCGAATAGGTTCCAGGCATTGGAGGACTGCCCCCAGGATAGTAGTAGTAAGGAGACAGTGCTGGTCGTAGGCGACTCTCGTGTGCGACATTTAGATCGGGTATTCTAAAGGTAGGAGGGACAGGAGGTGCATCACCAGGCCTGGTGCCAAGGTGAAGGACCTGGTACCAGTGGTGGCACAGGTCACCAGTGATCACCAGTTTAGTACAGTTATAGTACAGGTAGGGGTAAATAACATAGGTCCTGCTAGGAGTGAGGAGCTGCTGCAGGACTACAGGGCCCTTCTGGCCACCCTGAAGGGCAACAATAGGAGAGTCATTGTAACTGCAATTTTGCCTAGGGCTGGAGCCTCCCCTGAGTGGAGCTCTAGGGCACTGGCAGCCAACGCCAGGGTAGGTAAGCTCTGCCATGAGTTAGGTTTCACCTTTGTAGACGGGTGGTGCAGGTTTTATGGATCATGGGACCTCTATCAGAGGGATGGCCTGCACTTCTCCGAGAAGGGGGTTCATGTGTTAGGCAAAGTGTATGAGCATGTCCTTCAGGGAAACTAGGAAATGGGGTGGGGAGGGATGAAATTGCATTGCCATCTCAGGAATATTCCAATAGTGTCAGCCAAGGCAATAGAACCTCAAAGTCAGCAAATAGGGACAGCAGTAGTTCAAGGAGGCAGAGTGGTAGTTCATCTAGTGATAAAAGAACTCAGCATGAAAAATCCAAAGGTGGTTGTGGACCATTTGTTAAGTGTATGATGTTTAATGCTCAGAGTATCCGATCCAAATTTGATGAGTTCAAGTGTTATGTTGCTGAGGAGGAACTAGATTTTGTTTGCATTACGGAGGCATGGGTGAGTGAGGAGTATTTTGGAGATAACTTGCAGGACTATGAAATTCAGGGATACAATATGTATTCGTGCAATAGGGGTCCAGCAGTGAAAGGTGGTGGTGTAATGCTCTATGTGAATAGCTTATTCAGTTCTCAAAAAGTAGCAGGTGGGGATAAAAATGTGTCCGTGGAGTCCATTTGGCTTGATTCCAAAAGCATGAAGTCAGTTGTAGAAACATAGACCACCTAGTGACGTCACCTTTGGGGGTAAATTTTCGGAGACCACCTAGTGGCGTCTGGCCCTACTCGTCCAGCACTTTCCCATGACACCTCTTTCGTTTTTGTGCAACGCTTAGTTTGGGGATTAAAGGGGTGTTTGCATCAACCCCTCAGACGGGGTGTGAAAATCTGACCGGAAAGACTGGGAAGATTTAATTCGATATGGATATCAATATCTCTTTTGTGATTGTTTTGCAGGTGGTATACAGTTTTGGAATCATTTTAGTACAGATGACTCTAATGCAGCCATTGTAAGTTTTTTTGTCGAGGAATTTACGGTCTTGTTTTGAAGCACTTTACAATGAATGCTTTTGAAGAAAATAAATAGCTGTTTCATCTGCATATAGAAATGTCTCACATTCTGCATGCAAATTTACAAGATCATTAAAAAATATTGTAAAGAGCAAGGGGTCTAGAATTAAGCCTATTATTTATTGTTATAGCTCGTGTTCTTCCTGAATGCACCATTTTCATTGCATTTCCCTTCATACCACATTTTCCATTTTTGCACATAATATTTTGTCAACATTATCTTATGTCTTTCTCAAATCAAGGCGCATACCGACAACACATTCATTGTGTTTACATCCTTTGGTGACTAGACTCAATATCAAGGGAAGTGGGATATATGTGGACCTCTCTTTTCTGAAACCGAATTGTTCATCGGAAAGTAGGTTGTGGAGTGTGAAATGCTACACGAATTGGTTGTAGATTACCTGTTCCAATATTTTTGAAATATATGTAAAAATACTAATTTAATGCAACTACCCAATTTAAACCCAAACTAATTTAACCACCTATTTCACCTTGAGGGCAAAGTGACAAGCTGAAATGATTTGATAATGAAATGAACTGCATATCATAAGAGAGCTTCCTTCAATGCTGTTCAACTTCGACTATTCGATATTACTTGCACCTTCTCTAAAAACTAGAATATAGCATTAACCATAGCGAGTCCACTCTGATGGTGTTCCTTCACAAGCCCACCACCAGAGCGGCGCCACCGGTGCCATGTCCGCTCATGACGCGTATCGTATAAAATCGAAGCTACACAGGTCTTGTCATGTTTGTTGACACAAACCGGTTATTTGTCAAACGTTAGGGATGCGATTGAAAACTCATCATGTTTGGTAATGCCATATATGTACGGCTGTCTTACGATGCCAAAAGCTTCCGGATATGAATATCATTTGATTCGAGCATGGGCTCTGCAAGCTGTTCTGCTAGAAGCTGCAAGACTTAGCATAACATCGCGTCCTTGTCGATACAAACCTGCATGTTCTGAAAAGTCAAGGAGCATGAACCTAAGGGAAATGATTGGATGATAGGAATGTTTTGTCATGCCATTCTTTCCATATGCATGCTTTCATATGTACACCGTGATTAAGTTTATTTGCTTCAGAACCCCGTCATTTAACTTTATACGTCACATGGCCACGGCCTATTTGTTTTCGATCCCAATCCTGCAGATGCTCTTCCGTCAGTGTAGGCGCTCACTCGACCCATCATTCATCAAGCCCGTTTGGAAATAATTCAATAACGAGCGACCACCCCATAAACGCTGACGCTGTACGAAATAGCTGCTATTTCGTGCAGCCAGTCGTGTCCCATCCCAGGGGACATATTTTACTTATCTTTCATATCAATGGTTGATTAATCTGCAGCCACAGCGACAGATCGCTTGAAAGATCTGCCATCTTTTACCAGATGGAAGATGGCATCGTATATGTTATCTGTTTCTTTCTCTTTTCAGGGGATCTCACAGCAACACTCTGAACTCCGGAGCGGCCGATCTGCTGCCTGCGTCTGTAAAACCTCCGGCGGTGCTGCCGCCTACTGGCGCGCCTGGAAACTCCAATCTGGCCACCGTATCGCCAGGGGGTGTAAGGCAGCCAGACAGTCATCCCCCGAACGACTCGGGGTCAAACCCAAATACCGCAGGACGGTCAGCTGAAGAAGTGTCGAAGAGGGATAATACGCCGTCACCGAGTAAGCAACAGCCTGTGAAGCCGATCACTTCAGGAACAATGATGAGTCAGGAAGTGTGCATAATTTGTTTTGTTGCTATGCTGTAGGTAGATGTTCTCAAATTTTCATGAGTTTGTGTGGAATCGGTGTGGAGTGTGGTAGATATTCCCTGGTACAAACTGATATCTTGTGTTGTGAAGAGATACCGCTAGCTGTTGACAGCTATAATTTCATTTCTACCAATGGCGTTTTCAGATGGCGGTCGATCCCACTTCTTGGATTGGCTGCCTTGGTTCGGCCGCAGTCCCGACTCTCACTCGGACTCCGACGGTGCACGGAGGCGGCAGCTGACCCAGACCGGGTCACCACCTCACGACCTGACCCTGAGCGGATCACCTCATGACCTGACCTCGAACGGAAAGCGGTCGGCGGACCCTGGCGAGCCGCCCCGATCTGCCTCCCTCACGGGTTCGGCGCACGGGCCGCGCTCTCGTCTGGACCGCGGCTTCGCGTTCCCGCCGCTGCCGGTGCCGCTGCCGCTGCCGCTGCTGCTGCCGCTGTCGCCGCCGCACCAGCGGTCGAGAGGTGGCGAGCACGGCGGCAGAGGCGACGGCCCTGCATTCAGACGCTCTTGGCCTGCTGACGCCGAAGTGGAACTGGTGCCAATGGGACATGCTGACGACTTTCCACATGCTCACGGCATGGAGCCCGACGGTGAGAAGTGGGGCATGAAAACAAATTAGGCATTTGTTTGCGTTATCAATTGAAGATAAATTGAACTAAATCAATTGAAAACTGTGCCTTTGGTATGCCCCTCCATTCTATTCCAAACATCCTCCTTCACACATCTACTGACCGGGTGTCGAAGGCTGTTTACTGCTCATTATTTCTGCAGACAATTTTCCTCTTTCTGAATCCTGACCCCATCGGAAGGGGTATGCCTCCAGGGAAGGGATATCTCCGATTCGGAATGTGGCAATGCATGTGTGAACTAATGTCAGAACAGTGCTTCAGGGTACCGACGTATCCCATGGCTAAGCAGAAGTATTTTCATCATATTCCGGCGGACGTGAAATGGTTAAGCTGTGCCATGCCGTTGAGCAACAACACCATTGCTGGATGAATGTTCGGCGTTTTTCCACGTCATCATTTTCATCTCCCTGCTCGCAGTTTATGTGTTACCATTATGCAAATTCGTGTTTTGGGAATCCAAAAATGACTTGGTTTAACCAACATCACATTAGTTCGCTTTCCACGATTGACATGGTGTGGAATTTTGCTCTTAGGTGTATGCTTGTGCATTCATCCGATCCAGGCTAGCTTGAATTTAGCGACCACCTATACGCTTGATAAGGTAGCAACTTCTGCGAACTTTCGCTCACCATCTTACACCGGGTTCGACGTGCACTGCGAAGGTATAACCTGACTCGACCAGTCAACCACACACATTGCGAAGTCATAATCTGACTCGACCAGTCAACCATACACATCACGAAGTCATGCAAGGCATCGCCAGATCCACATACCGCATGAGCTATGCTATGGTGCTTCTTCCGCCGCTTTATCGCTCATGAATGTGAATTAATGCACGAGCTGGCTCGAGTTGTCAATGGTCAACATCTTGGAACATTTTATCGTTTACCTGTTCTAAAAAGTCAATGGCTCACCAAGTGCACCACATCTGGTATAGCATTGGGTATACGACATACCATAGCGTATACCATGGCATGCAGTATGCCGCTTTTGCTCCGCTTCTGGATCTCAGTAAATGAACTGACGAGGAGTAGGTTGCCACTCGGATGAGAACCTTGGCAGAATTCCCCCGGTCTAGAGAGAATGTGTGGAGAAAGTCTCTGTATAGAGAGAAGGTCGCTGCGCACTGCTATGTGGTGCATGATAAGCGGCTGAGCGAGAACCGTCAGGGAACCAACGTATTGCAGGGTAGTGCCCAACGATTTGCATAGTCCGAATATCCGACAGCATGTCCAAACATTCCTACCATTGCATATTTTTGCTCTGCTTGGATCCGCAGCTTTTGTCTCAATTTTTTGTGGGTGGGTGGTGGGGGGCGTGCTCTGCAAGGTTGTATTTGATTTTCTAGGCAACTAAGTGTGGTACTTTTTAACGTTGGTGTAATGGTATCTTGTCAGCTTGCTTTACGCAATTGTTAAGCTTCTAACAATGCAAACAAAAATCGTCAGTGTATATGGTAAAGCCGCAAAATGTCCCTGGATATATCTAGGCATTATTCAGATCTGGCAAGCGGTTTTGGTCTCGCTATAACTGGCAGATATCCCAAAGAGCACTCACACTCTGATAAACGGTGGGAAGGTGTATTCCCTCCCATACATCACAGGGTGGTGATGTTGGAAATCGTACAGCATGCCGTCACACGACGTGTACAGCATGCCTACGTAGGGTGCGCTCCCCAAGTCTCCCACCCCTCCCATTCCTCTATTCAACTCTGAAGTTTGGCAACAAGCCTGCGATATTTGTGAACAGAAAATGCATGATGCTCCTCCGCTCGGTTGTGCGCCTTCACATGCAATTGCTTTAAGTGGATGGATGCGGGTTCTCATTTTAGTCTATTTTGATTGATGTGTAAACCGCAGCGCATATGTCGTGCATATGCCTACCATGTACGTTCAAGGTATTCAGCTGAGCATACACTCTAACACAGTTATTGAGGTTACTCTAACCTCTTTCAAATGATAACAGGCAAAACATGAACTGACACTATTGACGGAAACAAAACTACGACTGTCAGTACAAACGGTGACACAAATCGCAAGGAGCAAAGCACTATTTTATTAACAAAGGAGGCAAACGAACACCTTGCTGAACAGTCACCAGACGTAAAACATTTTGTGACTGGCACGCTCCGTGAGATAAGGAGGTCTATGCAGGGTAGTCACTACGAATTATAATTGCATTTTGACTTATATGAGAAGTTGACTTTCTTTCAGAGAATCGTGATTTTTTTCCATCTCTGCGGGTGTCGTGGCCTGCACGATTTTCATTCCACTGACAAACGCTGTGCACGTTTCAGCCCCCCAGCCCGGTGGGGTGGACAACGATTCGATAGGCTCACCGTCCGATGTGCCTCTGTTCGACCCGTTCCGCCGAACTCTACCGTCTGCCGGCCACTTCCATCGAAGTCTACCGTCTCCTGAGAACGAGGATCCGCATGGCTCCCTCGAGCCCACCACGCTGCGAATTTTGCAAATCTTCGGCTCCATGATGGGCGGTAAGCCACACACTGCAAAGCGATCCAAGTTGTCAGTGGTTTGCGGGTGGCAAATAATTACTGTGACTATTTTGGTTATCATTGTTATTATTCATTTTGCAAACACAATCCTGCGCACATTTCCCTTCTCGATTACACAGGCTTAAGTGTACCACATAAATTGATCGACGACCTTCCAATGTTGAGTATTGCTGCGTAGGTTTGAGAAGGAATTATCCTGACAATAATCATGGCTTCTTTGGCACAGAGGAGTGATGAACCGAATCAAGTGAAATATAATTCGTGTGGGAGTGTGGGAGGGGCGCCGGGTGACTGCACATGTAATGTTATCAAAGATGATACTAATCAGAATTGATGAAGTTAATATCTTCATCAATTCTAATTAGCATGTAGTAAAATAGTGATCAATAGAAACAAATGAAGAGAGAGAGAGAGAGAGAGAGAGAGAGAGAGAGAGAGAGAGAGAGAGGGAGAGAGAGATAGTGGAGCGGGATCTACGTTCACGCGTCTCGCCTTGTATGCACCATGTTTCTCGTAAGCTAAATCACACTTCCCCATGGGCGAAAACACCGATGTGGTCTGAAGAGGGGCACCCGTCCTCGCCGCCCTACTGCTCGCTCTGCTTCTGCCCGCTGGTCCAACGCGCACAGAGAAATAACCGCGACAGGTGTACTGGTATTCCATGCATACCACGGTACAGCCGGGCGCTCTATGTCCGCCAACACGCATGGCCGTGCGCCGAACACTGACGCCGTCTGGCGCGTGTGTGCGCGCGCACAGGGTCCACGAACGGCTCGTCGTTCCCGAGCGGCCGGTACTCCATGTCGCGTCCGTTCCACATGGCCAGGTCACCCTTCGACCGACTGGAACGGCCGGGCCGACGATTTATCCCGGACGATGATGACGACGATGACGACGGTGCGTTGTGGTGGTAGATGTGGTGTTTGTAGGGCATGTCGTCAGTAGGAAGTGCGGTAGTCGTAGCGTATGGTATGTTGTAGTAAGTGTGGTATTCGTAGGACATGTGGTAGGAGTCATAAGGCATGTTGTGGGAGTATATATGGCAGTCGTCGAGTAAGTTGTAGTAGTAAATATAGCAGTTGTAGGGTGTGTTTTAGTAGATGGTAAATAGAAGTAGATGAATAAAAGTAGATGAAAGTGTAATGGCAGGCGATGATGACCTCTGCCACCATCCGCGTCATCTCTGTTGATAACAATAGTTATTTGCTCTACTGGGAGTCCTTTTGTCCAGTTTTCACGGGATGATGACGTCATGCAGTCTTGTCCACACTTAGCAAAGCTACGAAACGTTGCCATTAGTTCGACTCCTCAGATGTTCGGTTGGTATCGAACTACGCTATGATAATCTGGCCACGGATATCCCTGGCCTATCTAGCCGATTGTTTTAGCTGTTCAGGGGGTGGTAGATCGATCAACTTGGCGCTTTTGCGCGGACAATAAACGATTTTTTTGTTGTGGATTTTAACGTGCTGGACTGCTCAAGAGATTGCTCTCCCAGTTGCTGCACCACGTTCATTTTTCCTTTACTACCCTTCACCTTATTGGTCGCATTGAATCAGATCCTTCCTTCGTTTCTGGTCTACTTTCCTCTTTTCCTCTTTCTCCGTCTCTGTCATTTTGGTGTGTGCTGTTGTATTCCTTCTATGCTCATGATCTGTATCAAGTTGTTACTTATTATTGTGTTCTTTGCAAACCGGACTGGCAGATTGAATGACTTATTTGGTGTGCAGTTGGTCTAGGCTGGTTGCATGTTTTTGGTTAAGCATTATGTCCGTAGAAAACACAAGCTTTACTTAGAACTGAGATTAGCTCTTGTTTAGCCCTGTGCTTCGCTCAGCCTTCGATCTCTGCAAACTGAGGCAACTTCTGATCCAGATCTTTTGCACTTTTCAGATTCCGACGGAACGATAATAGACCTAGACATGTAAGAAGATGGCAAACTGGCCTCTTGAAACATATCATAGAAGTCGTTTTGTACATTTCCTTTCATATGTCACATGCTGGAACAGTGGTATTCGGATACGAATCACTGCGAACTTGCTCGTAATAGATGAATAAACTACGAATAGTTACAGCAAAGAACAATATTACTGTCACGTGGCGGGCGCCAGCTCCGCCCAACAGAAGGGTCACTGGATGATGTGCACTGGCCAATGACCTTGACCTTGGCAAGGTGCACTTGGCAGAAATTGCACTTGCCACATTGCATGAAGTCGATGTACAGCTATCTGCGCCATCACGGCATGAACATGTAGCGCTAGTGTGTGCAAGCTGGCTCGAGTAGTCAGATTTTCATCGATCTTCGGTTTGAACACCAAACGAAAAACAGTGGTCGTTGGTTGACGGGCTGTGATGGTGCTAAAATCAACCTGCTGCAACCACATTGGTCCGGCTCGTGCAAAGACACGCGGTGCAGTCACGAAGCTGGGAGCGATGCACTCCAATTGACGGGAGGCCGCCGCAAAACCGGCCGCACTCGCCAGGGCGGTGACCTTCACACCCTATCGTGCTCTGCCCGACGCCGCTATGGTCGGGGAATTCCCCCCCCCCGCCCCCCCCCGCCCATCCTGCTGTGGCAGCGCCGGCCTGACTGCACGGTGGTCGTTATCTGTACCTCGCTGCAACCCTCGCTGACACGCGTGAGGCTAGCGCTGATAGGACAGGACAGGACAGGACAGGACAGGACAGGACAGGACAGGACAGGACAGGACAGGACAGGACAGGACAGGACAGGACAGGACAGGACAGGAACAGGACAGGACAGGACAGGACAGGACAGGACAGGGACAGGACAGGACAGGACAGGACAGGACAGGACAGGACAGGACAGGACAGGACAGGACAGGACAGGACAGGACAGGACAGGACAGGACAGGACAGGACAGGACAGGACAGGCAGAACGACAGGACAGGCCTCGCCGCTCCTGGCGAAGACGGAGTCCGACGGAGGTCGAGAAGCCAGACCACACACTTCTCAGCGAGTTCGCAGTATTGGGCTAAATCGGAACGGTTAGCGCCTAGAAGTCAATAGTCACGTAGGGTAACAGCTGACAGTCGCGTCAAGTTGAGGCACTTACTTGTCTCGTGTTTGGCGTGTTTGGCGTGGACAAGGCCTGGTCGGCTGCACCGGGACCGGAGGTACTCAAACTCGCTCCAGCTCTGTCCTGCCAGCTTGAAAGCCACTGATAGGCGCATGGTGTTGGCCCACCGCATAAAGAGGAAAAACTGACCACGCAGTCACACGAAACGCGCACGCGTTATTCTTTTTTTGCCAATACTGCGACGAATAGGCATGGCATTTCCTTTTAACTTGGTACTTTTTCCTTTTACCTTTGGCTACTCTCTGTGCAGCCGTATTATACAATGTCGAGAAGCTCTTGTCTTTTCTAGTGCTGCTCAACCATGACCTAATCCTATGGCTGTCCCTCCGGATAGGTTGACGGGGAAAACATTGGAATAGTGCGGATCATTCAGCAACGAACAGAGTACCTGTAGCCCGGCCATGAAATAGAGCTCATTTAACAAATCAAGGTGGCCAAAATGTATCCTAGTAAATGTTGTAGCTTCATACATTAAACGATGTAATTATAGTGTGCCATCAAAGCACCCCGGGCCGTCAGAGGTCATCAGAGGTCATCAGGGGTCAACAGGGGCGCCGGATTAGCTGACAACCGTCCACAATTTAGTGATAAATGTTGTGCTCATGCCCACCTAAGAGAACACACTGATAAAGCGAGGGTGCAGGGTTATGGTTGTGCGTGCACCATTGGTGCATTGCGTAAAAAAATGTTTTTTTAAGAAGCCAGCGCATATTGTTTATCATAACATCGCAGGTGAATCATGGTCCGCCCCCCCCCCCCCACACACACACACCCGTACGTAAATTGCAACACGACCGCTTCTTCGGGTGCTTTCGTCTTGCAATGTTTCAGGAAAATATCTTGACATTGATAAATAATTGAACTTCACGATGATCGGACGGTTCGTTCAATGCATACCTTCCAAGTGTCGCCGACGCCCCCTCGAACACCTATCTCTGTCGTTGACTGTTAACTCGTGTTGGAATGGTGATGGCGGCAAACATGGCTTCGTCCAGGCAAAGTGGTAAAACAAAAGCAAGTGACGATGATGTTCTAGGCTGCAATAAAAGAAGCGGATGAAGACGGGTGGCACCGGGAGCTACTTCGAAAGGTAGGATGAGAGGGGACCAAGTTAAGCCGTAAACCTGGCAAATTCAAACCGGCGTAAGTGAGGGTGAGAGGGAGAGTGGACCAACTCAAACTCAAAGCAGGCATGAAATTCAAGCCGGCATTGGTGATGGTGAGAAGATCCTTGGAGATGACAATGAAATCGAAGGGGATGCGTACGTGGGAAGTACGCTCCACCCAGTTGCTGTAGCTGAGCTCGTTTATCGCTCTAGTAAGCACTGCAACAGCTTTCCTTCATCGTACTCCTCGTAGCCACTGATAATTGTTCAAAGCATTGTTCCGTGTACGTCCTTTTGTATATAACGGGAACAAAAGTGTCAGTAGATACGCAGAACGAAGTCACCCCAGTTTTCGACAGGCAACTCTTATATAGGAGATACGAGAGAACGAGGTGAAAGGAATGGGTGAAGGATAAGGGGCGAGCGGATCCAGAACAAGGTGGGGGTGTAGGATAAGGGGCGAGCGGATCCAGAACAAGGTGGGGGTGTAGGATAAGGGGCGAGCGGATCCAGAACAAGGTGGGGGTGTAGGATAAGGGGCGAACGGATCCAGAACAAGGTGGGGGTGAGGAGGGGCGAGCAGAACAAGGTGGGGGTGTAGGATAAGGGGCGAGCGGAGCCAGAACAAGGTGGGTGTAGGATAAGGGGCGAGCGGATCCAGAACAAGGTGGGGGTGTAGGATAAGGGGCGAGCGGATCCAGAACAAGGTGGGGGTGTAGGATAAGGGGCGAACGAAGCCAGAACAAGGTATGAGTTAAGGGTAAGGGGAGAGCGGAGCCAGAACAAAGCTGAGCAAACGGTGGCGCGGCCAGACTGACGGTTGGCGCGGGGCATCTGGTCGGTGGTCGGTGGTCGGGGGCATCTGGTCGGTGGTCGGTGGTCGGCGCGGGGCATCTGGTCGGTGGTCGGTGGTCGGTCGGGACATCTGGTCGGTGGTCGGTGGTCGGTGCGGGACATCTGGTCGGTGGTCGGTGGTCGGTGCGGGGCATCTGGTCGGTGGTCGGTGGTCGGTGCGGGGCATCTGGTCGGTGGTCGGTGCGGGACATCTGGTCGGTGGTCGGTGGTCGGTGCGGGACATCTGGTCGGTGGTCGGTGGTCGGTGGGACATCTGGTCGGTGGTCGGTGGTCGGCGCGGGACATCTGGTCGGTGGTCGATGGTCGGCGCGGGGCATCTGGTCGGTGGTCGGCGCGGGACATCTGGTCGGTGGTCGGTGCGGGACATCTGGTCGGTGGTCGGTGGTCGGTGCGGGACATCTGGTCGGTGGTCGGTGGTCGGTGCGGGACATCTGGTCGGTGGTCGGTGGTCGGCGCGGGACATCTGGTCGGTGGTCGGTGGTCGGTGCGGGGCATCTGGTCGGTGGTCGGTGGTCGGCGCGGGACATCTGGTCGGTGGTCGGTGCGGGGCATCTGGTCGGTGGTCGGTGGTCGGTGCGGGACATCTGGTCGGTGGTCGGTGGTCGGTCGGGACATCTGGTCGGTGGTCGGTGGTCGGCGACATCGGTGGTCGGTGGTCGGTGCGGGGCATCTGGTCGGTGGTCGGTGGTCGGTGCGGGCATCTGGTCGGTGGTCGGTGGTCGGCGCGGGACATCTGGTCGGTGGTCGGTGGTCGGTGCGGGGCATCTGGTCGGTGGTCGGTGGTCGGTGCGGGGCATCTGGTCGGTGGTCGGTGGTCGGTGCGGGGCATCTGGTCGGTGGGCGGTGGTCGGTGCGGGACATCTGGTCGGTGGTCGGTGGTCGGCGCGGGACATCTGGTCGGTGGTCGGTGGTCGGTGCGGGACATCTGGTCGGTGGTCGGTGGTCGGCGGACATCTGGTCGGTGGTCGGTGGTCGGTGCGGGACATCTGGTCGGTGGTCGGTGGTCGGCGCGGGACATCTGGTCGGTGGTCGGTGCGGGGCATCTGGTCGGTGGTCGGTGGTCGGTGCGGGACATCTGGTCGGTGGTCGGTGCGGGACATCTGGTCGGTGGTCGGTGGTCGGCCGGGGCATCTGGTCGGTGGTCGGTGGTCGGCGCGGGGCATCTGGTCGGTGGTCGGTGGTCTGTGCGGGGCATCTGGTCGGTGGTCGGTGGTCGGTGCGGGCATCTGGTCGGTGGTCGGTGGTCGGCGCGGGACATCTGGTCGGTGGTCGGTGGTCGGTACGGGACATCTGGTCGGTGGTCGGTGGTCGGTGCGGGGCATCTGGTCGGTGGTCGGTGGTCGGTAGCGGGGCATCTGGTCGGTGGTCGGTGGTCGGTGCGGGGCATCTGGTCGGTGGTCGGTGGTCGGCGCGGGGCATCTGGTCGGTGGTCGGTGGTCGGTGCGGGCATCTGGTCGGTGGTGGGCATGGGGCCCACCACCGACCAGGTGGTGATACCGATCAGATACCGATCTATCTGATCGGTAGAGGGCGCGGAAGCTTGGCCCATCTAGCGGGGCGGTTGGTCCCACTAACGGGGCGGTTTCCCCAGTCTAGCGGTTGGTCCCGTCTGGCGGGGCGGTTGGTCCGTCTGGCGGGGCGGTTGGTCCCTCTAGCGGGGCGGTTGGTCCCTCTAGCGGGGCGGTTGGTCCCTCTAGCGGGGCGGTTGGTCCCTCTAGCGGGGCGGTTGGTCCCGTCTAGCGGGGCGGTTGGTCCCCTCTAACGGGGCGGTTGGTCCTGTCTAGCGGGGCGGTTGGTCCCGTCTAGCGGGGCGGTTGGTCCCGTCTAGCGGGGCGGTTGGTCCCGTCTGGCGGGGCGGTTGGTCCCTCTAGCGGGGCGGTTGGTCCCTCTAGCGGGGCGGTTGGTCCCGTCTAGCGGGGCGGTTGGTCCCCCTCTAGCGGGGCGGTTGGTCCTGTCTAGCGGGGCGGTTGGTCCCGTCTGCGGGGCGGTTGGTGTCGGCGGGGCGGTTGGTCCCGTCTAGCGGGGCGGTTGGTCCCGTCTAGCGGGGCGGTTGGTCCCGTCTGGCGGGGCGGTTGGTCCCGTCTGGCGGGGCGGTTGGTCCCGTCTAGTGGGGCGGTTGGTCCTGTCTGGCGGGGCGTGATGGCACTAGTGGGTTTACGAAATCACGACAGACTTATGCCTCCGGCTCTGAGGAGTTTTTTTTTAAAAAAGATTACGCAAGTAAAACGCATTTGGAATTGTAAAAGGAAGGTGAAACCGACCATGGTCCCAAATTGTTTGCCAACACGAAAATAAAAAGACGTATTTCATAATATCTAAACTTTCGAGTCCGTTTTGATTTTTTATATTTTTGTAAGGGGTAGAGCGCACCGAGGAACGTTGCTTTAAGAAAACGTAGCCTCCTAGAAGTGCCTGCTTTGGACGCTATTTTCCATCTAGCCCTAATCGGGACATATGGAAAACAAATAAGTCATGAAAAACGGAAAACTCTCAAGAATTTCTATCGTACGTCTTGTTGCGTCTCTAAAGACAACGCTGAAGTTTGCATTGAATTATATTTATCCGTGAAAGCGTGATAAGTGGTTGAACATTTTTGGAGGTGACCTTACTTCAGCTTGCCTAACTCGGCGACGGAAATGGCGTGAGTTAAAATGATCAACATATCGGGTTAGTTCACCGCGGTGCGCCATGTACATGCCTGATGTAGGCATGATACCGGAGATCTAAGAACTGCGCTCGCCCGATGCCGAACGACACGTCTCATGCTGCTGGAAAATCCATCGACTCCCGGATTTTCTCCGAATATCGGGGGGTACTGGTTCTCCAGAACGCCTCGGAAGCTGTGCTGATCTATGCTTACACAAGGTTCGACGAACACCAGATGTGTGTTCTCTAATGCGGCCGCACAGGCACCACGCGTGACCCGACCGTCTTTGGCTGCGAACCTGGACTTTAGTCTGTCTCGCATTTGGTCGGCCACCACACGGGTGTTGAGTGCAAACTCCGTCGTTCTGCTTGCGCGCGAGGTGATTCACAATGTGATTTTGAAGATGCTTACATTGGGAGCCGGACTTATCGCGGCGACTTCGCAGCGGGGAGGCGGCGGCCGGCGAAGTAAGCATTGGACCTTCCACTCGCTTCTGTTTCCCTTCTTCAGTCAGAGCTTCAACATGCACTTTCAGGAACGTCGTAGCTACGGCTCGCTCTTAATGATCCTGCTTGTCCTTCTCCCGTGGTCGGTATTTGCCATCTTTGCCAGGGGAAGGGGGAGTGCAACACCCCGTGGAAGGGGAAGTTGTACGTGCGAAATGTGCAGAAATTCATCGGGATATACATGAAGAATCATCTCAGGTCAGAGACCGTATCTACTTTATACTAACCCGCTTTACACCAAGTGTTCTATAATTAATGCTCGCATTTCTGTGCTCACCTTCCTTTCATTTTACCTATTTTATCCAACCTTTTTATAATGTGCTGAATGAAAATCGCGAACTACCTAAGACATCACAAGCGTGCTCCATAAATGCTAAGCGTAGTGCATTATTCTTTTCAAAACAACTTTAATATAACACTACATGACCTGTCGGAATAATTGCGCATCAAAACACGCGGCATGAATGTTTTGATGGATGAATGCGACGCGACATGAATGAATGTCCCACAAACGTAAAAAAAAGTCCGCGTGTTTGTGCAAACTGCATTTCATTGATGCTGCAAAAAACACGCAAGAGGCAGAATTTCATTAATTTTGCAACCCCTGAGGCCAGAGGAGGTGTAGGCTGGGAGAGGGGTGCGACCCCTGGCCTTGCACGAGTTAATGTTAACGCTAAGAAGAGCATAAACTGTGTCGTGAGCGAGACAATTCTACTTTTGATATTTAATACAACCGCAGAGCAATGTGGTGCGCAGACATTTCCCACTAAGGTTTTTCCCTAATGTTTGCTATCGCAAGCTTTTGTGCTTCAGTTCAGCCTTGCTCTAATATTAGCCCCTGTTTCTGAGATCAGTATGATAGTAGCTGGTTCATTTATAGCCTGATGGCTGGTATGAGTAATGCAATCAATCAAGGAATCAAGGTGTCAATCAGTCTGAACTACCATCACAGGTGCGTAACCAAGAGTTATCCCGAGGGATGGATTTTGCGTATAGCGACCGCGAAGTTAAATAGTTTTTGGATTCGGCCACTTTCTTCCCGAAGACTTTCCACTAAGAAAAGTAAGCATTTTTTTGTAATCTTCATTGGGTGGGGAGATAATTGGATCATCTCCCTCCTCAAGTTATAGGTAAACCTGGCACAGTTATCAGCCAGGTATCCAGACAGCAAAAGCATACATCTAGATCCAGAATGTCAAAAAGCCATCGGAAAAGATCTTTCAATTTTCGGTAAGGAGTAAGTAGTCGCTTGTAAGGGCCTGCAGGCTTTGATAATGGTCCGCACGCTTTCGCAAAGGGCCGCACACCTTCGTAATGACCTACGATCATTAGCAAGGACCATATACGTTCGAATGAATACGTTCGAATGCGTTCGTTAGCGGGTCCGACTGAGGCACGCGAGGTTGGAACGGCTTAGTCCCTAGATAGCATCATTTCCTCTCTCCCTCTCCTCTCTCACTCTTTCTCTCTCTCCATGTCTGCCGGTCAATTTGTCACACTACTGCAAACCCGACTTTCTGCCCCTTAAACGCTGGCCTGTGGTCATCATCCTGGTAGGCTGTGCCGGAAAGCATAATCGCGTAGCGGCGTACCTGTAGCCCACCAGTAATAGCTGTTATGTGGCGCAGTCTATGATGCAAATGACCGGCCATATCAAGCCACCCCTCTCCCCGCCCTAGAAAATAATTCAGCGACAGACTGTATGATCAGTGATGTCAACGAATTAATTTTTTTTTTTTTGTTACGAAATAATTTATATCTTTGCCGTGAGGTTGTTTTGGACCTTGGTACCCATAGCCCGACACCTTAACCGCTCGGCCATCCCCGCCCCAATTAATTTCACCTGGAGAACAGCTCACACCGACAACATGCACCTGTTTATCAAAATGCATGGTCGCTGATGGTAGCGTCTCTGGGGTTACCAGTATGGTGTAGCCACTGGGGGGGCTTCGGGAACATCTCCCCAATGTCGGAAAAAATAGCAATTTGTTACCCTCAATTTCTTTCTTGTCCCACCAGGCCTCAGCCTCCTGAGTGCGATCGCCGCAAAACTCCTCTTTATAATGTATACAGTCAAAATGTCGATCCAAGAGAATCACCAAAAATGTTAGAAGTCGACCTAGCCAGTTAATGAGTTCACAGTATCTGTCGTCAGATGATCTTCGAGCGGAAAATCAAGAAACGTCGGAAGCTTTTTCTTCCATGGCATTTTTGAACATGAACCTTGACCATCTTGTGTTTCGCCTTTTAGCCTTGGTGAAAAATTGTGCTTTGCGAGGCAGCAAATTTGGATTATTGCAAGGTTTTATACGTCTTAGGGTGTCTACGTCTGAAGGTTCATATATCGATATATCATGAACAAACGTGGTTCTGTGTGTCCTTGGGTATCTGCAAGACCATGGAGGGAAGCCATGTATAGACTTAAGCACATATGTCAAGCTAATGTATTCGTATACGTATTCAGCGACGAGTCCGCCAAAGACGTATTTGTAATGACATTGGGATTCAGAGACGGGTTTACGATCGGCTTGATTTGAGTTCTTCGACCACCTCGCGTTTCGTCGCTGTGGCTTCAAGTTGTAGAAAACGGATGTCATTCGACGTCGCTTGTGGTGCGGTATTAGACCATTGATAAATCGAAATATTCACGACGGGTGAAAGTTAAAGCTGGCTGCTTCGGTCGCCTTACATTAAAAAAATCGTCCAAGACTACTCAGATTCATCATCCAGCCCATGGTGAACCCTCGAATAACAATTCATCTTGAAAACGGGATATGTCAAACGTAATACGTCAAGGGCAAAGGCTAGTTTGAAGTTTCGATGTCTCGTGATTCGCCGCGATGGGTTCAATTTGCACTAAGTGGGTGTTATTCGATGTGCCATGTCGAACTCTAGCAAACTGTTCATAAATCAGGCCCAGCAGATACGACATAAAGCTAAATATTCGTAGGCGGGGATAATGAGCGAAACCTGTCAACTATGGCGGAACATTTGTCCTCAGAACATCATTTTTAACGATGGTAAATCTGAAAGCAGACAATAAATATCAAGCGGCTGAAATCTATTTTTTTAGGGGGCAGCCCATCTATCCTGTCCAAACCTATCGCATCTTGGTTTGTGGTGGTGGATTGGAGTTTAGGGGCGCGTCGACATCAAGGGTCACTTTGCGCCCATATTTGGTTTGTCCCTCCCCCATTTCGAAACCGTGGCTAAACCCACAGTCACCAGCACCGGACGCCTCTGTCACCGAATTGTTTCCGGCTCCACATGCCGAGCTGGTTGGTTGGTTGTTGGTTTTACGGCACATCGACCGTTCAGTCATGTAGCGTCGCCAATCTCTCACGCCGATTGGTCGCGGGCGAAGAGTAGCGACAGGTGAGACTCGAACTCACAACCTTTCGAAAGATTGTGAGACGAGCAACTTATCCCTAGACTACTCGTCCCCAACATGCCGAGTTACGGGCACCGTTTGTACTTGTCTTAAGAGTGACGTGACGTCACGCACACTGCACGGCAATTTCGTGCTTGTCGTGACGTCACGCGTGTTGAGCCCCCCGAATGTTTGGGATATGCGCACACCGCACACTCTCACACGGAACGCTTACCGATCCGGCGCTCATCGGCCGTGTTTATTTTACCCCTCACTTCTCAGGTCGCCATATGAGCGATGTCATTGTGAATCGACATCAATTACAACCTGTCATCAAACATTTCACGCTCGGTTTCCCACCCACCACAATGTAACACTGATAAGGTATGCTTGTCCAGATTCAGCACCATGCAGAAGCTGTCGCAAAATCACGGTAGTCGCTCAGGAACAAATCAAGCTCCAGATCCAACTCCGGCCCTCCGCCTCTCCGTCGCTCCTGGACCCCGTCAAGCTCCTGGATTGCCTGCAAAGCCTGCCGGTGCACCAGGATTGCCCGCTCCTGCTCCTGCCGCAGGCTGGTACTGTGGCTGGAAGCAAAGTGATACGTAGGTGTCACGAGTGTGTGCGAGGTGGCACATGTAAATGGGTGACATGCGCTAGTTTAGCAGCAGACATGTATTAAGGCCATCCACAATTAGCTCGTGGCTATTATAGCCTCACGTCATGTACATAAAAAAGAGAGGTCGGCAAAGGTATCATACATTCAGTTAACGTCTACAAGCAGTCATAAAAGTAGACACATAAATAAGGCGCTAAGTCCCTCCACAATCCGGGTTCCTACGCAAGTGACGTTTTAGGTGCGGCCCAAACAGAGGGGATGGGTAGCCGAGTCAGATCGGGCGGCAAGGCATTAGTTTCATGGCCGAGCAGCACAAAATCATGAGTTAATATAAGAGTCGCACACGAGTACGTTGAGTAGATAGTTCAACTACGTGAACATAATTTGATTGTTGCGCCAATGCTCACGTTAATTTTTCAGCCAATTATAAAAAAGTAGCAACACAGCAAATATCTATCTCCAGCCGGATTTACAGCAAACTCGTTTTGGGATCAGACCCACTAGAGGTGTGGCAATTACTGGGACCAAAGAGAAGAAAAGTCAAAACAGTACTTTTGGTGATATCTGCAAACCACTCGTTTGAATCCGTCGCTAGAGATCAGGAGCCGGAGGAACTAGTCAAAGTCTGTGTGTTGTAGCTTCGTCCTCGCACAGCAATACTCCTTGTTCTATCTCAGCCGAGGGTTTTCAGCCGCAATGCTGGTAATTCCAGCACTTCCAGCCGCTATGTGAGATGTTCAACTGGAAAAGGACGCTATGATTTCGCCAACTGAGCCGGCTGTGCTGAACACTCAGGAAAGACTAATTAATCTGGGTCCGAATACTCAACGCGAAGCCGTTCTTGCGCAGTGTGTTCAATCACAATCACACTTTGAATATGATGGCGTACCTGCATGAAGATGTGCGCCATAGATTTTCTACAGGCGTTTAGCAGTGCTGGTAAAGATTCGCCTCGAAAAGGACGCGTCGTTGTTTTCAAGCCAAGTGAACCAAACGTGCGTTAGAAGATGCAGGGCATGTTCAATTTTCAGAAATGAACACCGAGCTCGCCAATATCCTGTGCGCATCGAATTGCTGTTCATCTTGTGTTCGCATTCACGCGCTGCATCACCAATTTTGTAGTTGCAGACCTTTCTGCTAGAGGCGCGTCCGTCGACATGCCCACTTATCTTCCCCTATCAGCGTGCTTTCCGCGCCATTAAAACACTAAGTGCATTCATCATTCATACAGAATTAGGCACGTGCATCTCCACTTTCCGCATGCCTGAAACACCAGCACATCACTGCACACTTGCTGACGTCTTTCGCTTTACTTCACGTGCAAGTTTATCTTGAACTCGCATCCGGGAAGCTCGTGGTTTACCGCAGCGTCCTCCATCATCCGCTGCATCAGGTCAGGGGCGATGGCGGTGTGCAGTTCGCTGACCTCTCATCAGGTCAGGGACGACGACGGTGTGCGGTTCGCTGACCTCCCATCGGGTCAGGGGAGACGGCGGTATGCAGCTCACTGACCTCTCATAGGGTCATGGGTCACGGCGATGTGCGGTTCACTGACCTCTCATCAGGTCAAGGGAGACGACGGTGTACAGCTCGCCGACCGCCGACGCTGCGACACTCGCTGGTCCCACCACGTGGGAAGCCGACCCCGTGTAGATAGACCCCGTCAGCGTCGCTGATGGCCAGCTGAAGGCTGCTTCACATGCCGGTGCACGAGCCGTGTTTTCTGAGTTTCACTGCGTGCTTCAGAGAGCCTGAGAGGCTTGAGGAGGATGATACAGACTCGCGTCCGGTTGCGCCGCCACGTACAGCACGTTGCAACTGCCATCAAGCAGATGCCATACTGCGCGTTGCTTTACGCTGTGATTAGTGGCTGTCCTGTTCGAATTAATTGCAACGGTGGCAACCCTTTCGGTCTCTGGAATCATACTGTTCCTACTTCTCAATTGGACACATGATCTTGTCATCATTTGCCAAAATACTTGCGTTAAAATGCATCTCGATTCAGTCCCTCTCCTCGTCTTCGTCAACCGCTCGGTGGACAAGATGTATTCTCCGCCAGTGCTTTGATTAATCTTTCGTCGGGCATGACCCTATGTAATCTGTGATACTCATTGCCGACAGCGAGGGCAGGCTAAACATCGTGGAGTGTCAAGGACAAGCAAGTTCGATGGCTCCAGAACCGGCCATCCTAAATGCACCACCGCACCGCATCTCTTCCTCATCGGCGCGTGCTAACCCGCGCCGTCTCTCCGGTCAGGGCCCGACACCCCGTCTCCGGTGGGGGGTCAGCAAACCCCAGCTAACTTCCAAGTCGAGAGTTGCGCGGGAACGAGCGGGATGCCATCAGAAACTCTCGGCGAATAGGGTCCAGAAATGTTCCAAGTTATTTTTTTGTTTGTTGATACTTTCGAAACCCAACATGTCTGTTTTTTGCGGAGGAAATCGATGTATCGAACACATTTCACGTCGGCATGTTCGGGTAGTTTAGGTCAGACAATGCAACTTTGACACAATGTAGGCCATGAAAACTCGAAATATACCATGTAAATACCAGTGTTTAAACAGGCTTGGCCTACATTGAACACTTTAAGGTGGCCTGACCCCAGGCCACTTCAGAGGTCAGGCGAATTTTATATTTAACTTTTCTAAGAATATTGTATAAGACCATGCTGCAAGAGCACGACTATTACGAAAGTAGGAAAATTGGCCAAATATTTCCCAAATTGCCGTGACCTCGATCAGTTGACCTGATCTGAAACACAAATCCGAGATGTGCCTTCTGGACGCATTGCACAACTGCACTCATGTTGCAGATTTCATTTTTATACCTCTTCATGTGCATCATTCATGTGTATCGATACTCAAACATATTTGAAGATTGTCCTCTTCGCCCAGAGCTAAGCCAATGATCTCAATGACATGAAGTTAATTTTTTTTTTTTTTTTTTTTTTTTTTTTTTTTTTTTTTTTTTTTTTTTTTTTTTTTTTTTTTTTTTTTTTTTTTTTTTTTTTTTTTTTTTTTTTTTTTTTTTTTTTTTTTTTTTTTTTTTTTTTTTTTTTTTTTTTTTTTTTTTTTTTTTTTTCCCTTAATTTTTTTTTTTTTTTTTTTTTTTTTTTTTTTTTATTTTCTTCTTTTTTTTTTTTTTTTTTTTTTTTTTTTTTTTTTTTTTTTTTTTTTTTTTTTTTTTTTTTTTTTTTTTTGGGCCCCCCCTCCTTTTGGGGCTTTTTTTTTTCTCTTTTTTTTTTTTTTTTTTTTTTTTTTTTTGTTTTTTTTGGGGGTTTCCCGCCCCCCCCCCCGGGGGGGGGGGGGGGGGGGTTTGGGAAGGGTTAACATGTTGAATGGAAACGTACAAACGATCACGGAACAGGTACTGCGAAATTTTGCGACGATCCACATAACCGTTTTCCCGTTGTCGCAGAAACAATTTAGTGTGGGCGAAAAAGGTCCCTGGGTGTTCCGGGCATGCATGACGGCACCCGAAAGGGAATCGCCCAGATCGGATGATTCCCGTTTCCGGTGGCTTTTGGAATTGCGCTTTTTACTTTAGAACCTCTTGCAGAAGCGCGAAAGTGAGTGCAGCAAGTGTGAATCCTGCAATATGTGCATCAATTTTTTTCCGATATGTCGCTGGACAGGATACACGAATTCGTATTCGTTACCGGCTCCAGAAGTGTTCACTCTGCACATGCTCACTAAGTGCAGTGGGTGCAATATCTACTACGTGCCTATGAACGCCTTTTTCTACATATCTACACTTAGCTTCCCGATATCCGAAACAGTTTCTGCTGTCGCTTTCTTTACTGGGTGATGTTTAATGCCTTCGGAGCACTTTCATTTTAATCAAACAAGTCATTATCGTCCAATATACCGGAACAGAGCACGAACTGTGGCAGTACTTGACATGACTACATCGCAGCAACATTGACCACCACCGCGGAAACTGTGGCATACCTGGCAAATATCTTAGTTCCGTTCTGGTAGAACCATATTGCAACAATTGACAGTGCATATCGTGGGCAGTCATGCATTATATATGTTTGCGCTGCTCGACTATAAACCTACAGACAGAAACATGCAAGATGCCTGAGGAAAGCCCAGTGGAATGATCATCTCCAGCTGGACTGAGGTCAGATGTTACTCCGGCTCGAACCCTGTTCGCCTTTACCTCCTTCCGGGAGTGGTAAATCATTAACAAAACGCAAAGCTGCCTGCACTCACCACGTAGCCGCCTTGGGGGTTGCTGGTGGCGTAGATGCAGTTGGTGCCGCCGCCCTGACCGCCACTGCCACCTGTCAACAGACAACGACGAGGTCAGCCACCCTGACACCGGTCATCCAGGGTCATCCAGGATCATCTAGGGTCATCCGGAATCACCCAGTGCCATTCAGAATCATCCGAAATCATCCAGGATCACCCAGGACCAATGAAGGTCATACACGATCCCCAGTGTCATCCAGAATCATCGGCAATCATCGACAATCATCCACAATCATTCAGAATCATCCAGGGTTATCCGGAATCATCCGGAGTCATGCATAGTCATGCATAATATTCCAGGCTCATCCACAGTGAAGGGCGTTAGTCGCGCAATGTCTTGTCTGTGAATATAATCAAACAACTTTGGCAGCTTAGGATTGACCGGCCTGGAGAAGCAGCTCTTCTGACGAGTTGCCAGCTCACGAGACTATCTGTTGCCAGATAGCCAAGGCGTGTACTGCCACCTTGGCTACATTCCGACAGTTCGCCTGCATCCGTCCCGCAGTTGCACAGCGGGGTGCGGGTGTAAATCATGTCAAGGCGAACTGCGAACTCAAACTTCGTTAGGGTGAGACATGCGCACGTGCACGTGCATCCACATGTCGTGCATTCACGTGCACGTGCCATATCGCGCCGCGGTGGACGGCGACAACAGACCGCGCGCCAGTCTCGCCGCTGAATATGCGAGTCGGCGTACGTCTAACATCACAGCCCGCGGGGGACCCCAACAGTCCCACGTCATATGAGTCACGAGGCGCGGCGCGGTGTTCAATGCAACTGCTGGCGTATTGTTCCGCTGCCGCGTGGCCGCCGGCCCCGCCCACACCGCGACACGTGACTGTGCGCTCGGTCACGTGACCACACGGCCAGTCAGGTGGGCGCCGTTCGCCACGGGCAGCAGTGACCTTGACGGCCGGCACGTGATGAATGATGACGCAGCAGACAGAGCACGTAAATGATCTCTGAGGAGTTCCCTGAAGCGGTATCGCGCCGGTGCGCAGGACTGTTGCTTCCAACGCACTCAGCTGGCTGGGTACGATGCTAGAGACAATTTGGAGCGGTGACCGAGACATGCTCGGCACAGGCTTGGCCAGCCCTCTCCTCTCTCAACTCCCCCATCCCCGGCTCTCCACTGATCCACCGCCAAATGGACTATGCGGTGATGTGCAGCCGGTAGCTGACTATGGGACAACGTTGCAGGACGAGCTGTGAGCTGGGTCACGTGACAGGTCGCGGGAGGTCAACGGAACAGTTGTCGCCATTTGACACATGAGGTTTTCACCAGTTGAATGCGCGCATATATGAATATTAAGCAGTGTATTTCCATCAGCGATATTTACGTCATTGAGGGAATGGAAACCAAGCCCTCCCACCAAGGATCATTTGACCTGTCTGGATAGCTTGAGCATAGATGACTGTTGACATTATTTGCGCCAGGAATCCATCGAAAGGGAAGTATGATATTTTTTCCTTCCAATGTAGCCGATGCATTGCGCATGAACCAGCGGTCTTGGGTAGGGTGGTGAATACCACTTGACTAATCTGGTATGGATGTGCACACAATAATATCCATGCACACAAAATCGTATGAATTATGCGCATATTCTTCTTATACCCACAAATGCGTTGTGCGTGCTACTGACATCAGACCGAATGATGTCGCAGTCATTGTAAATTTGCCGCCTTTCGTGGGTCTCGCTACTTGATTGCCGACTTGCACCTTTTGCAATAATGCATTCCCATTTATTCTTGCGCGGGTCTTAATTCCATCTATATATGTTGCACTGTTCGCGTTCATTGCCTTGGTGTTAAGCGCAGGAGGCGGGAGGGTCCGATGCCGAGGTCAATTCAGTAACGCATTCCACGCCATAACAATACTCCCTGCTGCCCCACCTGAACCCACCCGAACCGTTTCCGGGTGACGTAAGCGCACCAGGGCGGCCGGCCGTGGTCGGTGTCACGCCGTCACACCTCACAGCCCCGCCATATGACCCACCCGACTCCGCAAACCGTCGCACATGTGTGACGTCACTTTGTCGCGCTGTCTGCAGCGCTGCCGGAAATCCGGCCGAGCGCTGCATTCATGAGCTGTTGCCGATCCCCCTGTGCGGACCCTGGTGCAGTGCAGTACAGTGCAGTGCAGTGCAGTGGCATGCAGTGCTGACTATCTGCGTCATGCGACTGTTGAACTCCAACGGAAATCAGCTGCACATCTCTTTGTTTTGGCAGCGTGATTGCGGATATTGGCAGCAATGGTTCGTCACTCAGGTGACAATTTATGTCCTGTTGGGGAATGGCTGGTCGATAATTGCGATGCCCGGTGGCAAAGTGAGGACACTGACTTGGGATCGGGGGAGAGGGAGCTTCAGATCGATTTTTGTCCAGGGCCATACGGGAGTATTGCAATTTCCAAGGCCGACCACCCTTGGCTTGAAACTACGCAACATTTTTACTGCTTACAACATTCGCTTATGCGACAAAACATTCCCCCTGATCTTCCGTGAGCGACAAAACTCAACACTCATTGATCTCTGGGGCGGAGGAGAGTTCGGAAAACTCTGCAACGGTTGCAAGAATGCTTAAATTTCACAACTGCATTTCGTGCGAAAAGTCTAGACAGGTGCTTCATGCCGACCAACGACAAGCCGCGCGCCATTGGAGACAAAACAGCCGACCGATGGGCTGCAAGAGGCGCGCCATTGGAGACGAAGCAGCCGACCGACGGCAAGAGGCGCGCCATTGGAGACGAAGCAGCCGACCGACGGCAAGAGGCGCGCCATTGGAGACAAAGCAGCCGACCGACGGCAAGAGGCGCGCCATTGGAGACAAAGCGGCCAACCGACGGTAGGCGGCGCGCCATTGGAGACGAAGCAGCCGACCGACGAAGGGCGCGCCATTGAACAAAGCAGCCGACCGACGGCAAGAGGCGCGCCATTGGAGACGAAGCAGCCGACCGACGGTAGGCGGCGCGCCATTGGAGACGAAGCAGCCGACCGAACATCTCGCCACGCCGGAACGTGCAAGGCACGATGGAGAGAGCAGATGTCTACCACGCCGTTGGACCGCAGGTGTGTACGGGTTGGCATGACGACGGGATAGGGGGCGAAAGGTCACCGCGGTACGACCGTCCACCAACAGAAATACCCTAGGGCACATTCACTGGACAGACTCTGGGGCGGCGGCACAACAGGCTACTGAGCCGATGCCGGCCGCATACGCGCCAAGCACAACCATCCCGTGTGCCGTCACACACTTCGTCAGCTGGGCGGCAGATCCTGAGAACGCTGGATGTGGCTGGCGATGCCGGCAAGCAGCTGGCCAGGCCGGCTGCCCCCCCCCAACCCCACAGTCATCTGACCTGGCCCACCCTACACATGGCACATTTGCTTCGGATATTTTCGCTAAGATATATTAAAACAATGTATCACAAACGATTGGTGGTTGGGAAAGATTAAGAACAATCCCATACACTCGCCTCTCATTTCTACTCGTATGGATGGGTGCAACGATTAAGAGACACATGTTTACATACCATTCAGCCACGCACATGCACGATTAAGATTCAACACCTTACATTAAGACAAACACCTCCAATCAGCCACCAAGTAGGAAATGTATGGATTAAGGCGTTGACAACATGGAATTTGACGTGCTGCTACCACCGCCAGCGGTCAGCTGTCTCCTGCTCTTCCTTCGAATGAGACCGGCGAATCTGATGCTTTAACCACTGGCTGCTGACAGCCTGGCATGCTGTCGATTATGCTGGCCTAACCTCGTAGTTCATCGAACGTTTATCCGCATCCAAGGCGCAGTGCTAACGAGTGAGGGCCATGCGGCATAGCGGAGGTATCCCGCAAATTACCAGTGCATGCTTCGAACAAAAGTATCACATGAGATAGCAACTAAGAAGCATAAGCAGCACTCCCCGACGGCTTTCTGTTCCTTCCGAGCGGTTTGGACAATGGTGCGGTCAATGAGAACGGCAGCCGGAGGCAGCTCGGCACTGGTTCGACCCGCAGCGGGCTAGTGGCCACACGTGACACGGTGTTAGCGACATATCAACAGTGACTGAGAGCATCAGTAGGGCACCGAGGAGGACATTGTGGGGCACTTGTAGGGCACCGGTACAGCTCGCAGCGGGCTAGTGGCCACACGTGACACGGTGTTAGCGACATATCAACAGTGACTGAGAGCATCAGTAGGGCACCGAGGGGACATTGTGGGGCACTTGTAGGGCACCGGTACAGCTCGCAGCGGGCTAGTGGCCACGTGTGGCGCAATGTTAGCGACATATCAACAGTGACTGAGAGCATCAGTAGGGCACCGAGAGGACATTGTGGGGCACTTGTAGGGCACCGGTACAGCTCGCAGCGGGCTAGTGGCCACGTGTGGCGCAATGTTAGCGACATATCAACAGTGACTGAGAGCATCAGTAGGGCACCGAGAGGACACTGTGGGGCACTTGTCGGGCACCGGTACAGCCCGCAGCGGGCTAGTGGCCACGTGTGGCGCAATGTTAGCGACAAAACAGTGAATGAGAGCATCAGTAGGGCACCAAGAGAACAACGGTAGGACATGTAGGGCACCGGCAGGACATTGTAGGGCACCGGCATGATATTGTAGGATATGTAGGGAAACGGCGGGCATTGTAGGTCACCAGTATGGCATTGTATGGCACCGGCAGGGTATTGTAGGGCTGAGGTAGGACACTGGTAGGGCGGCTACACAACCTTCGCATCAGCACATGGGTCCGATGCTCAGCACGCAGTAATTACCTCGGACTTCACTGCCGTAATTACAACTGATCGCGGCTAGCATTGCATGCTTGATATATGATATGAGGAGGGTAGGAAGTCCGTATCTTTCACTGTGATTAAATGGCAGCTTGAACTTCAAATATAAAATACACTTAGATGTTCAAAGGTACTAGAAACATCACTGGATACTATTCTCTTACGGGTCGTTGTCACTTCAAGCTTTCAATTTTGTGTCTATTTATACATTTAGTATAGCTTAGCTTCGGGCGCACATTTAATCACAGGATCAAATGGACATGCTCGTTTTAACCATATCATTCACATGGCGTTTTATGTGGAATTGTTGCATTTGAATATAAACCTTGTATGCTAGAAATACGGTCCTGAAGTAATGCAGTGCCTAAAAGACTAGCCACAGCAAATGTAGCACTTTTTGCCAATGTCGCTCGAGCTCCGATTACGAGGCGATCTGAAATACCACTGTCTTTGGAATTTCTGAGTTTAATCGCGTGCAATTAGAGTACGTAACAGCTGGCGATTTCACGTAGCTGCTCTCACCGAATGATCCGCCGCCGGGCTGGCCTGGCTGGCCGGGCTGGCCGGGCTGGCACAACACCCCGGTGCCGAATCCTGTCCCGCTGCTGGCCGCGGCCACGCCTCCGCCCGGCCCCCCGGGGGCCCCCGGCTGGCCGGGGCCGCCGCCGAAGCCGCCGGAGCCGCCAGTGCCGCCGAACGCCGGTTGCTGGCCGGCCGGCACTAGGGGAGGGCCGCCCCCAGGTCCGCCCCAGCCGCCTCCGCTTCCGCCGCCGTTACCGCCGCTTCCGCCCCAGCCGCCGCCGCCGTTTCCGCCCCAGCCGCCGCCACCGTTTCCACCCCAGCTGCCACCTCCGCTTCCGCCAAAGCCACTTCCGCCGCCTCCGCCACCTCCACCACCGCCGCCGCCGCCGCCACCGCCGCCGAAGCCTGAGGAGAATATTCATGTAAAACTTATCCACTCCGCCTCGTAGAAATAATACGGCATTGCTAACGCCCAAGCAGCAATCAGTATGCCTCGTATGCTGTATATGCACCCTGTAAGGGCAAAAGCCGACCAGAAGTGACTCCCAGTGTACGATCACAAGTGAATAACCTGTGATGCAAGCATGCGCGGGCAAACCGGAACGCCACCTTAACCTGAATCGAATTGAACCAAATAACTATTTTCGGCCCAGAACTGTCACGGTGGGCGGACGTTGCCAGTGCTCGTGAGTGGAACGAACCGACTGACTGTGCATCAGGGAGTATCTTGCTGAGTGCATGAGTGAATGCAGTTGTCTATATCTTGCTGCTGTAGTGCGGCAGTATATGTCTAGTACTGTAGTAGCTGGTGGTGGACAACTGAAATTTACTTTTTCTAAAAATATAAACCAGCCTGATCAAAACATAATTTTGTGTCTGATCCTAGACAGGCTGTGTCAAAGCAAGGTATTCCAATTTAAATCTATGAACTATTAGTAAATCTTTAGGGGCTAAGCAGATTCAAAGCCCAACATTATTACAGTGGGAAGTTACTGACTGAAACCTGAATAGGATGTCTGAACAGGGAAGTTTTGAGTTCCTCAAACAGTTGGTGGAAAAGCAACAAGCCAGAATTGATAAATTGGAAGGCATGGTCAAGTCAGCAAAGAAGCAAGCTGAAGTGGCTGAAAACTACACCCATCAGGATTGCTTCACCCTCAAGGGGAAATTGTCCTCCAGACCCGGAAAAAAATTTGTGAGAGGAAGTTATGCACCTTATTTTCTTTCATACAGGCATTCAGTTTTCTTCTTGGTACATACACACTGCTCACTGGCTAGGAAAAAGACAGCATTATCATTAGATTCTACAACAAAGAAGTAAGGGATGCAATATGCAGGAATAGGGTACCAAAAGATCTCTCAAAAGGGGCTTGTTCATTCATGAATCTCACCCAAGACAAGATGGCAATTGTTTCAAAGTGTGTAAAACTGAGATGTGAGGGCAAGTTAGCCACCTGAAGACATGAACAGCATCTTGATTTGGAATGCCATATCTGAGAAAGACATCCAGCAATCACAAAAGGAAAAAATCAGTCCTCTGCTGAGATGGAGAAATTAACAACATCCACATCAACAGAGGTGACACCTAAGGTAAATTATGAGGCCCAGGCAAATCTGATGAATGTTAGAAATGATGTAATTGAGTCAACTGATGCCAAATAAACAAGGGAGGAACAAAATGTTGTGACAGCCACAGGAGAGGGAATGGTTGCTGATTTGGGAAGCTTGTGACAGACATGCATGAACATCTAGAAACAAACAAAAACAAGCAAAAAAGCAAAGGGAGTTTCCAGTAAAAATATTTCATGCTCACTCATCATTCCACTTGCACCAGCAATACTCAGATTCACCTGCTTCAACTTAAAATCAATCCTCCAGGAGAATGCCTAGCCAGAGGCAAATATAGGAACAAAAAGTAAGAATAAGTGGCAGTTATGACAACAATGCTCAAATATTAGTATTATTGCTCAGAGTACTTGAGTTTAGACAAAGTCTATAGTGATTGGCATCTTAGGTAACTAGGTTGGATGGGGACATTGGATTATGGATATAATTCCTGAATCTGTATTCCATTATATATATATATGTGTATATATACCCAGGTACCTACCTACCTGCCTATTGCAGGCCTTCCTAGGTGAACAATTAGTTATAGAAACCAAAATAATTACATCGGAGTAGGTAGGTAGGCAGGCAGGTACCTGGGTAGATACCTACCTACTACCTATCTACATGATTTGAACAGAAATCTAAGCAGCAGTTACACTGAATAAATACAATACATTAGTATAATCAACTGTTGCTTCTAAATATAATTTATAGTCATACAAATACAGCTGGCTACTTTTATAACATAGGTACCCATTGGCATCAGATGTAAGCAGCCTCCCCTCCCCCTGGGGAAACTATGGGTCTGTTCCGGCGACCTCATCCGGAATTGGTTGAGCCGGGACCCTCCAATTTCGTTTGGCAACCGGTGACGTCACATGGGCTTGCCACTTGCCCAGTCTCAAAGGATCTCAAGCGAAACTTCTATGTTTTCCAAACGACATTTCCGATCTTAAATACCATCAAAATTGGATAAAATCGAACTCATTTGAAAGCTTTAAGAGTCTTCCCAACAAATATGAGCCGCATTTTTCCTAACACTAGAAATTTTCGCTTGGGCCAACGCTGACTGCATTCATGTCCAGCCCCGCAGGAATCGCGCGGTGCCACGGGTAGAAGCAGTATGATGAGACAGGCCAACTGAAGATCACGGCTGGGAAGGAAGGATAGGAGCAAGTAAGATATAACTATTGCAAAATAATTAATCCCCACTCGGTGCAGGGGCGTTAACAAGGATGGGGCCCTGGGGGCGTGTTCCTCGCGTGGAAAGGTGGTACCTCTCCGGCCAGAGAAAGGCGCCAACATTACATTTAGGCTGCCGGCGGAGATACCGATACTGGATGGAATATCACGCCCTTTGCACTCATGAGTAGATACGGAACCTGCAGCTGGTTTTCAGGATTGTTTTCCATTTTTGTATTCATGTACGTATAGACCAGGGGTGTTTTTAATATATATATATATATATATATATATATTTTATATATATGTGAGAGGCAAGTGGCCCCTCAGTGTTGGCTCTGTCCTCTAATAATTTACACTTTTAACATGAACATGGAGGATGCGCTTCATCGATGTAGGGCTTCCCATTAACTCCTTGTATTTTTCACCTGAATAATCTATAGTATAATAATGAACAATGATAATAACTATCATCATTATTATACACACACAAATAAATATATATATATATATATATATATAAAATACTATATATATAAAATGAAATATACCTATATCATTGAATTTCATACATTTGATTGATACTTCGGAATGATAGCGATATTATTTATATATATATATATATATATATATATATATATATATGAAAACTTGCTGGCAATTTAGGAAGCATTTGAACCGGAGGTAGAGGTAAAACTCCACTGAGTTCCGAACGATGGTGATAGGTTTGGAACCTTGCAGCACTAAATTAAGTTGTTCATACCCATCTTGGCATAAAATAATAATGGGTACTTATGAAAAATACTGGTCGAAATCCGGCAACTTTTTGCATAAGTGTTGCTTTAACCACCTCGAAATCCGTTTGCCCCCGTATCCCGCATGTAAATATTAGGTGTGTCACTGCCCAAGTTACTCTATCTGGGATGTGTGAACTTTGAGTCTTAACCCGTCCCGTCTCGGGGGGTATTCAACCGCCCCCCCCCCTCCTAGGTTTTTTCGCGGATAGCGGACGAACGGCGCACGGCAGCATGCCCAAATTTGGCATACCTTTTCCCACATAAATTTGACATGTTGATTCAAAATTTGGAGGTGAGATCATCTAGGGTCAACGAGTTAGTCAAGGTCAAGTGAGGTCACCTCCAAAAAGCTTCAACCAGTCGTCACGCTTTAACGGATACAGATATTTTAATGAAACTTTCGGCTTTTGCTTATCTTTAGGGGTGCAACAAAACATACGGGTGGAATGTTTCATTTTTTTTTTGTTTTTGACTACATATGAATTTTGCATATTTGCCAATTGCAGTTCAAATATAATATTCTGGCTAAAGAAAGCATATTTGATGTGGGAAAGTTGACTTCCAACAACGGTTCCCTGTCCGCTCTACCCATTGGAAAAGGAAAATGAAAGAAAAATTAAAAACTCAAAATTTCGAAATAAAAAAATTGGTGGCCCTGGTCGATTCCGCTGTCCTTTTTTCATTCCAAATAATTTGTTTTCTCATATATCCCCAAAATCCCCAAAATGAACGCACGCACGTACGCTCGCACGCACGCACGCACGCACGCACGCACGCACGCACGCACGCACGCACGCACGCACGCACGCACGCACGCACGCACGCACGCACGCACGCACGCACGCACGCACGCACGCACGCACGCACGCACGCACGCACGCACGCACGCACGCACGCACGCACGCACGCATGCACGCACGCACGTACGCTCACCGGTTTGCACGTAATTCTGGAAAATCCTCCCGGATTCCAGGCTGGCCAGTCTGCCTGGTCTGCAACTGGGCGTTCGGCGGGGAAGGGGGGCACTCACCTCCATTCTGGGCGGCCGCCACCGCCAGGAGCGACGCTGCAACGATGCAAAGCTTCATGCTGGTGTGCACAGGAACGTGGAGTCGAGGCTGTTAAATAGCGCCGGCCCCCCGCCCGGGATCACGTGACGCAGTTGGGCTCGGTGCACGGTGGTGTCTGGCGCCCCCCGCTCGGGGTACCCCCGATGTATGTGCTTTCCACCTGCTAGATTAGTAAATGTGTAAACCATCGCAGTCTATTCCGCCGCGAGTCGCTGGTAATGGTTCGCAGTCGATGGCTCGTTCTCAGCGTTCGGCTGAGCAGTGGGGCTCTGGGGAACATGGGGCACGGCGACTCCTCTCCCAACACCCATGGGCGAAGGGTGACAATCTTGATGTCTGGGTAGCAGGTCGTGCATTCAGATGTAGACTCCAATTTTGTTTTGCACAGCGGTTGACACTAGGTATGATGCTTAATGCTCAGAGTATTCGATCCAAATTTGATGAGTTCAAGTGTTATGTTGCTGAGGAGGAACCAGATTTTGTTTGCATTACGGAAGCAGTGAGGGGTATTTTGGAGATAACTTGTAGGACTATGAGATCCAGGGATACCATATGTGTTCGTGCAATAGGGGTCCAGCAGTGAAAGAGGGTGGTGCAATGCTCTATGTGAATAGCTTATTCAGTTCTCAAAAAGTAGCAGGTGGGGAGAGAAATGTGTCTGTGGAGTCCATCTTGCTTGATGTCGCTGTGGGAAAAGGCAACAGCAATAAACAGAGGATAGGATCTTTCTACTGATCAGGAACCCTGCCATATTTTCAGCAACTGGAGCTTGATAAGGTGATTTGGGAGAAAAATCAGTAGAAACTTTCAGAGGAAGTGCCTTATTCTTGGTGACTTTAATCTAAAAGGATATGAAGATGTTGATGTTGGCTCCCCATCATGCAAAATGTTTAGGAAATGCCTTGAAGAGGACCTGTTCTTACACCAGTTTGTATCGGAACCTACCAGGCATGGCTCATTCTTGGACCTTGTATTCTCGGATTTAAGTGACTTAGTTCAAGACTTGACTGTAGGAGAAACTCTGAGAAGAAGTGACCATAACATAGTTAGATTCAAGGCACATGTAGTGGGAACTATTAAGGATAATTAGGTAAAGGTTCCTAATTTCAACAGAGCAGACTTTGACTGCATGAGAGCGGCTTTAAGTGTCATCAGATGGGAACAAGAATTCTTCAAATTATATGGCTGTGAAAAGTGGGAAAAGTTCAAATCTTACTTGAAAGAAATTCAGATTAGATATGTCCCCCAAAAGGAAAGGCGCAAAAGAACGGTAGGAAAGCCAGCATGGCTTACACCAGACTAGATAAAAGCAATTAAGGCTAAGAAAGCTGCATTTAGAGTGTTTATGGAAGCTTCAAATATCGTCGTACCGAAAAGCTAGAGACAATGTGAAGAAAAAAACCAGAGCAGCAAAGCGAGCAAAATAATTGGATTTGGCTAGGAACTGTAATGGGGACGGCAAAAAGTGCTTTAGTTTCTACAAGCTGAGTAAAGTTTCTAGCAGAATTGGTCCACTGGAAGTAAATGGAACTATATTGGGTGAGGATAGTGAGATCGTTGAGGAGCTGAGCAAGCAGTTTAAATCAATGTTTACATCGGAAGATATGACCAATCTGCCGACCGTACACCATAATTCAGTCATGTGTGATCGGATACACGATTTTGATTTCATTGATAGTGATGTTGTTTTCAATCATATCAGGAAAATAAAGCCAAATAAGGAAGGAGGACCTGATGAAATTTGTGCTAGGGTATTGCGGGAAGCTGAAAAGGAACTGGCATTTCCACTTAGTATAGTATTTGTTAGATCAGTTTCACAAAATGAAATTCCAACAGATTGGAAAAGGGCAAAGGTAGTTCCTATTTTCAAGAAGGGAGATACAGGGAAAGTTGAAAACTATATGCAAGTAAGTCTCAAATCCGTAGCCTGCAAGGTACTCGAATCAATTATCAAGGATAGAATAGTTAGTTATCTGGAAGGAAACGGATTGATTCAAAATGCTCAACATGAGTTTAGAAAAGGACGATAGTGTCTCACAAATCTCTTAGACTTTTTGAACTTGGCTACATAACACTTTGATCAGGGAAATCAGGTCGATGTAGCATATCTTGACTTTAGTAAGGCCTTTGACAAGGTACCCCATACACGGTCAATGATGCAGCTTCAGGTCCATGGTATTGCAGGTAGCATCTTAAAATGGATAGAGTTATGGCTTTCAGATAGACAGCAAAGAGTGATGCTAAATGGTATAAAGTCATCATGGCAAAATGTTCTTAGTGAAGTCCCCTAGGGGTCAGTACTGGGGCCACTACTGTTCATTATATTTGTAAATAACATTGAAAGTGGCCTAAGCAGTAAGGTTTTGAAATTTGCGGATGATTTGAAGTTCTTTAGGGCAATAACAGGTTATAATGAGCATATCTCGCTGCAGAAAGACTTAGAAGGAGTTGTGAGGTGGTTCGAAGAATGACAAATGAAATTTAATTTTGATAAGTGCAAAATCATGCATATAAGTAGGCAGCATATGAAGGCTCCATACTTTATGGGTAGCCAAGTACTATCAGTAACTCAACAGAAGAAGTATTTAGGTGTTATTCTAAACACAAAATTGGGGGCATCAGAACAGACCAAGGAAGCCAGGAAGAAGGCACTGCGAATGCTTGGGGCAATAAATAGGAATATATCATACAGAAGTGAGGAAGTCATCAGGAAGCTTTACCGTGCATATGTCAGGCCACATTTGGAATATTGCATCCGAGCTTGGTCTTCTAGCTATGAAAAAGCTTGTTGGCTTTTAGAGAGAGTACAAAAGAGGGCTACAAAAATGGTTAATGGTATACGCAACCTGGCATATGAGGAAAGATTGAAGAAATTGAATATGTTTTCACTTAGATATAGAAGGCTGAGAGGAGATCTCATCGATGTTGTCCATGGCGTGGAGTAGGAATATCTTCTGGAAATATTTGAATTTAACAGAAATGATGCAATTAGAGGTCATTAATTCAAAGTTGAAGTTAACCACAGCAGGACAAGGCTAATACAAGTTGTATTCACCAACAGGGTAGTAGAACACCGGAACCAACTTCCAGAAACCATTGTCAGTAGCAGCACATTGAACATCTTTAAAAACAGCATAGACAATCGTTATAAGTATAGAGGGCTTGCTTTTCAGTATTCCAGGGAGGGCTGATCAACGGATTTGGTGGACAACTGGTTGAGTTTTCAGAGAGCAACCAAGAAGACTTGTGGCTCATAGTTGCACTAATCTTTTATGTCTTTATGTCTTGATGTCTTTATATATATATATATATATATATACATATATCGCTTTATATATATTTATATTTATATATATATATATATATATTTATATTTTTAAAATAAAAACCATCGCCATGGATGGCCATGGACATCTCTTAATGATCCCTAACACAATTTCTTGTTCATACATGCTCATTCAAAACAGCCAATGGTGTAGCCAGGATCTTAAGTTTAGGTGGATGCCATTTGCTCTTTGTAACTGGTCCTTAGCAGTCGGTGCTGCAACTAAGCATAGTTTTGTCCTTCTTGCATCATACCAATACTTACCATGGTGTTTTTGACCAGAAGCGTTCCTAAATATTGACAATAGGGAGGAACCTGATCCCTGAATGGGAAGACTACTGAAATAATTGCCCATTATAATGTTTTCCGGTTCCGCCACTGCGTGTCTTTTGTTTCGACCGTTCATACTGACTGCACGTCTCCCTCTCCCTGTTCCGCCCTTGGCAAATTGTCACCCTCATAACGAAAAGCTGAGCGGGAAGACCAAGACAAGAAGGTCATGACGCAGCGTGCTTCATAAATACTTGTGAACTTGTCATTTGGTCATTCCATTAAGATCGTCAATCTGGAAAGATGAGCATAAACATCCTCAAGAATATGCCCCATCTTTTCATGCATTTTTACGCTGTAGCACATTGCACATTTTCATCCAAACTGTTTATTGAACCATGCTAATGCACAATGGATTTAATTAATGCACCATGGTGTCCTTCAACTAGTGGCTCAAAACACAATCTCGTCTGAGGAACGGTGCAGTAGGCAACGGGGTGAAAAAGCCTTAGCTCCGCCTCTAACGGTCAAGAACTAGACATATGTACTAATCTCTGATCGCTTTTCGTAGGACGAAGTAAGGTTGAGCTAATATATTAATTACTGACAGTTTGATGACCCAAACACTGATGTGGAATGACAGGAATGGTAGGTAGACTTCTGATTTTTTTCTTAACAGGACCAAGCCTTTTCCATCAGTCGTATTGCACGCTTATAGTATTGCGATACATAATGGTATGTTTAAATTTGTGTAACATACGGGAACAAATATTTACAGCAGTTGCCGTATGCCAACCTCATAGCAGTTGTGGTTAGTGGTGACGCTCCTTAAGGTCAAAGAGAAAAGAGCTATTTTTGACTTTTTGAAACAAAACAAGGTAAGTTATTGCTTAAATTCTACGTGATGTGCGTTTCTTTAGTCATTAAAGAACTAAGCTCGTGATACATTACCCGCTGAGATTCCGGCGTCTTTTCCACACCGCCCTCGGGTGTTTCCGCGACAGATAAAAGTGGCGGACCCACAGCGCCGATATATGTTCAGGTCATGTCAGGTCACTCACCTAGTTCAGACCAAAGAAGATCGCCTTCAAAATTGTTTCGGAATCGATTATTAATAGAGATACAAAACTTCGAGTTAAACTTTCTACGTGAGTGAAATTTTTTTTCGTGTCTACAAAACGAACATCTCAGATTCCTCTTCATGATCAAGTCAGAGACACGAAGTCACGACCCATTTTGGACCAATTTTAACATTTCATGGTATTATTGTTTTTGTTTTTTTTAATGTCCGCCACCCAAGTGACCAGGAGCGTCCCCTCCCTTACCCAACGACTGCAAGCACCTCACATTCACACCATAAAATAAACAGTAAAGTCGGGGCACTCCCAGCTAAGAGATGGAAAACAAATAAACAAGCATACAAAGCACCGGGTTTTAGATAAACATAACTAATGATAACGAATGCTGTTAGTAGTCATATCCAAAGGAGGCATATGACTGACCCTGGATCCATCCCAGCAAGAAATTAGGGTCTAAACTGTAGTGTTAGCAGCTGGTTTGCGGCGAGATGGTAGTGAGCCCTCCTGATTTGTAATGATTTTGTTTTAACTTTGGCTCCTCCCACAACTCCATCCGGCTAAGCATGGACTTGTTGCTGGGTGGAATGTGGAAGGAACCAGTGGTTGGGTGTTTTAAACTTTATATATAGTTAAGTTCAAACACACAAACACACACACACACACACACACACACACACACACACACACACACACACACACATATATATATATACATATACACACAGGCGCACATACACACACATAATCACATGACAACACAGCACATGCATACACACACACACGCACACACACACACACACACACACACACACACACACACACATACACATATATATTCACATACCAGCATCCCTGTACAAACATACACACACACAGAAACACTTTATCTGCTAAGTACTTTAATATCTGCTCAAGAAGTATGTCTTGATGTGATTTTTGAGAACAGTCTTTGAATTTCGTATCTGAATACAGAAAATGCTTTGCTATGTTGGAATTAAAAGGCTTGGATCCAAAATATTCAATGGTGAAGAGACGATAATTTTTGTTTGATTACCTGTGCTGGAAGTGGTTTTGTAATCTTGTGGAAAATTGGATATCAAGCAATTCTGTGAAAAGTGGTGTGATAGAATAAGGTAGCTGATGATAAATTATTTTTTGTATAATAAACAACATTTGAAGTTTTGCTAGATCTTGGACTTTCAAAATTTGTATTTCTTAAAGATAGGGTTTGCACTCTGGGGGAATACACCCTCAATATTATGCATCATTCTTTTCTGAAGTAACATAATCGTTGTGTGTCTGATTAGCATAGTTGTACCCCAGAGAAAACAGCAATAATTTATATATGAAAGAAATAATGCATTATATAATTATAGGGGTTATTTTTTCCTAGGATATATTTCATTTTTTATATCATTCCTACATTGCGACTTATTATCTTTCAGACACCGCTAGTATGGGATGCAAATTTCAATTTTTCATGTATGAATACGCCAAGGTATTTTATCGGATTTTGATGTAAAATACAAGTCCCGTTAAATTCAATCTGGATAAAAATATATGTTTTTGATTGTCATATTGCTGGTATACAGCTTTGCATTCATTTAATGACAAAACATTTGAATGTAGCCATTGCAACATTTTTGGCAAGGAATTTGTGATCTTGTGATGAAGCTCTGTGCAGTCAGTGCTTTTGAGAAGAAAAAAAATTGCAATTTAATCAGCATATAGACATGTCTCACATTCTACATGTACATTTACAATATCATTTATAGATATTATGAAGAGTAAGGGGCCTAAAATTGAGCCTTGCGGCACAACCATTTCAATTTTTTATGAAAGTAGAGGTACTCCAGTACTAGAGGTACTGGAGGTAGAGGCATTTATTGTAGCAGCTTGTGTTGTTCTTGATAAATATGACTGTATTATTTTCATTGCTTTTCCCTTTACACCATATTTTTCCATTTTTGCACACAGTATTTCTTTGTCAACGGTACCAAACGCCTTTCTCAAGTGAAGGTAAATTCCTACAACACATTTATTATTTTCAAATCCTTTAGTGGTCAGGCTCTGTATTACGAGTAGAGGCATGTATGTGGACCTATCTTTTCTTAAACCAAATTGTTATGCTGGCCCTTCTGACTGAATGTGGACCCTGGTATGCATGCAGAAGTATCATGAGAAGTTCTTTATTCAATTTGCTTGGCCTCCGTCAAGTGACCAACCTGAAGCCAGGTCAAGATAAAGTGCACTAAGTGGTCAAAACCTATTTAGACACAAATGTGCTTATGGTTTGTTTCCAGGCTTCATGGCCTAATTAGCATCAGATCTGAATTACACAACTAACTTGTCAAGTATAATAATTGCTATAGATCATCGTGAAGGTCAAGGTCATCCTCGGTCAATCATAGGTCAATTTTTTCATGTTACTACACTTGAAAATATATTGGAGTGAAGATTACTTACTACTCAATTACAATTTTGCAGTGCTTACAACATGTTTGTTCTGAATTTTTGCTTCCCCTAGCTTGCCCCTCCCTCCCCCCGCGAGATGAAAAGAGAAAGGTATATGTGTTGTTTGAGTGAGTCACCTTTACTGCAGGGGCTTCCGGAAGGAATTCCTTTGAGGGCTGTTGCTTCCTGACTTACCTAATGCTGTGCAGTGCTTACCTGAACCCCAAATATATATCTACGTAATTCTTGAATGTCATATTCATGTCAAACGAACAGTGAACGGCAGGTCTGCGTGGTGTTATCCTGACTGCGCCACTGCTGGTAGGGGTGTGTGGTGTTATCCTGGCTGCGCCACTGCTGGTAGGGGTGTGTGGTGTTATCCTGACTGCGCCACTGCTGGTAGGGATGTGTGGTGTTATCCTGGCTGAACCTCTGACGGTAAGTGTGTGCTATGGTACTCTGGTTACGCCACTGCTGGTCAGGGTGTGTTATGGTATTCTGGCTACGCCACTGACGGTAAGTATGTGTTATGTTATCCTGGCTGAACCTCTGACGGTAAGGGTGTGTGGTGTTATCCTGGCTGAACCTCTGACGGTAAGGGTGTGGTGTTATCCTGGCTGAACCTCTGACGGTAAGGGCGTGTGGTGTTATCCTGGCTGAACCTCTGACGGTAAGGGTGTGTGGTGTTATCCTGGCTGAACCTCTGACGGTAAGGGTGTGTGGTGTTATCCTGGCTGAACCTCTGACGGTAAGGGCGTGTGGTGTTATCCTGGCTGAACCTCTGACGGTAAGGGTGTGTGGTGTTATCCTGGCTGAACCTCTGACGGTAAGGGTGTGGTGTTATCCTGGCTGAACCTCTGACGGTAACAGTGTGTAATGTTATCCTGGCTGAACCTCTGACGGTAAGGGCGTGTGGTGTTATCCTGGCTGAACCTCTGACGGTAAGGGTGTGTGGTGTTATCCTGGCTGAACCTCTGACGGTAAGGGCGTGTGGTGTTATCCTGACTGAACCTCTGACGGTAAGGGCGTGTGGTGTTATCCTGGCTGAACCTCTGACGGTAAGGGCGTGTGGTGTTATCCTGGCTGAACCTCTGACGGTAAGGGCGTGTGGTGTTATCCTGACTGAACCTCTGACGGTAAGGGCGTATGGTGTTATCCTGACTGAACCTCTGACGGTAAGGGCGGGTGGTGGGGTGTCCTGACTGCGCCACTGGCGGTAAGAGTGCGTGATGCTCTCCTGGCTGAACCTCTGGCGACGAGGGTGTGTTGTAACTGCACCGCCAGACTCCGCTCCGGTTTAAGACGGCGCCTGGCCTTTCCAGCCGCATGTTCGCAGGATGTTCTGCAAGCCTCCGCCCGGTGAATCCCCGGCGCCCTCTGGTCGCCTAATCCAGCCGGTAAACCCATCCCTCCGAACTGGTTAGGCGGCCAGCATGTGGGGCTGCGTGTCGGCAGATCTCGCGCGACGGCACCGGCAGCGGCACCTGCACGGGTGGCGACCGGTCTCCTGGAATTGATTTGTCGTCGGATTCCCGGCAGCGGGCGATGACGTAAAAACCCGCAGCGACGCCTGTGCAATTGGGCAATGCGGTCGGGAAAAAGTTGCGTGCGATAGACTATGGTAGCAAGTGATCTCGCATTTGCTGCAGCAAGAATGTGATGGCATGATGTCGGAACTCGAGTACGGTGAGCGAATGAAAAGTTACTACAGGTGTATGTTGTGAAGATTAGTGGGCTTTAGAATATTGATTTGGAGGACAAAACACGGTCCTGTCCTACATGTCCCTCTCCACGAAATTTCGTAATTCCCGGGTGTTGGTGACGACCGACCCCCAGAATACTCCAACATGTGAGTGGACTCCAATGCGCTTGCGTCATCACTCTGGATACGGCTAGAAAAGTAGGTTCATCACTTTAAACACGACTAGAAAAGTAGGCTAATCATTTGGAATAAATATTATTTTTTGTAGAAGAACGTTTCTGAATATGATTCAGATGAGAATGATATATGATATGATATGATATATGATATGATATGATATATGATATGATATGATATATGATATGATATGATATATGATATGATATGATATATGATATGATAATATATGATATGATTCAGATTCAGATGAATACGATATAGTGAGAATGTGAGTGGATGTGAATGATTTTTTAAAAACCCGAGTGTCCCTTTTGTCCCAGCCATTCACAATCCAAGAGATAAATTTGCTTAGGCGAGCACACCGTCATGCTTGAGTACGTCACAGGGGATGAACTCTTTGTGGCATGGGGACAAATGGGGAGCTTCCAGTGTAATATCAGGCTCAATGTATGATGCGTCCAGGGGTTTCAAGACTTTTCTAGTGGCTTTTGATAGTCCCCATCCATCGCTTCTCCTATTCTGTATCACCATGCCTGTTTCTCTGTCTTGATTATGTCATAAGTAATGTTGACTGACCTTTGCTTGCTTCTCTGCTAGAACTGCGAAATGATAAGCGCTGCATAACCTTAATGACCATAAATGGCGTGGTCTTCACGTTTTTGTAGGGGATATCACAGTTCCCGCGCCCATCCATGAACATTGAAGTCCATATATTTCAGTATGCTATTGCAGAATACCAGAGATGATGTGGATGCTGACTCAGAGGTCATTCATCCCTGATCCATAGCGGGGAGCAGCCCTTTACTTCCTGGAGTATGAGCATGTCTACTGACCCGACAGGGGAGAAACCCTCCACTTGCCTAGAGTAGGGACATGTCTTCTGATAAAGACTAAGCGCCGTTTTTTCTTCTTGGGAGAGGGACGTGTTTTGAGTTGTAGATATGTTGAGAACGCACTTGCTTTGCCTTATTATTTTCTTGCTGAACATATTTTTACTCCAACAATGCAGTTTTGTGGATAACATCTTTGAGGCACTACATAACAATGTAGTCGAGCTGTTTCCTCCAAAGCCATCTATGGCGGACAGCGATGTAGCCACTGGGATAGTGTATCCTATCCCAATATCCCAATGGGATAGTACATAGAAAAGGAAGTGCAAAGAGGTTCTCTGCTATGCAACGAAAGAAAAACTCAGCTGGCCATAACGCCATTGAGGGCCAGCACAATTTTCGTCTATCTAAAAAGATATGGTAAGCCTCCAAAGGTCGCACAACGCCTTGAAATCCATACCGGGGCACACAAATATCGGGTCGGGGCCCAAGAAAATCGACTGGGCCTCCAATCCAAAGTGGTTTTGGAAATAACTTTCAAGAGGAGGGGAGAGGGAGTTGAAATCCGATGACCTAGGAAGGATGCCGGGAAGTCGGGCCTCATCCGCAGGGAAATTAAGTTGCCACTAATTACTGTGATGTACAAATGGTCCCATCTAAAAAATAGTGGTCGAAGTAAGGGACATGTGAAAAATTGGGGTAAGTCATCAGCTTAATCGACTCTAACGCGAATCATAGGTACGCCAAAGGGAAACATCAATTAGCATGCTAAGGTCTTTCTAGTGCACTGTAACTCCTATATAGGTCTTCCAAGGGTCCATACGTCTTGCTGAAGGTACCTAAAACGTGCTGGGAGTCCCCTAGACTTTTTCTTGCCTTTCTAGTCTTCTCTAGTCATTCCAGTCATTCAGATCCTCCTACCCTTTGTCGTTTGGAGGTGGGTCGTCTGGTCACGAAATTCGCACAAAATAGAGTTCACTACCGTACCCATCCACCCTGTGAATTTTGTTGCTCCAGCTTTGATAGGAGTCGAGATCTTAGGTGACGGAATCCGCCCCCCAGTGGGCGTAGTGTTCCGAGGCCCTCCAGGGCGCGTGTTAAGTAAACAACTCACATATTCACCAGAATTCTAAGCGTAGATTCGATATGCACCGAAAGGTGGGGACAAACATTATTTTTCCGATACCAGTTTACTACAGTGGAACTGTTGTTTTTTATTATCGACACGGACCGAAATGAAGGCATTCTTTAGTATCATCCCTCCGATTATCATCGCATTCCAAGAACCATGGTTCTTACCCACCGATACATATAGATTACATCTATTCAATTTTTATCCGCATGGCCACGACGAAGCTCGAGGACCACATCGCAGTAACGGTACATACATTCACACACAACTGACGATTTCTAAGGCTCAGTCTAGTCCATCGTGGGATCAAACAAGTGCACCATCAGACGCTTGCGGAACTGAACATAATTTAGACAACCACCGTTCAGTATCACGCTAGAGAGCCACCCATTTTCACCCAAGAAACAACACAGAGCCTGCAATAGATTTGTCGAACTGTACTCCATTTCTGGCCGACGATTTCATAGCGCAATCAACATCGACATTCGTAATCATTTTCCCGTTAAGCTAATACCCACTTTTTCAATTGCGGCCGATACCACCACGGCGTTTCACACTCATGGAAACTTGCGAAGACCGACTGGAAAAAAATTCCGGGAGCTTGCGCATGTGCAATACAATCCGGATATTTCCCGTGTGGAAAATGTAAGTACATTTTAGACGCAATATCTAGGACAATTCCACTCACGTGTAAAATTATTGCTCAAGACGAACTACTCCAGTCCCTTGGTATGGTCCTGAAGTGGCCCAGGCCGTAGCAGCTGGAGAGGAGCATTTGTAAAATATGTTACGATATCCCTCTTCGCAACATTTACCCAACCAAGGCCATGAAGGGTCCCGAATACGCCGCATCTTCCGTGGTGGTCGGCGCCGTTCATGGTGATCGTATTTACAAACATTCACTTTCACAGCACCTGTGAGCGAATTTTTGGGACTGGTCCACCGTTTATTCCGACGCTCCCCATATAAATCACTCTCGGCCCTCAAAACTCGCAATATCACTATTACCGCACCGCAAGCAATAGCAAACACCATGGCTGATACCTGCATGGTATGCTACAGTGTTGTCAGAATCAACGTGTGCGAAATTGATGTAAAAAGTGTTCCGTACATTTTTTATGACGTCAGGTCGATAGTTGTCCTCGGAGCTTTTGTGGATGATACATCGCCCACAACGCTGATCGACTATTGCCAATACATACACAATTTCTTGTTCTGTGTCCCACTGCTGGACGATCACCCATGTTTCATCAAACTACTTTTCCTATTTCTCCGCAATACAAATCAGTCTCAAGATTTATCAACCGAATTCACCTAAAACCACGACACATAAGCTTCGCAGCTTGGAAATGTTCTGGTAGCTCAGCAATATTGGTGTGTACGGGCGGATCCAGGATATTCGACGGGAACCATGTTCTGGGGGACTTCATTCTCTGGGTTTTGCCTTTTCCATTCTGAAGGGCGCCATCTACTAAAGAAAAAGCATTGAGCTGGAGGGGGTGGGGTTGCACTAGAGTGTCCTAGAGGGGCACCACATCCACATCTGGGCGCGAGTGGCCACATGCCCCAAGCTGCCCCCCTCCCTTGGATCTGCCAAAGCTTGCGGACCCACAATGTTGGTGCGTCCACAATCGATACAAAGGTACACCCCTGATGCCCATGGCACTCCACATGAACGATTTTTTCTGGGTCAAACCACTCACTGGGGCAGCCATTTGTTGTTACTCAGGTATAGCCACCCACATTTCGGTATTAATCGGATGCCATACGACACAGTAGATTTAAATATGCCAGGTTGCTTATGCCATTAACCATTTCTGTAGCCCTCTTTTGTACTCTCTCTCTAAAAGCCAACAATCTTTTTCATAGCTAGGAGACCAAGCTTGGATGCAGTATTCCAAATGTGGCGTGACATATGCACAGTAAAGCTTCCTGATCACTTCCCCACTTCTGTATGATACATTCCTATTTATTGCCCCTAGCATTCTCAGTGCCTTCTTCCTGGCTTCCTTGGTCTGTTCTGATGCCCCAAGTTTTGTTTTTAGAATAACACCTAAATCCTTCTCGTGTTCAGTCACTGATAGCACTTGGCCACCCAGCAGTTTTATTAGGGGGTTTTTTTTTTTTTTTTTTTTTTTTTTTTTTTTTTTTTTTTTAAATTTAATTTTATTTTTCTTTTTTTTGCACACTTTTTAAATTTTTTTTAATTTTTTTTTAAAGGAAATTTGCTTATCTTCACCTGTTATTGCCCTAAAGACCTTCAAATCATCCGCAAATTTCACAACTTTACTGCTTAGGCCACTTTCAATGTTATTTACAAATATAATGAACAGTAGTGGCCCCAGTACTGACCCCTGGGGGACTCCACTAAGAACATTTTGTCATGATGACTTTGTACCATTTAGTATCACTCTTTGCTGTCTATCTGAAAGCCACAACTCTATCCATTTTAAGATGCTACCTGCAATACCATGGGACTGAAGCTGTATCATTAACCGTTTATGGGGTACCTTGTCAAAGGCCTTACTAAAGTCAAGATATGCTACATCAACCTGATTTCCCTGATCAAATTGTTCTGTGGCGAAGTTCAAAAAGTCCAATAGATTTGTGAGACACGATCGTCCTTTTCTAAACCAATGTTGAGTATCTTGAATCAATCTGCTACCTTCCAGATAACTAACTATTCTATCCTTGATAATTGATTCGAGTACCTTGCAGACTAGGGATGTGAGACTTACTGGCTTGTAGTTTTCAATTTTCCCTCTTTCTCCTTTCTTGAAAATAGGAACTACATTTGCCCTTTTCCAATCGGTTGGAATTTCATTTTGTGAGACTGATATATGAAATATTATACTAAGTGGAAATGCCAGTTCCTTTTCAGTTTCCCGCAAAACCCTAGCATAAATATCATCAGGTCCTGCTGCCTTGTTTGGCTTTATTTTCCTGATATGATTGTAAACAACATCACTATCAATGAAATCAACATCATTTGTCAGATCACATGTCACTGAACTATGGTGTACGGTCGGCAGATTGGTCATATCATCATGTTGAATGCATACAAGGTACAACATTAACACAAAACATTCATGGAGAGAATGTTAATCCCGCACCGGGCCACGCCGTGCCCGGGACGGCTCCGGGATCCTTGTCGGTAGGGGACGGCCGCCCGCTCTGCCACCGACACGGGCCAGAGTCAGGCAAGGCAGGGCTGGCCGTTTACGCACCAGCTGATGGACTTCCGGCCCCCACCATGACAACGGCCGACCCGTCACCATGACAACGGCCGACCCGTCACCCTGACAACGGCCGACCCGTCACCCTGACAACGGCCGACCCGTCACCATGGCAACGGCCGACCCGTCACCATGGCAACGGCCGACCCGTCACCATGGCAACGGCCGACCCGTCACCATGGCAACGGCCGACCCGTCACCATGGCAACGGCCGACCCGTCACCCTAACAACGGCCGACCCGTCACCATGGCAACGGCCGACCCGTCACCCTGACGTAGCCGGCACCGCCACAAGGGCGGCGTCAGCTCATCCGTCCAGCCGCCGTCACTGCCGTAGCAGGTCAGTCGTACTGGCGGTGGCCAGTGATGCTTTCTAAGTACACATCTCCGGACCACCGCAGAGTGTCGCTCACCATGAGCTTCCGCATGAGCTTGTCGTACACCATGCTCACCCGGAGGTGGTGAAGGGTCTTCTCGTTGCCTTTAAACCAGGTGCCGAGAGAGCCGACCACCAGTGCGTGGACGGAGGCAGACGCAGCCCTGCCGAAACAGCTGATATACCATGCCGGCGTACTTTGCCACCGTGGCCTCGCCAGCTGCCTTGAGTGCGTCCAGTAGATTCTCAAAGGGGACGGTGATGTCCACCAGTGAGATGCGGTTTTCTGGTGCCACCACCCGGTCCGGTCGTGGAGCGGACTCCAGTCCCGGCACCCGGCGGTGGACACGGACCACCGTGCCAGAGGTGAAAAAAGTGTCCAGCCTGTCACCTACAGAATATCGAACACCACCAGGCTGTCACATGTTGATAGTTCACATTAAGACCCGTTTGCATGTGTGTGAGCGCGAAATGTCGACCATGCCGCGGAAATGGAACAATGAAGAACGCTTTAGTCCATATATGATCTCCAATTTATATACGATCTTCAATTATTGGTTATTATGTCAAATTACAGCACACACTATAAGCTAATCTTGCTTCAATGGTGCGTATCCATCAATATCCATCTATGGTGCGTATTATTGTGATTTAATGTACTCACAATATGTTGTGCACACATTTTACTTAGCAAAGCAAAACCACAGGTTAAGCTAGCTTTTATTGTGAAAATATTCTCAATGTATGTCAGACCAAATTTTTATTCATGTAATCAGACCAGGTTAGATATTTTAACATTTTTTATTATTGAACACACAAATTGTGCCTATATTGAAGAAACAATTTAAAAGGAGGTATGGTAAACCGGGCTAGACTATTTTAGATATGAAACAATAATAGTATGTTATTTTGCTTTCTAACCAAAAATATGCATTTCTGAGGGGAATCAATGGTCACATCATCGTAATCATGCGAATACACATGGTATTACAATATGCTGTTCTCCAAATCGAATGACTCATTGAAAATGAAATTCACCAATACAAATTGAATTCCCTTGTACAATAAGGAAGTCAATGTAGCACCAATATCAAGGGCAGAGTGTCATAGGTCATATTTTGCATTAGTTTCAAGTCATTTATTTTTTAAATCTCTTGATGAATGCAGCAAGTTCTGCTTATGGCAAAACATGGGCCCTGACACAAATAAATAAAACCCGTGGAAGTGACCAGATGAAATTATGAAAATAAAGGCTCATATTGGAAGAACCAAGACATTTGTTGTCATGATAAGGATTACAGAAGTCTGCAGTGTGGAAAAATGGCTGAAATATGTTAGACTGAGAAACGAGAAAAGTGTTACTTCAGTCAGATATGACCAAGGTTGGGTTTATGTCTTGGAATTCTGGAATTGGAGAGGAAAATTATGTGGCATTACAGGTTGGCATAGAGCAGAGGACTTTGAGGACTTTTCTTCTTTCTTTTCTTGAATCCTGGATTATGAGAGGAAAACTGTGTTACATTCCAAGTTGGAGAATGATGTGATTTGTTTCTGTCATCAAAAAACTATTTTCGCACTTTTCACGGTCATGCTCCGTGTTGAATGCTCCCATTATCATGACCAAACATCAAGGAGATCGCAGTCATTGTCAGACTCAATTTCTCTTTTGGACAAATGGAGTGAGACTTCCTGGAGATAAAATAATATTTTTCGCGGCCAACATCAAAGACAAGACCATGTTTGCGATACTTTTCATGACTCTCGTCTCTCAGAGACGAAACACCACCTACGCAAGCATACACAAGTTCAGCTTCAACAGCGCCTTGGTACTTATTAGGTAGATACGTGCACACTGAAACCAGCTTTGAAAACAAACTGCGCCGGAAAACGGAACTGTTGCGTCGGATTCAGTCTCTGGAAGGTGACAGGATACTGTTCCGCCCGTCCGCCGTTTGCGATTGCCGAAAGTGACGCCTGGTAACTGTTGCGGGCATCGACGATTGCAACAAAAGTATTGGTGATGGATACAATCCGAAGGACTTGTGAGCATCACAAAGAGTGGGGCTATCCGCACGTACAACTTTCTCCACGAATTGTCATTCGACAGTGGTGTAGAGACAGTGGAAAGCGGAGTCTTTTCACGGACTGAAACACGTGCAGCCCGTGTCACGATGACTGCGCCCGCACACTCTGCAGCCACTGATCGTCAATTTGAAAAATTATAGTCGGTACATGGGGCTATGATGTGAAGGTGACGGCAAGTCGCTAAGTTTAGCCGTTTCCGAGAAACAGACCAAATCATGAAAAACGCCCAAAAACGTCGCTTCCGCTTTTCACACCCCCTCGCGTGCACGTGGCGCGTGACTCGGAAACGGTTGCACGACGATGTTGACAATTGTCGTGGCAATACTGAGGTGTTGTTTTGGTGTCAACCTGTCTATTGGTTGTCGAGATATTGCAGTTTGAATCGGGTCGATAGGGAGCGAAAAATTGGTGATTTTCCGAACGCAAAATCTCAGTTTTACATGCTATTCCCATGGGCGACCGGTCATTCACCGGACACCCGTTCTCTCAAGATCTCGGTGACGTGCACGCGCAACACGTTGACCCGACAGCAACGAAATTGTGCCAGACGGATAGCTAACATTTGGAGCTTTCACGTGGTGTCAGCCATATCTCGTTACCTGTGATGTGAGCCGCGCCACACGCCACAAACTGCGCTGGAAACGAAACTGTTGCGTCGGGCTCAATCTCTGGGCGGCGACGGGACAGTTCGTAGGTGACAGGCTTACCACGGCAATGTTAAAACCTATGGACTTTACCACGAGTGGTGTAGTTTTTTCAGCCCCCCCCTGTCCCCTCGATCATAGCTACTAAATTGTTTCTGTACGCTTCTGATACATGCACTGAAACAATATGAGTACGTATATGTCTGTATGGTTAGAAAATACAAGTTGACTGGGTATGTTAAGAGGAAAAGCGGCCTGATGATAAGTACAATCCATACGCAATGATAATACGGTACCGTGGGTTGTCACCACAACCGGAGACATTTTTCATATATTTGTCACCCACGCTCGTGGCCGAGTAGCCGGTTTTTTTCACCTCTGCACCTCTGCCGGCACCCTTCGGCACTGCCACCTGGAGGTGGGCCAAGATGGCGTCGTGACGCCGCTGGATGGCAGCACTGTGCGGCCGACAGTGGCACAGCACGTGCGGCAGCGTTTCCTGACCGTAGCCACAGCGGCGACAACGTTTGTCGGCGCCGTCGTCGCGCTTGTAGCCGTTCAGGGGCATCAGGCCCAGACGGCGCGGTGCACGAAGCGCCACTCAGCGAAGCGCCACTCAGCGAAGCGGGGGTAGCTCCCGTCATATGTATAATGGGAGCTAACCGGCCGATCCGCCACGCAGGACATCACTGACCTGCGCTGGTTCGGCGGTCAGGTCGCTGAGGGCCCGCATCCGCACGTCCCGCGCCTCGTGGCGGGGCCCCACCTGCTTGACCCCACCTGCTGGACCCCCACGTGTAGTTTTGGTGCGGGGTCAGCAGGGTGCCACGCCAGCGCGATGGCGTTGGAGAGTGTGTGCGTCGCGACGCGTGCGCGAGTGAACCGGGAGGAGACGCCCACCGTTTTCCCGGCGTTCTCCACCGTTCTCCCAGCCCCGACTAAAATCCTACTGGAGCCTGATCGACGAGGTCGGGTAAGTCAAGATGACGAAAAGTCAGCATCGGGTAGAGAAGCGCCTCGGGGACCAGGGACCCCGGCGGGTCCAGACACCAGATTACATGCTGTACGTTAAGAAGGTGGGCTGTAACCAGCCGCAAAACAAAAGGAGACGACGGCTAGTGGTCAGCCGAGAGGGAAGAGAGATTGCCTGGTTCATCCCATGGGAGAAAAGAACATCTGCGTTCCCGCAATCTCTGAGGACACAAGCATTGTCAGAAATATAGTCGACTTTGGGGCATTGTATTACATTGCATTATGCACACTGTGCGATCATCTGGACAAACATTTGAAGAGCAATTTGTCCAATTTCTGATACAGCGCCAAACCGTTCCCCTTTGTCGCGGAATTCACACCGTTGTCAGCTGATTTCTCCACCAAGCTTCACCGGTCGTTTCCGCTGGCAAGTATCAACTAGCCTGAACTACACACTGAGTTCCTTCTGGTGGAGCCACGGAAACAGAACGACAGAAAAACAATTTATTTTGTGCAACTTCATATTGACATTTGGTTTGATATTCGCCGGATGTCAAAGCTGGACGAACTATTCCATAACGTCACTTTTAGCGACGTACAGCCAAAACCGGTCCTGCGACTTTTTTGCAGATGCGTTGCCCGCCGAGGGCCTCCGTGGCGCAATTGGTTAGCGCGTTCGGCTGTTAACCGAAAGGTTGGTGGTTCGAGTCCACCCGGGGGCGGGCCGGCTTTTGGCTCCATTTTGCAGGGACAGTGATGGGAATAGCAGCCGAGGGCGAGCTTCCGGCGTCATCGAGCCACATTGCACAATAAGCGCCCAGTTTGGGTGTCACTTTGAAAACATAACAGCTAAATGCAATTTTTCCAAACCTATTTATGTGTCATTTACCCAGAACTAGGCAACTAGGTCACACGGGTATGTAAATGCACTTAGTATACTTGACTAAGGAAAAGTATTTTTGAGAAGCCTATCGAATCTGGCCCCGATCCGAATAATCCGGTGTGGCGATCTCTGCGGTACATTTTTCGATGCACACATACGTCCTAGTGGAGGCACGACGGCAGTGCATGGGTCCACACCAGGGAAGTGGTTGGTGCACACCAGGGTAGTGGGTAGTGCACACCATGGGAGTAGTTGGTGTACACCAGGGTGGTGGTTGGTGCATACCATGGTAGTAGTTGGTGTACACCAGGGTGGTGGTTGGTGCATACCATGGTAGTGGTTGGTGTACACCAGGGCGGTGGTTGGTGCACACTAGGGTAGTGGTGGGTGAACACCCAATGGACTTGGACTTATGGGCACCAAATGGACTTATTTATATCCAAGTCTCAAATGGACTTGGAAGGTTCTCCAAATGGATTTGGCCGTGATTGTGATCAATGTGGCGCCCCTGTCGGCGCCGGCCGGTGTGTGCGGGGTGTCTCCGTGTCCGGGGACAGCTGTGGTGTCTGGTGACAACTGTGGTGTCTGGTGACAGCTGTGGTGTCTGGTGACAGCTGCGGTGTCTGGTGACAGCTGATATGTCTGGTGACAGCTGTGGTGTCTGGTGACAGCTGAGGTGTCTGGTGACAGCTGTGGTGTCTGGTGACAGCTGAGGTGTCTGGTGACAGCTGTGGTGTCTGGTGACAGCTGAGGTGTCTGGTGACAGCTGTGGTGTCTGGTGACAGCTGTGGTGTCTGGTGACAGCTGTGGTGTCTGGTAACAGCTGAAGTGTTTGTTGATAGCTGAGATGTCCAGGGACAGCTGAGGTGCCCCCGTACAGTCCGGGAACAACCGTGGTGTTCATACATTTTCATGGGGCAGACACGATGCGGGGACGACTACGGTTGAAAAATCCCTTGAGGGACCGGAGTCCAAACGAACCTTTTTGACCTTTTTTCTATCGGAAGGCGCCACAATTCCATTGGGTCTCACATGCCCGAAGTATCTGGCCCTCATTCGGACAGCTGGGGAGTGTCCGCAGACAGCTGGGGAGTGTCCGGGGACAGCTGGGGAGTGTCCGGGGACAGCTGGGGAATGTCCGGGGACAGCTGGGGAGTGTCCGGGGACAGCTGGGGAGTGTCCGGGGACAGCTGGGGAGTGTCCGGGGACAGCTGGGGAGTGTCCTGGGACAGTTGGGGAGGGTCCGGGGACATCTGGGGAGTGTCCGCAGATAGCTGGAGTGTGTGGGTGTCCGCAGAGAGGTGCAGTACGGTGGGTGGAACGGCTGTTGCTCTTGACATGCCAACGCCAAGTTAGCTTCAGCAGGCGTGGTGTGCTTCCTCTGACGTCATCTGTGCTGGATGTGAGCCATTGTACATACCTGTGCTTGTCTCGCATTGTCTGAAGCCATTGACGCTGACCGGGCACGCTAGGGGCGGTGTGTTCAGACAAGTGAAAGGGAATATATTGATATGCATACATCCGTGTATATATACATATGTATACACACGCATGTATGTATAGTGTATGACGATAGGGTGTACCAGGTAGCCCCTAGAATGGTCCTGATGGTAGGAACTCTCCAATGAGGGTACCAGAGTACCACTCTGCAGCTGAGAACACTCGTCCCCATCAGCAGCACGACCTGTGGCGCCCTCAGCATGTACCTGGGTGCCTTGCGCCTATGGCAGAGTATGTATATGCAGCTTCGAAGTGGCCGTAAGGGCGTCTGGGCGCCGTCTGGAGGGGCCTGCCAATTTCCCGCTGGAGCCACCGTAAGCCTGTCTGGAGTCATATGCCCACCAAACTTGAGCTGGAAGCTACTGGGATTCCTTCACGGTCTATTTACCCAAGTTGTTTCAGTCCGAAGTGATTTCGTTCAAATCAGATAGTCGATGACTGTTGTGTGGAATGTGAATATTTTCCTTAGTTTGTATGGACGTAAATGTGAGTGATGCCGTGTTACAAAATGGTATTTTTCGATTACATGCGTGAATGAAGCTTGCCAGACTGGTTCTTTGGTGTACAGGGACCGGGGAGCTAGGAAGCTAGGAACAATCCGAGCGTGTAGAATCTCCTTTTGCTGATATGCCATGAGGTGCTGATATGCTGATATCCAAATCGCTGAACTTTCCGCACATGAGTCAAGTGTGAAATTCCACGAGTCTTTTCCATCATCGGATATTCCTTTTCGGGAGTTGGAATATGGCAAGGATATGGCTAGGACAGTATGGCAAGGAATATTGCTTTAATAGGTACCGTGGCGATGGACAAAGGTCAATCCCAAGACCTTCTGGTGACCGCTAGCGATCCGGTGTGGCCTCTCGACCTGTCAGACTGGTGGCTCGCCCGGGACTGAGCATTGGTTGATGCGTCACTTAAATGAGTCTTCAGTCATCAGGTCACTTATCTTTCAAGCACTAACATAAAGGAAATGGTGGGTGAAGATGCATTGTGCGAAATCAATGCACACGATAGCTAAATGGAATGTTGCTTTAACTATAGTTCTCAGTATCCTCATCTTGCCAGCACTAGCATAAAGGAAATGTTGCGTCATGATGCATTGTGAGAGATGCATTGTTGCGTTAACTACCACACTGGAATGGTGTTTTTTTTTGTCCAAGCGGGGTATTGCAACCTTACCACCGGTGTATCCTCATGATCAATGCGGTATGCCGGTACGTGGCTTCAATTTCAAGTTCACCGACACAGCACAGGCTGTGTGGCGGCAGGACGAACCCCGTACCGGACAGCAGACAGCGAGCGAGTGCGGGCTGCGGCGTCGAATTCAGGCGCCGGGGGCGGAGCCTGCACTACGTCACGTGGTACACGGGTCGATGACCTGTGTGGCGCGCCATCTAGTGGTACGACGGCCAACTGGTGTTCGAGTGGACGATGAACCTTCGCGAAGCGACGTCGGCGGCGCGCAAATGTTATTTAACCCGTCGATGGCGGCACAGTGGCGCCACCTACTGAAAATTCCATTGTTTTGCTCAATGATGGGGAAAATGCGGTTCGGTAGGAACTGAAAGTCACTCGAATTTTGGGTGCTGTGACGACAGAGTAAGGCCGACCCCAGCACCGTCTGGTGACTGCTACCGGCTCGGTATGGGCGCCGCTCGACCTGTCGGTCGGTCCATTCTCACGGTAGTCAAATGGCTGCATAATTTGTTAGGGACTCTCATTATTTATTTCCTTTTCAAAATAATTTTTAAACGGGGATCATGGGAAATAATGGCTACTGCACACTATTTGTTCACGCATAAATCGACACTTTGCGACAATCTTGACGTTAACTATCCATGTGTGAAACATTTCTGAAAAGTCAAAATAAATCGTATATATGAAATTTTCCAAAATAACGAAGAAGAAATGCAATCGGCATCGCTTCTCGGCCTCTGGCTAAGATCAAAGTGTAGTAACCGTTCTTATCAGCTTAATATCTGATACGTCCCCGACATGGGGACCAGAATATTAAACTGATTTTTGAACTTTGGTGGGTTTTTGGGGCTTGCTCCTTTCCCACCGCGGGTTGACCTGGCGTTGCACTGCTGCCGGGATCAGCCCACCTAATACAGATTGAAAAATAGCAACTTTTCCCTGTTCATTCGGTGGTTCATTTGGCTTCATTTGGCACAGACATGTTCAATAGCTTCATATACACTTCAATGGGCCATCTCACACATGCATGTGTGAGATGGCATCCAATTCTTCGCACATCTTGGCCTGTCACATAACCTCAATCTCTTGTTCACATACAATCTCTAACTTGCACACAGACCGGTCTCCAAACTACTAATTCTCATCTCACAAGACTACCTATTAACAGCCACGCAGTGATTTCAGACCATGTCTCAAACATACTTCCAGTGGTGAGTCCGGGTGGCTGGCCACCTTCCAGTCGCACTGCGGCGACCTGTGCAGGCGCAAGCCCCGGCGTCAAGTCTCCGCGCCCGTGCGAATGAGTGAGAACGTTCCATCTCGCTCGGCACCTATGTGACCTCAGGGCCACCGCCCTTGGCCCCATGTCAGGGCCACATCATCGTCACGCAGCTCTGAACTATCGAGAACAATTCCCGGTGCGCTGGACTGCACCTCGGGTCGCGCTATCTATATCAGAGACATTCCGCCAGCTTAGACATCTCTGAGCCTCGGCCGCCCCGCGAGAGCCATGCCGACTCCGCGTGCGCCACGTCCGGTGTCACAGCGCCGGTCGTTCCACTTCCGTCAGACATGCTGCACTGCGCTGCACACATGCAGCCGGCAGTTTCTGGGCGCTACAGACCATCTGCCACATGTCATATACACATGAACATTCATTCAACATTCCACGTCCTAATCACATCGCATTCCTATCACTTCTACAAACCACTTGTTTATAGCTAGTGTTGCAAGCACGGTGTGTGTAGTGCAGAGAGTGATATGGGTATTGTATTATGTTGGTGTACGAATGTTTGTTGCGCATCTGCTCCCACTACTGACCACAAATCTATCCTTTCTTTGTAAATAGCTGTGACCCAGACTGTCCGTAACAGCCACTGCACGTGGAGGGGATGTATTGTTAAATAACTAAATAAATAAATTCATAAATCACAAACATACATTCAAGGCGCACCTGACATTATTTATTCATACTACACCTTACGGAACACCTCACATTCACTTCTGACATAACATCGATGCCTGCACTCGAGACACCATATCACAATCATACTACTGTCATCTCACTGTCATTCCATTCAGCCATACTCACGCACGTGTTCAGTTAGACGACTGTCATACTACTCATATACCCACACACCTGTCATCTGTCACGTACACGCACACACACACACACACACACACGCACACACACACACCTTTGCCCAGAGGGCTCCCAGAATAGGCTATCACATACTGTACACCCATGACGGTCACATCCAACCGTCAGGCACCGACATGTCAACATTCGTCAGACAGCGGCGGCTGGGTCAGCTATGAATCTTGCCCGGAGGGGTTGCAATAGCCACTGGCTCGATAGCCCGGCTGGCGGCGACTGCCGAGTAAGCAGCAACCGGTCGGTGCTGGGACCGATGATTTCTACCGCGGTACCTGCCGTTACATGATCGGGGGATGGTAGAGGTTAAATTGATGTGTTCAAAGTACCCCCACGGAAAGCTTTTCTACACTGCCACGTCGCAGCTCCTCTGCTCCCGTGACCCCGAGACGGCGCGCTTCGCCAGTGTCGAGCTCGAGGCCGTGATTCGTCGTAAGCTAGGCCGGGCACCCATACCGCCTACCTGAATGTCACCTGAGTGACATTGACAATGACAGCATTCAGGCAGGCTGCCTGGCCAGCTGGTGAATGCGAGATGGCGGTGACGTGTCCTCACGATTTACGCGTACTCGTGTCGCCACTGTGGCGCTGGCCTCCCGCGTGGCCATCGCGTGGCACGCGGTTGTCGAGCCACGCAGGGGGGCCCGCACTTCCCGGAATGCGATCCACAAACGCGCGTTGGCTGACCTGGCCAAGCCCCACCAGGGCATGGTTTTGTATTCGGGAAGATAGAACCATTAAACCAGTTGCATATGTGTTGTATCATCACTCTTTCCACTGTGAAAAAAAACCTGACCTGCTGTTTACCTGGCCACATCAGTAGGTGTCTCCAAGATAACCAATATTGAGAAAATTGTTAAGGTGATCTTCTTACTCGGAGTAACGGCAAGCGTGTTGTTCTCAGTCTCATGAGGGTGGTGCAACTCTGGATTCCAGCATGCAGAAGCTGGGATGGGGCCGACTTCTGGCGCAAGCAGAAGATCGAGACAAGAGATGTTCGAGACCAAAGCTACTCCTTCAGGAGAAGGTGATGTTTGAGATTCATCCATGAGTTGTGGGCTGAATGGTGTTGCCCTCTGTTGCGCTGCGCTGTTCGGACGCCTAGCTGTTCGGCTGTTTTTGTGAAACCTTGGATGCGTATGGAGCCGGATGGGAGAGGTGCCTGCGAGTATTTGTTCATTGGCAGCAGAGGTATTGCTGCCATATTTCGTTGCGCGCCGTGATTGTACTGAGGTGTCGTGTGTTGTTTTGTTGGCGAGGCCGGCAGTGGAAACTGGGCATTGGCCGAAGGTGGTTGTGGCTTAATACAGTCTGCGGTACTTCGAGTTCTCTCGAGACAAAGGAACAGGGAATAGAAATCCAGAACATGGTGCCGAAACCAGGGAGTGACTAGCAGTGGCCTGGGAGTGACTAGCAGTGACACGGGAGTGACTCGCAGTGATTCTGGGGTGACTCGCAGCTGTATTCAAGAATGACTGAAACTCTGGAAAGAAGCACCAGGAGAAGAACTTCAGCCAGAGGTTGGGCGACACGCTCCTTCAGAGCACTTGAGGAGCTTTTATTGGACCAAGAGAGAGATGAAGACGCTAATGCTAGTAAGAGGGAGGAGTGCAGGAAGAGGATGGAGACGCTGGATGATACACAAGAGGCAGTAGAGATGCTGCTCGATGAGAAACAGCTGGAGTCGGAGATTGAGGAAGCTGGGCAGTTTAGAGATAAACTCGATAACATTTTGTTAAAAGCCAACAAGATTGTGAATAACTCTGTCCATGAAGGAACTGCATGTAGTGGAAAGGAAGCAGGTGTTAGACTGCCGAAGCTAGACCTCCCAAAGTTTGGAGGTAATCTGCTTGAGTGGCAGAACTTTTTGGAGAGCTTCTCAACAGTGGTTGATGCGTCTGACCTGCCTGAGATATCGAAACTAACCTATCTTATCACAGTTGTTCATGGAGAGGCCAAGTCATGCATATCCGGTCTGTCACTGACAGCTGCAAACTATGCTGTTGCATGCGATCTTCTGGCCAGTTGTTTTGGGAGGTCTGAGCGTATTGTGTTCGCTCATGTTAAACAACTCCTTTCTTTTACAGCTCCTCGATCCACAGACGTCCAATCTCTCCAACGCCTCCAAGATAACCTCCTTGTCCATGTCCGCAGTCTTGAGTCGCTGGGCATTGGTGGCGACAAATATGGTGTGCTGCGAACCCCCCTGATACTCTCCAAACTGCCTGAGTATGTGTGCCTGGGGTGGGCAAGAGAGGGTGAAGGAAAGGAGAGTGACCTGGCCGGCAGTGGAAACTGGGCGTTGGCCGAAGGTGGTTGTGGTTTAATACAGTCTGCGGTACTTCGAGTTCTCTCGAGACAAAGGAACAGGGAATAGAAATCCAGAACAGGTGAGATGGATAATCAAGACTGAAAATAAGGACAGACATGGACTTCAATATGTACCTTTGGGTTCACAACATTTGATTCGTAAACATCTTTGTTTAGACAATTCTCTTGCCACAAAAGGAACAATGTTTTGCATCTCTCAAAATACCCCATTTAATTATAATGTCATGATTATAACTCAAATCGGAGGCTAGGCTAGGTTAGCTTCGGTTGCATTTTTATGTTTTTTTAATATTGTTTTTTTATGGAACTCAAGCCTCTTTTTGGAGCTATTTTGCTTGCAAACTGAAAAGCAAGCAATTGCACAGAAAATGAATGGTCGCAATTGGTGTTAGTCACATTCCTAAATATCGCATTGGGAAGGCATATTCCAAGGATTCATAAAGCACCTTCAAGCACGAATTTACTACCTAACCTTCCATGTAAGAATCCTCGCAACCGTCACGGACAGCGAGCGAATCTCCCGGCGCCAGTTCGGGAGCGACGCCTGGCCTCAGCATGCCCAGCCTCGCCGCCCTGCTGAGGTCACCGGCCAGCCGATCCGCCGCCTCCGACTCCAGCCACTCCTTCTTGCCGGTGGCCTGGAACTCCAGCTGGGAGCAGCTGGACCCACTGGCCGGTCGGCGCACCGAGGCCGGATCCCCCGACCTGCGCACGCTCGGCGACTGGTTCTGGGGTCTGGAGGCTCAGCATCGCCATCCGTCGCCTACAGTCGGCCTCGCCGCCGCGGCGCGGCGAACCCCCTCGCTGTCCGAGACGGAAATTGTGCAGTGCCTATGGTGTCTTACGCACATGCCCGGCCCACCCCTCGAACCTTATTCTGGTGGCTTCGGGAGCGTGACCCCGTCCGGCTCCGGCTCCGGCTCCTTCGGCTCCGGACGGGAGCGTCCCCGACCACTGTCAGCCCCAGTCCCGGGCTGACGCCCCCAGGGATCCGGGAGTCACAGTCACCGCCCCTCCGACGGTGCTGCTGTGGACGGCACCGACACCCGGAAGTCCCAGCGAGCTTCCCCAGACATTCGGGAGTCTGCGTCGCCGCCCCTTGGGTCCCAGAGCCTCACGTCGGCGCGGCGCCGGCCCGCCGAGCGGCTGACCTGCCCTGTCGCGGCTGCTGGTCAGCCAGCCCGGCCCGGCCGACCGTCCCCATTACCCGCTGACGTGAGATCCAGACAGCAGCACCCCTCCCAGGCAATCGGTCTGCCAGACCGGAGCGCCGGGGCAGACCGACCCCCACCGTCCCAACGCCTGCACCAGCCACGCGGTGTCGCGTCCCCGGCCCTGACCCCCCACCCGGGGTCCGTCGGCGTGCACAACGGTCGCGGCCGCCGGCCTCTGAACCCGTGAATAGCCAAGCCGGAAGCCGGCGACCGCGTCCGTCCGTTAATCAACCTCCCAGGGGTGGACGCCGGGGCGCGGCAACTCTAGCTGCACCAGCAGCAGCGCCTCCGCCCGCCCCACGCTGCCCAGCTGGTGACCACCGGCCGGCGCATGAAGGCACCCGAAGGCGAGTCACGGCCCGTCCTGGTGCGGGTAACCAGGGCCCTGGGCCCAGGGTCCTGGTGCGGGTAACCAGGGCCCTGTACACGGAGCCCGCGGTCGCTGGGGCTCTGCGGTCAACATAGACTCCGCCTACCACCGAAACGTCATCAGCAGCGGGACGCACATGAACACCGCCGCGGCCCGCTGCGGCCCGCCGCGGTCAAAACATTCGTCAAATCTCGCGCAGGAGCTTCATTTGTATACGTAAAATACGTGAATGACGCCGATGAATTGCCAAACACCTATATTAGGCTAAAAATATGGCGCATGCCTATTCTTGCACTGCAAATTCGTGTTTTTTCTGTCATAAGTAAGGATGGATGGGGTGATATTTATGCTAAGTATGTGTGCATCGCTTCAAGCAGGCATAGATGGAGCCGAAAAAATATTGGGGGGCACTCAAGCCACATGGGTTTCATGGGAATGAGTGAATGGGGCTGGATATATAGGGGAGAGTGGGGTAAGATGCCCAGGGTTTAGGGAACTTGCCATTGTGACCAAATTAACCCATACATCCTGGATCTCTGAATGTCAACACGAAGCCTCATCATTTTTCTATCCGCTGGAATGCACCGGATCACTGAGACTTGTCTCGTTTTCTCATTGTTGAGATTTTACCAGAGGCATGCAAAAGGGCGTCTTACCTCATGGGGTTAGTAAGATGACCCATGGGTATGGGTAAGATACTCCTCCCCTGGGCATCTTTCCCATTGCCATAATATACAAACTTTATCGTTTATGATTTCGTAGCCACTTCAACCGGCAGACGCATTCCTTCCCCTCATTAAAAAAAAATTCAACCAAACGTTCATGTTATATTCTGAGTTTGCGAAAAAGAAACGCTTTGGTACCGAAATCACCAGCCACCCGTGAATTTTTCTTAAGGTAGAATTCCACCAGGCTGGTGCCAACACATCACCGTTGGGAATAGCATGATTTCACAAGTTCAAGTCAACTTAAAACATGCGCTGACAGCACAGGTCAAATGTATCAGCGGGACAGGTCACAAATGTGGCCAGCATCTCCGTTAGCTTGTACGTCGGTACAGAGCACGCAGGCCCAGTCTTGGCAGGCTGCGCACTAAATCAATTCTTCACACGACAAGATGAATCTTATGCCACAGATAATGCACCTGGTGTCATCTGGTTCTTGTGACGTTGCAGATTTTCCAGATTGTTGTTTCTTCTTTTGCGATCCTGGCTTTGTCTGTCTTGTCCCCTTCTTTTTACCTGCCTCTACTTTTTCTTTTCCCTTCTTCATTTCTCTTTCTTCAAGCATTTCCTTGTTGGGAGACGACGTGATTACTGTGGCTTGTTCAACCCGACGAGATCTCTTTCTCTTTTCCGCTCGGCATACATATAATGGTTGGGCGCTGCGCGTTTCATCGAGACTCGAGGCTGTGGTGCATCGAGCCCAGGCTCCAGCAGCCTGGTTCCGGTGACTGCTGCGCGTTCTCATCGAGACCGGCAGCTGTGGCGCTCGAGCCCGCAGGCTCCGGCGCCGGTTCCCGAGGCGGCTGCAGCACGCTCTCGTCGAGACCGCCAGCTGTGGCGCTCGAGCCCGCAGTCTCCGGCGCTGGTTCTTGAGGCGATTGTAGCGCGCTCCCGTCGAGACCGGCGGGGGAATCGGGAGCCTCCTCCTCAGTCATCCGTGCGGGTGCAAAATCATCCTCGGTGAAAACCATGTCACAGGGCCATATTCCTGAGGCTTTAAATCCATTGATCGCCCGCTTCATGGTAGCAGATCTTCAGTAGGCAACGCTGAAGATCTGAGCCAGCTCGTACTCGGTCACGCGCCTACCTGGACGGGCACGCATCCAGGTGCCCACCACGTTGTTGTACGGGCTCTTGAGGGACTTGAATACCGCCACATCTAGCGGCTGCATTCTATGGGTAGAATGCGGCGGCAGTGTGATGATTGTCACGCCGTTTTCCCGAGCCATGTCGACGGCCTCGAGCCACTTATCGCTGTGATGGTCACCGAGGATGATCACGTGTTTGTCCTACATTGAGGGCTTCACCACCGCCAAGTAATGGTGGTACCAAGTGAGGAAAACCTAATCGGTCCATCCAGATTTAGTGCACGTTCCCACCGAGCCTGGCTGCGCACCGTTCATCAGGCTCTGAACCATCTTCATCCTGCCGAAGACGAAGACTGGAGGTAAGTACAATCCAGCCGCGTTGACTGCGCACAGAACAGTGACAGTCTTGCCGCGCTCTCCGCTTGTGATTTTCCCGACTCTTTTAACGCCTTTGGAAGCAATGATCTTCCCTGGAGTTTTTACGTTGGTCACCCCAGTTTCATCCAAATTCCATACTTTCATAAGCCCATAGTCGCCTCCGTCGAGAACTGATTCGTATGCGTCGAAGAACTTCTTGACCTGAGATCCGTTGAATCCGATGTCTCGAGATAGGCTTGTGGCTTTTGGGCTCCTGATTGACAGGCTTGGGTGGCGACGCAAAAATCCGTAAAGCCAGTCTTTCCCAGCCATCCTGTGCTCTTTCTCGAACCGCACTTTCATGTCCATCTTCTCTGCGAACTCGTATGCTAGACGCCGTACGTCCAGTGCTGTAAGCACCAAAATAAATCTCTCCATTTCTTTGATCTTTTGTACAAGTTGGTCCTCCATTTCCTTTTAACACTCGTACGTCCGGCGGTCCGCGCCAACTTCGCATGTCCGGGAGGGGGCAGATGTCTGCCCCACTAAGATCTCTGGAACTATGCTAGCTAGCAACAAACGGAAAACGGCGTTGGATAGCTGGTGACGGGCTCTATCGAAAGTGTTTCGTTCATTTGTTCGCTCAGGTCAACATTCAGGTCACTGGGCCATCATAGTTCAAATTCGACCAGATCAGGTGGGACTCAGATATTGACACATATCTCAGGACCTGTAACAGATAGAACCAAATGGCGAACGCTATTCGACAGTCCTTGGAATGCGCTACCGACAATAGGCGGTGTAATTTAAGGTCAGATCAACCGAAACTCAAGTCAAGGTCATGAAGTCAATGACCTCAGGTCAAGGCTTAGGGAGGTTATGTAAGGTATCAGTCGTCACTTCTTGACGATACAGACACAATGACAGTAGTTTCAGCCTTCTAGCTCAATGCAGTGCGATGTAATGCGCATAAATGTGTAGTGATCTCAGGTGACCTCAGAGACCTTGGTGAGGTCACTGAGCAAACATGTCAGCGGTAGCATTGAGCATAGCTTCCATCTACATGCCACAACTGTTGTGAGATCATTCCGAGCGCAAATATGTAACTAGGAAACATTTGTATATTTTACCATAGCCATATAATGGGGAAGACATGGCAGCGACCTGACCTAAGGTCAATGCTACGAAAAAAAAACCGACATACATATTATGGTCCCTGATGAGATCATGACATGCTATAAGTTTGAAATCAATCGCCACATTATTGTGGAAGTTATACCACCTAGAACTCCGAGTGTAGTTGGGTCACTTCGCCTGACCTGGTGACCTGACCTGAGTTGACCCAGATTAAAAAATGTATTGAGGATATGCGGAAAAGACCAATGAACAGCTATGCGAGGTTTGGCCTTGCTAACCCTATTAGTTTGGCGGCAAATGAGGAAAAACCGGAGGGAGGCAGATATCTCCCCCCGGACGTGCGCGGGCTCGTCCCGTCTCGGGGGGGTCTTCAACCGCCCCCCTCAGGCTTTTCGCGGAGAACAGACGAACGGCACGCGGCAGCGCGCCGAAATTTGGCATACCTCTTCCCACATCAATTTGACATGCCAATTAAAAACTCTTAGGTCAGGTCATCTAAGGTCAACGAGTTAGTCAAGGTCAAGTGAGGTCACCTTCCAAAAAGGTCAACCAGTCGTCACGCTTTAACGGATACAGATATTTTAATGAAACTTTCAGCGTTTGCTTATCTTTGCGGATGCAACAAAACGCACTAGTGGAATTTTTATCTTTTTCATTTTTGATGATATATAGATTGTGCGTGTTTGCCAAATTGTAGTTCAAATAGAGGATTCTGGCTAAAGTAAGCATTTTTTATAAGGGCAAGTTGACTTCCAACAACGTTTCTCGGTCTGCTCTACCCATTGGAAAAGGAAAAGTAAAAAAATTGAAAACTCAAAATTTTGAAATTTCAACGAAATAATTTTATTTTGGGGGCCAAAAAATTATAGACCTTGTCGATATCGCTGTCCTTATCTTATTTAAAATAATTTTTTTTCATGTATCCCCCAAAATGAACTCCCCAGAGTCAAAAACATAATCTAAGTCGTGAAAAGTCGTGAAAATATAGCCCCCTGGTGACGTCACTTTTGGGGGGAAATTGCTTTGGAGGGTATACCCTGACTCTACTCGTCGAGCGCTTTCCGATGACACCTCTTTAGTTTTCACGCGATGCCTAGTTTGAATTTTACATGGGGGGTCTTCAGCCCCCCCCCGAGATGGGATGTGAGGATTTGACCGGAAAGACGGCGCTTGTTAATGTATTTGTTCTCTTCTCCATGTTTATGTGTTTGGTGAGGTGCGCTCCCATGGGGCCTACCACGCCGGGATTCGGCCGCCGGGGGCGCACCAGGGCAGATTGATGTGTGGCTGGGCACCAGCGTGGTGTCCGGCCACGAGTAAATGTGACGAAGTGTAAAACTGTGCTGTTTTCAAGCGCTTACTAAAATAGAGAAAAACCTGTTCTTATCACGTCAATGTCTGACACGTCCCCAACATAGGAACCAGAATATAAAACTGGTTTTGTTTTTACTTTAGCGGGTGTTGGGGGCTTGCTCCTATCCTGCCGCGGCTTCACGTGCCGTTGCACTATCGCCGGGGCCAGCCCACTAAGTTGAAAAATGAGAGACTTTCCTTCCTTCTTGGGTAGTTATCGACGCGCTTTGTGCACGATCACGGCTATCGTACCACAACACAACACAGCAGAGCAAGGAGTTATGTGTGTATGGCAATGATCAATCAGTGTTGTAAGCAATGTATCACATTTTTTTCTCCTATATCCCCAAAATGAACTCCCCAGAGTCAAAAACATAATATAAGTCGTGAAAGGTGGTGAAATTCTAGCCCCCTGGTGACGTCACGTTTGGGGAGAAATTGTTTTGGAGGGTGGACCCGTACCCTACTCGTCGAGCGCTTTTCGAGGACACCTCTTTCGTTTTCATGCGATGCTTATTTTGGATTTTAGACGGGTCTTCAACCGCCTCCCCCCCCCCCGAGACGGTGTGTGAGGATTTGACCGGAAAGACGGCGCGGGTTAATCTATTGGGGAAATGATTACTATTACGAATCTGGGTATCAGCCGTTCAATCGAAATCGATGGCCAGAGAGCAGATTAATAAAACTAATGGAGATTCTGGGCTGTGTCTGGGGTAAAAAAGCATCAGAACTCCAGTGTTAAGCAACACAGAACATTAGAGGTCTACAACGTGCTCAATAATGCGGCCACGAGTGTTTAGTGGTGTGTATGTTTTATCCCATGACATACTGTGGGCAAGAAAATCGCGAAAGTAAAATCAATGGATTTTTCAAATTGTGCTATGAGTTCCTTTTCGTGTGTCACAATGTTCGCGTGATCTGTGAGTGGTGAAGTATAAATGGAACATGGATTTTTGTTAATGTTTGGTAGAGGTTGGACCACACCATCCTTGCCACAACCCTCCTAACTTCTTGCTCTCTTAGCACCTCATTGGAGTGAACACCACGAACCAAATTGTCAGCACTCCATACCATGGGTCTTGTTTCGAATACTTTTGAAGTTGTAATGTGCTCCCTCAATGTTTGCCTTCTCCCCAACCCACCACCAATTTCAACACTTAACTTGGGGCCTATGGATTGTGCCTCGAATCGACTATACTTATTATATTTTTACTTATTATACTTATTGTATACTTATTATGTATTTCCCCTATGTATAGCGTCCCGCCGATGAGTGGTGTCAGCTTTATGTACAGAATATCCATTATAACTAACTCATATATAAATATCATATATCATATATATAAGCATATGCATATACATATATATATATATTATATATATATATATATTATATATATTATATATATTATATATATTATATATATTATATTTATTAATATATATATATATATATATATATATATATATATATATATATATATATATATATATATATATATATATTCTTCAACAACCTGGCAGTTCTGCGACCAAATCCGTCGCAACGCTCTGACATCATCACTGCCTCAATGGTGCAATAATGATCACACTCAGATAAATGCTCATGCTCGTGTTTAGGAAATATATCCCCTCATTTCCAATGCAGGTGTGTCCGATGCATGGGAGGACGGTGGGGTGGGCTGTATGGGGACGAGTGGTGTAGGAGAAATTTGCACGTCTCGCAATCGAAAGGTGATGGGTTCGAGTCTCACCTGTGGCTACTCTTCGCCCGCCACCAGATTGGCGTGAGAGGTTGGCGACGCTACATGACTCAACGGTCGGCATATCGTAAAACCAACAACCACCACCACCACCAGGGAAGGCTGCATGGTGGACAGCCAGCTGTAGATCAGGCCAGCATGTATCCGGATTTGACGGACACATCCGGTCGAGATGACGTTTGCTCGCGAGATAACGCGCCGACTGTCTGTCTGGCTTCCCAACGGCGTTTGTATTTGCAGAAGCGCTGTATCGCGTGGGTGCTGAGCAGAGAGCCTGGAGTCCGTGGTGCTGCTGAGAAGGCCTGGTAACGGTGGTGATGCTTCTGAGAGGGCCTGATGACGGTGGTGCTGCTGAGAAGGCCTGGTGACGGTGGTGCTGCTGAGAAGGTTTGGTGGTGATTATGCTACTGGGTGGACCTGGTGACGGTGCTGCTGCTGAGAAGGCCTGGTGACGGTGATGCTACTGGGTGGACCTGGTGACGGTGGTGCTGCTGATAAAGTTTGGTGACGGTGGTGCTGCTGAGAAGACCTAGTGACGGGGGTGTTGCTGAGAAGGCCTGGTGACGCTGGTGCTGCTGAGAAGGTTTGGTGATGATTATGCTACTGGGTGGACCTGGTGACGGTGGTGCTGCTGAGAAGGTTTTGTGGCGGTGATGCTACTAGGTGTACCTGGTGACGGTGGTGCTGCTGAGAAGGTTTGGTGACGATTATGCGACTGGGTGGACCTGGTGACGGTGGTGCTGCTGAGAGAGCCTGGTGACGGTGGTGCTGGTGAGTGGGCCTGGTGACGGTGGTGCTGCTGAGAAGGTTTGGTGGCGGTGATGGTGCTGGGTGAGCCTGGTAACGGTGCTCAGTGGGCTGGTGCTAGCGGTACTGTCCAGAGAGACTGGTGTCAGCGGTGCTGCTGAGAGAGACCAGTGACGACTTATGTCGGTTTTCTCACTTCTCAAGGGGCAGTGAGCTTCCTCTTCGGTGCCTCGATCCCTTCCCTACAGCAAGTCTCACGTACAGTGTACATGAGTATCGCGTGCTATACACTGTACACAGTGTACAGTGTACAGTGTACAGCAAGTCTCACGTACCCTTCTGCTATCGCGAATCTCGCATTCGTCGCTATGGAGTGAGCCAAGTCCAGAGCGGCATCGTTCCAGCGAAACGCAAGCGCCGCCTGGACTGCGTGCCTTGGGCTGCCTTCATCCTGGTGGTATTGGATCTGTAGACGCCTGACGGCTGGTGATGCTGGAGCAATGGGGGCAGGACGTGCTGCTCGCCTGGTCCTGGTGGTGTTGGATCTGTAGACGCCGGACGGCTGGTGATGCTGTAGCAATGGGGGCAGGACATGCTGCTCGCCTTGTCCTGGTGATGTTGGCTCTGCTCGTCGTCGGCAACGTGGTCATCTTCCTGTGGTTGAGCTCCGGCGGGGAGTGGACTCTTCGCAACACGCTGCTGGTCGTGCTTGCCCGACGATCCAGAGCTGGCGTCATCACACCGACACAGGAGGTGGGAAATGGCACGAATGGCAACATGAGCAAGTCTGCCACTGCTGCGGCAGTGATGCCTGCCTCGGAGAACGCGCCGACGTCACCTCAACACGCTCGTGCAAATCACACGACAACGCAAGTGTCTGCCACACGCGCAGTCGGCGACTTCGGGAGCGGGGCACCTGGAGTGGAGTCCCGGCACTCCCGGCAGTCTAGGGGAGGCGATCCAAGCAGTGCCACATCGACGTCCACGCAGCCTTCGACAGGCACTGGAGACGCGCTCGGCGTGTCTCACGTGACGGCCGACGGCCTGGCCGGCTGGCTGCGGCCCCTGCTGCGGTCCGTGCCGGCCGCCGAGGTCGCTGGCCGCGCGTCGGCGCTGGCCAGCCGCCCGGCGACGGGCGGCAGCAGCGCAGCCCACCTGGTGGCCGTCCGCTACGGCGGCGGCGGCTTCAGCACCGTCGGCCGGCCGTCGGCGCGCGCGCTGCTGACGGTCGTCGTGTGCTCGGCGCCGGCGCACGAGGCGCGTCGGCAGGCCATCCGCCAGTCGTGGGGCCACGTGGCGCTGCGCACTGACGTCACGATGGCGTTCCTGGTGGGCCGCGCCGGCGACGTAGTCCAGCCGCGGCTGGACCGGGAGCACGCGCGCTACGGCGACCTGGTGCAGGCCAACTTCGCCGACAGCTACCGCAACCTGACGCTCAAGACGGTCGCCATGCTCGAGTGGCTGAGTCGGTTCGGCGCGGCGACGGCGAGCGTGCTCAAAGTTGACGACGACGTGTTTCTGCACGTGCCCAACCTGTTGGCCTTCCTCGATCGGCATGGAAACGCTACAAGATCGTTCTACGGAAGGCTGGCGCTTCATTGGAAACCGTTCCGTTCCAAAAAGAGTAAATACTACGTCAGTAAATCAGAATTTGAGCCGGACGAATTTCCAGAGTACGTCACTGGGCCCGCGTATTTATTCACAGGAGACCTGATACAGGACCTGTACCGGGAGTCTCTGGTGAGCAGGTTCCTGTTCCTGGAGGACGTGTTCCTAACTGGCATCGTTGCCAGCAAGGTCGGCGCTCGCCGCGAGCTCGCGAAGGGATTTCTGAACGTTCACAAGACCGATCAATGCTCACTCAACAAGAGCATTTCAATCCATCAGGTAACCCCCAGCGAACAATATTCGCTCAATATTCAGGTATTGTCGGGGGAAATTCCATGCAAACCTTCCAATGCAACCGTAAAGAAGCACCCGACCAAGAAGCCAAAGACTAAGCAATGATATGTGGAGTCTGCATGTCTAATTTGGTCCGTAGACGTTTTGTCGGTGATTCCACCAGCACTTGCAGTTTTGTGCTGTGTGGAACGAACCGCAACAGAACGCCGCCGTCTGGGGCCGTCTCCAGCAGTTTGCATTTGTCTGTAGCTATCTGCAATCGTCTGTAGCCGTCTGTAGCCGTCTGCAGATGTCTGTAACCGTGTGTAGCCGTCTGTAGCAGTCTGCACGGTGAAGCATGGTGATGGCATCATTGATGCAAGATTACGCTGATATCACGATATGTATATATATATATATATATATATATATATATATATATATATATATATATATATATATATATATATATAAATGACCCAAATTGCTGATCGATTCGTATTTCTTTATTTACATTTGCTGAAATCCATGTTGTCACACGTGCTCGCTCAGCGGTCTTGGCGAATAACCTGAGACAGGTGTCTGTATGTTCTGACTCGTCTATTTATATTTATGTTGCATGCATATACTCATCATTCATGGACACCGCTGCACTTTTGTTCTTCAGATGCCGAGTGAAGCTTCCCGCCTACCTTTTCCTCCATGTCATATGTCAGTTCAGTGTTTGTCCCATATTCAGGTGAGTAGAAACTACCAACGAATGGAAAATCGATCTCACTTGACAACTTAAATGGTCAAGAATTGACGCTGCATCGCCTTCATCTAGTTCAACAAAATCAAGCTCGCCATGTTGAACAACATCTAGTTCGTCAAGTTGACCACATCATGCTCATCGAGTTCAACAACCAAACGCAGTCACCGCACAGTGGTTCTGCCAGAATGTGGTACAATTCTTCTACTTCAACTTGATTCGCACGATGACTGGCGGGACACCGATGGCACAGAGACTGACGGACATCTGCACAGAGACTGATGGACATCTGCACAGAGACTGACGGACATCTGCACAGAGACTGACGGACACCTGCACAGAGACTGACGGACATCTGCACAGAGACAGATGACGTCTGCACAGAGACGGATGGACGTCTGCACAGAGACGGAGGACGTCTGCACAGACACAGACGGACGTCTGTACAGAGACGGACGGACGTCTGCACAGAGACAGAGGACGTCTGCACAGACACGGACGGACGTCTACACAGACACCAAGGACGTCTGCACAGACACGGACGGACGTCCGCACAGATACAAAAGTGCACAGACATACAGCGCGGCTAGCTGTATAGGTACCCGTGTTAAATTTAATTGTCGGTCTCGATGCTTGACATCGATTTTGCCTGGTGGAGCATTGATTTTGCCCGGTGGGACATTGATTTCACCGCTGAAGTGCATGACCCAGTCTTATTCGTGAGTATGCATGTTCACCTCGTGCCGAAATACACGATATCGTCCTGTTTTGATGTTCTGTTGTGATCTTCCTGTCTATGATGTTTTATCTGTTCATCCGCTGTATCACCAATGCACGCTGCTAAACACCGAAACGCTAGTATTCACTCACACCACCTTCCCACCACACACTATCTTCACTTCACTCACAACACTCTTCACACCACAGCACCGAATTATTTACATCAGAAGCGGCTTCGGCCGCCGCCGCCACCTCCACCACGTTCACCATCGCCGCCTCCACCGGCGCGTCCCCCTACGGCGTTTCGCTCGTCACCGCCGCCGCAGCCGCCTCTATTGCCACCACCGCTGCCGCTGCCCCTGCCTCTATTTCCTCCGCTGTCGCCGCCGCCTCTGTGTCCTCCACCGCCTCTGTGTCCTCCACCGCCTCTGTGTCCTCCACCGCCTCTGTGTCCTCCACCGCCTCTGTGTCCTCCACCGCCTCTGTGTCCTCCACCGCCTCTGTGTCCTCCACCGCCTCTGTGTCCTCCACCGCCTCTGTGTCCTCCACCACCTCTGTGTCCTCCACCGCCTCTGTGTCCTCCACCGCCTCTGTGTCCTCCACCGCCTCTGTGTCCTCCACCGCGGCACAGCCTCCAGGTCCTCCACCACGCCACAGCCTCCGCTTCCTCCACTGCCGCCACCGCCACCGGGTAGGCTGAAGGTGACAGCATTGATTGTTATGCCCTGCTGTGTTCTCGTAATGCACTGAGCGTTCTGCTACCGAAGCTGTTGGAAGCTGCGGCCCACCGCTGGGCGGCACCGCCGTCTTGGGCGTTTCTCGCCGAAGATTACAGGTATGCATGGTCATGGCCAGAGACGGCACCACCAAAAACAAGCAAACATGCATGGAATGTTGAGCACCAGTACACAAAGCACAGCTAACAACTGCCTGCAACGAAGTTCAGCAAGTTCACTGTGCTCACTAGCGATTAGAGTAGCATAGTTTGTTATTGTGCTGTAATGATGCATCAGTGTGTTGTAGTGAGTACTGATTGTATTACAATGCCTTGATGCCGTGTTATTATTATTGGTGATTGTACTAGAACCATTTGTGATTATACTGATCCGGCATTTGACTGTAGCGATCAGTGATTGCATGAGACAACTCACGTGAAGCCATGCTCGCTGAGGACAACGACACGACAGCCAGAGCCAGCAGGAAGCCACTGAACCGCTTCATGGTGGGTGTTGACCCATTGTGCCGACCACCTGCCAAATACCCGTGCAGTGCAGCGGGTATTCTGGTGGCTCCAATGCCCGGATCTAAGGCACGCGATGTTCGGGTATCCCAATTGCGTATCGTGCTGTGCACCAGATCAGAATTGATAAGGCTGCACGCGCCATTTCGTCTGCACTCGCCGTTTGGTCGCGGTTTGTGACCGCAGTACGTGCTGTTTTGCGCGGTATTCTGCGAAGGCTGCCTTTGTGCAACGCGGGTAGCTGGCCATGCTGGACGACCAGGATGTCGATGTCAGGGCGCGGGCGGTAGCCACAATCAAGTCATTACCACAGACGCCCCACAGAGCCACCAGTGCTCCGGCCAGGTGAGGCTCTGTCCGCTCCCGCCGCTCAACTTCGATGCGCCACCGTGCCGGGAGCGTTGATATCTCGACGGCCACTCCATAGCCGCCCTTCACCAGGTCACTGGCCGACGTCCAGATGGAAAGCCTCGGACGAACACCGCTGCGGACTGGGGTGCCTTGCCACAGCCCGGCGACGCAGAGGACGGCGAAGATGACGTCACAATTGGCTTTCTAGGTCTGCGGCGTCAGTGACAATAAATAAATGATCACATATTTGTATTATTATTGATTTTGATTACTTGCACGGCATCTTAATCACTACATGTGGGTAGAAAAAGAATAGTGGAATTGAATTCTGATATCAATTTGACTAATAATATATAATACGGAGATATTATATAAAGTGAATATACATATACAATATACATATATATATATATATATATATATATATATATATATATATATATATATATATATATATATATATATATATATATTAGGGTGGTCCAAACATACATGGCAATTTTAAAAGTTTCAAGGAAGAGCTCTCCACAAGGTTACTTTCACTTTATGTGCCTGTTTTGTGTGCCAAATTTTGCACGATTTCATGCATACTTAAAGGTCGCGCAAAATTTCATCTTTGGTTTCTCTCTTTTGAAGATGGCCTCCTCAGCACCGAGTACGCGAAGTGGACCAGAATGATGGTTATTATGGAGTCCCCTTGAGTTTTCTCAACTGCACGACTTCCAACGCGAGGTGACGTACTTCGGATGTCAAAATTATTTCACTTGAAACAGAAATTACCTTTCCCGGAAAGCTTCAAGAAAACCTGTGAAGCCTGCTGTGCCATCTGGACGAGGGCAAGGATACCCACCCTGCGGTTGGATTCCTGTGTGAGGAATTTGGAGGAGTTGATGCGGGAATAACAGAACCCCAAGAAGACCCGAAAGCGAGGTAACACACAAGCGATGATTTTCCACGCATCACTCGGCGACCTCTTCGACATCAGAGCCAGTGATGCTCTGGCGCAGATGACTTTAAAAGAGGATCATGTGTTTTACCGAATGCAACTTGAGGGCGTCACCTCCTGCAGCATGTCTAGCCCTGATCTCGTGACAGCGGAGAGGGAGAGTCTGAAGCAACTTCGGGAAGAACAAGAGAAGGCGAGAAGGTTGAGGGCAAAGGGTGAGGCAGCTTCATCCTTGGTGGCGGCGGCTCAGCTGTCTTCCACGTCATCCTCCAACCTCGAGTCGGAGGACAAAGACTTCGGTTCTACTCCCAGTTGCTCGACAGCATCTGCAGCTCCTCCAAAACCGAAGAACATTTTCGCCTCCACTGCTGTCTCATCAACCCTCGATCGAGTCAACCTTCCGCACCGTGGAGCCGTATTCGTAGCAGGAACCGTGGCACGGGCCCTTGGTAATGATCTCTCAGATCTGACCCTCTCCAGAAGCCCAGTCCGGCGATCTAGACGGCAGACACGGCTTCAAGCGGACACTAAATATCGAGAAGACTTCACCCCCAAAGGTCCACTTCTCCTACACTGGGATGCCAAGCTTCTCCCAGACTACTCTGGGGATGGGGGAACGGTGGACCGTGTGGCCGTGCTCGTTACTGGCCCGGGCGATTTCGAGAAATTATTGGCTGTGACGAAGACGGAAAGGGGAACGGGGGAGGCACAAGCAGCGGCATGCATGGCGACTCTTGACGGTTGGTCACTCCCTCCTCGTATTCAAGGTCTGGTCTTCGGTACGACTGCCTCCAACACGGTTCTCCACCGTGAAGCTTGTACGCTGATTGAAGAAGGACTCGGGAGGGAACTAGTGTGGATAACTTGTCGTCATCATGTCTTAGAGATCGTCCTCTCCAGTGTCTTCAAGGTAGTCTTCGGGCCAACAGAAGGACCTGAATCTGGACTCTTCAAGAGTTTCCATATGTTTTGGCTCGAAGTCAACCAAGAGATGTACGTTGGTGCCCCAGGTGAGATGTTCCGCGACCACAGATTGGAAGAGCAGCGCATTGACATGGCTTCTTACATCCAGCAGGCTATGAAGGAACAAGAGCGAGCAGACTACGCCGGGTTCCCCAGCCTGAGCCTTCTCTTCTTGGGCGAATGGGGTGAGCAGCGGGCCACGTTTCGGCCCCCAGGCCTGACGCATCACGCGCGGTGGATGCAGAAGGGATTGTACGTCTTGAAGATCTTCCTCTTTCGGGACCAGTTCCGTCGCTGCATAGCCAGTAGCCTTTATGCGCCCCAACGCCCCCAGGGACCAGTTTCGTCTCGCTGCGAAGGAATTGCGCGCCATCAGATCACTCTCGGTTTTCGTCGCCTTGATCTATGTCCGGTTCTGGAACGAGGCTCTACGTAGCATATAGGCACTCCGCAACGATTTGGAATTCCTCGCAGATGCTACCATCACCGCCTTTGCACACCATCTCTGGTATCTGGCAGAGCACCTGGTTGGACTGGCGTTCTTCGACAAGGAGGTGGACGTGGTGACGAAGCGCAAGATGGTGACTAACCTTGAGCGGGAGAAGAAGTCAGGGTGCCCACTTCGCTTGCAAAGAATCCCAGAGATCGGAGTTGAGCTGGAGGAGTTCGTGACCAAGAGGACGCTGAAGGTGTTTAACGTCATTGCTGAGCAGGGGAAGGAGAATGAAAAATCGTCCTTCTTGAAGGAAAACCGCGGGAAGTGGGAGACGAACACAACGTTCCTGGAGATGAAGAAGTCTGCGGGTTCTTTGAATGTCGTTAACGATGCAGCAGAAAAAGCTGTTTCTCTCATCCCCATCTTCAACATGTCGCTAACTAAGGACGAAGAGCAGAAACAATACCTACTCCGCCTCGTGGCTAATCACCGTCGCTGCCTCCCTGCTCCGACCAAGGAGGGACTGATGAAAGAGGGTGGTTGCTGAATTGTAGAGGGACAGGTTGAAGTCCAACCCCATTTTGTCATTGAAGTTGGCACGATGGAGTGTTATTATTTATTAAGGTTATTTTGTTTTCATAGAAAATAGGACCTATGCTATGCGAAAGAAGGACACAAATTAGCATCCCTTCAGCTTCTCTTCTGTCGGCAAAAGACACCTTTTTGCGCGAACCTTGACATTAAACGAATTTTCCTGAAAATTCGTCTGAATGTTATTTTTGAACAGTGTAACAAAATACAACTTGTGGAGCTAACAATTTTTCAACTTTCCTTTTTTGGACCAGGCTAATGTATATATGTATATATACATAGCTAAATACAGTGCATAAACATAGTTACACACGAATAAGATTAAAGTTGCAACATCAAATTCAGCTGTTAAATTTCCACGAAAGAATTTGAATTTACTTGAAAGTCAAGTGATTACTGAAACAAAAACGTAGCAAAGATTGGATCGCGTTTAACGACGTATTATCTTCCACTTCAGCTTCTCAATTTGTACAGACGTGATGCGAGAGCACACCATGCAATCCTAATGATGGCAGAAGTCGGAAATGGCATCGGTCAGGATGAAGCAGCCTGGACTGACGCGGCGGTCCGTAGTGACAGGACTATCTGCGGTCGGTCCTTCCAGACAGCGACAGACGCACAGTGGTCCACAGTAGTCCACAGGGGTCCACAGTGGTCCACAGGGGTCCACAGTGGTCCACAGGGGTCCACAAGGGTTCACAGGGGTCCACAGTGGTCCACAGGGGTCCACAGTGGTCCACAGGGGTCCACAGTGGTCCACATTGGTCCTCAGGTGTCCACATGGGTCGACAGTGGTCCTCAGGTGTCCACATGGGTCCACAGTGGTCCACAGTGGTACTCAGGTGTCCACATGGGTCCACAGTGGTCCACAGGGGTCCATAGAGGTCCACAGGGGTCCATATGGGTCCACAGGGGTCCACAGGGGTCCACAGTGGTCCACAGTGGTCCACAGTGGTCCACAGTGGTCCACAGGGGTCCACAGTGGTCCACAGGGGTCCACAGGGGTCCACAGTGGTCCTCAGGTGTCCACATGGGTCCACAGTGGTCCACAGTGGTCCATAGAGGTCCACAGGGGTCCACATGGGTCCACAGGGGTCCACAGGGGTCCACAGTGGTCCACAGTGGTCCACAGTGGTCCACAGTGGTCCACAGGGGTCCACAGGGGTCCACAGGGGTCCACAGGGGTCCACAGGGGTCCACAGTGGTCCACAGGGGTCCACAGTGGTCCACAGTGGTCCACAGGGGTCCACAGTGGTCTACAGTGGTCCACAGTGGTCCATAGGGGTCTACAGGGGTCTACAGGGGTCCACAGTGGCCCACAGGGGTCCAGACTAGGCTGCGCCGCATCAGTTCTCCCATCAGATCTCTTGGCACTGATGACAGTCTTGTGCATTTGTAGCAGCATTGACCATGCTGATCACACGACAAATTGTAGCAATCCTAATGCTGAACTTGGTTTCGTTCGACTTTCTTATTCCTGACAGACGGGAGTGCCAAGCTGGGGAAGGAGTGGACCGCGATGCATGCAATCGTCAGAGCCACTGGTCACGCCACGGAACGGGCGGCAGACGCCGCGGAGTGGGGAGGGGAGTTGCGGTCGCTCGTGCAGTGTCGAGCGTCGGTCATTCGCGGAAGACTGCGGCTTTTGTCAAAGCTGCAACCGGTTGTTCAGCCTGTCCATGGAATCAGAGGGGAATCCCCGCTGTTGCTTTGCATGAATGTGGCGAGGTTGCATCCAAGTGTTCGGTAGCCTTGTACACCAGCGTTGGACAACAGAGCGGTTAATTCAACACCAATACATGAGGCGGTTGAGATGGTCGAACCCGCGCAACAATTTTAATGTCGACCCCCGACACCGGAATCTGCTGATAGGAGGCACCGCAATCAGGTGCCGCCTAGGTGGAAATTACGCCTACACTTACATGGAGGCCTGATATATACATACACACACACACACACACACACACACACACACACACACACACACACACATATATATATATATATATATATATATATATATATATATTTATTTGTATATGTATATATATATATATATATATATATATATATATATATATATATATATATAGTATATTTGTATATGTATATATATAGCTATCTATCCGTATTATTGGTTAACTTAACATCAGCTTGTAAAGACGTTTCAATTTATTTCAAAGCTTCGTCAGTTTGAGTCGGGTGGGTCCACTTCGTTGCTCAGGGTACCTGCCGTGCCGATGCAACGAAACTACTGAACTTAATTTCATAAGAACTTGACCAATCGATGCGACATGGCCCAAATACTTGTGACTTTTGAATATGGCGACCTTGGCATCAGGTCTAGGCCATCGGTTAAGCACAAAACCATTTTTCCCCCAAAATTTGCAAACTTCTTTACCTCGCTTATACTCCGAAACTACTGAATACAATTACATAAAACCTTCGCCAATCGGCGTGACGTGAACGACACACGTGGGGCTTTGAATAAGGTGACCTTGGCTTTAGGTTAAGGTCACCAAAATAAACAAAATCGTTTTCGAGCCTTTTGCCACGCCAATCTTCCTAAAGTACGGAGACGAATTTCATGAAACCTTCACCAACCGACGTGAAATGGCCGATGCTCTCGGGACGTGTGAGTATGGTGACTTTGGCCTTAGGTCAAGGTCATACAAAATTCATAACTGTTTTTAGGGCAGTTGCGCCGCCTATGCTCCGGAAATATTATTGATGACCTTGACATCAGGCCAAGGTCACCATACTGAAAGCCCAAAGTATATCGGCCCCGTTACGTTGATTGGTGAATGTTTCATGCAATTCGGTTCAGTACTTTTGGAGCATGGGTGGTGCAATTGCCCATTCCAAACGTTTTATGTATCTTTGATGACCTTCAGCTAAGGCCAACGTCACCATATTCAAACGTCCCAAGTATATCGACCATGTCTCATCGATTGGGGAAGGTTTCATGAAATTCAGTGGAGCCGTTTAGGAGCATGGACAACACAGGTTTTTCAAAATGGTTTCAAAATGGCCCTCCAAGTTCAAGGATAATTTAAAAGCTTTCCGTAACGATGGGAGTCAAAAGTCCCAACTAAATCGACCTCAATGGATCGATTGGTGAAGGTTTGATGAAATTCGGTTCGGTAGTTTCGGAGCAGGGGCACGGGAACAAGCCTGGGCAACAGAGTAGACCTGCCAGTTCGGGCGCACGTCCCACCGCAACTACGTCAAATCACTACATGGATTTTCAAAGATCACCGGAAAAGCTAGCACACCTCGTCCTTCCTCTGGACACATATATTTCGCACTCGATGGTGCATACACGCTGTACATCAATATCCCACAGCACAGACTGTCGGTTCAGCATTTCACAGCAATCAGGTCATCAATTATTTGTGGCCTCTCCACCCTGGTTAACATCCGTGCGCAGAAGCCATTCCATCTCTGTTCCCTAATACGTCTGTGCTGCGTTGAATGTTGCGACACTCTTTCCAGACCCATTACCCGCATGTTCTCAATGGAATGACCATCCTCACGGAAGTGAACTGCGACGGGAGTGTTATGCTCTTTTCTAATATTTGCTAGCTGACTGTTTGTGCGGGTATATAAGGTTCCTCCTCTTTCATCAACATACAAATATGGCTGCATTTTGCCGACCATATGCCATATGCTACATTATTTGTCCGGTATCCAACCGTCGTATCATACGTACACTCAATTCCAGTGTGAACCCTCACATTGTCACTTCCCACATACACACGTCTACATATCACACAGCTATTTTAACACGCTTGCTTCCCCCGGATCTTGCCTACCATAATGTTCTGGGTTTTGCTGTGCACAAGATGGTCTCCAAGATATTCCCCTATGCTGCAGGCTACCATTGAGTTAGTTGGAAATACCATTTTTCGCTTTTCCGATTTCTCTAAAAGATGACGTTTTTCTCATAATTCCTGCTATATCTGGGAACTAGTTACTGAAGATCATTATACGGTAGACGTCTTTCCTCCATGACTTCCTACTTTTTGTAAACAGTAGTTCCTCTCTCTGCACTTTTCTCACCCAATCCAGATTTCCACTTATACTTTTATGTGGATGTACCGTCCCTACTAATCTTTCTCTCAGCGTCCACTCAACCGCTTGTAGGCCTCCTCATCTGTGCATATCCTCTTAGTCCGCATCGCTAGTCCGAGGTGCATACATAGCGTGTATGTACCATCGAGTGTAAAATGATTGTGTCCAGAGGAAAGAGGTGTTCAAGTTTTGTCAGGTGATCTTTGAAAATCCAAATAATTACTTCAGATAGTTGCGGTATGACGTGCTCTCAAACTGAGGAAGCTTTGAAATAGAGAGAAACGTCTTGACAAGCTGATGTTAATATATAAACATTGGCCACCACACTCAGTGAACAAGCGCTGGAATATACGTCGGTCTAAACTGACTTTGTATACTGCGCGGTAAGGAGCTGGATTTTCCAAGCGTCACGCGCCACGAGCCACGCCATTGTCACAGACTGGATAGCCGGCCCTGCTCGGGTATATAACAGGTGGCGGGCACAGTGGGTCAACACTCATCATGAAGTGGCTCAGTGGTCTCTTCCTGGCTCTGCTGGTCGTCTCGCTGTTCTCGGCGGCCGTCGCTGGACGTGAGTTGTCACCAGGACATTTCCGGGATTGAAGTTGTTGGCTCAACTCAAATAGCTGGAAAGGGCGCGGAACCCAGCGCCATCTGTGCTTATTGGTGTGGTTCCGACGGGGCCGTCTCCCAAAGGTTGTCGTTGTTCTCCCAAAACTCCAACATTTCGCATGGCATTCCGACACTCTAATCGACTTTGAACTCGCCATTGCCTCGCTGTATTTCTCCCCGATGTAAACAAACACGCATAATGCTCAGAAATAAATGACCCTAACCAGTAACATTGCAATACTTAACCCTATTATGGTAGTGTTGGATTTCTCGCTTAGTTATAGATGTATAAATGTGCAGGAGGGGGAGTATAAGAAGCGTGCTCACCAGATCAGTGTCGACAAGCTCATTTCAATGAACTCGATTGCATCGAAAGCTGATGCTGACTGAGAATTGAGGAAACAATGTAATGGAAATACCTCCAAATTCATTTGCATGTTTTGTCATTCCGGCTGCTTACAAATATGAGTGACATAGTTATCAAACAATAACAAGTAAACCATGCCATCCTTGATTATTGACTTCGCATGTTTCTCAGAAAACATTGCTTCAATCCCAGCATCAGGTGCTCCCAAATTTTACTGTGCGAAGTTTGAATTAGAACATGTAAAGAAACTGGGCGATTTTCTCAAAATTCCAGATTTTCGGCAAAATGTGGGGCGTGAATCCGCCGCCCTACATGTTTCGGTTCACCAAACTAACTCCGATTCGCTCCACCGATAACCTTACTGGTATCCAATCCATGTTATGCTCCAATTGTCACACACGATCATTAAACACTGCAGTCAAGTCACTAAGCACTTCAGGCAATGGACGAAGCACTACCACCAAGTCAATAACTAATGCAACTAAGACGCAATTGAATGTAATACACTCACTACTAGGCATAATGCTTTCTTTTATCACTTCAATGCAATCACAAATCCCTATCGCACAATGCTATAGCACCACAGCAAAACAAGTGCTGATGGTAATTGAATGACGAGTAACTAACCGCTAGCCACTATAGAACAAATCAATCACTTCCCATTGCAGTTGCATCACTAGTGACACCAAGCACACCAGATCATGATCCATAATGCGGCCCATCCATACATTAGACATGACATCTCTGCATTGTCTTCCTTGCTGGTTAAAACAATGTGAAATATGGACGATGTATGCAGCGTACTCTAGAAAACATAGCGTACCTCAAATTATTTGAACAGCGAAAGTGTACTTCTTGTTAGATTGATGAGCATATATCACTCACAAGCACACGGAAATTGTTCAATGCCAAGAACGACTACTTGGGCCATGCTTCCCCGAATACAGCATTGCTTACAGCTGGTGAGAGCCCCGAGGACCTCCGCGACATCCGTGGAATATTTGCAGCACCGAATAGCCTCAGTGGGAGACAGAAGACGTGTCCCATATATCAGGAGGACACAACATACAATAACAATCCATGCTTCCACCTTCAGCCCAGCCGGGAGGCGGCGGCGGCGGCGGCGGCGGCGGCGGCGCCGGCGGTGGAGGTGGAGGTGGCGGAGGCGGAGGCGGATCAGGTTGCCGTTGGTTTGGGTGTGGCAAAAAATAAGTAACGGCTGTGACGATGACGTGAGAATAAAAATCACACGCGTCTCGAACACTGGCCCCGACCAGTCTATGACAAAACCGCGGCTGCGGAAGCTAGCCGTTGGCAGTTCATCGTTCATGTAAATACATGGATGAGTATAGATAAAACCTCTTGGAAGCGTCGGTAACTGAGAGACGACACCAACATCAGGGAGGCTGCTGTCGATACCCACCGGCGAGTCCCATCAAGTGGCATCGCTTCGCGAATGGATCAGTTCAGCCTACCACGAACACCGAACATCAGCGAACACCGTACACCGAACCACGAACACCGAACCTCAGCACCAACCATGCTGGATAATCCGATCTTTCAGACACATACTTTTTATTGAGGTAATCCACAATGGACTTGTAACTACTATAACCTCGCGTGAATTAAATAAAACAGCATGACAGGAAAAGTAACAGTCACTAAAGAGCTAAACCGGGAATCATACACGTCATAATACAAATACAAATACAAGTAAAAATGAATTAAAATACGTCGTGACGAGGAGCAAATCAATCCGGCACAGGCGGCACGTTGGACAGGTGCCGCCGTAGGTGGCGACCGAAGATTGGTACGGGAAGTCACATCAGCTCGGGCGGCAACGAGTTGAACATAAGCGGTGCTCTGGAGCTAAAACGCCTCTTCCCCATCTCGGTGCGGGACCGGGGAACACATAAGTGATTGTCCTGACTGGTGGTTCGGTCACGAACCTCCGCCACGGTGGTGAGGTGATGAACCAGTGACTATGGCTCACCATGACGACGCGCCTTGTGACCTTGTGGTTGAGGCACAGGGTGTGGTATATGGCTAAGTTCTCCGCACTGAGCCAGCCCAGCCTCCCCAGCAGATTCGAAACATGGTCAAATTGTTTGTGGCCGAAAATTACTTTTGCCGGGTAGTTAACTTTTTTTTGAAGAAGTGACAGGTTCTTTTGGTTCCGTTACCATACACAGGAATACAGTAGCAGATCTGCGAGAAGATTGGGCATTGGCCAGCGCGTAGATGACAGAAGGTGGAAGGTGCCCCCTCAGATGCGACAGACCACCCAGAACTTCAGAACAACGCCGAGTCATTTCTTGAGACGTGCGAGTCCCAGCTGAGCGATCGATCGAAAATATGCCGATATATTTTTGCATTCCGAAATGGTGGGTAGATGTTGGTCGCGAAATCTCACTGTGATATCCGGTAAGGCATGCAAATTTTGTGGCTTGCCAAAAGCATCAGCTATATTTTGGCAACGTCAATTTTCAGTCCATTTGCTCGAAACCAGACGTCGAAGGAGGCCAAAACTGTTTCCATGTCAGCGACGAAGTTTTCAAATTTCAGATTTCTTACTACTGACAAAAATTTCGGTGTCGTCGGCGTATTGCACAACAACTGCGCTTTCAGCGAACAGACTGAGGTCGTTGGCGAAGACGCAGTCGAGAAGAGATCCGAGAGTTGATCTTTGAAAAACGCCGATACTGTTGGGCAAAGTGGCCGATTTATGGACGACACCCAGACTGTCAGTGAGGCTGAAACTCTGGATGCGGTTCTGAAGATCAGCCGAAAACCAGGATGTATCGATGCTATGGAGATTTAATTTTGACAGGAGTTTTCAGTGGTCTATGACATCAAAACTTTTGCTCAAATCCAGCAGACAGAGAATGGACACCTCCATGGTCACATGCGGAAAGGATCCGGTCAGATATAGAGGTCTGGACGGTTTCCGTATACTGGCGAGAACGGAAACCGTGCTGAGTTGGAGAGAGGAGGTGGTTTTCGGACAGATAATTCTAGAGTTGCTGGTGGACGACACGCTCTACAATTTTCGTTACGACTGGGACGATGGAGATAGGACGGAAATTGGAAGGGCTAGAGGGATCACCGGATTTGAAGATGGGATGAGCGAGGGAGTGCTTCCAAGAATGAGGAATGTCGGCTTGGATAATGCTGAAATTGACCAAATTGCAGGAGTACCGCACATATCGAGTCGCAACACTCCCTGAACATGTGCATGTTGATGCCGTCCTCGCCGCACGCCGAAGAGCCGTTCATCCCAAAGACGACGGCTCGCAGCTCTGATAGCGACAACGGCACCAGAGTAGACGCACAGGCAAAGACATGCGGCATACCGCAGGGAATACTCAGCGTCGCTTCTATATTTAGAACCTAGTCAGCCACACAAGGGCCCACGCTGACAAAAAATATCGGTCAAGGTCATCAGGTCGTCGGGCAGCTTACAAATCGCCTGCCTGCCGCCGACGAATGACCTGATACGGCGCCACATTGACCTCCGCCGATCCTCACGGATGCGCCGCTCAACATCGTCGCGACTATTACGCCTAATCGCCGATCGTACAGCTCGGTTGGCGTCCCAGTACTCCGTAGACTGGTGTCCATAGACAGCCAGCGCACCACGGCGGCGACACATTAAAGCTTTCGTTCCATCAGATACAAACGGGGCGCCAGGGTGCCTAATTTTGAGTCCTTATGGGAGCATGGGACAGTCCTTAATGATGGGGAAAAGATTTCCAGAAAACAATCCCACTTGAGTGTGACGGAAGAAGAATTGAAAACAGAACTTCAGTCAGCTCCCCCCCCCAAAAAAAATCATAAAGCGAAGCATTCGGATCTGTATGGCGAAAGCACCTGGAGCGAACAGTGGCACCGCTCGGTCTGGATCTAGGCATATTGACAGAAACGCGAAGGAATTTATGCGGACTAAAGTTGCAAAATTTCGTACCGACAAGCAAACCTAGTGAGCAGGACTTTGAAGGCGAAATTTGAACACGATGTCGTGCACACGATGTCGTGTCCAGTTGAGCCCAGTTGAGCAGCGTGTTTCGTATGTTGGTGTTGTGGGTCGCTAAGATGAAGTGATAGACTAGGTAGATTGGGTGGTGTAGACCACCTACACCACACGCACACACAGATCAGGACACAGACCTGGATGAGCAGACGGAACGAGAACATAGCACAACCGACTCAGACACCACGAACCCCCGAAACGCGACACCACCATCTACTCAGCCACACAGGTCAGCCAAGAGCACAACCAAAAAACAAACCTAAACCACCTAAACGCCCACACACCCGCGCTAACACATACAAATAATGAACAAATTCATGTAATGGAACACACACGGACTTATCATACACTGGCGTGAATTTAAACATTATGCACTACAAACAAACCCTATAGCACTATGTATTCAAGAAACGCACTTCATACCCCACGACCCATGTCACCTTCACATCCCTCACTACACAATACACAGACACGACACACATAACCCACAAAGATCAGGCGGTGTATGCACATACATTAGGAACATGACCCCTCACCGCCTGATACATTTCGACACCACGGCAGATATACTACTAACTGAAATTCATGTACACAACATACCTTACATAAAGCATAAAGAATTAAATAAAGCACTTGACCAAATTCGCACACCTATCATTCTCTCCGGAGATTTCCACTCACACTACCCCCTATGGGACACCCGCACAACACAACCTGATCACAGAGCACACACACTCATCGCAATAGCCACACAGCATAATCTCACAATACTCAACACCGGCTCACCAACCTACCTAGTACCAATCAGATCCCTCCTCCCTACGAACCCAGATGTCACACTTGCCTCCTCACGCATAGCCCTCACCCTATCCTGGACATCCGACCCCGACCCACACTTCAATGACCACGCACCCATTACGATTACCTTAACCCAAATCCCTACCACCGGCCCCCTAATCCCCAGGCTGGCCGGTGGAACCTCAAAAAAGCCTCCTGGAACCATTTCTCAGAATCCTTAGCAGACCAAACAGCCCTCAGACTCCAACTATCACCAGAACAATTTACAGACGTACTCATCACCACAGCACACCAACACATACCACAAACAAAACCACGACGCCAACACAAACCTCGCGCGGCTCCCTAGTGGAGTGATGACTGCCACCAGGTGATCCGCGCGAGGAACCACGCACGCCATAGATATGAAAGACACCGCACGCCAAAAACACTAGCAATATACAAACAACTCAGAACGCAATGTAAGACCATCATTAAGGACGCAAAAATAGACTTCTTGGAACACATTCAGCACCCAATTTAACAAATTTACACCTCTAGGCGAAATTTGGACACTTCCGAAAATATTCCACACCGACAACGACCCCCAATCAAAGCCATCACATTTAGACACAACAACAACATCTCAACAGACCCACAAACAATAGCAAACATATTTGCAGACAACTACCATCTTAGATCATCTACACTTCCACGAAACCCCCAACCCCCAATCAGACGCCCACGCACACACCTCTACAACACTAGATTTACACTTACAGGACTACAATTAGCAATCGCACAGACAGGTAACACATGTGTAGGACCGGACAACATTCACTATTCTTTCTTCAAACACCTACCAACATCAGCACTGCACACACTACTCAACACCTACAACACCGCATGGACCACACATACATACCCACAATCCTGGCTACGCCTCTCTCCTTCCCATACCTAAACAAAACACAGATTCAACTCTTTGCACCTCCTATCGCCCTATTGCCCTCACTAGCTGCTTCCACAAACTATTTAAACGTCTTTTTAAAAAAACTCCTGTTCTATATCATCCAAACACAACACTTAATATCTCCTATTCAATCAGGCTTCCTTCCCAATCGATCATGTCTAGACAAACTCACTTACCTCATCACAAACATCCAGGAAGCGGCGGCCAGGAGACGTTCCACGACCGCCGTCTTCCTGGATCTAAGACAAGTATATGACACCATCAGCATAACAGCACTACTCCAACACTTACACAACATCGACATACAATGTAGACTGATGCACTACCTCCATTTCTACCTACTCAACAGATCTTTTCAAGTAAAAATTGGGCCCCACACCTCAGACGCCAAATTTCCCACCACCGGTTTAATGCAAGGCACAGTTCTCAGTCCTCTACTCTTCATTTTAGCTCTAAATTTCGCCATCACCGACAACTTTTCGACCAAAATTGCAATCTACGCCGACGACATAGTATTATGGACATCAACAGAAGCACCAGCATACGCACTAGCAGTACTACAACACGCACTAACAGAACTCAACAACAAACTTGCCACACTAAACCTTTATATAGCACCACTCAAATCCAAATGCATGATTTTCGGCTACAACAGAGACACAAACCTACGACCCTTAAAAATAAACAACTTACCCATTCCCTTTGAAACCACAACAAAATTTCTAGATATCACATTAGACCAACGACTAATTTTTCGGCCACACCTCCTAAACATACAAAAACGCGCCTCAAAAAGAATCAAAATACTACGAGCACTTTCTGGCACACACTGGGGATCCGACCGAAACACACTTCTAACCCTTTACAAATCACTCATTCGGCCAATTATGGAATACGGATCCCCACTATTCGAAAACGCAGCTGAAACAAACCTCAAAATTCTAGATTATATTCAACGACAATGTCTTCAAATAGTCACAGGAGCTTGCACCACCTCACCTTCTCACGCTCTTCACATATACAACCACATCCCAGAACTACAGCACAGACGTACAGAAGCAGTACTTAGATAACACTACAAAACACAACTCACAAAACAACCACCCTGCACGCAGGCACTAAAACTCACGGCACGCAGACACCAACTCATGAACTCCTCACGACTACAAACCACAATAGGCTGCCGCATACACAGACACGGTATGCCAACACACTAGACATAACACTCCCAACGACAACACCACCCCTACAACCCATCGCATGGTAGAAACAGCCGACACCCAACACACACTTCCTCATTGACAAACCAAAAAACACATACACACACGGAGAAATACAACAACTATTCCTACAATTCACAGCACAGTATGCCAACTACAACATCATATATACAGACGGCTCCAAATCACATACACAGCAGACGGGCGCAGCGGCGGTGCTGTACCCCAACGCAGCGCCGCCGCGGGTCATCCTACATGCCCGTCTGCACGACACAGCATCCACATACACAGCAGAATTATTCGCAATCTTCTCGGCATACTGTAACATCTACAACACTAAAATTGATCACAGCATCAAAGCCACAGACGCAAAATGAGCATTACAGAGCATAACACCCGACACCAAATACAAACACCCCCTCATACCCAAAATACTACGCATCCACAAACAACTCACCATACCACAACGGCAAACACTTCTCTGGATCACAAGTCACACAAATATACATGGCAAAGAGCACGCAGACATAGAAGCAAACATAGCCACAACACTACAACAAATCACACAATTTCCATACTCACGATCCGACTACTACCCCACAATACAAGCCATCAACAAACACATACAACAAACGTGGGATACAGTAACAACACAGCTACACGAAATACACCCCAAACACGAACACTGGCACTCCATCAACCAAAACACCAGACTCCAGACTCAGAGAACGGACACTTACACGACTACGCATAGGACACACAGCACTCACACACTCATACCTCCTACGCAATCAACCACGACCACAATGCACTATCTGCCGCCACACACTCACAGTCAAACACATGGTCAAATACTGGACCAAATACAACAACCAAAGATAACATATCACAAACTACTGCACCACGAACAACATCCCACTGAACCTCACCACGCCCCTCAACGACGACCATCCAGCATTACACGAACTCCTCTTCCACTTTCTCAAGACTACACGCATTATGGAACAATTGTGACAAAATGAAAAAAGAAAAAAAGGAAACGATATGTTAAAAACCAAAGAGAAAATGAACAAACAAGGAAAACGGAAAAAAAAGTACAAGATACGTTACAAAAAGAAAAGCGAAAAAAAATCCAAACAAAAACAAAAAACAAACAAAAAAATATGTTCTTGCAATGTTCACTTCTGGCGATGACCCTCCCCCCCCCCCACTACACCCCATACCCCAATGTGGCACCGACCGGACTAACTTTCCTCCTCGACTTCATCATCTCCGGCTCTCAAACAACTCTACTGCACCAGCTCTACATCTGCAATCGATCCGGACTACCTCAGCTCTACTCTTCAAGACCATCTCAACGCTACTTCACCACTGCTCGACGACTCTACTAAACCTCCACCTCGGATTCATCCTCCTACCCTACACTAATCCCTCTCTTACACATCTTCTCTCCAACCGGAACCAGCCGATGTCACCACACGGTGGCAGGCTGGCAAAATTCACTCACACACACACACACAGGTAGATTTGCTGATTTTTTTCTCAAAAAGATTAGCAAGAGGAGGTATGTAGGTATTTAAATCCTGTATAAGATATAACTGGTGGGTTCTCATGTAGGGGAGACTAGGGTGGTAGGACCGGGCAATCAAACTTTATGGATTTCATTACAGTTTAAGGTATCTGCGAGAGATAAGTTCTACACATACACCCTCATGAGGTAAATATATTAAATATATGGGTTAGGTTTCGTGTGGCTGGGATAGGATAGGCTTGTGATTTAAGTTGTAAAAAATGATCAACACAATTTTGGGTTGTACTTTGCGACACATAAAACGATACTTCAAAAACAGGTCATGCTAGGTGAGGTGAGGCTAGGCTTTTTTAAACCGAATCTTTTCACGGAAAGAAGTTGCTTGAATAATTTCCGTTTTTTCTCTCAATTAGTTGTCTTGCATGGAAGGTTATGCTAGGTTAGGTTAAGTTAGGCTATATTTTTTGTTACTGTGAACATCACTATTTAATTCTACCTTACCACACTCCATGCCACTGTTTCGGTGTCACTTCGTCTACCACCTGAAAAACTATGCACTTGTAGAGGAAACGAGTGGCTGTATCATGTTGACAACATTTATAAGCATTGCATCAGAAAGGTAAATTAGAAGATCTCAAAAATTACCTTACACCGGAATTTTATCATTGTATTGGTCTTGGATGGTGATTTGGATGACCATGCTCAACAAGGAAATCCTCTGATAATAGGTTGGTATTTTCTTTCAAGTTTCCTGCATGAAAATTGCATTGGCCTTTGATAAGCTTCACCACCTTTTGTTCTGAAAAGTTGCAAATCTGATAACACCAGACAAGTTTCGCGTATTACGTATTACTTACCTAGATATGTGCGTAGGTACCTTCCTATAATCTTGTGATTATTGCACTTTAAGGTATCCACAAAACAAGTTTTACACATGTTATCTTCATGAAACAAGCATAATTATTTGTATTCCCATACAAATATCCTTTGAACAAATTCTGACATGGAAGGCTAGGTCGTAAATTCGTGCTTGAAGGTGTTTTATGAATTTTTGGAATGTGCCTTTCCATTGTAAAGTTTATGAATGTGATTAACACCAATTATGACCTTTCATTTTCTGTGAAGTTGTTTCGTTCGTATGTTGTATGTCCGTATGCTCGTTTCGTATGTTGGTGTTGTGGGTCGCTAATATGAAGAGATAGGCTAGGTAGATTGGCTGATTTTTTCCAAAAAAGAATAGCAAGAGGAGGTATGTAGGTATTGAAATCCTGAATAAGAGCGACTGGTGGGTTCGCATGTAAGGGAGACTAGGGTGGTAGGGCTGGGCAATCACACTTTATGGGTTTCATTGCAGTTTAAAGCATCTGCGAGAGACAAGTTTTACACATACCCCTCATGAGGTAAATATGCTTCGTGTGGCTGGGATACGATAGGCTTCTGAGTTCAGGTGTAAAAATTATCAAAAACAATTTTGGGTTATATTTTTATATTATAAAAATTGCCTTACACCGGAAGTTTATCATTCCATTGGTCTTGGATGGTGATTTGGAAGACCATGCTCAACAAGGAAATCCTCTGATAACACTGGCCTGGGTTTCAAAACTTTTTTTCTCAAAATGTCGGAAGTTTCTCAGCTGTTCTAATACTAGTTTTGTGTGCTGAATCCGAAAATACTATCCATTTTTCTCGATGAGCTCAAGTTTTCACACTACGTCAAAGATAACAACTTACACACTGATGTATCAGTATGCATACTGCAGTATGATATTTCAGTAGCGGAGAGAAGTGAAAATTGGGACGCGGGAGAAATGGGACAAAACATTATCTTTTAATGTACAAGTCCAACGCTGCTTTTTATGATGTAATATTTTCTTATTAACAAGCGGCAGCCGTGGCAAGCACCGCCGACATCCTTTTCGACCCGCAACGTGGCTGTGTAAACAGTGAATGGAAAGGGTTCTTATTTTGAGGGGTCAACAACTCGTTTCTTTGGATGGCATGATCAAAGATTTTGTTCAATTACGAATATATTACTAACATATGAAATTTTGCAACATTTGACAAGTGTTTTTGCTATTTGCTCGTGTGTGTTCGACATACTGACCTGATTGATGGAATATTGTGATGGTGGAAGAATTTGGACAAGCGTCCCAATTCTCCCAGCCTGTGCCATTGTAATGTTGCATGTAGTTTACATGTAATTAACCCGTCATATCGCAATAAAGCATTTGATTTGAGTAAATGTAAGGAAATTTTAGTAAACTACCTCAATGAAACAACTGTCAACCTAGCCTGTAGTTAACGCATCATATCGCAAAAAAGCATTTGGTTATAGTAAATGTTTTTAGCATCCGTCGAAGAGTTACTAACGGACTAGTTTAGGAAGAAGTTGGGACAACACCCAAATTTTATCCATGATGATTTTATGCACCACAACTTGAAATAAAGAAGTGCTTCGTCTGACACAATTTTAAGTGAACCGCCGAAATAATCACAGACTAACCTCTACCTATTTTAATTCACCTCCCAAATCTCCTTTTGAGTCCCAATTCTCCCTGTCATCAGTCCGAACACTCCCCACTCATCGTCCCAATTCTCACTAAATTTGCACTTGTCATTTTTCTTGAATAACTTGATCATTACTTATAATTTTCAAATTTCAGTCTGCGGCGCACAAATGTCTGGGGGTTACTTTGAAATCAGGAATATGTCGCTTGCTGCAATGACACGCGTGCAACGGCGTGTCAAAGTTGCGGTCCGATTTTTGTCCCAATTCTCACCACTCTCCTCTACTGGATGCATCATCTCTAATGTCGTTTTTGTGTATTTCAATGTGTAATCTGAAGCCATGAGTAGGCAGTGTCAAAATCATCCAGACAGGTTCTGTTACATATGTGGAAAGGTCACCCTACCAGATCGCCAGGCAAGCACAACCGACTTTGTAAAAAAGTGTTACCACGCATATTTTGGAGTGAAACTTGGTGATCAGGCAAGCAGTTTCCCCTCATATCTGCTGCAAGTCATGTGTGGAAGGCCTACGAGCCTCGAAGAACAAGACCCGGAAATCCATACAGTTCGGCATTCCCATGGTGTGGCGGGAGGGAAAGGATCATACCACCGACTGCTATTTTTGTATGACAGATATGAAAGGAGTAAATCGAAAGAAACAGAAGCATGCAAAATATCCGGATGTGCCATCAGCCATCAAGCCAGTCCCTCATGGTCCAGATGTTCCCATCCCTGAACCCGATGTCGACATCGAGTCATCTTCCGACTCTAGTGGGGATGAAATGGACGCAGACGCGTCTGGTGCATATGAACCGACCGAGAACGATCGACCGGTACCGTTGAACCAAGCTGAGCTCAATGACCTAACGAGGGACCTGAACTTGTTCAAGGAATCTGCTCAGCTGCTGGGTTCACGGCTCCGCGAGAAACGTTTGCTGGCACCTGAAACGACATTCTTTTGGTATCGGAATCGCGAAAAAAAATCAGAGAATACTTTACCTTCGAAGAAGAACATTCTCCAGTCTACTGCAACCACATCGCGGGCCTGGTAGAAGCAATGGGTACATAGTACAACCCGGCAGAATGGAGGCTGTTCCTAGACTCCTCGAGTAGGAGCCTGAAGGCTGTTCTTCTGAACAACGGCAATAAGTTGGCGTCGATTCCTGTTGGACACTCCTTGTAACTGAGAGAAACGCATAACAGCATGAAACTTTTGTTGTCTGCTTTGAACTACAAAGAGCATGGTTGGCTGATGTGTGGTGACCTCAAGGTAGTAGGTCTCGCCCTTGGGGTGCAGGGCGGCTACACGAAATATCCATGCTTCCTATGCCTCTGGGATAGTCGGGCTGACGAACAGCACTATGTACAACGCGACTGGCCATCCATGCACTTCAACCTGGCTCCCACAACGTGCAGTCACGCTCCCCTGGTTGAACCACAGACAATCCTACTTCCACCACTCCATATCAAACTCGGTTTCATGAAGAAAAAAATGTCTGAAAGCACTGGATAAAGAAGGACGAGGATTTGCATTTTTGGGACAGAAATTTCCTCATGTGAGTAGAGAGAAGCTGAAGGCTGGTGTATTTGACGGTCCTCAAATAAGGGAGCTCATGAAGGATATTCGATTCGAAGAATGTCTGGAACATTCTGAGCACTCTGCATGGCTGACCTTGAAGTCAATCATCACCAACTTCCTGGGTAATCACAAGTGCGGAATACGTGAAGGTCGTCGATGAGTTGATGGACAGTTTTCAGCAACTTGGTGCTCGAATGTCGGTACAAATGCACTTCCTTAGGTCCAATCCAGATTATTTCCCAGATAACTGTGGAGCTTACAGTGAAGAGCAGGGAGAATGCTTCCATAAAGATATACGGGTGATGGAAGAACGCTACCAAGGTCGGTGGGATGTGAACTTTCTGGCGGACTGTTGTTGGTGCCTGAAGGGGGATGTCCCATCTGCCCAACACAGTCGAAAGTCCGTGAAAAGGCCATTTATTTCGCAGTAGTGCGTACTGTTGGGATGCGCTCTGAATACACTTATGGTCCATCAGTTTGGAGTTTAAAGCTTTATTTATGCTTCTGTCGTATTCACTATTAAACTAGTCAGAGCAAGGTTTTGGTTCATCTGAGTGAAATAACATATTTGCAAAATCGAGCTAATCGAGCAAAACGGAGGCCCTTTTCGGAATCAGCATTAAAAACTGACCTAAAACAGCTGAGACACCCTTGAACTTAAAAATCACGCAGACCAGTGTAGGTTTGAATTTTCTGTGAAGTTCAATGAAATGCTCCATGAAAATTGTATTGGCCTTTGATAAGCTTCGCCACCTTTTGTTCTGAAAAGTTTCAAATCTGATAACACCAGACAAGCTTCGCCTATTACTTATTACTTACCTAGATATGTGCGTAGGTACTTTCCTATTATCTAGTGATTATTGCACTTTAAGGCATCCAAAAAAAACAATTTAAAGTAATGTTACCTTCATGAAACAAGCATAATTATTTGCATTGACATAAAAATATCCTTTGAACAAATTCTGACATGGGAGGCTAGGTTTTAAATTCGTGCTTGAAGGTGTTTTATGAGATTTTGGAGTGTGCCATTCCTTTGTAATGTTTATTAATGTGATTAACACCAATTATGGCCATTCATTTTCTGTGAAATTGTTTACTTTTCAGTTTGTGAGCAAAATAGCACAAAAAAGGCCTCGAATTTCATAAAAAGCAAGGTCTAAAAAACAAACATAAAACAAATGAAACAGAACCTAACCTACCCTAACCTACCATTAGATATATCATCATGGACTGATAATAAAATGGGCAATTTTGATTGATGCAAAACTTTGTTCTTCTTGTGGCCAAGGAATTGTCTAAACTAAGATGCTTAGGAATAAAATGCGGGAAACTCAACGGTGTATATTGAAGTATATGTCTGTATATATTTTCAGTCTAGATTCTCCATTTCACCTTCTCCTGAAGGAGTAGCTTTGGTCTCCAACCTCTCCTGTCTCGATCTTCTGCTTGCGCCAGAAGTCGGCCCCATCCCAGCCTCTGACTGCTGGGATCCAGAGTTGCACCACCTTAATGAGACTGAGAACAACATGCTTGCCGTTACTCCGAGTAAGAAGTTCACCTTAACAATTTTCTCAATATTTATTATCTTGGAGACACCTGCTGATGTGGTCAGGTAAACAGCAGGTCAGGGTTTTTGCACAGTGGAAAGAGTGATAATAAAACACATATGCAACTGGTTTAATGGTTCTAGCTTACCCTACACAAGAGTGATAACTTTTAGATACTTTTGTAATTGAACAAATGGAAGCCTACTGTTTATGCCAAAATAATATGGCATGGGCCGTGGTGATTGTATGCTGCAGTGCGTTTGCCAGTATTGCTATTGAACCAAACATAATACCCGGGTGGGCACCCTCCAAATCCATCGAAATCCATTGGGGGAGCTGTGGGGCGCTTACGCCGAAAGCTGTCCCTCCCCACAAACTGGTAGGTTAGATCCGCAGTGTTTGTGAGGCGGGACAGCACTGCGTTGTGACGCAGCTGAAATGCAGCACTGTGGGGCCGACAATGATTGAGTACATGGGGCAACGTCTCTTTGGCGTAGCCACAGCGCCGGCAGCGCCGGTCCCGTGCGCCACGCTGGTAGCCGTTAAGCGGCACGAGGCCCAGCCTTGCCCGGTGCCCGAACCGCCACTCGGAAAACCGTGTGAAGCTCCCACTGTGCATATACTGGGAGCTCAAAGGCTGGCTGACGACACAATCCATGGCCATGCCGTGGTGGGGCTTGGCCAGGAGGTCGGCCAACGCGCGTTTGTGGATCGCATCCCGGACAGTGTGGGCCCCCTGCGTGGCTCGACAACCGCGTGCCACGCGATGACCACGCGGGAGGCCAGCGCCACAGTGGCGACACGAGAACGCGTGAATCGTGAGGACACGTCACCGCCATCTCGCATCCGCCAGCTGACCAGGCAGCATGCTTGACTGTGGGTATTTAGGTGACATTCAGATAGGCCGAGCCGACGACGAACCACTGCATCGAGCTCGACGCTGGCGAGGTGCGCCGTCTCGGGGTCACGGGAGCAGAGGAGCTGCGACGTGACAGCCACCATTAGGGCGTCTGTCTCCGCAACAAACTTCGTCAGCCCCACACCATCCGACGAGACAGGTACGTACAGGTAACTCCCGGCGGCACTGCACGGTAAGCCGAGGACGACCTTCACTCGCCACGTCGATAGCTCCAAGTGGTCCATTAGGCCACACAAAGTGACCCTTGAAGGACCACCGAAGCAACAGAGAAAAGCTGGTATTTTTCAATCTGTATTAGGTGGTCTGATTCCGGCAGTAGTACAATGCCAGGTCAACCCGCGGTGGGAAAGGAGCAAGCCCCCAAAACCCACCAAAGTTCAAAAATCAGTTTAATATTCTGGTCCCCATGTCGGGGACGTATCAGATATTAAGCTGATAAGAACTGGTTTTCCTTTTATTGAAAAAAAATATTTACATACGGTTACACTTACAAGAAAATGAACATGTCCCGTGGCTGGCACTAGACCAGTCACGGGATATTCTCGTTGCCCACCGTCCCGGGGCTCAGCCCGCGGGATGGCGGGGGACAGCGTCACAGCCCGCGTGGGCTTATTATCACCATAGGTGGCAGGGCCAACGCAGGGTCCTGGTGGGGTGCCCTTGGTCAGCCCCGTCAGCCGGCAGCACCGAGAGTGCCCTGAGCGGCGCCTCGCGTGCACGCGGCGTACTGCGTCACGTGCACGCTGGTAGAGGTGTGCACGTGACACACACACATACATACACATACACGCCCATACGCACACAAGGTAAGTGGCACACATTGCACATGCTCGCATGACACAGAGTGCATACAGGGCACAACGTACACACAAGACATGCGTTAAGACAGCTCTAATCATGCACCGGCCCATCCCATGCACGGGGCGACTCGGGTCTCGTGTGTCCGGTAGGATGAGGCCGCCCGCGCTGCCACCGCCACCGCCCAGGGTCGGGCAGGGCAGGGTCGACCGGGCACGCACCTGCTAATGGGCTTCCGGACCCCACGATGACAACGGCCGATCCGTCATCCTGACGTAGCCGGCACCGCCACAGGGGCGGCGTTGGCTCATCCGTCCAGCCGCCGTCACTGCCGTGGCAGGTCAGTCGTACTGGCGGTGGCCAGTGATGTGTTCTATGTACACATCTCTGGACCACCGCAGAGTGTCGCTCACCATGAGCTTCCGCATGAGCCTGGCATACACCATGCTCACCCGGAGGTGGCGAAGAGTCTTCTCGTTGCCCTTAAACCAGGTGCCGAGAGAGCCGACCACCAGTGCGTGGACGGAAGCTGTCTTGCCCTGCCGACGCAGCTGCTCAACCAGGCCGGCATACTTGGCCACCTTGGCCTCGGCAGCTGCCTTGAGTGCGTCCAACCGATTCTCAAAGGGGACGGTGATGTCCACCAGTGAGACGTGGTTGTCTCGTGTCACCACCAGGTCCGGTCGTAGAACGGACTCCAGTCCCGGCACCCGGCGGTTGACACGGACCACCGTGCCGGCACCCTTCGGCACTGCCACCTGGAGGTGGGCCAAGATGGCGTCGTGACGCCGCTGGATGGCAGCACTGTGCGGCCGACAGTGGCACAGCACGTGCGGCAGTGTTTCTTGGCCATAGCCACAGCGGCGGCAACGTTTGTCGGCGCCGTCGTCGCGCTTGTAGCCATTCAGCGGCACTAATTCCAGCCGGGCGCGGTGGACAAAGCGCCACTCGGCGAACCTCGTGTAGCTCCCATTGTATGTGTTATGGGAGCTGACCGGCTGGTCCGCCACGCAGGACATCACCTTGCCCTGCGCTGGTTTGGTGATCAGGTCGCTGAGGGCCCGCATCCTCACTGCCCTGCGCACGTCCCGCGCCTCGTGGCGTGGCTCCACCTGCTTGACTCCCACGTGTAGTTTTGGTACGGGGTCAGCAGGGTGCCACGCCAGCGCGATGGTGCTGGAGAGGGCGCGCGTCGCGACACGTGCGCGAGTGAACCTGGAGGAGACGTCCCCGCCGTCGCGCATCGCGTCTCCGTTGAGGTATGCGGCGATGTCGGCCGGCCGGGGTTCGCGGCCGACCCGCCGCCGGACGACACGATCCAGCTCCTCGGCCGCCAGCCGAGCCACCTGTGGGTCCCGGTAGTTGAGCAGCTGGACGGAAGAGGCAAGCAGTAACACATCCGCCTCGCTGCCCAGTTCCGTCAGGCCCACGCCCCCCGAGGTGGTGGGCGCGTACAAGTAGCTATTGCAGGCGTTGGCAGGGACGTTGAGTACCCCCTTGACCCACCACCGAAGTGACTTGTCAAAGTCACGCAGTGGGGTCTTGGGCAGCACTCCCAGGCGTAGGGTGTGGGTGAGACGGGGTATGATGAATGTCCGTATCACGTCCAGCTTCTGCCAGGGCGCAAGTGCTGAGCCCAGCAGTCGCGCAGCGTCCCTGCGCGCGTCTGCCAGCACCTGCAGCGGTGGAGCCGATAGGCGGGTATGGCCAACAGGGCGGCCCAGGTAGCGGTACGCGGCGTCCGGCGCGATGGACGGCACCGGGGCGCCACACAAGGTGACGCCTTCTGGGGCTGGTGATGCCACCGACAGTAGGGCTGACTTTTCTGGTTTTGGGGTGAGACCATACCACTGGCAGCAGCGCTCCAAAGGAGCGCTGCAGAGAAAAGGTGGTATTTTTCAATCTGTATTAGGTGGGCTGATCCCGGCAGTAGTACAATGCCAGGCCAACCCACGGAGGGGCCGCGACGTGGGACTAACAAGAAGGGGTTCAGGCCAGCAATATACATGTGTGATATGGCCCACTAAGTGTATATGAACTATTGAACCTACTGTGCCAAACCAAAAACCACTAACAGGAAATGTATTTTTCAACCCGTTTTGTGGTGATCCCGCAGTATCACCAGCACGCGGTGGGTAAGGAGCAAGCCCCCAAAACCCACCAATGTTCAAAAATCAGTTTAATATTCTGGTCCCCATGTCGGGGACGTATCAGATATTAAGCTGATAAGAACTGTTGCTACACTTTGATCTTAGCCATAGGCCGAGAAGCGATGCCGATTGCATTTCTTCTTCGTTATTTTGGAAAATTTCATATATACGATTTATTTTGACTTTTCAGAAATGTTTCACACATGGATAGTTAACGTCAAGATTGTCGCGAAGTGTCGATTTATGCGTGAACAACTAGTGTGCAGTAACCATCATTTCCCAAGATCCCCTCTTAAAAATTATTTTGAAAAGGAAATAAATAATCAGAGTCCCTAACAAATTATGCAGCCATTTGACTACCGTGAGAATGGACCGGCCGACAGGTCGAGCGGCGCCCATACCGAGCCGGTAGCAGTCACCAGACGGTGCTGGGGTCGGCCTTACTCTCTCGCCACAGCGCCCAAAATTCGAGTGACTTTCAGTTCCTACCGAACCGCATTTTCCTCATCAATGAGCAAAACAACGGAATTTTGAGTAGGCGGTGCCACTGTACCGCGATCAACGGGATAAGTGATATTTCTCCGCCGCCGACGTCGCTTCGCGAAGGTTCACCGTCCACTCGAACACCAGTTGGCCGTCGTACCACTAGATGGCGCGCCACACAGGTCATCGACCCGTGTATCACGTGACGTAGTGCAGGCTCCGCCCCCGGCGCCTGGATTCGACGCCGCAGCCCGCAGTCGCTCGCTGTCTGCTGTCCGGTACGGGGTTCGTCCTGCCGCCACCCGGCCTGTGCTGTGTCGGTGAACTTGATATTGAAGCCACGTACCGGCATACCGCATTAATCGTGAGGGTACAGCGGTGGTAAGGTTGCAATACCCCGCTTGGGCAAACAAAATGCACCACCTTCCAGTCTGGTAGTTAACGCAACAATGCATCTCTCACAATGCATCGTGACGTAACATTTCCTTTATGCTAGTGCTGGCAAGATGAGGATACTGATAACTATAGTTAAAGCAACATTCCATTTAGCTATCGTGTGCATTGATTTCGCACAATGCATCTTCACCCACCATTTCCTTTATGTTAGTGCTTGAAAGATAAGTGACCTGATGACTGAAGACTCATTTAAGTGACGCATCAACCAATGCTCAGTCCCGGGCGAGCCACCAGTCTGACAGGTCGAGAGGCCACACCGGATCGCTAGCGGTCACCAGAAGGTCTTGGGATTGACCTTTGTCCATCGCCACAGTACCTATTAAAGCAATATTCCTAGCCATACTGTCCTAGCCATATCCTTGCCATATTCCAACTCCCGAAAAGGAATATCCGATGATGGAAAAGAGTCGTGGAATTTCACACTTGACTCATGTGCAGAAAGTTCAGCGATGTGGATATCAGCATATCAGCACCTCACGGCATATCAGCAAAAGGAGATTCTACACGCTCGGATTGTTCCTAGCTTCCTAGCTCCCCGGTCCCTGTACACCAAAGAACCAGTCTGGCAAGCTTCATTCACGCATGTAATCGAAAAGTACCATTTTGTAACACGGCATCACTCACATTTGCGTCCATACAAACTAAGGAAAATATTCACATTCCACACAACAGTCATCGGCTATCTGATTTGAACGAAGTCACTTCGGACTGAAACAACTTGGGTAAATAGACCGTGAACGAATCTCGGTGGCTTCCAGCTCAAGTTTCGTGGGCATATGACTCCAGACAGGCTTACGGTGGCTCCAGCGGGAAATTGTCAGGCCCCTCCAGACGGCGCCCAGACGCCCTTACGGCCACTTCGAAGCTGCATATACATACTCTGCCATAGGCGCAAGGCACCCAGGTACATGTTGAGGGCGCCACAGGTCGTGCTGTTGATGGGGACGAGTGTTCTCAGCTGCAGAGTGGTACTCTGGTACCCTCATTGGAGAGTTCCTACCATCAGAAGTATTCTAGGAGCTACCTGGTACACCATATCGTCATACACTATACATACATACGTGTATATACATATACACATATATATATATATATATATATATATATATATATATATATATATATATATATATATATATATATATATATATATATATATATATATATATATATATATATATATATACATATATATATATATATATATACATATATATATATATATATATATATATATATATATATATATATATATATATATATATATATATATATATATATAGATATATATATGCACGGATCTCAGCTGTCACCAGACACCGCAACTGTCACCAGACATATCAGCTGTCACCAGACACCACAGCTGTCCCCGGACACGGAGACACCCTGCACACACCGGCCGGCGCCGACAGCGGCGCCACATTGATCACAATCACGGCCAAATCCATTCGGAGACAGTTCCAATTCCATTTCAGGCGGACAGGGGCGACTCCTCCATGTGGGGATGGGATTATACCACAGTGAAACTTCACAAAACATGTGGGGACGAGCCTGGTGTCGGGGACTTCGCTTCACCACTGGACCTGACACGGCTGGGGACGGGCTGTGCCGGGACTCGACTGACCACATGACGGGCCCTTCACCACTGGACCTGACATGGCTGGGGACGGGTGTGGTGTCGACGACTTCGCTTCACCACTGGACCTGACACGGCTGGGGACGAGCCTGGTGTCGGGGACTTCGCTTCACCACTGGACCTGACACGGCTGGGGACGGGCCTGGCGCCGGGGACTTCGCTTCACCACTGGACCTGACACGGCTGGGGACGGGTGTGGTGTCGACGACTTCGCTTTACCACTGGACCTGACATGGCTGGGGACGGGCGTGGTGTCGACGACTTCGCTTCACCACTGGACCTGACATGGCTGGGGACGGGTGTGGTGTCGACGACTTCGCTTCACCACTGGACCTGACATGGCTGGGGACGGGTGTGGTGTCGACGACTTCGCTTTACCACTGGACCTGACAAGGCTGGGGACGGGTGTGGTGTCGACGACTTCGCTTCACCACTGGACCTGACATGGCTGGGGACGGGTGTGGTGTCGACGACTTCGCTTTACCACTGGACCTGACACGGCTGGGGACGGGCGCGGTGTCGACGACTTTCGTCACGCTGAGACAATGCCTATATCGATGAAACGATCAGTTTGAGACTTCGCATAATTGTACACTGCTTGAAAAGTGTTACCGTAGTGAAGTCAACTCTTGTAAAAAAGGAGGACCACAAGAAAACGTAACTTCGCCACCTTCCGAAAAATGGTTCATCTCGGCATGAAATGTTGTGATGGAATATCAGACCGGATTGCTAGAGTCTCACTATTGGGGGTTTTCGCTTGAGCAAGCTTATATGCCCAGCGTCGAAGAACATGTTTCACATGATCCTGTTGTGTCACGGTAGGGTCACTGTCGCTCTATTGATAATATCCTAGAAGATTCTAAGGATGATCAAAGCCTGGCCAAAGAACACTGACACAGCGCTTGGAAGAAGAGTCAGGCCCCACCTTTACCATGGGATACAGTCAGTGGCGTCGCCACGAAATTCTTTCAGGGGGCAAGGTCGAAAGGGGGCCTCCTGCTCCCCGAAAAGGGGCCTCCATTGTGTTAGGGCCTCCTATTGTTCTAGGCCCTTGGTATGGTTCGGGAATGGGAAACACGATTTCATATAAATGTACTGTTTGTTCTTGGCATGGTGCATTATTTACTCAAAACGCCATAGCAATAATCATTATTTTTCGCTGAAAACTGGGTCATACCAGGGTATAAATTGGTAATATGTGGATAAATACCTAAGTGTCAAAAACAACCAACGACTCAATGCTTTCTCTAACAAAAGAATCTTCCCGCTGCCCTCTAGATTGCAGCGAGGCTGATGCTAAGCATATCTTACAGATATATCCCATTGATCAACCAACTTTTATATCCTCCAAGAATAACTGAATATAGCTAGATTCATCACTACTGTTATTTATTACCACCAGCTTGATGCCCTAAGAAAAGCTTAAGCGATCATTTCTCAGTCCTAGGACGATAATTTCGCGAAGGTGAAAACAAGAGGTGCGTTACAGTGGTTTTCTGATCGGTATCTTAGGCATTTGCGATTTTTTGTATCATTTGGTGCTGGCTGCAAGTCAAACAAGGTAAAATAACAAATTCTTCGCGAATAAATTCACGCGCCTGGGATTTCGACCGCTATTTTGTCAAAGGGGACCTATCGAAATTAAATGATTAGTGATCAACTGAATTCTCCTGCGGAGGGGCCTAATCTACCACTATCCTTCCTGATTCGTCGGATTTCAACCCTAACTCCCCCACCCAATTCTACGATTTTATTTTGGTATCCCTTGATAAATCAACTCACACTGCTGAAACTACACCTATATCACAACAACCTTATCGGTATCCGAAAATGTCAAGCTGAACCCCTCCAAAATTAGGAGGGATTCCCAAAAAATCAATGTCAGGGTCAGTAAAATGGCTCTGGAGCACAGAACATATTACCAGATGCCTTCACAAATTGTGTACGCCGCCGAAAAACATACCGAATGTAGAAAAATCGAGATGGGATACAAATACATGGCGCCAGGGTCTTGAAATGTCTGGCCGGAATTCGGACTTTTGAGAGAAAAAAAATCAGAAACAATCCACAAAAATCGCATTGAGCCCAGAAAACTGACGTTGGGTACCCGGAACCACGCGCCTGGGAGCGATAAGTCAGGCTGGGACACGCAAAATCGCGCCTAAGCCCCAAAACCGAACTAGGGCCCACACATGTGCGTTAGAAGCCCCAAATAAACATAGCGGGACACCAAGAGCACAACGGGGGCCGAAAATACAACTAACGCTCTAAAGCACATAATCTCCCAGAAAGCGACAGGGTCTTCACACATGCGTTGCAGGCCTAAATAAACATACATGGAGCTCTAAAAAAGTGCACTGGAAGCTGTCAAGGCACGCAGGGACCATGCTAACGCACAAGGGTCTGAAAAAGTGGCTGGAACCACAAAAGGCAAAATGGTTCCAAATCGAACAAAAGGACCAGGGGCTAAATAAGCACATCGGGACCTTCGAAAACGCCCTAACACGTAAAAATATCCTCGGGGCGTAAAACACCAACTAAAACGAGCAGGAGTTTAGAAAATGTATTAAACCCCTAATTTGAATTTAAAATATGTTACCTATCACTTTGAAATGCAAAATTTCCCAATTTCGGGCATTCCAGTTCATATCACCCGGTCGCCACGACGCCAACGTCCATGTACGTGCACATTCATCCTGTGCATTCGGCGCATTCGCAACACTTCGTGCGATGCTACGGTTTCTGTTAGGTCTTCTGCCTTTTGCTAATTACTGTCACATGATAAACTTGCGCCATATTTGACGTGCTGCAATGCTTAGTACGGGCGCTCGCCGCGAAAAGTCGAGGAATTAAATCCGATCATTAATCCTCCTCCACATTTTCTGGTAGTTAGACATAAAAGACATAAAGACATAAAAGATCAGTGCAACTCTGAGCCACAAGGGCCCTTCTTGGTTGCACTCTGTACACTGAACCAGTTGCCCACCAAATCTGCCAATCAGCCCTCCCTGTAATACTGAAAAGCAAGCCCTCTATTCTTATAATGATTGTCTATGCTGTTTTTAAAGATGTTCAATGTTCTGCTACTGACGATGTTTTCTGGCAGCTGGTTCCAGTGTTCCACTACCCTGTTGGTGAAGAAAGTTTGCCTTAACCTTGTTCTGCTGTGGTTAATTTTAATTTTGAATTTATGACCTCTAATTGCATCATTTCTGTTAAATTCAAACATTTCCCCAAGGTATCCCCTCTCCAGACCATTGACAAATTTAAAGACCTCGATGAGATCTCCTCTCAGCCTTCTATATCTAAGTGAAAACATATTCAATTTCTTCAATCTTTCCTCATATGCCAGGTTGCTTATGCCATTAACCATTTTTGTAGCCCTCTTTTGTACTCTCTCTAAAAGCCAACAATCTTTTTCATAGCTAGGAGACCAAGCTTGGATGCAGTATTCCAAATGTGGCCTGACGTATGCACAGTAAAGCTTCCTGATCACTTCCTCACTTCTGTATGATACATTCCTATTTATTGCCCCGAGCATTCTCAGTGCCTTCTTCCTGGCTTCCTTGGTCTGTTCTGATGCCCCCAATTTTGTGTTTAGAATAACACCTAAATCCTTCTCCTGTTGAGTCACTGATAGCACTTGGCCACCCATCAAGTATGGAGCCTTCATATGCTGCTTACCTACATGCATGATTTTGCACTTATCAAAGTTAAATTTCATTTGCCATTCTTCGGACCACTTCACAAGTTCGTCTAAGTCTTTTTGCAGCGAGATATGCTCATCCTGACCTGTTATTGCCCTAAAGACCTTCAAATCATCTGCAAATTTCAAAACTTTACTGCTTAGGCCACTTTCAATGTTATTTACAAATATAATGAACAGTAATGGCCCTAGTACTGACCCCCTGGGGGACTCCACTAAGAACATTTTGCCATGATGACTTTGTACCATTTAGCATCACTCTTTGCTGTCTATCTGAAAGCCACAACTCTATCCATTTTAAGATGCTACCTGCAATACCATGGGACTGAAGCTGTATCATTAACCGTTTATGGGGTACCTTGTCAAAGGCCTTACTAAAGTCAAGATATGCTACATCAACCTGATTTCCCTGATCAAATTGTTCTGTGGCGAAGTTCAAAAAGTCCAAGAGGTTTGTGAGACACGATCGTCCTTTTCTAAATCCATGTTGAGTATCTTGAATCAATCTGCTACCTTCCAGATAACTAACTATTCTATCCTTGATAATTGATTCGAGTACCTTGCAGACTAGGGATGTGAGACTTATTGGCCTATAGTTTTCAACTTTCCCTCTTTCTCCTTTCTTGAAAATAGGAACTACATTTGCCCTTTTCCAATCGGTTGGAATTTCATTATGTGAAACTGATCTACAAAATATTATACTAAGTGGAAATGCCAGTTCCTTTTCAGTTTCCCGCAACACCCTAGCATAAATATCATCAGGTCCTGCTGCCTTATTTGGCTTTATTTTCCTGATATGATTGTAAACAACATCACTACCAATGAAATCAACATCATTTGTCAGATCCCATGTATCTGAACTATGGTGTACGGTCGGCAGATTGGTCATATCTTCCAATGTAAACACTGATTTGAACTGCTTGCTCAGCTCCTCAACCATCTCACTATCCTCACCCAATGTAGTCCCGTTTACTTCCAGTGGACCAATTGTGTTAGAAACTTTACTCAGCTTGTAGAAACTAAAGAACTTTTTACTGTCCCCATTACAGTTTCTAGCTAAATCCAGTTCCTTTGCTCGCTTTGCTGCTCTGGTTTTTTGCTTCACAGTGTCTCTAGCTTTTCGATACGCCTTTAGATTAATGACATTTGAGGCTTCTTTAAAAACTCTAAATGCAGTTTTCTTAGCCCTAATTGCTTTTATCACGTCTGGTGTAAGCCATGCTGGCTTTCCTACCCTTCTTTTGCGTCTTTGCTTTTGGGGGACATGTCTAATCTGAGTTTCCTTTAAGTAAGATTTGAACTTTTCCCACATTTCACAGGCATTTAAATTGGAGAATTCTTCTTCCCATCTGATGGCACTTAAAGCCGCTCTCATGCCGTTAAAGTCTGCTTTGTTGAAATTTGGAACCTTTACCAAATTATCCTTGATAGTTTCCTACATGTGCCTTGAATCTAACTATGTTATGGTCACTTTTTCCCAGAGTTTCGCCTACAGTCAAGTCTTGAACCAAGTCACTTAAATCCGAGAATACAAGGTCCAAGAATGAACCATGCCTGGTAGGTTCCGATACAAACTGGTGTAAGAACAGGTCCTCTTCAAGGCATTTCCTGAACATTTTGCATGATGGGGAGCCAACACCAGCATTTTCATAACCTTTTAGATTAAAGTCACCGAGAATAAGGCACTTCCTCTTAAAGTTTCTACTGATTTCCTCACAAATCACCTTGTCAAGCTCCAGTTGCTGAGAATGTGGCAGGGTTCCTGATCGGTAGAAAGCTCCTATCCTAAGAGTATTGCTGTTGCCTTTTCCCACAGTGACATCAAGCCAAATGGACTCCACAGACACATTTTTATCCCCACCTGCTACTTTTTGAGAACTGAATAAGCTATTCACATAGAGCATTACACCACCCCCTTTCATTGCTGGACCCCTATTGCACAAAAACATATTGTATCCCTGGATCTCATAGTCCTGTAAGTTATCTCCAAAATATCCTTCACTGACCCATGCCTCCGTAATGCAAACAAAATCCGGTTCCTCCTCAGCAACATAACACTTGAACTCATCAAATTTGGAACGGATACTCTGAGCATTAAACATCATACACTTAACAAATGCTCCATAACCACCTTTGGCTTTTTCATATTGAGGAGTTCTTTTATCACTAGATGAACTATAACTCTGTCCCCTTGAGTTGCTGCTGTCCCTATTTGCAGACTTTGAGGTTCTATTGCCTTGGCTGACACTATTGAAATATTCCTGAGTTGGCAATGCAATTTCATCCCTCCCCACCCCATTTCCTAGTTTCCCTGAAGGACATGCTCATATACTTTGCCTAACACATGGACCCCCTTCTCAGAAAAATGCAGGCCATCCTTCTGATAGAGGTCCCACGATGCATAAAACCTGCTCCACTCGTCTACAAATGTAAAACCTAGCTCCTGGCAGAGCTTTCCTACCCTGGTGTTAGCTGCCAGTGCCCTAGAGCTCCACTCAGGGGAGGCTCTAGCCCTAGGCAAAATTCCTGTTACAAGCACTCTATTGGTACCCTTCAGGGTGGCCAGAAGGGCCCTGTACTCCCGCAGAAGCTCCTCGCTCCTAGTATGACCTATGTTATTTACCCCTACATGCACTATGACTGTGTTAAACTGGTGATCACTGGTGACCTGTGCCACCGCAGTTACCAGGTCCTTCACCTTGGCACCAGGCCTGGTGATGCACCTCCTGTCCCTCCTACCTTTACAAAATACCCGCTCTAAATGACGCACACGAGAGTCTCCTATGACCAGCACTGACTCCTTACTACTGCTATCCTGGGGGCAGTCATCTAATGCCTGGAACATATTTGCTGTTACTATGCCTGCCCGCTGGGCCGGTCGGCTACACTTCCTCCCGCTCCTACCACCTGCCACCTGCCACTCACTGACCCTTTCCTTAGGTTCGCGTCTCCAAATCCTCCACCCCCTGACCTCATGCCACTTCCCCTCCTGTGACCTACCAGAACTACCCCTCCTCTGTTCACTATTAACACTATTAACACTCCCTCTTGAGAGATCCCAGCCACCTCCACAGTAGGGGAAACCTCAGCTACCTGGTGGCCTGCGACCACCTGGGCATATGATGTCCCTGCTACGGATTGACCCCTTGTTGCTTTATCTTGCCTACCCTTGGGTGCGGTGCTTCTAAGTCCTAGCGCGATTTTTCGCGCCCAGGCGCGTGGTTCCGGAAACCCAACGGCCAGTGTTCTGGGCTCAACGATATTTTTGGTGGATTTTTTGTTGTTGTAAATTCCGAATACCGGCCCGATTTTTCGAGTCCCTGGCACCACGTTTTTGCATATCACCTCGATTTTTTTAAGATACGGTATGTTTTTCAGTGCCATACGCAATTTGCGAAGGCATCTGGTTGCATGTTTGGCGCTCCACAGCCCGAAGGCGCTTTTGAACGTTTGTCACTCTTGAGCAGGACATTCATTTTGTTAAATTCCATTCTTATTTTGCAAGGCTCCAGCTTGATTTTTTTCGGATACCGATTTGGTTTTTGAGGTCGCACTGTTCTTACGTGTGGACCTAAACGCCAATTTTGTGGAGCTTCGACGGGACTACCGATGGGAATTGTGGGTCCCGAGCGCGATATTTTGGGGAAGAGATTTGATTTTGTGGGAAGCGCTGTACTTAGCTGTTGCCCCAACGCGATTTTAGCGGTTCCTATTGCAAGTTTTCGAACCTCGGAACGAGTTTTCGGGGGCCCGAAGTACTTATTTGGAGACCCCTGCGCGAATTCTGTTGGACCGACGCGAATTTTGGTGGCCCCAGCGCGAGTTTTGGAGCCCCGGCACGATTCTTGGAAGCTTATGCCTCTCAGGATAGAGGGGCAATTTGCCCCTTTGATATGTCACTGCGGCCACTGAAGGAGTATGTTTTTGTCCCAGAGTGACATTCCGGGTAAGAATTGGTTTTTGGAGCAGCTGCAACTTTTTGGCCCTGCGCGCCTTCTGGGCCTCCAGGGTGATTTTTAAGGGCTGCGACGCGATCTTTTATATAGTCCAATGTGATCTTTTGCACCCCGACGTCATCTGCTTGGGTCCCTAGTGCGAGCTATAGTTGCCTCGGCACTCTTTTGGGTCTAAAACGTTTTAGGATTTTTTGGCCTCATTGTTGGGCCCCAGAGTTGGAGTGTTTTTGTGTTTGTTTCGTGTGTTTTTATGAGTGTTTTTCAGAGTTGGACCAATGTCCGGAGTGTTTTTCGTTGCTCTGGCTTCATTTGTTTTGGTCCCAATGAGACTGTTGTGGAATGGTACGACCCGTCGTTCCACTATATTTATCTTCATGGTCCGGTCGTAAATTTTTGGTACGCCCAGGCTCAGCCCAGGCTCAGCGTACGCCCAGTTTTCAGGGTCCCCGGCCGGATGTTTTTATTTCAATATTGTACGAAATCAATAAAGACGAAATCAATGTTGTACCAGGTAAGATAAATGTTTCACCGGGGAAAATGCATGTCAAGCGTCAAGACCGACAAGTAAATTTAACACGGGTGGCTATGGGCGGCACAGCCGGCCGAGCTGTCTGTGCACGTCCGCGTCTATGCAGACGTCCTCTGTGTCTGTGCAGACGTCCTCCTGTCTCTGTGCAGACGTCCTCCTGTCTCTGTGCAGACGTCCTCTGTCTCTGTGCAGACGTCCTGTCTCTGTGCAGACGTCAGCTGTGTCTCCAGACGTCCCCTGTGTCTGTGCAGACGTCCTCTGTGTCTGTGCAGACGTCCTCTGTCTCTGTGCAGATGTCCGTCAGTTTCTGTGCAGATGTCCGTCAGTCTGTGCAGATGTCCGTCAGTCTCTGTGCCATCGGTGTCCCGCCAGTCACAATGTGAATCAAGTCGAAGTCGAAGAACTACACGACATTCTGGCAGAAACATGGTGCGGTGACTGCATTTGAGTGCTTCTTTTCGTTGTGGAACTCGATGAACCTGATGTGGTAAACTTGATGAGCTGGATGTTGTTCAACTTTGCGAGCTTAATGTTGTTGAACTAGTTGAAGAAAAGGTGGACGGGAAGCTACACCCGGCATCCGAGGAACACAACTGGAGCGGGGTCCAAGAATGATGAAGATATACATGCAATATAAATATCAACAGACGTGGTGGAACGTGCAGGCACCTGTCTCAGGCTACTGGCCAAGACCGTTCAGTGAGCACGTGTGACAACATGGTTTTCAACACATGTAAATCATCAAATACGAATCGATCAGCAATTTCGGTCATTTAGTATATATATTAGATCAATGAGTGGTTATATAGCGCCACTTTTATATATATGTCGTGCTGTCAGCGCAATCCTGCATCAATGATGCCAGCACCATGCTTTGCCATACAGACGGATACAGGCGGCTACAGACGGCTACAGACGGCTACAGACGGCTACAGACGGCTACAGACGGCTACAGACGGCTACAGACGGCTACAGACGGCTACAGACGGCTACAGATACGGCTACATAAACGGCTACAGACGGCTACGGGGAACGGCTACAGACGGCTACAGACGGCTACAGACGGCTACAGACGAGCAAACGCTACAACGAAACGGCTACAGACGGTGACTGCAAACGCTGAACGGCTACAGACGGCTACAGACGACTGCAAACTGCTGGAGACGGCTGGAGACAGTTGGAGACGGCTGCGTGCTGCTGCGGTTCGTTCCAAAAAGCACAAAGCTGCAAGTGCTGGTCGGATCACTGACAAATCGTCTACGGACCAAATTAGACATGCAGACTCCACAACTCATTGCTTAGTCTTTGGCTTCTTGGTCGGGTGCTTCTTTACGGTTGCATTGGAAGGTTTGCATGGAATTTCCCCCGACAATACCTGAATATTGAGCGAATATTGTTCGCTGGGGGTTACCTGATGGATTGAAATGCTCTTGTTGAGTGAGCATTGATCGGTCTTGTGAACGTTCAGAAATCCCTTCGCGAGCTCGCGGCGAGCACCGACCTTGCTGGCAACGATGCCAGTTAGGAACACGTCCTCCAGGAACAGGAACCTGCTCACCAGAGATTCCCGGTACAGGTCCTGTATCAGGTCTCCTGTGAATAAATACGCGGGCCCAGTGACGTACTCGGGAAATTCGTCCGGCTCAAATTCTGATTCACTGACGTAGTATTTACTCTTTTTGGTACGGAACGGTTTCCAGTGCAGCGCCAGCCTTCCGTAGAACGATCTTGTAGCGTTTCCATGCCGATCGAGGAAGGCCAACAGGTTGGGCACGTGCAGAAACACGTCGTCGTCGACTTTGAGCACGCTCGCCGTCGCCGCGCCGAACCGACTCAGCCACTCGAGCATGGCGACCGTCTTGAGCGTCAGGTTGCGGTAGCTGTCGGCGAAGTTGGCCTGCACCAGGTCGCCGTAGCGGGCGTGCTCCCGGTCCAGCCGCGGCTGGACTACGTCGCCGGCGCGGCCCACCAGGAACGCCATCGTGACGTCAGTGCGCAGCGCCACGTGGCCCCACGACTGGCGGATGGCCTGCCGACGCGCCTCGTGCGCCGGCGCCGAGCACACGACGACCGTCAGCAGCGCGCGCGCCGACGGCCGGCCGACGGTGCTGAAGCCGCCGCCGCCGTAGCGGACGGCCACCAGGTGGGCTGCGCTGCTGCCGCCCGTCGCCGGTCGGCCGGCCAGCGCCGACGCGCGGCCAGCGACCTCGGCGGCCGGCACGGACCGCAGGAGGGGCCGCAGCCAGCCGGCCAGGCCGTCGGCCGTCACGTGAGACACGCCGAGCGCGTCTCCAGTGCTTGTCGAAGGCAGCGTGGACGTCGATGTGGCACTGCTTGGAGCGCCTCCCCTAGACTGCCGGGAGTGCCGGGACTCCACTCCAGGCGCCCCGCTCCCGAAGTCGCCGACTGCGCGTGTGGCAGACACTTGCGTTGTCGTGTGATTTGCACGAGCGTGCTGAGGTGACGTCGGCGCGTTCTCCGAGGCAGGCATCACTGCCGCAACAGTGGCAGACTTGCTGATGTTGCCATTCGTGCCATTTCCCACCTCCTGTGTCGGTGTGATGACGCCAGCTCTGGATCGTCGGGCAAGCACGACCAGCAGCGTGTTGCGAAGAGTCCACTCCCCGCCGGAGCTCAACCACAGGAAGATGACCACGTTGCCGACGACGAGCAGAGCCAACATCACCAGGACAAGGCGAGCAGCATGTCCTGCCCCCATTGCTACAGCATCACCAGTCGTCAGGCGTCTACAGATCCAACACCACCAGGATCAAGGCGAGCAGCACTTCTTGCTCCCATTGGTCCAGCATCAGTATCTGTCGGGCGTCTACAGTGTGTATATTCTATGGTATATAGTACATAATATATCGATATATGTGTATGCAGAGTAAGGTATGCCGTCCACAATTTGTTGTATATATTCGGTTGCCTACACAATAGTGCATTGCCAATAGTGCATAGTTTATAGTATATCAGGACATGCATGTATATGAATATAGAGATACATGTCTACATTATTAAATAGTCTAGATATATGTACAATAACATATTAATATAGATAGTCTACAGGATATATGTGGTATGGAACATAGAATGCATAGAATGGTTTATAGCGTGTATGTTATTGTGCATCTTTTATGATCTATAGCACATAGCTAATGGTATATTTTACATAGCATACAAATTTATTGTCTGCAATATATAGCATATAGTGCATAGTCATTTCAGTGTATTGTCTGCATGGCATATAGTGCATAGTCTGTAATGTGCATTTATATGTGGTATGTGTTTGTGACATGAGCTACATAGTCTATCGTTTATATTCTACGCTACATGGTCCAGGGAACATAATCAACCGTGCATAGCCTTCGGTATAAGACCCTTAGTTATATGAATGCACACGGCATCGCAAGGAGTGTTTTGTTGCGCCAGGCCACCACAGCGGTACACATTTCCGGACGGATGCTGACCTCAGGTCACACACTGACACGTGGAGGTCACCGTGGGACCATTCTGTGTCACTGTGGTTTACTGGACGCACCACAGGCGCAGCCGATGCACGCAGTCCAGGCGGCGCTGGCGCTTCGCTGGAACGATGCCGCTCTGGACTTGGTTCACTCCATAGCGACGGATGGGAGATTCGCTGTAGCGGTAGGATCACTGTACGTGATACTTGCTGTAGGGAAAGGATCGAGGCACCGAAGAGGAAGCTCACTGCCCCTTGAGAAGTGAGAAAACCGACATAAGTCTTCACTGGTCTCTCTCAGCAGCACCACCGACACCAGGCCCACCCAGTAGCATCACTCACAGAACTGTCCCATGAACTATCTTCACCATCACCGACCATCCACACCTTCTATCAACGTCTATCTAGCGCTTAGTCCATTGATTTTATTTGTTCAAGGGCGCCTGAAGGGCATATTTTAGTTATCTGACTGCCACCGGTCTATCTACCTTTCAACACATACACCCAGTGCCCATGTAACACATGTGGCTTGAGTGCCCTCCCAATAATTTTCAGGCTCCATACATGCCTGCTTGAAGCGGTACACACCCACTTAGCATAAATATCACCCCATACATCATTACTTAGGAGAGAACAAACAAGAATTTGCCGTCGAAGAATAGTCATGCACCATATTTTGAGCCTAATATAGGTATTTGGCAATTCATCGGCGTCATCCACATATTTTTCGTTTATAAATGAAGCTCCCGCGCAAGGTTTGACGAATGTTTTGACCGCTGCGGGCCGCGGCGGTGTTCTTGGCCCTGTTCACGGCGCTGGCGGCTGTCTGCGGCCGACGAGTCTGTCTATGGTGCGAGGGGCGGGGATGGCCGAGTGGTTAAGGTGTCGGGCTATGGGTACCAAAGGTGCCGGGTTCGACTCTAGCGCCACTCAGGACATTTCCCAATCCCGCGGTCCACCGGCGAAACAGTGTGGGCGGCGCCATTAGCCGTGAATGTGCATAAAGTGTGTCGTGAACCAACCAATAAACAAACAAATTTCTATGGTACGATACGGCTACCCATGGCTATGCCATGTTGGTGCCGGTAATATATTTTGTCAAAATCGAACGAAGTTCTTTTGAACAGAGAAAGTAAGTGATCGCCAGGAAACCTAACGTGCCATTCGGGTGTAATGATCCTAGTGGTGGTCTATTCGAGTACGATGGTCCTAGTGGTGGTCCATTTGAGTGCAATGGTCCTTGTCATGGTCCATTCAAGTGCAATGGTCCTTGTCGTGGTCCGTTCGAGTGTAATGATCCTAGTGGCGGTCCATTCTAGGGAGATGGTCCTAGTGGTGGATTGGTCGGATTCTGGCCAAAGTAGTCGGGAACCTATGTAGGTTCCCGACCTATGTACCTATGTACCTATACTACTGTTCGGAGCCAGCTGGAGTGCACTTGTATTTTCCCTTCTCTTAACCCTATGATGGTACGGTTCACTTAGACCTGAATACGTCAATGTATTCCGACTCCCCTAGATTTCTTAATCTATTGGGAGGACTTAAGGACCGGATAGCTGAAGCGAGTTTTACAAACATAATTTACACGTGATGACTGCCAAAAATGGCAAACTTTTATCAATGGCGAAAGCAGGAAACAAAAATGGACAGATACGTGAGAAGTGATCAAACCGACTTGGGACTGTATTTGCATTTTGCACGGGTAATTTCGTGGATGGATGGGCATACATAGTTGTTCATGTTGTTCATGTTCAAAGCACAGGCAATTGTTCATGATCTAAAACATCATTTGAAGTTCATGCATGCACATGAAGTACAGCTAACGGTATGGGTGGCAGTCTACAGATCGGTGGCACTCATGATTTGTCAATTAACTTATCGTGAGTACTTTTACCAGACGCGTCGTAAGGGAATTATGCCAGGGGGATCACGTGAGACCCAAGTGGGAAGGCCACTACAATCATTAGCCACAGAAGTCTCGCCCCTGATATGGTTAGGTTCAAAATAAGCATTTATCTAGGTAAGCACGGTAGTATGAACAGTTGATTTCCGAGTAGTCACCGGAACAGCATAACAATGAAAATATTCAAGTGCATGTGCTGTTGCTATGATTTCGTAAAAAATATATCGGTGGTGATTGTCGATATTAACTCCTATGCCCTTAACCACCATGCCCCAAGAGCCTCCTCTGATAAAGCTACGAAGCTCAGATTTTTGTAACCGTGGTGTCGCAACCATGATGTGGTAGCCATTATGTGGCAACCACTGTGAGGTAACCATGGTGTCGCAGCCATGATGTGGTAGCCATTATGTGGCAACCACTGTGAGGTAACCATGGTGTCGCAACCATGATGTTGTAACCAGTGTGAGGCAATCGTGGTGTGGCAACCACAATGTGGTATCCATGGTGTGGTGGCCATAGTGCGGAAACCACATAGAAACCATGTAGCAACCGTGTGTTAATCAGTGCGTTGACCGACGCCGCTAGGTCAATTCATTCATGATCACGGTTCGATCATCCGCAGATCATCTGCAGTCATCATACTCGGTCTCTTCTTGACGCAGTTGTTACCAACTGTCGTGACATTGTGAAGCACTGTCGTACAAAATGTTACAACTTTAGTCCGCATAAATTCCTTCGCGTTTCTGTCAATATGCCTAGATCCAGACCGAGCGGTGCCACGGTTCGCTCCAGGTGCTTTCGCCGTACAGATCCGAAGGTTTTGCTTTATGAACTTTTTTGGGGCTGACTGAAGATCTGTTTTCATTTCTCCCTCCGTCACACTCAAGTGGGACTGTTTTCTGGATTTCTTTTGCCCATCATTAACCCGCGCCGTCTTTCCTGTCAGCTTTTTTGAAGACCCTCCTCTAAAATCCAAACTAAGCATCGCACGAAAATGTAAGAGGTGTCATCGGAAAGCGCTCGACGAGTAGAGTCCGGGTCAACCCTCCAAAACAATTTTCCCCAAAAAGTGACGTCACCAGGGAGGCTAGATTTTCACGACTTTTCACGACTTACATTATGTTTTTGAATCTGGGGGTTCATTTTTGTGGATATATGAAAAAAAAAAATGTATTTGGAATGAGAAAAGGATAGCGAGATCAACCAGGGATGTAATTTTTTGCCCCCCCCCCCAAAATTTTTTTCCCCAAAATTTTGAGTTTTGAAGTTTTCTTTAATTTTCCTTTTCCAATGGGTAGAGCAGACCGAGAAACGTTGTTAGAAGTCAACTTTCCCTAATAAAAATGTTTCCTTTAGCCAGAATCCTGTATTTCAAGTGCAATTTGGGAAATACGCAAAATTTATACGTAGTCAAAAACAGGAAAAAAAAATTCAACTCGTACGTTTTGTTGCCTCCGTAAAGATAAGCAAACGCTGTAAGTTTCATTAAAATATCTGTATCCGTTAAAGCGTGAAGACTGGTTGAACATTTTTGGAGGTGACCTCACTTGACCTTGACTATATCGTTGACCCCAGATGAACTGACCTAAAAGTTTTGAATCAGCATGTCAAATTGATGTGGGAAAAGGTATGCCAAATTTAGGCGCGCTACCGCTCGCCGTTCGTCCGCTATCTGCGAAAAACCTGAGGGGGGTGGTTGAAGACCCCCCCCGAGACGGGACGGGTTAATTTTCATGCTTCCATAAGGACTCTCAAAATAGGAACCCTGGCGCCCCGTTTGTATCTGATGGAACGAAAGCTTTAATGTGTCGCCGCCGTGGTGCGCTGGCTGTCTATGGACACCAGTCTACGGAGTACTGGGATGCCAACCGAGCTGTACGATCGGCGACAAGGCGTGATAGTCGCGACGATGTTGAGCGGCGCATCCGTGAGGATGGGCGGAGGTCAATGTGGCACCGTATCAGGTCATTCGTCGGCGGCAGGCAGGCCATTTGTAAGCTGCCCGACGACCTTAACCGATTTTTGTCCGCGTGGGCCCTGGTGTGGCTGACTAGGTTAGAAATATGGAAGCGACGCCGAGTATTCCCTGCGGATTGCCGCGTGTCCGTGCCTGTGCGTCTACTCTGGTGCCTTTGTCGCTATCAGAGCTGCGAGCCGTCGTCTTTGGTATGAACGGCTCGTCGGCCTGCGGCGAGGGCGGCATCAACATCCACATGTTTAGGGCGTGCTTCGACTCGATATGTGCGGCGCTCCTGCATTTGGTTAATTTCAGCATTATTCAATCCGACATTCCAGATTCTTGGAAGCACTCCCTCGTTCAGCCCATCTTCAAGTCCGGTGATCCCTCTAGCCCTTCCAATTTCTGTCCTATCTCCCTCGTCCCTGTCATTGGGAAAATTGTAGGGCGTGCCGTCCGCCAGCAACTCTACAATTATCTGTCATAAAACCACCTCCTCTCTCCAACTCAACACGGTTTCCGTTCTTACCATTCCACGGAAACCTCCCAGACCTCCATATCTGACCAGATCCTTTCCGCGTGTGACCATGGAGAGGTGTCCCTTCTCTGCCTGCTATATTTGAGGCAAGGTTTTGATGTCATAGACCACTCAAAACACCTGTCGAAATTAAATCTCCATAGCATCGATACATCCTGGTTTTCGGCTCATCTTCAAAACCACATCCAAAATGTCAGCCTCACCGACAGTCTGGGTGTCGTCCATAAATCGACCACTTCTTTCTCGGATCTCTTCTCTACTGCGTCTTCGCCAACGACCTGTCTGTTCGCTGAAGGCGCAGTGGTTATGCAATACGCCGACGACACCCAAATTTTGGTCAGTGGTAGGAAATCCGAAATTCAAAACATCGTCTCTCACATGGAAACAGTTTTTGGCCTCTTTCGACATCTAGTTTCGAGCAAAGGGACTGAAAATTGACGTTGCCAAAATATACCTCATGCTTTTTGACAGGCCACAAAATTTGCATGCCTTACCGGATATCACGGTGAAATTTCGCGACCAGTATCTACTCACCATTTCGAAATGCAAAGATCTTGGGCATATTTTCAATCCATCGCTCAGCTGGGACTAGCACGTTTAAGAAGTGACTCGGCGTTGTTTTGGAGTTCTGGGTGGTCTGTCGTATCTAAGGGGGCACCTTCCACCTGCTGTCATCTCCGCGCTGGCCAATGCCCAATTTTCTCGCGGATCCGCTACTGTATTTCTGTGTATGGTAACGGAACCAAAAAGAACCTGTCTCGCATTAAACAAATATTGACTACTCGGGAAATGTAATTTTCGGCCACAAAACATTGACCATGTTCGGATCTGCTGGGGAGGCTGGGCTGGCTCAGTGCGGAGAACTTAGCCATATACCACACCCTGTGCCTCAACCACAAGGCCACAAGGCGCGTCGTCATGGTGAGCCAGAGTCACTGGCTCATCACCTCACCACCGTGGCGGAGGTTCGTGACCGAACCACCAGTCAGGACAATCACTTATATGTCCCCCGGTCCCGCACCGAGATGGGGAAGAGGCGTTTTAACTCCAGAGTACCACTTATGTTCAACTCGTTGCCGCCCGAGCTGATGCGGCTTCCCGTACCAATCTTCGGTCGCCACCTACGGCGGCACTTGTCCAACGTGCCGCCTGTGCCGGATTGATTTGCTCCTCGCCCCGATGTCTTTTAATTTAATCTGGTTTTTAGTTGTATTATAACATGTATGACTCCCAGTCTAGCTGTTTTGTGATTTTGACCTCTCCTGCCATGCTGTTTTATTTAATTGACGCGAGGTTATAGTAGTCACAAGTCCATTGTGGATTACCTCGATAAGAAGTCTATGTCTGAAAGATCGGATTATCCAGCATGGTTGGTGCTGAGGTTCGGTGCTCGTGGTTCGTAGGCTCGGTGGCTGGCGTTCGCTGATGTTCGGTGTTCGTGGTTCGGTGTTCGGTGTTCGCTGATGTTCGGTGTTCGTGGTAGGCTGAACTGATCCATTCGCGGAGCGATGCCACTTGATGGGACTCGCCGGTGGGTATCGACAGCAGCCTCCCTGATGTTGTGTGTGTGACAATTATAGCATAACATGGATTGGATACCAGTAAGGTTATCGGTGGAGCGAATCGGAGTTAGTTTGGTGAACCGAAACCGGTAAGGATTGGGTGGCGGATTCACGCTCCACCTTTTCCGAAAATCTGAATTTTATGGAAAGAACCCAGTTTCTTTCCGTTGTAATTCAAACTTTGCACATTCAAGTTTGGGAGTACCTGATGCTGGGATTGAAGCAACGTTTTCTGAGAAACATGCGCGGGTCAATCATCAAGGATGGCACCGTTTATTTGTTATTGTTTGATAACTATATCACTCATATTTGTAAACAGCCGGAATGAAAAGAAACATGCAAATGAATTTGAAGGTATTTCCATTACATTGTTGCCCCAATTCTCAGTCAGCATCAGCTTTCCATGCAATTGAGTTCACTGAAATGAGCTCTTGTCGACACTGATCTGGTGAGCATGCTTCTTATACTCCCCCTCCTGCACATTTATACACCTATAACTAAGCGAGAAGCTAGCACTACCGTAATCGGGTTAAGTAATGCAATGCTACTGGCTATTTTCATATATTTCTGAACATTATGCGTGTGTGTTTACATCGGGGAGGAATACAGTGAAGCAATGGCGGGTTCAAAATTGATTGGAGTATCAGAATGCCATGCGAAAGCCTGGAGTTTTGGGAGAACAACGACAACCCTTGGGAGACGGCCCCGTCGGAACCACACCAATAAGCACAGATGGCGTTGGCTTCCGCACCCTTTCCAGCTATTTCAGTTGAGCCAACAACTTCAATCCCGGCAATGTCCTGGTGACAACTCACGTCCAGTGACGGACGCCGAGAACAGCGAGACGACCAGCAGAGCCAGGAAGAGACCACTGAGCCACTTCATGGTGAGTGTTGACCCACTGTGCCCGCCACCTGTTATATACCCGAGCAGGGCCGGCTATCCAGTCTGTGACAATGGTGTGGCTCGTGGCGCGTGACGCTTGGAAAATCCAGCTACCTACCGCGCAGCATACAAAGTCAGTTTAGACCGGCGTATATTCCAGCGCTTGCTCACTGAGTGTAGTGGCCAAGGCCATTGGCCACGACAGGAGTGCGGTGGCCAATGTCTATACATACATATTGACATCAGCAGTGTTGACAACCGTCCTGGTCAGCACACGGTTACTACATTGGCTACCTTCGGTTACCAAGCAATGGTTACCACAGTCGGCGACGTTGACGATCGCCGGCCATGCTGGGCATTGTCTCGTCAGTGAAGGCGCTCCGATCTCATGAGTGCAGTGGCCACAATTGTAGCCTGTCTGGTGTGGCATCCATAGCGTGGTAACCATGGGTTGGTAACCATCGTTTGGTAACCGAATGGTAGCCACTGCAGTAGCCGTGTGCTGACCAGGACGGAGGTCGACAGTGCTTCGGTAAATCATCGGCGACCATGGCTGGATCATCCGTGGTAAAAATCGGATTATCCAGAATGGTTGGTGCTGAAGTTCGGTGTTCGTGGTTCGTAGGTTCGGTGTTCGGCGTTCGCTGATGTTCGGTGTTCGTGGCAGGCTGAATTGATCCTTTCGTAAACCGATGCCACTTGATGGGACTCGCCGGTGGATACCGACAGCAACCTCCCGGATGTTGGTGTCGTCTCTCAGTTACCGATGCTTCCGAGAGACTTGATCTATAAGCATCCATGTATTTACGATAACAATGAAATACCAATGAACATATCCAGTTGTGCTTTTGTGACCAAGTGGTCTGAGCTTGTAGGCGAGGTGCTAGCAGTTTTATTCGGATCTCATCGCCACAGCACCGGGTTATTTTCCCCCGCCGCCGCCGCCTCCGCCTCCGCCTCCGCCACCACCTCCTCCGCCTCCGCCTCCTCCGCCTCCACCACCGCCGCCACCGCCTCCTCCGCCACCGCCTCCTCCGCCACCGCCTCCTCCACCGCCTCCCGGGAGGGCTGAAGGTGGAAGCATTGATTGTCATGCCATGCTCTGTTCTTGTGATGTACATCTGCGCATCTGCAATCTACCACCGAAGCCCGTCAATCGCAATATTCCATGTTTCACTCTGCTAACAATCACCGGAACCTCCCTTCGTGAATTCAACTCATACATTTGTTCCAGTAGAAAACGAATTAAAGATGAGGTCAATAATACTGACGTTCTCAAGTAGTATACCAAATCCTGGCCGTCATGTTATCGATGATCATTTCTTGGGTAATTTTGCACGGTATGCTCGTAAACATAACAAGATGTGCATATTGCGCTGTCTAGATGATCCTGCACGTGCCATGATTTCTCCTGTATGTTTTATACAGAGCTCACAGTTCAAATTGCTTTGCCAATCAGCGATGGCAAAGTCCATCATGCTCAACACAGGGAGGCAGATTCCGCCTCCTGTGCATTTTCTCATTCCGTTCCCTAACGCGTTATGCTGGGAGCGTGAGACTCGCTTCCTAACGTTCCTAGCGTTCGTATCCTACGTCATGTCAAACTTGCGTCTTCAAAGCTGCAACAGAGGCGGCTCCAGGACTGAATATTAGGAGGTGCCTCTGAACGAGTTTTACGTGTAGACGGGAACAGCACGTTTACCTGAATATTTATACTGCTTTGGTGTTCAGGTGACCATAATGTGTCGTTCAACTGTTCATGCTACGTTGCTTACTTACGCAAACGTTCCCTGTGAGTCTTATCACGGCAGGGGCGAGTCCAGGTGAGGAAATATGTGCAACATGCGGCCGGTTTTCTCAAAGCGGTGTCATTTTCGTGTCCATCGAAAGGTTGACACGGGTAGGGCGCATTCGCAACAAACTGTAGCGATGCACCACGAGCAGTGGCGGAGCCAGCATGGTAACCGTGGCGAATCCAGTAGGCGACTAGCCATGTTCAGAGCATACCCTAGCCAAACCGCTACAAACAATGGTGCGACGAGGGGACGCATTACCAATGGCGGGACAAGGAGGCGGTGGAGTGAAGTCAGGCTACATGATTAAAGTACATCGTGTGCACTGGCAGAGCCAGGATATTTTCATAATGGTCAATGATTGTAGTAGGTAGCATTCTCACTTGGACCTCTCTGGGTCACCTCCGATTATAATGTCCTGTCGACGCCTCTGACCATACTACTCACAGCAAGTATTGACAAAATGACAGAAAGACAAAATAATTGTGATTTGTGGCATTGCCTGCGACGAAGGACCAGTCAAAAAGTACAAATGACACCCACCTCTTCTTAGAATTATCCCTACGCCATTGGCTGTTTTATATGCATATGTGTACGCATTGAACGGTGCTTCGGATGAATAGCAATTATCTACACCCGTATATGCAGAATTTTAAGGAAACAAAGCATAACCGCACCCACGTGTGATTTTATCACTTTCCACAATTGCTACCTTTCGATCCGACCATGGGAAAAACGTGACATTTTAACCCTCTAAAAGTTATTGGGCGTAAAATTGGAGTGAATTGAATACGCTTGAGGTATTCAGTACTGACATCACCCAGAAAGATCCCGAAAATTCAGGGGAAGGGGGTGGGGATGGGGTACGAGAAGGATGGAGCAGCCCACCTGCTGCACATTCATAACTAAGTGGCAAGCAAGCACTACCGTAATAGGGTTAGGGAACGCAATACTGCTGGCCAGGGTCAGTTATCTCTGAACAAGAATTATGTGTACGTGGAAGATGAATACACTTCGGCAATAGCGGGTCAGAAATATATTTGAGAGTGAGAGTGTCATGTGCAAAGTTTAATTTTTCGGGGGCAAGTCAAAATTTTGGAGAAGGCCCTTCGGAAAAACACAAATATCCACCCACGGCATTTGCTTCCGCACCCTTTCCGGCTATTTGAGTTGAGCTAACAACTTCAATACCGGAAATGTCCTGGTGACAACTCACGTGCAGCGACGGCCGCCGAGAACAGCGAGACGACCAGCAGAGCCAGGAGGAGACCACTGAACCACTTCATGATGAGAGTTGACCCACTGTGCCGGCCACCTGTTATATACCCGAGCAGTTGGGCCGGCTATCCAGTCTGTGCCAATGGTGTGGCTCCTGGCGCGTGACGTATGGAAAATCCAACCGATTTCCGCGCAGCATGCTAAGTGGATTTAGACCGAAGTACAATCCAGCGACTGTTCACCGGGTTTGGTAGCCAAGGCCAGTGTTTTCTTGCGTGAATTGCTTTCGAGCCGATCTTCGTGCAGTGATGCGATGCAGTTGTGGGTCCTGAGTAAATCGTGCAAAATACTACGGGCTTACGAACTTTTGAGCCATATTTCCGTTTATATATATATATATATATATATATATATATATATATATATATATATATATATATATATATATATATATATATATGTCAGGGGTCAGTACTGGGGCCACTACTGTTCATTATATTTGTAAATAACATTGAAAGTGGCCTAACCAGTAAAGTTTTGAAATTTGCGGATGATTTGAAGGTCTTTAGGGCAATAACAGGTCAAGATGAGCATATCTCGCTGCAAAAAGACTTAGACGAACTTGTGAAGTGGTCCGAAGAATGGCAAATGAAATTTAATTTTGATCAGTGCAAAATCATGCATGTAGGTAAGTAGCATATGAAGGCTCCATACTTGATGGGTGGCCAAATGCTATCAGTGCCTCAACAGGAGAAGGATTTAGGTGTTATTCTAAACACAAAACTGGGGTCATCAGAACAGACCAAGGAAGCCAGGAAGCACTGAGCACTGAGAATGCTCGGGGCAATAAATAGGAATGTATCATACAGAAGTGAGGAAGTGATCAGGAAGCTTTACTGTGCATACGTCAGGCCACATTTGGAATATTGCATCCAAGCTTGGTCTCCTAGCTATGAAAAAGATTGTTGGCTTTTAGAGAGAGTACAAAAGAGGGCTACAAAAATGGTTAATGGCATAAGCAACCTGGCATATGAGGAAAGATTGAAGAAAGTGAATATGTTTTCACTTAGATATAGAAGGCTGAGAGGAGATCTCATCGAGGTCTTTAAATTTGTCCATGGTCTGGAGAGGGGATATCTTGGGGAAATGTTTGAATTGAACAGAAATGATGCAATTAGAGGTCATGAATTCAAAATTAAAGTTAACCACAGCAGAACAAGGTTAAGGCAGACTTTCTTCACCAACAGGGTAGTAGAACACTGGAACCAGCTGCCAGAAAACATTGTCAGTAGCAGCACATTGAACATCTTTAAAAACAGCATAGACAATCATTATAAGAATAGAAGGCTTGCTTTTCAGTATTACAGGGAGGGCTGATCGACAGATTTGGTGGGCAACTGGTTCAGTGTACAGAGTGCAACCAAGAGGGGCCCTTGTGGCTCATAGTTGCACTGATCTTTTATGTCTTTATGTCTTTATGTCTTTATATGTGTGTGTGTGTTTGTGTGTGTGCGTGTTGGTGTGTATATGTGCATATATCAAACCTCCATGTAATCGTGGGCTTAATTTCCACATAGGCGGGATCCACGGTTCGACCTAGTTCGATCACCTCCATCGCTTTATCTGTTGGTGTTGGTTCACGTCCGGCGGTCCGCGCCAACTTCGCCGATCCAGGGGACGGGTCAGATGTCTGCCCCTCTAAGATCTCTAGAAATATGCGACAAACTAGCGACAAACGGAAATACGGCGTTGGATAGCTGGTTACCAGCTCTATCGAAAGTGTTTCGGTCATTTTTTCACTCAGGTCAATATTCAGGTCACTGGGTCATCATAGGTCAAATTGGACCAGATCGGGTGGGACTCTCAGATATTGACACATATCTCAGGACCTGTAACAGATAGAAACAAACTGCGAACGCTATTCGACAGTCCTTGAAATGAGCTATCGACAATAGGCGGTGTGAAGCAGGAATGCATCTTACTCCGAAACTATGACCTCAGGTCAAGCTCATGAAGAAGCCTAGGGAGGGCATGCAATGTATCAATCGACACGTCGTGGCGATACAAGCACAATGACGGTAATTTCAGCCTTCTAGCGCAATGCAGTGCGATATAATGCGCAGAAATGTGCTAGTGATCTTAGGTGACCTCAGATGACCTTGGTAAGGTCACTGAGCAAAGATATCAGCGGTAGCATTGAGAATAGCTTCAAACTACACGCCACAAGCGTTTTGTGGTCATTCCGAGAGCAAATATGTAACCAGCAAACATTTGTATATTTTACCATAGCCCTATAATGGGAGAAGCCATGGTCGCGACCTGGCCTCACGTCAAGGCTACGAAAACAAAATCCGAGATATATATTATGGTCCCTGATGAGATCATGACGTGTTATAAGTTTGAAATCAATCGCCCAAATATTGTGGAAGTTATGCTACCTAGAACTCTGAGGGATGTTGGGTCACTTCGCCTGACCTGGTGACCTGACCTGAGATGACCCAGGGTTAAAAATGTATGAGGATATGCGGAAAAGACCAATGAGTAGCCATGCGAGGTTTGCCCTTGTTAACCCGATTAGTTTGGCGAAAATTAGGAAAAATCGCAGGGGGCAGGTATCGCGTGTTAACACGCACCCTGGAGGGCCTCGGAAAATTGCGCGCACTGGAGGGGGCGGATTCCGCCCCCATAAGATCTCGGCTCCCATTAGGGCTAAAGTAACGAAATTAGCAGGGTGGATGAGCACGATAGTTAACTATGTTGGTTGCAAATTTCGTGACCTTAGGTCAATATCTTCAAGGTCAAATGAGGTCAAAATAGCAAAATTTTCTGGTTGTGCGTGGCTTGGCTTGTCATTGTTATGGATCGTTGTGATTGTGTTTAAATGCTCCAAAATTGGCATTAATGATGTTTTGGACATTACTAATGATGCAATACGTATGCCACATTCCACATTTGACCTCAGGTCACCTATATAGGAACAATTTATCAGGTCATTACCTGCTCCAATTACCGGAACCGGGCTGCCCACCTGACTGCTTCTTTGGGCGGCTCGGCCAATCGGCTTCGCAAAGAAAGGAGTGAAATACATGAATAAAGTATAGAAACGCTCAGGCACACAATGACAGTAGATTTCCGTATGTGCAGGGGGTAGAATGCAAGGTGACATCAATCGTATGACAGTCATTTCCATTTATGACAACATTCCAGTTGACCAAGTTTGGTTCCATTAGCCTGTCATGATGACCTCGGCGACCTAACATGACTTTTAGAATATATAGCATAACAATGTGCATCAAACAAGTCGCTAGTGTTGTCAGGAACACTTCCCTTTTGCCAATGTACGTTGAGCGCATCAGAGCCGATTTTTGTGGTCTAGTGCTGCGATTTAAAAAAAAAACATGAACGGCCCATTAACATAAAAACATTTCGGCCGATTTTCATTTTTCTTGCTTTAAACAATGCGCCGGTCATTTCTAAGCAGGTACGAAAAAATGGCGTATATCAGCCGGTATAATGTGGAGTTGTGTACGAAAAGTCGGAGGGGTGGGCGGATTTCGCCCTCCACCCCTCCAGGGCGTGTGTTAGCCTGTCATGAACTTGACCTGACTTGACCTCGGTGACATGAGATGACTTTGAAACAATGTAGCATAAAAATATACATCAAACAAGTCGCTAGTGTTGCCAAGAACACTTCCTTTTTGCCGATATACGGGAAGCACATCAGCGCCGATATTTGTGGTCTGGCGCTGAGAAAATTTTGAGTTTATCGACCCCTAACTCGAAAAATGTTTTCGGTCGATTTTCTTTTTTCTTACTTTAAGCAACGTGCCGTTCATTTCTAAGTAGGTACACAAACAATGGCGTGCGTATATCGGCCGGTAAAGTCTGGAGTTATCTGCGAAAAACCGGAGGGGTGAGCGTATTTCGCCTCCCCTCCAGGGCGCGTGTTAACCGCTCTGTTGTCCAACGCTAACGTACAAGACGCTTTGCGCTGAACACTTGGATGTAGTTTCCCCAGATGTAGTTTCCCCGCTATATCGTGGAGAGAACTAGCGGGGACTCCCCTCTAATACCATGGACAGGCTGAACAATCGTTTGCAGCTTTAGCAAAAGCCGCAGTCTTCCGCGAATGACCGACGCTCGACCCTGCACGTGCGTCTGCAGCTCCCCTCCCCACTCCGCCACGTCTGCCGCCCGTTCCGTGGCGTGACCAGTGGCTCTGACGATTGCATGCATTGCGGTCAACTCCTTCCCCAGCTTGGGATTCCCCTGCAGTTGTCCCGAGAAAGGTTTGTCCGGAAACAAATGGAGATGTATCATAACCTACACAGCTCATAACCTCCATAAATTCAACAAACACCGAACACTCATAACCTCCACAGCTCACAACCTCCACAAGTGCGAAGCGCTCATAACCTCCACAACTACGAAGCGCTCATAACCTCCACAGCTCACAACCTCCACAAGTTCGAAGAGCCCATAACCTCAACAGCTCATGACCTCAACAGCTCATAACCTCCACAGTTCATGACCTCCACAACTCCGCAGCCCTCATAATTTCCACAGCTCACAACCTCCACAGATTCGAGAACTCCATAATTTTCTGGAAACATTATTTCAGGTAGCTATCGCTAGATAACAGCACGGTATAGGTATTATAGCAACGGATATTGAATGAATGCCATGCGATTGAACGTTGTAGCATAAATAACAATATTTGTCACTAGATGGCAGGATGCGTCATTGAATACGCATTTGTCGTGTGCGCACATTGTTAGCTGGCCTAGACCTCGGGAGCTGGCTGTCATCCCATGGGGAGTCCGATATTCGGCGCAGTGGCGAAGACGGCAGAGCACGAAGACACTGCTGAGACCTGTTTGTGTCAGATTTCATGGCTAGCTTAAAATGTGTATTGCATTGTGATTCCCGCGCAATATTTGCATTTTCCGCCCGCAATATGCCGGCTAGTCGTACCCTGGTGACGCCATTGATCAGCTGTCTGGGGAAGGAACGGAGAAAGCGCAGCGTCTGTGGCGCGAAATAGGACGGTTCGCGTCGCGAAACCTTCACGGTGTCGCTGATGAAAAGTTAGGGAAGCCAAAGTGGGTGATTCGGAGTTGACTTGGCGTTTTGGCCTGAAGTGGGTGACTCGGAGTTGGGTTTGGAAAATCCCTGACCCCCATTGTTTGTGAATATGGCATCGGGTGTCGTGGACCATTTAGGAATTTCGACAATTTTGAGAACATTTTGATTTTTAATCGGATTTTTTTACAAGTTGTATTTTGCGGAGTCGGGGATGTAGGGTCATTTGACGGTATTTTCCTTCAGAGTGAATGCGATGCTCATTATAACACCAGAAACATGTAATTCAAGCCGGTGATTCCGACTTGGCGTCTCGGAAAAAATACATAGTAAATATTGAGATGAAAAATAACCGACAATATCGGGGGAAAGAGACCACCATGTTGCATCTTTTGTGCAACTTCTGAAAGTTTTTGTTGATAACTCTTTTTTAGATTAGCGATTATATTCAATCAACGTAGGTAAATGTAGAGAGTGTATTGGACGAGGGTAGAGCATTTAATGTAACATAATTTCTTCCTTTTTGATTATGGAAAGATGCACATCTCGCGTGACAGCATATTTTGTCTGAATTGAAACTCCATTTTGAGTACAACCCATCCGCCGTAGAGTTTCCGTCATAATTGTATGTTTCTGTGGGTGTTTTGCTTTAAAGTCCGCTGGCGACCGAATATTTGTTGGACCAGAATTTCCTCCGACGAAACCTTTCTTTCTTTCCTTTGGAATCTGAGAATTGTTCGCGTCGCAAAACCGTCACGGTGTAGCTGATGGAAATGTGCATCAACCTGCGAAAACTGGTTGCCCATAGTTCAATTATAACCTACCTCTTGTCCAGCAGAGTTGCACACCATAGTGTACTTCGCGTGCATTACGAGTTAGCTCTCTTTTACTTGCACGGTGTTGGGATCTTCTTATGTCGCGATAGCGCTTGCTGGAATAAGTGACTGATTTTTATAGGTGAAAGTCCGCCAGGCTAGACCACCGTTCCAAACCTCCAAGGAAAGAATTACTCATGCATTACTCATCATGTGCGATTATATTTGCGGACATCTAAAGGACCTCGGATTAACCAGTTCAGCAGTGGTAAAGTTCTGCAGAACGCAGACATGCTCTGTGCCTTGTTACACTTTATGCGATAAAGCTAAAAGCTCCGGGCTATTTACGTATAGTATCATTTCATTTTGTGGCTGGAAGTTGGAGCTGAACACCATATTTTTCCTGTCTTAATTTTGTCTTGTAGTTATAATATTGGAACTTATGTCGTGTGGTTCGGTAAGAATTTTGCATAATCCAGTAACGTGGCACATACACATATGGTTATATTCCGATCATAATTTTCATTGTTTCGGCTTTCACGTAGCAGGGTAATAATCGTAGAACAGCTTACGCATGAACGCTAGATAGTTGTATACATGGTGCGACAGCCAGGGGAAAGTTTGTTAACCCTCTTCGGTCTAAAGTTTGTCTCTCATGTCAGATCCTCACACTCCGTCTCGAGGGTGGGGGCGCATAGTAACCCCCTCTAAAATCCAAACTAAGCGTCGCACGGAAATGAAAGAGGGGTCATCGGAAAACGTTTGTCGAGTAGGGTCCGAGTCGACCCCCAAAACAATTTCGCTGAAAAGAGACGTCACTAGAGGGCTAGATTTTCAGCACTTTTCACGATTTACATTGTTTTGGCTATGTGCAGTTCATTTTGGTGGATATTTGAATTAAAAAAATATATCTTTCATTAGAAAAGGACGACTAAATCGGCCAGGGCCTTCTTTTTGGCCCCCAAAAATAATAATTTTTTTCTTCAAAATGCCGAAATTTTTAGCCTTGAAGTTGTCTTTAATTTTCCTTTTCTAGTGGATAGAGCAGACCGAGAAACGTTGTTGGAATTGAACTTGCACTGATAACAAATGCTTACTTTAGCCAGAAACTTCGATTTGAAGTCTATATGCAACTTTCTATTGATTAGGCAAATATGCAAAATTTATAAGTAGACAAAAGCGAGAAAAAATTATCTGGTACGTTTTGTTGCATCCCTAAACATAAGTACACGCAGAAAGTTTTATCAAAATATCTGTATCCGTTAAAGCGTGACGATTGGTTGAACGTTTTTGGAGATAACCTCACTTGACCTAGATTAACTCGTTGACCCTAGACGATCTGACTTCAAAAGTTTGCCATAACATGTCAAATTGATGTGGGAAAGGCATGCCAAATTTCTGCTCACTGCCGCGCACCGTTCGTACACTACCCGCGAAAGAACCTGAGGGGGTAGTTGAAGCCCCCCTTCAGGTACGCGCGGGTTAAGGATATATTGCGGTAAAATAGTACGTAGATACAGTGGCTCCTACACGCCATTTTAATTTTGGTTGGAGATAGCAAAGGCGATCCCAAAAGCCTGCCTGAGATGCAGGCTAGAACAATATCCAGCAATTCCATTATATTGCTGGATTTACATTGTCACGTATGCGGGCCAGTTTTCATATATTGCAGTGAGGCATTTAACATACGATTGCTTTTGTCAAGTTTTGAAGAAAGCAATTAAATTTGGCCTTTTGCTCACAAATCACACATGGTGGCCAAGAGCGGGAGCTGGCCACAGCCGTCCCGTGATTCCAGCATCATTGGACACTGAAATTAAACTAGGTCGCTTAGCCCCCCCAGTAGAAGTTTGCATCCCGGTGAAGAGCGTCAGGAACATCCCTGGGTTCGTTGCACCCCCATTGATCCATCCGTGGAAAGTTTTGCTCTACAATAAGAATGAACCTAAATGCAACGTTCAAGAGGAGGGGTTGAGACAACGCCCGAACCGATCATAAGTTGGATTTGTTGCCTATGGGAGGAAAATTCTTGCTGCTGCCCCTCCTCTCCTGGAATCTCGAGAGCTCTCCACCTATGTCTTCCAGTATGACATTTTAAGCATAAATGCATTCTCATATAGATGACTTAAATGAGCTCGCTGTGATCCAGGTAATTTGCACGTTCGTCCTGCATCATCTTTACAACTGGAAATATATATAATCGAACTCTTCACGTGCGCTTCACGCAACATCAATTTAGAAAACGACACGTAGTTATTCAAAGCACTCGTTACTATTTTGTGCCCTTTTTATTCGGAGCTTTCACACGCACGAACCCATTCCAGGTTATACGGACATTTGCTCACCTGGATGTTTAGCGGCAGCGAGAAGCGACAGAACGACACACACCCTTTCGGTTGAAAAACCAGTACTCTACCCATGGACTATCTTGTCTCCTTTTTGGGTCATAATCACTCGTGTATTTCCAACATAGACCTGGCACAACTTTGGCGAATGCACACGACAGACCACATTCGTCATGCACGTCCACCCCGCTTCGCGGTGGTGCCTGCTTGGTTCAGCCATGGTGCCTGTTTGGTGCAGCCATGGTGCCTGCTCGGTGCAGCCGTGGTGCCCGCTTGGTGCGGGCCCGGGATCGGCTGCAGCCGATCCCCATACTAAACCCGGGATCGACTGGGCACACGTTTCTGTGACACCGTATAACCTAATCTATGCTCACTTGGTCTTCTAACTAGCAGTGCAACATCACTGAGTAGCCCGTCTTAGGTTATGTTAAGCCTCACATCTCCAGCTTTCAGATATAAGTGCACATGGGATACATGGCATACATGGAACCCAAATTTCCTGTCGGTATACATTATAGTCGAGGCATCAATAAGTCCATCGGGGCTTCAAAAAATGACGTCGATATCCCCAAATAAGCGTGGCCCCAAAGTCGTATCGGAATTCGTCAAGAATCAAGCCGGAACCCTAAAAAATATAGCGATTCCGAAAAATAAATATTCGAGTCAGGAAAATTGCCACTTAGTCCAAACATACCACCAGATGCACAAAGAAATGTCGCCGAGGACTAAAAAAAAATGATGAGTTTTCAGTCACGACTGGGCCCGAGACGGGATCCCAAGAAATTATACCGGGGCTCCTGGGCTCCTAATATCGTGCTGGGGTCCCATAAACATGAGGAATGAACGCCAAGTAAACACAGTGGGACCCGAAATCCCTAATCACAGCGGAACCAAAAGAGCATAACTGGAGGACGAAAATGCACCGGGCGCTTCAAAAGCGCACCGATTCTGGAAAAAGCGGCATTGCCTTAACACGCGCCCTGGAGGGCCTCTGAAAATAACGCGCACTAGAGGGGGGCGGATTCCGCTCCCCATAAAATCTCAGCTCCTATGAAGGCTAGGGAAACGAAATTCGCAGGGAGGATGGGCACGATAGTGAACTCTATTGTGTGCAACGTTTATGACCTTAGGTCAATATGTTCAAGGTCAAATGAGGTCACAATAGCAAAATTTCCCGGTTTTGCGTGGCTTGGCTTGACATTGTTATGGATCGCTGTGATTGTGTTTAAATGCTCCAAAATTGGCATTAATGATGCTTTGGATATTACTAATGATGCAATACAGATGTCAGATCTGCCATTTGACCTCAGGTCACCTATATAGGAGCACTTTATTAGGTCATTGCCTACTCAAGTTACCGGAACCGGGTTCCCATCCAGACTGCTCCGTTTGGCGGCTCGGCACAACCGACTTCGCAAAGAAAGGAGTGAAACACATGAGTAAAGTATGGAAACGCTTAGGCACACAATGACAAACAGTAGATTTCGGGGTCAAAAATCGACATGGTCCTAGAAAGGAACGGAAAGACCGGACACTAAATGAGCACTTCGGGGTCTGCGAAAACGCGCCGATACCTAAAAAAATATCGTCGGTGCACAAAAAAGGAACAAAACTTTGTTTAAAAAACGAATCGGGGTCGCCAACATGTACCGGGCCCATAGTGAAAAGTGGCTGGAACCTTAACCCGTCCCGTCTCGGGGGGCTTCAACCGCCCCCCCCCCCTCAGGTTTTTCGCGGATAGCGGACGAACGGCGCACGGCAGCGCACCATAATTTGGCGTACCTTTTTCCACATCAATTTGACATGCTGTTTCAATATTTTGAAGTCTGGTCATCTAGGGTCAACGAGTTAGTCAAGGTCACGTGAGGTCACCTCCAAAAAGTTCAACCAGTTGTCACGTTTTAACGGATACAGATATTTTAATGAAACTTTCAGCGTTTGCTTATCTTTACGGATGCAACAAAATGAACGAGTTGAATTTTCTCTTTTTTTCGTTTTTGACTACATATAAATTTTGCGTATTTGTCAAATTGGAGTTCAAATACAGGATTCTGGCTAAAGTAAGCATTTTGTATCAGGGAAAATTGACTTTCAACAACGTTTCTCTGTCTGCTCTACCTATTGGAAGAGGAAAACTAAAGAAAACTTGAAAACTAAAAATTTTGAAATTTTGAGAGAAAAATTATATTTCGGGGGCGGGGGGGGGGACAAAAAGTTGTAGCCCTGGTCGAATTCGCTGTCCTTTTCTCATTCCAAATAAATTTTGTTTTTCACATATCCCCGAAATGAACTCCCCAGAGTCCAAAACATAATGTAAGTCGTGAAAAGTCGGGAAAATCTAGCCCCCTGGTGACGTCACTTTTGGGAATGTTTTTTGGGAGGGTGGACCCGGACCTTGCTCGTCGAGCGCTTTCCGATGACACCTCTTTCGTTTTTGTGCGATGCTTAGTTTTGATTTTAGAGGGGGTCTTCAACCGCCCCCCCCCCCCGAGACGGGGTGTGAGGATTTGACCCGAAAGACGGCGCTTGTTAAAACACATCCGAAGACAAAGAAAATCGAAAAGGTTAAAAATAACACCTAACTAGAGTCTCAGTTCGGTAGCCAATCTGGAAGCGATAGTATTTAACTGGAGATGAGGTGCGTCAAAGCTAAGCTGTTATCCGCATTTCTTAGCCACCAGAAAACTTTGGAAGAAGAGAGCTAGTCACCGAATTGAATTCAGGATGGGCCCTTGCGTCCCTAAGTCTGAATACGTTATGACTTTATGAGGTGCCGTGTGTTCTCACTTGTCAGCTATTTTGCACTGATTTGTTGGTCCCCAAAATATGCGCTCTCATTCCGTTTCAGCCGGGTGCCACATGATGTAGTTGTGGCATTTCGTTTCAAGTGGCAGATATTCTAAAGCGCACGATGTGTACAACATGAATGTTTGAGGCGACTGACCACCTATCTGTTGGAGTTAGGCCCTCAGGACGAACACAATACCATGTATTATTATGTATTGCGTTTTTCTTTTCCCCAGTCTGTCAGCTTGCCAATGCTCTCATACTCACCGGATCAAAGCAATATCAACCAGCGATCACGTGTCTTTTCTTTTCTCATCCTCTCCAGCAACAATCCTGATAATTACTTTGTCATGGGCCAGCAAGCAAGCTTCGTTCTTGCTAGCAGCCAGTGCAAACTCGTAAGGTGAACGCTGCCTGTGAAACGTCTGTGGGCGAATATGTACTAAGTATGGCTATATCTGGCAATCTTAATAAAATCAGACAATTTCTCACCTTCACATTCTAGTGACTTGTCATGAAAATGTGAATGTGTGAGGAATGTCTTAACGGAAGATCTCAACTCTATGAAGAAAAATTTAATTGTGCAAGAGTATGGATTGGTGAACTCACAATGACCTCCTCCATCTTTTCGCCGTTTCATATTTTTCGTTTACGGGATAATTTGCACTGGCGTTCTATTCTTTCTCCCTTGATCAACATCGGTGAACAACTGGTGATATCTTAAAGACGTTTAGTGCTATATCATGGAAACTAGGGCACACCACTTAGCCATTCGTGAGGCTCTAATGAGCTGGAACCCCCCCCCCACCCACACACATACAGTGGAAATTAAAGAAGAAAAATTGTTTGAGAAGTACTACTAACGGTTTCTCTCGCACCAAGAAGATAAACCTAATATCACAAAAGAATCCATCAGTCGTGAAAAGAGTTCCAATTCCAGCAAGAAATGTGAATTTGGAAGTGCTTATGCTGTGATAGTTCTGTTCCGCATCGCATTTTGTTCCTAGCCATAGGCGCGCCCAGGGGCCTGTCCCATCCCTTTAGCGGTCCCCATCTTTGCGTCAAAAGTTTTGTGTTGATAATTAAAATTTTCGGATTATCTATCAAAAAGTGCTCAACCTTTGGGAAATTCCAGGATGCGTCTCCTGCTGTTGACCCTGGCCCACCCACTCTTTGAGACGTTCATACGCCTATGGTGATGAGGCCATGAAAAGGCATCATATTGCAGGCGGATAGCATGCAAATGTTTTGCGATCATCCACCACTGAGTGTCGCATTATTTTCCCACGCGTGGATCCATTGCAGGCGAAAATCGTGTGAATGTCATACGATCATCCGTCACTGCGCAACGCATTAACTTCCCACGCGTCGATGCGCGGGCTGCACGCAGATAGCACGTACTCATCCTGCCATCTGCCGAGAAGCATTGCTACCTATGATTCAGCATTCAATCTCATGATTGTAATACCTATACCGTGCTGCTCCCCAGCGATAGCTATCCGAAGTCATGCTTCTATAAAATGATTGAGTACTTTAATCTGTGAAGGTTGTGAACTGTGGAGGTTATGACCTGTGGAGGTTACGAGCGCTTCGATGTGTTGAATTTGTGGAGGTTATGAGCTGTGGAGGTTGATACGCTGTCAAACAAATATGTATCCTGATAAGCTCCAATACAGCCCTCCCTGTGTAGTCTGCCATCTGCTTTGACCTACCACGTACTCCAGATGCTTCATCTGCTGCTGTCTCTTTGCATGTGGTGTTGTGTTTCTCTGAGCCTTCTCACGCAATCCTCTGCGTCTATGACGATGACCATGGAGTCCGCGTCAGAGGGATGGATGATGACCATATCGTTTTGTGTAAGATCCAATAAGGCGCGGTCTTCCACGGTCCCATTTCTTCTAGCGGCCCTTAAAGCCTTAAAAGTCGCAAGCCTTTAATGTTATTCCGATACGATGATGACAAGTTTGGCGTTCAGCTGCAGTGGGAGGAAAAACTTACCCAACATCTCATATCGGCCAGCAGCAAACACCACCGCGTACAAATAGATTTCGGTACATCACGAAGCCGGAATGAATTTCTTGATATGTTAGTGGAGCTACATGGGGCGGGTCATCTAGCAACGGATTCGTTTGTAAAACCATCAGATTCCGAGACTTACGTGCACCTTACTTCCAACCACCCCCTGCGAATGAGCAAGCGGTATCTCGAGCTCTGCGAATGCGCATAAAGCTGATGTGTTCCAAGGCGGACGATTACCATAAACACAAAGAAAGTCTGAATGGCAGGCTAACCGAGAGGAACTATCATGTGGATGCAGCGCTGCGGGAACTACAAAGTGTGGATAAGATTGGCAGAAGCGAGCTGCTGGTGCATAATAAAGGGTGTAAAACGCACCAACGGATGCCACTAACCGATGGCCACTAACCGACGCCAGTTCCGTCCTAAACACGATACGCATTCTCAGAGAAAATAGTCACATCGCGAGCAGGTCGCACAGCTTGACATCGGTTGTTCCGAGTGATCGACTGCGATACCAGCGATGGAGACACCTGGGAGATGTGGTCTAGAGGGGGTGGGTATGAGTAGTCTAGGGGTAAGTTGCCCGTCTCACAATCGAAAGGTTGTTGGTTCGAGTCTCACCTGTCGCTACTCTTCGCCCGCGGCCAATCGGCGTGAGACATTGGCGACGCTACATGACTCAACGGTCGACGTGTCGTAAAACCAATAAATAACCATGACCAGAGAAGCGAAGCAAGACTGCGGAAAAGCGGTACACTGCGTCGGCGTATCTTTGGAGATGACGATCGAGTCCAATGTCTGAACAGCTGAACCACGTAGGGCAGACCCGTCGGCTGCAGGAGAATGCGTGTAGCATGCGGCATCTCGCGCCCGAGGTTCAAACGCCTGCACTTACTATAACGAGAGGAAACAGGTGACGGCTCAGTGTAGTCGTGCACAACACCGTTTCTCATTTATGATGGTGCTCGACCCCACCATCATCCTCTTGGCAAGGTGCCAGTTCCGGGCAGGGGGAGGGGCACGTGGCGTATGTGCGGACAGTCGGCCTGAAGAGAGTGTGGAGACCTAGCTTCGGTCACAGGCGTGAAAGGGAGAAACTGTAGACACATCTTCTCGGGACAGATAACACCTCAACGGGGGAGGGGAAGCTGAAGGTGAAGGATGGCAATTAATGTGCGCTGAGATTTAGATTGACAGGGGACAATGGTGAGAAACAAGAGAGAAAACACGAAGCCTGTAACTGTGCGACATGGCAACAGTGTTATTCACCATATCTCGATACGGCTGGAAATCGATGCAAAGGTAAGTGGATGTAAGGACTTTGCATGTACACATACACACGTATATACAAAAGCAAATTGCATAGTTTTCAAACGAATTGCCCTTTCGAGTCAACACATGACCTCTTGGGCAAACGAAAGAACTTGAAATACTGTAACAAAGCGTCAACAATCTACAAAACCGGACAAAGTACCAGTTGTACCGAACTACAAAACCCCATTAACTGGCAAGAGCCCCAACATGAAAAGCGGCTGTAGAAGCAAATATTAACTAAGGATCTGAAGTAGGTAGCAAAGCAGTTGTGGAAGACAAGCTCGTTGTGGTTAGAACAGCCCAGACGTCATCCAACTACGTTGTCATGGCGACAAATGCATGCGGTGTCAATATTACACTAGCAGTCACTGTGGTACATTGACACACGCGTGTCACATGAGGGGGCGTTTGCTCCCACTTGTATCTTTGTAGCCAAGGAACCGGTTTCGCCGATTAATTCGGCGTTCGATACCCCTAACTTTAATCCAGAGCAAATAGTCGGTGTTTCTGGAGGTCACTGGTGGCATGGCGCGTTACGTGAATGAAAATTATTCGGCTCTTTTTCATGGCTCATATTTTAAAGCAAACTAGGGCATTTGTGTAGTATAAAATTTCAGCTCTGGTTTAGTTAATGCAGTGTGTACTGCTAAATTGCCTTAAAATAGCATACATGGGTTGTTTTGCGACGAACCCGACTGCTGGGTCGTTCAGCGTCACCACCCTCTCACGCAGTTTAGCGTCACCACCCTCTCACGCAGTTTAGCGTCACCACCCTCTCACGCAGTTTAGCGTCACCAGCCTCTCACGCAGTTTAGCGTCACCAGCCTCTCACGCAGTTTAACGTCACCAGCCTCTCACGCAGTTTAGCGTCACCACCACCCTCACGCAGTTTAGCGTCACCACCCTCCGTTCCCACGTCACGCAGTTTAGCGTCACCACCCTCTCACGCAGTTTAGCGTCACCAGCCTCTCGCGCAGTTTAGCGTCACCAGCCTCTCACGCAGTTTAGCGTCACCAGCCTCTCACGCAGTTTAGCGTCACCACCCTCTCACGCAGTTTAGCGTCACCACCCTCTCACGCAGTTTAGCGTCACCACCCTCTCACGCAGTTTAGCGTCACCAGCCTCTCACTAGTTTCGTCACCACCCTCTCACGCAGTTTAGCGTCACCAGCCTCTCACGCAGCTTGGTCGCGGTTGGACACGGCAATTCCGCCGGTTGTGGGATTCGAACTCACGACCTTACGATTAAGATTCAAACTTCCTACCGATTGAGCTTCCGCGGCCGGAGCTGCAATTTATCATACAAACCTTTTTTGCACTAGGGTCATGTCACTCGGTTCATGTAAATTCACTTGAGGGGACAATGTCAAATTGCCGTTTTAATTCAGCATGCTATTAAGTTCATTTTATAGGCCACATTTCAGCAGGGTTATCATCAAAACAGGCTTAGATACACGTATATGCTACGCAGTGTTGTATATATCTGTATATTCTGACATGCGCCTATGAGATCACAGGTCATGTCACATGGAAATATTTGACTGCCTCAAGGGTGCATATTTTTACTTTATGTGAGGACATAAGGAAATACATAACTTACACGTCGGTCAATGTATAATGCATTCAGACGCCAATAATTATCCAATCTGAACCGGTTGTCCTCGACTCAAGTGAGGTCATCTGGATAGAAGGTACCAAATTGCAATTTTAGTTCAGTGTACAATACATCGCGTGTGTATAGGTAATCTCTCCAAGAGGTGCTCGAAAAAAAACTTACCTACACGTCCGTATGCCACAATCTTTCATGTTTTGTGGTATATATCATTGACAGTAAATCTTGTTTGTCTTAGGTACATATACTTTCTGAGATCATCGCAAGGCAAGATAACGAATGGTGAGTGGTGAAGGTCGTCGGATACCACAGACAAATGTCTTGGCGAACATTCAGAATGCTTTCATAACATTTTCCTTTTGCAGGACCCATGCTACTGTCATTTACGAACTGTTTTCACCATAGTCACCATATGAAATGGCAACCATAGTCACCATAGATCATGGCAACAGTTTCGGTCAGCATTCTGTCCTTGGCATTAACGCATATTCGGCCATCCCCGTCACTGTCCGAAACCACCTGTCGTGACCGCCATTATCGCATCAGCGCAAATCTGCTCATGCTCTGGACATTCAGGATTGCATATCTCGGATGGTTGTTGGCTGTTTGGCATTTTGTCTAGTGTTGTCACATGGTGGCTGTTTCGGCACTTTGTCCCCATTGTTGTTAGTTATTAGGGCTTTAGGGCGCATCGACTGCATTGGCCATGTAGCGCCCAATGTCCATTGTTGTCACAGGGTGGTTGTGCACAGGGTGGCTGTTTCGGCATTGTGTCTCTCAGCGCCTGAAGGAGAACATTGCCTTTGATGCCACCACCATATTTCGTAAGTTATTTTGTTGTAAGGTCTTGTTTATAACTTCGGCAACTTAGAAACTTCTTGACGAGTTGTGTGATAGGATATAGTGATGATAATTACGTTACGTGACATTCTGTTTTTGTATCCCTTTCTGTTATTACCTCCCATAATGTTTCATCCTACATTTTTCCCTCCGATTGCTTTCAAGTCACATGTGGCACCTGAAAGGTAGCTTTGTTTGCTTCCAGCATGTCCATCTCAGTCTTGTTGGGGACGAATGGTCTAGGGGTAAGTTGCTCGTCTAACAATCGAAAGATTGTGTGTTCGAGTCTCACCTGTCGCTACTCTTCGCCCGCGACCAATCGGCGTGAGAGATTGGCGACGCTACATGACTCAACGGTCGATGTGTCGTAAAACCAATAACCAACCAACCAACCATCTCAGTCTTATTTTCCTACTCCGGCAAGTGCTCGCTGTGATGGCGTTTTTGCGCTGATTGATTGATTTTTTGTGATATAGGAGCATGCGGACTGCTTTGGTCATCTTTCGTTTCGCAATCCTCTATAACCCAATTAGTCTACATTCTTTCAACATGTTGGCAAAGTACTATCAATGTCGTTAGTACAAAGTTCAATAGCGAATTATAATTGTATAGATTGCATAATTAACAAAGTGTACTAACACATTCTGAATTTTACAATAATCCTGTGAAAGCCTTCCTATGCTGTTATTCATTGAAAGGAAGTGGTATCCAGGCGGGCCTGGAGCAATAATCTGTTCATCTTGAATGCGAAAATACATCAATTTTGTAATCCAGTTCAGAGATGATCATGATCATGATCAGAGATGATCATCATCAGGGCACGACTACTGGCAAGACACTCCCAAGGTCAGAGCGCCTCACACGACCGAGTTCCTTTGGTCGGACACCTCCGACGGAAGATCTGAGTTGAGTAGCTATTCTTTGCCATTCATAGCTGTTGCGACGAGACACAAATCAGGAAGTGTTCTACAGCGAATGAAAGCTGGCTACACGGTGGATCCCTTTGCATAGGTTATTCTTCGTGTTGCAGACACAGTCATGACGGGTGCATATGCAATGTACAAAGACGCCAACATTACTGGGACCCGGTGGTGCAGATAGAAACTAGCCATCATCAGACTGCAACGGTTGCATCATATCGAATGTTTTTTTCTTACGGACTGTTGACGCGTTGAATTAAACATATTCTGACCGGAGCGACTTTTGCGATTTGGTAACCGGTTTGTGTGAATGGTCACGATTGGCGCAGTCAGAACTCACGGCACATTCAAATGCCTGCTCAAACTCAAATTACGCGAGTCAATACGGTACGGTTTCATGCATCATCTTGGCCGTACTGGTATTTCAGTTGTTTCGTCGTTTCTCCATATACCCGTATTCGCCGGATAGAGAGTCAGTGATCGCCAGGAAACCTAATGTGCCATTCGAGTGTGATGGTCCTAGTGGTGGTCCATTCAAGTGTGGTTGTCCTAATGGAGGATTGGTCGGTTTCCTGGCCCAAGTAGTTGGATTGGATTGGATTGTGGGTTTACGACGCCCCAGCTGAGGCCATACAGCGTCGCCTGCCTCTCACCCTGGCAGGAAAGGCGGGCATCGCGGGGAATCGAACCCCGTACCTCTGGCTTGCCAGACGCTCAGCTTAACCACTGATCTACCGACGCCCCGGCCCAAGTAGTTAGAAACCTAGCTTGATACTTTTGTTGGAGCCAGCGTCGGTTCTCTTGTATTTTTCCTTCACTTAATCATGTTATGGTAGGGCTCGTTTAGACCTGAAGATGTCAATATAATCCGACTACCTACTCCCACACTAACAAACATTATTTTGAATCAGAAAAGGAAAGCGAAATCGACCATGACCATACAAATTTTTGCCACCCAAAAATCCTGTATTTGATATAACCATAACCAAAATCCTGTATTTGAACTGCAATTTGGCAAATACGCAAAATTTATATGTAGTCAAAAACGAAAAAAAAAATTCACTCGTGCATTTTGTTGCATCCGTAAATATAAGCAAACGCTGAAAGTTTCATTAAAATATCTGTATCCGTTAAAGCGTGGCGACTCGTTGACCGGCCCCTGACTCGTTGACCCGAGATGACATGACCTAAAAATTTTGAATCAGCATTCAAATTGATGTGGAGAAGATATGCCAAATTTGGGCGCGCTGCCGCGCGCCGTTCGTCCACTATCCGCGAAAAAAAACTGAGGGGGCGGTTGAAGAACCCCCCCCCCTCCCCCCGAGACGGGACGGGTTAAAGCGTAACGACCTGTTGAACTTTTCTGGAGGTGACCTCACTTGACCATAACTGATTTGTTGACCCTAGACAACCGGACTTAAAACTTTAGACACAACATATCAAATTAATGTGGAAAAAGGTATGCCAAATTTCCGTTCTTTCACTATCCACGGAAATTCTTAGGGGGATCGTCAACAACTCCCCTCGAGACGGCACGGGTTAATCTATTTGGATGACTTAAGAACTGGTTAGCTCAAGTGAATTTTACTAACATAATTTACATTGTTTCACTACCAACATTACACAATTTCCCCAATGGGGAATTCGGGAGTAAAAAATTAACCGCAAGTGATCAAAACTATTCTGGACTGTTTTAATTTTACATCAGTAATTTCGTGAATGGATGGCCATACATGTTGTTTATGTTGTTCATGTGCAAAGCACAAGCAGTTATTCCTGGTCTAAAGCACCATCTGTAGCTCATACATGGTCAGGAAATACAGCCAACGGTGTGGGTTGCGGTCTACAGATTGGCGGTCATCGTGTTTTATTTGTGGTTGGTCTTTCGCAGTCAGTGTCATACATATGCATTCTATTCTCATTCTCGCGTAATACCAGTCATATTTCAGATGCACTTACTGACTTCCAGCTTCACATGGGTCTGAAGGACTCACAGGAAAATATATGTGTGAACCAAGTCATCAACGCACACGCACACGCACACGCACACGCACACACACACACACACCAGTACTGGCGACACCGTCGAGACTGATGGAGCGACATTGGTGAAGACCTCCTCCCCGACCCGCCAGCCGCCCGACCGCACATAATCCCTCAGCAATGTCACTTAGCTTATCGTGAGTGTTATTACCAGAGGCGTCGCCAGGGAATTATGCCAGGGAGGATCCCGAGAGGCCTGAGTGGGAAGGTTACTACAATCATTGGCCACTGAGAAATATTGTGGCTCCGCTATCACGTACAATTTATTGGAATCGTATATTCCCAATTCACTCTTCGCCTCCTTCAACCGCCATTCAGTGTCTCCGCATATCAGTGTCACCTTGGTCGCGCCATTGCATGTATTGGTCTGGGTTGTGCATGTTCTGAATATGTCTCGTCACCTCCTGGTTCCGCCACTGGGGAGGTCTTCTCGCTCCGCCATCGCTTGCGATGCATTATTACCGCTTGTCGCGAATTCGTTCCACCCTCCAGACGTGGTGACCGGTGGTGATGTAAATGGCAACGCTTCGAGAAAACCGGTTGCACGCTGCCAATGTTTGCATGTTGCTGTATCCACCCGGAACACGGTAGGGCTAATAAACATTTCGCTCGGCATGCAAGGTAATATGAGCAGTTCAATTCCCAGTAGTCGGCTGAACAGCAACGGAATGGAAATATTCAAACGCATGTGCTGTTTCTATTTCGTTTTTTCTTAAACGTATCGGTGGTGATGGCCAATATTCGCTCCCGTGCCCTAAACCCACCTCCCCAAGAGCCGGCTCTGATATAGTTACGAAGCTCGGATTTTTGGCACAAAGTAGAAAAATAAGAATGCTGAGAAGAATCACTGCGATTCACTTTTCTGCCGCATAATATATCGAAAGGAAGGAACAAAAAAATGCATGAATTTGCCACCCTCCCCTTCTCTCGAAATAGGGTGAAGTGTTAATTCAAGGAAAGTCGTTAAAAAACGTTCACCATCGCCCCACTGTGCGGTACTACGCCGGAGCCATCCACCAGATCATTACGACAATATGGAGAAATTCGGCCATTTCGCATTCTCCCAGGGTCCCATTCCGCATCTCTACTAATTGGTGTTGATCTGTATGTAAACAGAACAAGAAAATACTCAGGGATGGAAAGTGTATTATTCTAATGGCTTCTATTTGTATTTCTGGCTTGCATCCCGAGGCATCCATGTGCTGGCTGTCATGATCTATGGGCAGCTCACAAGGAGAATACCCACCTTGAAAGACCCGATGAAGGTGTATGCAGCCAAATGAGCTAGAGGTCCACGGGGATTTCTCACCAGTTGTAAGCAGTGCTATAGCCGGGGCAGCATGGCCCAAAGCAAACGGCCATCGAATGCTCAGCACCGGCAAAAAGCACCTCGCTTCCAGAGCGCAGATTTAAATTATTGACATCCGAATATCCTGGCCTGACCTGCCCAACTAGGCTGAAGCGACCCCAACAACTGTTCGAGGTCAACATCAAGAAGAAATCGCTGACTAAGATGTTCAAATGACATTGCGTGAGAAGAAAAATACGACCTTCAATATACCAGGAGGTGCTGAGTTTACATCAAAAGTAACATTAGGGATTATGCTATATTACTCAACGTTTCGGCCAGGAGTGATATAGAAAATGTCAGGCTCTGTCTTTTTCTTCTCACGCAATGTCCAAAACCCAGGAGCACTTAAGAGCCATTTTTCGTTGTATTAAACAATGCTCAAATGAGGCGGAGTTTGGCATTTGTCGATGAGTAGTCTTGTTCCAATGACAATATTCCCTTCTGCATATCGTTCATAGATCTGGGAACGATGCATGGTAGCAGATATTTCACAAGGAAATGACTTAATTCCAAGAGACATGACTTAGTGACAAATTCAATGGCACTTCTTTGTCTTCAAATTTACACTGTGAAGCCATGTTGGTCTTGTCAATGAACATTTTCCGGGTGGTTTTTCCGGGTATTTCCGGGTGAAGAAATCGCTGACTAAAGTGTTCAAATGAGGCGGAGTTTGACATTTGTCTGTGAGTGGTCTGCTTCAATCACAATATTCCATTTTGGATATCGTTCATAGAACCGGAAACGATGCCTGGTAACAGACATTCTCAAGGAAATAACTTCATTCGAAGGGACACGATTTAATGAAGAATTCAAGGGAACTTTTTTCTTTCAGATTTACACTGGGGAACCTAGTTGTTCTTGTCCTTGAACAATTTCCGTGTGCTTGTAGATTATATATGCTCATCAATCTAACAAGAAGTGCACTTTCGCTGTTCAAATAATTTGAGGTACGCTAAGTTTTCTACAGCACGCTGCGTACATTGTCCATATTTCACATTGTTTCAACCAGCAAGGAAGATAATGCAGGGCTGTCATGACTAATGTATGGAGGGGCCGCATTATGGATTGTGATTCGTGTGCTTGGTGTCACTAATGATTCAACTGTAAGATCCCATGTTGACAGTCGTATTTTTTAGGGTTCAAGCCACTATGATGGTGCATGGTTCCATTAGGACCGTACACATGGACACACATGCTCCTGCTTTTTGCTATGTAACACTAACAGGCATGAAGTGCGTCTAATGGAAAGTGGAGGGAAGCTAGGATCGATAGCTGCTAATTAAGCCTTTCCTTAAAGTTATCTGAGCTGGTATAGAAATTACCTCATTATATTTCGATGGGAAATAGCGTGACACCGGGAACTTGTGGTAAGCTACACAACTCGATAACTTGCCAAGTATGTTCCAAGACTTTGGAACCTACTTGGAAAGCTAAACATGTTGCCGTTCTCGTGACTAGGGAGGCCGATGTATAATGACGAAACAATAATAAGGCACACCATTGTAATTTGCATTGTCAAAACGTAGCGTGCTGTTTCGTTGAACACGAGTCTGCTGTTTCGTTGAAGACGAGTCTGCTGTTTCGTTGAAAACGTATATGCATAACAACATATACGTCGTTTGAGACACATATACCGGAATGATTTATCTTACTGAAGTAAGTCGGGAAGACACATACGCTACCAAAGGTCGAGGCCGTCGGTCAGAGGTGCACAAAACGTGAAGAACGTCACCTACAAGCATTGAAACCCATAAATCTGTCACGTTTAGAAATTTTCTGATGTTACCTAACCTACTCCAACAGCACAAACGTTTGGGAACTGCGCCGTAATCGAACGCTATGAGCTGTCACGACGTATCTGTGACAGCCTGCTGCGCCATCGTTTAGCCCAATGGAGCCAATATTGTGCGTGCAGCCGATATTGTGTACCGGGATCTGTCCTAAAAGAGATAGCGCTGCCAAATGTTCTGTTCCGAAATTGCAGTGAAAACTTACCGAAAAATGAGCGAATTGTTCGTGAAATAACCAAACATGAAATGTACAAGGAAATATTTTTGCGCTAAAATGTCTTTACCAAAGTGACATTTCTTCTTTATGTAGTAGATAATTTTCCTTCTTTGAATAATGACTATCTGTCACACCAACGCGTTGTTGTGACAGATAGGTGTGACAGATAGGTGTGATTGGTGTGAGTTTCAGCCAATATCTGCCATCAACGCTGGGAGGCGAGTGGGCGGGTTTGTGCACCTCTGCCGTCGGTCTTAGCATATCGCGGAATGTTTTCCCCTACGCTGTCGGTTAGCATAGGGGAAAACACGTATTCTTGACGGAGTTAGAGATGGATCAGACGTTGCTGGCAAGCGGTGTGTTCCATAGGTGTGCTATGCGAAAACAGTATAGAACGAATTTTTGCCGGGTGGCCTCATGGAATATGATTGTAATGCCAAGCGGAGATTGATGCGTGCATCCTGGTCTGACCGCTCCGCCCATGAAGTCCAGTTCAAAGACGTCCAAGAGTTTAACGTGCCGTCAACGCGCCTACACGGCCGCCCGGTAGCTGGTTCCCGGCCTTATCGGGCCAGCTGCCAGCCAGCCATCTGATCCTCCCAGCCGGGGGCTAAATACAAGCGTGTGAAGCGACTCGAACCCCGTCTTGCCAGAATAGAGAGGACCAATGCAGTCGCCGTGACCAGCAGTTACTGTGGGGCGACAGAGTAGCTTAACACGCGCCCTGGAGGGCCTCTGAAAATTACGCGCACTGGAGGGGGGTCGGATTCCGCCCCACCCTACAATCTTGCCTCCTATTGAGACTAGAGCAACGAAAGTCGCAGGGTGGATGGGCACGATAGTGAACGCTATTGTGTGCAAATTTCATGACCTTAGGTCAATATCTTCAAGGTCAAATGAGGTCAAAATAGCAAAATTTTCCCGTTTTCCGTGGCTTCGCTTGTCGTTGTTATGGATCGCTATGATTATGTTTAAATGCTCCAAAATTGGCATTAATGATGTTTTGGAGATCACTAATAATGCAATACAGATGCTAAATCCACCATTTGACCTCAGGTAACCTATATAGGAGCACTTCCTCAGGTCATTACCTGCTACAGTTACCGGAACTGGGCTCCCCACCCGACTGCTCCGTTGGGCGGCTCGGCAAAATCGGCTTCGCAAAGAAAGGAGTGAAATATATGAATAAAGTATGAAAACGCTTAGACACACAATGACAAACAGTAGATTTCCGGATGTGTAGGGGGTAACATGCAAAGTGACATCAATCGCATGACAGTCATTTGCATTTATGACAACATTCCAGTTGAGTAAGTTTGGTTCCATTAGTCTGTCATGAACTTGACCTGACTTGACCTCGGCGACCTAACATGACTTTTAAATTATATAGCATAACAATATGCATCAAACAAGTCGCTAGTGTTGTCAAGAACACTTCCATTTTGCTAATATAGGGGAAGCGCATCAGCGCCGATTTTTGTGGTCTGGCGCTCCGATTTTTTTAACTTTAACGGCCCCTAACTTGAAAAATGTTCGGCCGATTTTCATTTTCTTGCTTTACATAATGCGCCGGTCATTTCTCAGCAGGTATGCAAAAATAGCGTTTATCGGCCGGTACGATATGGAGTTATGTACGAAAAATCGGAGGGGTGGGCGGATTTCGCCCTCCCCATCCAGGGCGTGTGTTAACCTGTCATGAACTTGACCTGACTTGACCTCGGTGATCCGACATGACTTTGAAACAATATAGGTTAGCAATATATATCAAACAAGTCGCTATTATTGCCAAGAACACCTCCTTTTTGCAAATATACGGGAAGCGCATCAATGCCAATATATGTGGTCTGGCGCTGAATTTTCTTACTTTAACGACACCTAACTCGAAGAATGTTCGGTCGATTTTCGTTTTTCTTACTTTAAGCAACGTGCCGGTCATTTTGAAGCAGGTACACGAACAATGGCGTATATCGGCCGGTAAAATCTGGAGTTATTTACGAAAAACCGGAGGGGTGGGCGGATTTGCCCCCCCCTCCAGGGCGAGTGTTAATGTCTTTGTAAAAATGAGGTGAAATAATATATTTACAACCTCGAGTAGGAACTATTTGCGAATTTGATGGACAGAAGACGTCGGGTCAATGGCTGACACCATTTTATCTGCCGGTTTATCATGATAAACTACCATTAATTAGTAGTAACCTATACAGATACCACGCCTACGCGTCTCAACTTGCGACTGCCACATCGAGGAGTGTGCCACTTACTAGCTAGATGGACGAGCACTGCAAAACGTGTGCTGGTAAATCATACTGAGATGGAACAACCTACTGGCCTTAGGCTGATGAATGCATTCATGCTCGATATACATTTTATCTAAGTCTGGCATGACAGTACACTGGCGGATCTAGCCCACCGGTTTGGGGGGCCAACTTTCAGATTTGGGTGACAGCCCCGCCCCTCCCCCAAATGGCGTGCCTAGGATTTCAATGGGAGGGTGGGAATGGATTTGGAGGGTTCTCGTCTCGCCATTACTTTTGGTTTAATGGCAACGCTGGAAAATGCACTGCAGTATACACTCAACATGGCTCATGTCAAATTATTTTCGGCAACAGGCTTAACTTTGTTCAAAGAAAAAAAGGAAAAAATATATAAAAGTTGTGAATCTTTTGCATTGTAAGCTAGAACTATTAAACCGGTTGCATATTTGTCGTACACTGTAAAAAAAAATGATTAGCACCCCTTCGGTGCTATTTGAGATGTCAAATTTCAGCACCACAGGGCTGCTCGAAGTAAACGTCTTATTGGAGTTGGCATCGCATCGCAAAATTTCAGGTGCTAAATATAAGCATGTAAGTTGTGAAAAGTCGTGAAAATCTATCCCCCTAGTGATGTCACTTTTGGAGGAAATTGTTTTGGGGTGTGGATCCGGCCCCTACTCGTCGAGCGTTTTCTGATGACACGTCTTCCGTTTTCTTGCGACGCTTACTTTGGACTTTAGATGGGGGTTACGATCCCCCCTAGAGACGGGGTGTGAGGATCTGACCGGAGAGACGGGGCGGGGTTAACACGCGCCCTGGAGGGCCTCTGAAAATTACACGCACTGGAGGGTGCCGGCTTCCTTCCCACCCCCAAAGAAGTCGGCCCCTATTAATGCTGGAACAACGAAATTCACAGTGTGGATTGATACGCTAAAGAGTTATATTGGGTGCAAATTTCATGACCTTAGGTCAATATCTTCGAGGTCAAATGAGGTAAACATTTCAAAATTTTATGGTTTTGCGTGGGTTAGCTTGTCATTGTTCTGGATCGTTAAGTGTCATCAGCTTGTCATTGTCATCTGTGATTGTGTTTAAGTGCTGCGAAATGGGCCTCAATGATGTTTTGGACATTAATAATGATGCAATGCAGATCCTAGACCTGGCATTTGACCTCAGGTCACCTATATAGCAGCACTTCGTTAGGCCATTACCTGCTCCAGTTACCGGAACTGAAACTTTTCCGAACGAAAGGGTGATGAAGCTTACCAAAGGCCAATACATTTTTAATTCAACAAACTTCAAAGAAAAGACTAACCTATTATCAGAGTATTTCCTTGTTGATAATGGTCATCCAGATCAGCATCCGAGTGCACAGTGGTATCGCTATAGTGGTAAACTTGCAGTGTAAGGTAGTATTTGAGTTGTTGAAATTTCTTTTTCTGATGCAATGCTTATAAACATTGTCAACATGAGGCAACCACCCATTTCCTCTGGAAGTGCATACTTTTTCAGTTGGGAGGCAAAGTAACACCAAAGAAGGGGCTTGGATTTTGGTTAGGTAGCATTAAAAGTGATGTTCAAAGTAACAAGAAACAATGTAGCCTAACTATTCCTAACCTAGCCTAACCTTTCATGCAAGAAAACAAATGTTTAAAAAAAGGAAAATTTTCAAACAATTTTTTGGTATAAAAGGATTCAACTTAAAAAACTTCATCTAACCAACCTAGCCTGTCCCATTTTTGAAGGATCAATTTCTCGAAAAAATATCACCAAAATTGTTTATTTTAATAAATCATTTGTCCAACATAAAACAGAAGTCTAGCTTAACCCAGCCTAACCAAACCTAACCTATTTGTTTGACTCATAAGGGTATATGTGTAAAACTTGTCTCATAGGTGCCTGCCTTAAACTGCAATAAAACCCTTAAAGTTTGATGGCTCGGTCTTACCACCCGAATCTCCCTCATCTGCGAACCCACCAGTTATCTCTCATTCGGGATCTAAATATCTACATACCTCCTCTTGCAATTCTTCGTGAAAAGAAATCAGCCAGCGTAGCCTGTCTCTTCATCTTAGCGACCCACATCAACATACGAAACACGCTGCTCAACTGGGCTTAACTGAACACATGCACAAAACATCCTGTTCAAATTTCGCTTTCGAAATCTGGCTCACTGGGTTTGCTTGCCCGTTACTGGTTAAACTAAATGCATGAAGGTATCTGACTAAGGAATAATGAAACTGCTGATTTTGTCAACTCTTGCTGTAAGCAGAACTTAAACAGCATAGAACCATCGATATGCTAACCATCGATACGCTCCGAATATACTATGCTACCATATTGGGCTTCAAAACAATTATTTAATAAATACCTTTAAAATTGGAGTTTCTTTCACCCTGAGACACTATTTTCAAAGTTACCGTATTTTAATTTAGTTTACTTCTGTTGGTTTTTGGGGGCCAAAAGACATGATGCCCCCCCTTGAGGCGCTTCGTGGGGGGGGGGAACATGGCCGGAATGCCCCCCCCCCCTTGGATCCGCCAGTGGTCAAGTGTGTGCTCTAGTTAACATAACCTTCTAGATGCCTAGGTTGTTTCTACGTAAAATTATATCATAGTCATAATGGTGACGATAATTTGCGTGAGGAGAAAGTGGCTCATTGATTTTGACAAACATGGTGTTGCACGCATTGTTATTACCTACTCTCATTTAATTATTTGATGGTGGTGCTGTTCTTGCTTTATATACCAGTACACGCCGATGATCCAGTGGTCATTCACTCACCACGTAGGCAGACCACGTGTACTGGGTATGGTAAAGCTCCATGCCCCCTCCCCCGTCCCCCACCTCCCCACTGGTGGCCGCCCGGCATGCTGAATTTGCGCTCGACTAAGCATTGCCGAAGGGCCAGGGAGCGTGAAAGGTTGCAATTTCGCCCAGTTGGGGTGGCCGATGGAATCTTCAGCCCCGAGTTGATGGATGGAAGTGAAGTCTTGCTGGACGAGGTCCTGTCCTACGCTATGAAGCTGGGTGCGTTGTGTGCTGGGTTAGCCATCCGCAGCAATGTTGCACGCGTCTGCAAAACACGATGCATCGATTAAAGTTACGGTTCACATTGTGCACATGACACGCTGTCTGTGTTGCTTTTCTTCTTTGTGCAATGATTGTTTTGTCATGATGGTCCAGGTTCGAGTCTCACCTGTCGCTACTCTTCGACCGCGACCAATCGACGTGAGAGATTGGCGACGCTACATTAGTCAGCGGTCGATGGGTCGTAAAGCCAATAGCCAACCAACCTCATGTTGGTCCAGTTGATATGTAGTACTGCAACGAACCAGGTTGCAGGCATGTTGCATTAGTTTGGGAACCGCTTGGAAAACCGACAGCTATTCCTATCCAGTGTTTAAGCTATTCCTATCTTAGCTATTCCTATCCAGTGTTCCTATCAGCTATTCCTATCATGTTTAATGTGGCTTGCCCAACACTATGTGCCACACCTCGACCGGAATCTCTACAATATCAGGATCTTCTTCGCTTTTACAACATGAACATATATGCCCACTCGTCGCGTACAATCCGACATCATGTTCTTACGAAATGTTTTATGTGGCAGGACGGACTCATCATTGTTGTTGCAAAACTTTGGATTATGTGGTGAAGAAACCATTAGGTGTGGCTTGTTTAACAGACTATTAAGAGTGACCAACACATTTTTAGCGATGACATCAAATGCGGACATCTTCACAAACCCGCTGAATGCATTTAAGACGCAGGTGGTGAGATACTGTGCTGCGTCACACGCTCACATATGAGACGCGGAGCCATCGGACATCGACGAGTTCTGACAGCCGTTTACCTGTTTGAACTGAAAACTATTCGTCTGTTCTGTGTACGTTTTTAGCTATTGACTTCTGTAAAGGGCATAATATGCTGTTGGAGATTGTGGACAATAAACAATAAACAATAAACAATAAACAATAAACAGTGTGGGATTGGAATGGCTCATATTGGTGCCGCTTCGAGCGGATCTGAAAACTTCCGCCCCTGCAATCCGCTGGCGACAGCTCACGTGCAGCGATGCTCGCCGAGAACAGCGAGACGACGAGCAAAGCGAGCAACAGGCCACTGAGCCACTTCACGTTGAGTGTCGACTCAGCGTGCTGTCCGCCCGCTATATACCCCCCGGGTTTGACTGGCTATTCTCTGCGCCAATGGTGCGGCTCGTAGCACGGCCCAGCTGGAAAACCCAACTGCCTACTGCGCATTACACGAAATCGGATTAGATCAGGCCGGGTCGGTCACTTTTTACTCACATTTTGTGGGTCGACTCTCATTTTTTTTTGCATGCATTTGGTTCAAGTTATTTTCGTGCAAAGTGGAACGATGATTTGGAGTTCACCGAGCAAGTCGTGCAAAATGCTATGGGCTTACCAGCCTTTGAGCTTATGTTCTGCTTTGGTGAGGTGTGCATCATCGTTATATATAGTTATATAAATATATATATATATATATATATATATATAGTATATATATATATAAATATATATATTACGGAACCTCGACACCCCGAATGTCAAACTTAGTTTAGTATCAACTTCTATAGCGAAATGGCCAGAGGTTTTGAAAGGATTTTGTAGTGCGAACAACCAAAGCAAAGTCTACAAAATTCCTTCGCAGGCTGTCGTGGAAAAGCTACTGCGGGGAAACTGTTCACAACCAGACCAGGAATGCATATCATATCGTTGAAACCTTAGACATTGCAGACTTTCGAGAGCTATGGTGGGACATGTTGCACGCTTTCAAGTGTAACGGTGGGATATGTAGACTTTCGAGTGTTACGCTGGAATATGTTGCAAACTTTCGCGTGTTAAGGTTGGCCGTGTTGCAGAATATACCAGCACCGTGCCCATAATTAACGCAGCTAGGGCGTTTATCTGTGTCGTTGCAAACGCGCAATTCCATTCTCAGGTTCCAAGCTGATTGTATACTTCTGTTTTTTTTCGCTAACAGGAATAAACTGGCTGAAACTAAACTGATGTTCTGAACAGCACCATCTATGTCGATCGATACATCTTGATTGTGTTAATAACTAAGGCATACCAAGCCCTCATTGAGTTGATTAATATGTCGAATAATGATATATGTCATAATTGCAACATTCAGATATCATTGGTATGTAACACTAACCATCCTTATTAGTTATTTCACTTGCATTTTAGAAATACTGTTTTATATGGATAAGGGAGATCGGGTCTAGTTGATACAATTTTGCCGAAACTGGAAATAACTCTTCACCTTGGAAGGGTAGCGAGGAGATAAGCACATCCACGCCGAGCCTAAATTTCGCTTTCGCTCCAAAATGTGCCGTCTCTGTTTCGACATAAAATCTGCCGTATCGTCACAATACGGCAGCCGCGAGACTATAGGACTGGCGCTTGATTTTGCCGAAAGAAGAGGATGCCGGTAGCAACATGTGTGGCAACCACAGTAACCGGCTTCATACATTTAGATACAAATGTTGTATCAACCATTTCGTATATCAACTGGACCCAGTCTCCTCTATATTGAATCAGTAATGTCCAGATAAGCAGCATTTGAGTATATGTCTCAGAGTGGCGGTCTGAAACAAGCAACAGTGCAAAATATTTCGTCTTCAGAGGTATAGATAGAGTCGGTCGAACCGACCCGTTGCAGCCGAGATTTAAATACCTTTATAGCCCAATTGAAAGTTAAATGGGTAAATCCAGTCGGCACTACAAAATATTCGAGATAAAAAGTGGCAGTGTAAGTCAATTGCTGACAAGGAAGAAGTCATTCAGTACAAAAAGATGATTCTAGATCAGCTCTGGCATCTTTTTTACCTACTGACTTCTCCTGTAAAGGGCACAATATGCTGTTGGAGAATATGGAAAATAAACAAATAAACACATCTTCTGCACGTTCACGTGGACTAGCCTAGTCCAGGTAGTGGCGGAATGTAGAACCACTGCAACACGGTCAGACGGGCGTTCAGCGACAAGTCGAATCTGACAGAGGTAGCCGGTGTTGACGACGAACTAGTCAGTATCCTCCACGCCGTCATACAACCACTAACATCCGGGTACCAAATCGACTCCAGTAAACTCTCCGACTACTGCGACTGCGCGGCAGAGCTTCTTACTGCATTGTACCCTTGGTACCCGATGCCAGCAGCACTGAACAGAGTACTGATCTACGGAGATCAGGTTATCGCATCGCTGCTCTTTCCCATCGGAATCATGAACAAGGAGGCCCAGGCGACTCAGACTTGAGTGAATGAGGGCGTTTGGTTTTGCCCTATTTGCATTCTTTTTCGTCTTCTTTTTGTTGTTTTTCATAATCTTTCGTTTTCATCGATAGATGATGCCGAATATATCCTGCATGTTACCGAGTGCTCAATAATATATAAACTATCCAATTATATTTCCGAGTTCATCGTACATGCAATGTGTAAATGTACGAGAAGATATGTTGCATAGTTCCCAAATGGCTCGCACCGCACGCTTTTACATTACACATTTACAATAACAATATTTCACCAAATTTCATCAGGTACAAACAAAAACGGTTACCAAAATCAGTTTCTACGTTGAAAACTACCCCCGAAACTGACTTTGTATGTATGCACTTTGAAAATCAAGTGATGAGTCACTTTTCAGTGCGTTTTGGCCCAGGCTACTCAGACTTGAGTGAATATATAGCCCAATTGCGCTGTGGGATCCAGTCGGCCGATGAAGGTGACTGACGTTGGTGCTTTTTGCACATTGTTGAAGTGTGCATGCCGCGAGCTGAATATGAAGTTCCGTTTCGCATGATATCGCCAGGTGGCGGTGCTACTAGATGACCTCACAGGCACATTAGGTGCTGCCGCCTGTGGCGGAAATGGGAACCGGGAAAGCAGTGAGGGCATGGGGGCAGTGTTCGTTTGGAGCTGGAGGAGTGGGCAGGGCGGAAGAATAGATCCCAGACCGAAGATCCAGTATCTCTGGAAAGTCGCGTGTCGCGGAGTCACGACGAATCGACACTCGAACAAACATCAATGTTGTTGTTCGGAGGAGATTGTTTTCGTGATGATAGCATACTCTTATTCTGGAAAAAAACCAATACTTTATTCGATGTGTGCCAAAAAATTCAGCCCCAAAATGTTTGCCCATCCAATTTCTTTTAGTCTTCAGAATTTTGTGATTTCGATATTTTTATAATCGGTAGATTGCACCGAATAATATGTTGTTTTTTTCAAACAAGCTTAGACTCATCAAAAGTGCTTACTTTTGCCAAAATCTTCGGTTGTAGCCCTAACATGCAAATATGCGAAACAAATAAGCCATGGGGAAAATCGAAAATTACTCTGGTACGTTTTGTTGTTTCTGTAATGATAATTAAAACCCGTCATCTGCAAACGTTCAAGTTTGATGACTGATTGAACTATTTTGCAGGCGACCTCACTTGACCTTGGCTAATTCGGCGACCGTGTGATCTGACCTAAAAACATTCACACAACACGTGAAGTTGAGGTGTTGAGGTCACACAACAAGTGCACCAAATTTTGGCGCGCTGCCGTGCACCCATTTCTTCACAATCCACAGGAAACCGTAGAGAAAGGCGGAAAAGGACCCTCCCCAAGACGTCGTGGTTTAAGCGTCAGGGCCTATGTGGGTGTCATCCCTGCAGCTGTCGTGGGCCTCCCTTTGTGGGAGGAAAATCAGGCATACGACTTTAGTTTTGAGTTTTCTTCGCTGGATTAACCGCAAAATGTATGTCTCTAAAACAATAAAATGATGAATTAAAAAAGTGCCAATGCCCATGTTCACAGGAACATTGTGCGAAGTGAATCAGTACATAGTGAGATATTAGCTTTTTTTTTTTTTTAAATGTGTTATAACCGCGGGGAAACATAGCAGCAGCACTTTAGTCATAGACCTGTATATCTCAGAGACATATAAAAGGTTTAGAAGAATGGTAATTATATATCTGAGATAACCCATTTTTAAACAATGAATGAGACTTCGGAGCCGCTAGAAGCTCCGAAAACTCATTAATTGTCTAACCCGCATCGTCTCGGGAGTTGATATTACCCCCATAAGATTTTCCGCGGATAGTAAAAGAACGGCGCCGGGTAGCGCGTCGAAACTTGGCATACTTTTTAACACATCATTTTGACATGTTGTGTGCAAATGTGGAGGCCAGGTCATCTACGGTCAACGAGTTAGTCCAGGTCAAGAGATGTCACCTCTAGAAACGTTCAACCAGTTCTCACGCATTAACGGATATATATTTTAATGAAGCTTTCAGCGTTTCCTTATCTTAGGGAGGAAATAAAACACACAACAAAACCTCCGAGACGAGGTGTGAGGATCCGACCGAAAATGGTTAAAAATGGGCCATCCCAGATATATCATAATCAATGGTATATTTCTGACACATTCTGAAGAACATGGTTCATTTATGCTCATCGTGTACAGGTGTGATTGGTATTTGTGTGAGAGTATTTTTGGTGTTGTGTGATGCTTAGTTTACTTAAGATTGTGAGCAATGCACTAGATTATTTCTTGCCGCCTAAAAAGCGATTGCATATATCAATATTCAGCACATATCTGAAAGAAAGTTGATGCATCATGTGAACCCTAACATACATGCAAGTGTCACCAGGACCTAATATGATATATAATATGTGATATGTGATATGACATATGACATATTATGGTATATGATATATGATGATATATGATATCTGATATATGTATATATATATATGATGTGAAATGTAAGATATACAATAAATTAGAAATAATATATTATAAGTGACCATGACCTAATATGGCCATCATCGCCTATGTTGTGCTAACTTCTTACTACTTAATGTAGCATGGTGCTTTCTGTATCTATTCAAAATATATGACTTGGATGCTGATAAGCTAATGATAATCTACCTCCCAGTGAAATACAATTGTTCGTGAGGGACGCCACCTGGGATGGATTGGGGCGCTTCAATCCGCAGTTGATGCAAATGCCCTGACGATAACGGTGACAGTTCTATCGAATTGTTCCTTCTCGGGGAGGGGTCGTTTCACGCCACCATCATGTTTTGTTTACCGCGACGGGGAAACCGGCGGTGGCAGCGCCGCACATTTTCCCTTTCCTTCACCTGTCGTGCGTGTAATGTGGAAACTTCACCATCATGTGAAGTCGTTCACGACCATGCAAATCGTTGATCATGTGCAGATCATGCGAAGTCGTCGATCATGTTCAGACCATGCGAAGCCGTCGATAATGTGAAGTTCATGCGAAGTCGTTGATCATGTTCAGACCTTGCGAAGTCGTCGATAATGTGAAGATCATGCGAAGTCGTTGACCTAGCTCAGGTCAAAGAGGACCACTTCCGAGCATGCTGCCGGACGAACAGCTCATCTGGGTGAAAAGATATCGACGCGAAACTCGCCGCCCGGGCGCGATTGGGCCGGCGAACGCGTTCAAGGGCGCGCGTTTGTTTCGCCTCTGGCGCCGCGGGTCGCCTCTGGTGCGCCGCGGGTCGCCTCTGGTGCGCAGCGGGTCGCCTCCGGCGCCGCGGGTCGCCTCTGGTGCGCAGCGGACGGCCGGTGACCGGCGGTCGGGACGACTGCGCCGCAGCCGGTGTTGTCCCCGGTGCCGGAGATGATGTGGACGGCCTTGACGGACGGCTCACAACTCACACGGAGCGGCCGGACCGTTACGGCACGGCGGGCGCACGTTTTTTGCCGTTCTGCATACCGCTGGTATTTTTGGACACCGGCGGGACCGTTAGCGTCATGGTTCTCGGTTCTGACCGCCGATTTCGCCGGCTCTTGCGCAATCCGCTGTGGTTAAGCATTGCTCGTATGTCGTGTGATCGCTTACATGCAGTCTCCGCCACAGGGAGTACAGGTGGAATGTCGTCGCCTCTCTGAAATATTTTAATCGTCTCATATTTACCTGCAGTTATATTATAACAGTAGTTTCATGGACAGAATATACCAAGGTAGTCCTATGGCCCCATGTTTTGGTCTCGGCGGGACGTTGGAGAATGTCAGACAGCTATGCTGCTTCGGAATAGATTGGACAGCAACATACTTATGCATTGGCACGTGATTAGCACAAACAATGAAATTGCATGCAACCCCCGGGAAATGAGAACGCATCATTACAACTTATCATCCAACTACCAGGAACCTTATAAACCTCGCCCAAGAATCCGGCGGGATTTACCAAATGATTTACCTGTCTGCCGCCTTGGGGCCGCAGACGGAAAACCAGTGACGTCATCATTTAACTTGCGAAGACCGATGTGCACAATCGAATGATTTTACTTTGTGCCTGTGGCATTGGTAAAATTGGCCTAGTTTGATAAGAAAAGTGAACAAGTTTTGCAGTCAGAATGTGTACAATGTACTTCATAAAGCACGAGTTTCCTTATACAGGACATGCAGTGGCATCATCACGAAATTTGTCCAGGGGGCCAAGGTCGAAAGGGGACCCCCTGCACCCCGAAAGTGGGCCTCCATTGTGTTAGGGACTCCTTTTTTAGGCTTTTAGGATGGTTCGGGAATGGGAAACATGATTTCATATTGATGTCTTGCTTGTTCTTGGCATGGTGTATCATTTACTCAAAACGCAACATCATTTTTTTTTCGCTGAAGGCTGGACCATAACAAGGTATTAATGGTAATATATGGATAAATACCTAAGTGTCAAAACGAACCAACGTCTCAATGCTTTCTCGACCAGAATAATCTTCTCGCTGGCCTATCGATTGCAGTGAGTTGGCTGAGCTGGTGCTAAGCATATCCGACATGTATCTCCCACTGATCATCCCACTTTTATGTCCTCCAAGTATAACATTATATAGTTTGATTCATCACTACTGTTATTTATTGTCACCATCTTGATACCCTTCGCAAAGCTTAAGCGATCATTTCTCATTCCTATGACGATAATTTCGAGAAGGTGACAACGAGAAGTGGATTGCATTGATTTTCTGATCGCCATCTTAGGAATTTGTTGACTTGTATAACATTTGGTGCTGGGTGCAAGGCACCTGTCACACAAGCTAAACTAGCAAAGTCTTAGCAAATAAATTCACGGCAAGAACAAGCATTGAACAACAATGCATAAATGTCAATGCGACAACGCAACAATGGCAATTCATACATAACGCAAGCCCTTCAAATCCCACGCCGTCACGTCCATGGTTTTCGCTGAGCTGTACCGTTTTGTAAATGATGTTGAGAAGGTATTAAAGCTGGGAAACTATAATCATGCAGGCTGTAATAACAGGAAAGAAGTTTGTTGGCAGAAAATTCATTTAATTATATCATTCCTCCCGTTTTATATGAGGCATGGGTGTTGTTTTATATGTTTGTTAGGGTAAATTTGTCCCATTGTGTAATACAACGAAGAATGGTTCTTAAGTGCTCCTGGGTTTTAGACATTGCGTGAGACGAAATGTACGACCCTCAATGGTCGTCTCATCTAAACCATGTTAGGGTAGCCTGGACTAGCGGACCTACGCTGAAATCTTACCTGGTCCGCTCAGCCCTGGAATTGTCGCCATGCCCTGCTGGTAGACGAACGTGCCACACCTGTAGCAACGGGCTCAAAGGTAGATGCACGCGGAAAAACGTAGTTTATAAAATAACGTGCAACCGCTGTCTTGGAATATTTTATGTCGGAGAAACCAAGCGTAGCATCAGGGATAGGTACAATGAGCACTTGGGAGATGCCAGACTTCGGAGAGAATACACACCTTTAGGCGAACACATGATCGACAAACATTACAACATGGAACACAGCGACACTAACACAAACTTCAAAGTAGAAATTCTAGCAACAGCCAGGGACAACGCTGATCTGAAGGTCCTCGAATCTCTACACATACGTAATCTACGGCCGCAACTAAACACGCAAACGACGTCTTGGTATATCACATAAAATTACATAAACATAAATTATACTTTATGTATTACGCGTTATATTGGATATATGTCTATATATGTGCGTGCATGTATGTGTCGATATGTATATGGACCATCGGCTCGGGCTTCCTCAGAGGATTCTATCTTGACCTAGTTGACTTCTGATTTTAGTTTCTTGAAGTGTCTGCACCAATGAGGATGCTTTTCTGTGGTTCACGTGTATTTTTGCACGTTTTTTTCCCGCGTTTTTTCAATTGTTATCCCTGCCATTTTTTATATCACTCCTGACGATGGCCCCTGGCCGAAACGTTGAGTAATATAGCATAATCCCTAACGTTACTTTTGATGTAAACTCAGCACCTCCTGGTATATTGAAGGTCGTACATTTCGTCTCCCGCAATGTCTAAATTTGTCCCCTCAATGTCGCCTTTGCCCCATGGGTGTATGTTTCTGGAAAGTAGTGGAGTACCGATATTTGCGTCAAGGGCGCATGGGCAAATGAATTCGCAGGGGCTCCACCTACGCCAGTTAAAAGTCCTTCGATTTCGACCTCTATTTTGTGAAAGGCAACCTTTCGAAATGAAAAAAAATCAGTGATCGACTGAATTTTCCTGTGGAGGGGCCTATCTACCACTATCATTTTTTATTCGTCGCATTCCAACCCTAACTCCCCCACCAAGTTCTAAGGTACTCTTTTGGTATCCTTTGATATGTCACATCACACTGCTGAAATCACACCTACACCACAAAAACCGGATCGGTGTCCGAAAATATCAAGTTGGAGCCCTCCAAAATAAAGAGGGATTCCAACAAAAATATATGTCCGAGACATGAAAGCACTGGACATGTTACCAGATGCCTTCACAAATTGCGCACGGCACCGAAAAATATAGGTGGGATACAAATACATGGCGCCATGGTCTCGAAAAATCAGGCCGGGAATCCGACTTTGTAAAAAATCAGAAAAGATCCACACAAAACGTGCTTAGCCCAGACAACTGGCGTTGGGTTCCCGGAAGCACGCGCCTGGGAACGATAAGTCAGGCTGGGAACCGGAAAAATCGCACCGAAGCCCCAAAATCGTACCGGGACCCACAAATGTGAGTCAGAAGCGCCAAATAAACACAGCGGGACTCTGAGAGCACGAGGGCCGAAAATACAACTGATACTCTAATGCGCACAGAGTCGCAAAAAAAGTGATAGGGCCTTAAAACATGCGGTGCAAACCTAATTAACCAAGCCTGGAGCTCTAAAAAAATACACTGGAAGCTCTGAAGGTACACATGGGCCATGATAACACACAAGGAACTGAAAAGGTGGCTGGAGTCATAAAAGGCAAAATGGTTCCAAAACGAACAAAAAGACTGGGAGCTAAATGCGTCATTTGTTTCATGCGGCAACTGAAGGAGTATATGTTCGTCCCAGAGTGACATTCCGGATAAGAATTTATTTTTGGAGCAGCTGTAGCTTTTGGGGTCCCGGCGCGACATTCTTGGTCTAAAGGGTGATTTTCAAGGGCTTCGACGTGACTTTTTTAGAGTCCAATGCGATCTTTTGGGCCCCGACGTCATTTGCTTAGATCCCCAGCGCGAGCTCTAGCGGCTTCGACACTTTTGGAGGTTCAATACGTTCTTGGGGCTTTTGGCATCATTGTTGGGACCCCAGAGTGATTATCCAGTTATTTGCTTGGTCCCAATGAGACTGTTGTGGAACGGTACGACCCGTCGTGCACCTAGAGTGACTTTCATGGTCCAGCCGTGCATTTTTGGTAACCTCAGGCTCAGTGTGATTTTCAGGAGTCGGGCCGGATCCTTTGGGACCCATATCGGGATTCTCAAATACCCCGGCACGACTTCTGCTATTCCTTAGGGGCCTCTTGCAAATCATTAGCTTCATCTCGCGGCTAATGATCTAGTCTCATTTCCTGGAGCTTCTTTACCGGTTTTCAACGCCTCCTTGTGCGTCCTACCCTCCTCCATGTTCAATGGTCCTCCTCTCTCGTCTTGGAGTACCTCCTCTTACATCCGGACGCCTCTTTAATATTGCATGGGGCTTCCTATCATGTTCCAGGGGCATTATCTGCCAAGTTAGGAGCTTCCTGCCACGCCTCATGGGCCTCCTCCTTTATCCTGGCAAAGCCTTACCCGTCTTGAGGCGATATTCAATTTTTGAAACTTCACATTCTTCCATATCTGCTATCACTACTATCTTAAGGGCCTCCTATCATTTCATTGGAACTCTTTCCGGTTTTCGGGGCTTCATTCGGCCTTGGGGACCTACTCCTTCTTTAGGGACTCCTCTCGAGTACGGCAGATTCGGACTTTGCCCATCTCAAGGGTGGCCTCTTGTCTCCTGGTGGACTCCTCTTCTCTCACAGGTGCCTCCTCCTCAAAATTACAGACAACCTTTCCTAGCTCAGTGGCCTTATTATTTCCCGGGGAACTTCTTGGCCGTCGTCGAGCCTTCTTTTCCGCCTAGGAGCCATCTCTCTTATCCAATGGCCTTTCTCTCCTATTTTACGGGCCGCATCGTTCATCATGGGTCTCATTTCCAATCTTGTGTCGTCATCTTCCGAATTAGGTGCCTTCTGCCATGTCTCTAGATCATCCTTTTCTATACTGGTAGAACCTTACCAGTTTTGGTGCCTGCTTTTGCGTCTCCGAAACCTCATCTCATATCCACTGGCTTTCTTTTCCGTCTTAGGGTTTCCTCTCATTTTCTGAGAACTTCTTTCTCGGATTGGGGCCTCCTTCGCAATTTTGGGCGCCTCCGTGCCAAGTTTTGGCACTCTCTTGATTTCTGGGGCCTCCTACCCTATCCTAGGTGTCTCCTTTTGCAAATTATTGGCCCCCTCTTGGAGGCCCCTCATTTGGAGAATCTCCTTTTCGCCCTGGGGCCTCCTTTTCGTCCTGAGAGCCTCCTTTTCGTCCTGGGGGTCTCCTCCAAATATCTGTTCTACGCCTCTTATAGGAACCTGATGATATTTCCTGGGGCCTCATTGTCATTCTTGGAGCCTCCTTGACAGCATGATCTTCCGTCCCGTCGACCTCCTTGCTCACCTATTTTTCCTGTGCATTTTTTTCGGATAGGGGCCTCCTCAAATTTCAGGGTAGCGGCGCCTCCCAGTCTCACGGCAGGGGGAGAGGAGATTGCCCTCGCTGCCCCCCGCCCCACAGGTGGCGACGGTCCTGAGGATATGACACATTCATTACCAGAACGCCTCCGTGAAATTATGCGCAGTCGAACGATTAACATTTCTGACATACATAAACTTAGGCCATCAGCCCGCTCAATGGCTCATAAGCAATGCATATAGACGATAAGAGGGGAGAAAGGGGAAAGAGGGGAGAAAGAGGAAAGAGGGGAGGAGAGTCAGAAAGAAAGATAGCCAGAGAGGAAGAGAGACAGAGGGTGATATTCGCATTCAACGGAAGATTTCATGCATACATCTTACCAGGTTGGAGTGACAACGAAAGTTGTCTTACCTCACAATTTCACATACAGTTGTGAATTCACATTCGCATATATTTGCAAAATGCACAGAATCGCAATGCATTTGACGGATATCGCACCCAAGGACTACATGCGACCCAAGCACAAACATGCAGAACTTGACGGAAGAATGCTGACGCCACATCCATATTGACGGCATGACATGACAGAAGAAGGCCGACAAAGCTGACTGTTCGTCCTTGAAGCCGTCGAGAGTTCAGAGCACGTCGCCGTCACTAAGCCGGTAAACAAGTCTGTCGGCCACTCACCCGTGGGCCGCATTCTTCGGACGGGATGGCCATGACATCAATGACGGCGCACCCATGTCCCGATTCTGTGTTGCATGCTGTTTTGCTCGCTGTGTCCGCCCTCGCTTCAGGATGGAGAATATCCTGCGTGGTGTCCACGTAGTTGTCTCATTGATTTTATGATTTGCGTTGCTTACAGGACTGATGATTTTCAGTCCGTTATCAAACACATTATGTCGTAATATTAACAATAATTAAGTGTTCAATTTGAGAACTGCGATACTTGGCACAATCTACTGAAATTGGAATAAGGAAACCAAAACATAAACGATTTGAATGCGATGACATATGTAGAACTTTGGAACCTATATTTTTTAAACTCCATATCAACTATTGGGACTATTGGGACTATTGGGACAATCGAGCAACATATGAAAAAGGTGATGATACTCGGATACATCTTCGTCTATATCCGTACATACATTAAATGTTCCTGCATGTATGAATATATATTACTGGTATGTGTATATATATAAACACATACAAGATCAGTGCAACTATGAGCCACAAGGGCCCTTCTTGGCTGCAATCTGGACACTCAACCAGTTGCCCACTACATCCGTCGATCAGCCCTCACGGGAACACTGAAAAGCAAGCCCTCTATTCTCACATTGGTTGTCTATGCTGTTTTTAAAGACGTTGAATGTGCTGCTTCTATAAAAGGTTTCTGGCAGCTAGTGTTGGTATGGTGCTGGTTACTTTGATAATTTGGTAAAAGTTGGCATGGTGTTGATGTTGGTTAACTTGGCAAAGGTTCCTAATTTCAACAGAGCAGACTTTCACTGCAAGAGAGGGCCTTTAAATTCCATCGGATGGGAAGAAGAATCATCAAATTTAAATCTCTGTGAAATGTGGGAAAAGTTCAAATCTTACCTGAAGGAAATTCAGATTATACATATCCCCAAAAAGCAAAGGCGCAAAAGAAGATAGGAAAGCCAACATGGCTTACATCAGATTTGATAAAAACACGAACACATACCACGAACAAAACCAAGACACCAACACAAACCTCGCGCGGCTCCCTGGTGGGACGAAGAGTGCCACCGGGCGATCCGCGCGAGGAACCACGCACGCCACAGACATGAAAGACACCACACACCCGAAACACTATCAGCTTACAAACGACAGAGAGCACTATGCAGACGCACGATTAAACAAGCAAAAAAGACCTCCTGGAATACATTTTGCACCCGATTTAACAGATTCACACCTCTAGGCTAAATTTGGGCACTACTTAGAACATTTCAAAACAGACAAAGACCGCCATGCAAAGCAATCACACTTAGACACAACAACAACTCTGTCACAGACACACAAACAATAGCAAACATTTTCGCACACCACTACCGTCTCAGATCGTTTACACTTCCACGAACACCCCCACCTCCAATCAGATACATACGCCCACCTATACAACACCATATTTACACCTACAGAACTACAATTAGCAATCACACACCGGAACAACATTCACTATGCCTTTTTCAAACACTTACCAATCTCAGCACTCCAAACACTGCTCGACACTTCACAACACCGCATGGACCACACATACATACCCACAATCATGGTTACACGCTTCTCTCATACCTATACCCAAACCAAACACGGACTCAAGTCTCTGCACTTCCTATCGCCCTATCGCCCTTACCAGCTGCTTTCACAAACTATTCGAACGTCTTGTCAAAAAACGCCTTCTCTATATCATCCAAACACAAAAACTAATCTCTCCTATTCAATCGGGTTTTCTTCCTAATCGCTCATGCCTAGATAACCTCACTTACCTTGTCACACACATCCAGGAAGCGGCGGCAGGGAAACGCTCCACTGTCGCCGTTTTCCTGGACCTCAAACAAGCTTACAACACCATCAGCATAACAGCACTACCACAACACCTACACAACATAGATATACAGGGCAGATTGCAACACTATCTTCACTTCTATCTTCTAAATCGCTCATTTCAAGTCAAAATTGGATCCCACATGTCAGACACAAAATTTCCCACAACTGGACTGATGCAAGGATCCGTACTCTTTATTTTAGGTCTAAATTCAATTATCCCAGGCAACCTTCCGGTCAAAATTGCAGTATATGCCGACAATATAGTTATATGGACATCACACGATACACCACAAAACGCACTAGGAACACTACAAACCATATTAATACAACTACATAGCAAACTCGCCACCCTAAACCTACACATTGCACCACACAAATAAAAATGCATGATTTTTGGCTACCAAAAATACTCAGACTTACCACCACTAAAAATAGACCACTCTCCCATCCCGTTCGTCACCACAACAAAATTTATAGCCATCACTTTAGACCCGAAGCTCACTTTCCGTCCACACATCTTAGACATCCAAAAACGCGCATCAAAAAGAATAAACATCCTTCGAGCACTATTCGGAACAATCTGGGGATCCAACAGAAACACACTCTTAGCTCTTTACAAATCAATCATTCGGCCAACTTTGGAATACGGATCCCCACTCTTCGAAAATGCGACTAAATGAAGCCTCAAAATTCCAGATTCTCTACAACGCCAATCTTTACAAATAGCCAGAGGAGCATATAACACTTCGCCTTCTTTCGCTCTTCACATTATAACCACATACCAGAACTGAAGCACAGACGCACAGAAACACTATTAAGATATCACTACAAAACACAACTCATCGCACAACACCCATGCACCAAAGCATTAAAACTCCGCACCCAACGCAAACACCAACTCATGAACTCAACACGACTCAAAACTACAATAGACTGCCGCATCCACCAACACGCAAATAGATTACACATCACACTCCCCACAGCAAAAGCACCCCCACCACTCACTGCATGGTGGAAACACCAATCACCCACAACACACCTCCTCATCGACAAGCCAAAACACACCTACACAGACGCAGAAATACACCAACTATTCCTCCACTTTAAAGCTCAACATCTAAACCACAACATCATCTACACGGACGGGTTAAAATCACACACACACAGCAGACGGGCACAGCGGCGTTGCTGTACCCCAACGCAGCACCGCCGCGGGTCATCCTTCGTGCCCGTCTGCATGACACAGCATCCACATACACAACATAATTATTCGCGATCTTCTCTGCATACTGCACCATCTACAACACCAAAATTGAACACAACATCATAGCCACAGACGCAAAATCAGCATTACAGAGCATAACACACCACACCAAATACAAACACCCCCTCATACCCAAAATACTACACATCCACAAACCACTCACTCTACCACAACGACCAACACTACTCTGGATCCCATGTCACACAAACGTACACGGCAACGAACACGCAGACAACGAAGCCAACATAGCCACAACACTACAACAAACAACACCCTGCTCACTTTCACAATCAGACTACTACCCCACAATACGCCAGGCAATCAACAAAGACATTCAACAAACATGGGACACAACAATCACGCAACTACACGAAATACACCCAAAACACGAACTCTGGCACATCATTAACCAAAAGAATAGACAAAAAGAACGCACACTAACACGCTTACGTCTCGGACACACTGCACTCACGCACTCATACCTCTTACGACAACTCCCACGACCACAATGCACAACATGTCAACGAACACTCACAATTAAACACATACTCATACACTGCACCAAATACAACACAGAAAGACAACCCATCACAAATTATTGTAACATGAACAACACCATCGCGACACTTCTCAACGATGACCATCCAACATTACACGAGCACCTCTTCCACTTTTTCTCTATCACACGCCTGATCCACGAACTATGAGAGAAAAAAATGATAAGTTATGTTAGAAAAGGAAAACAGAAAATCAACAAAAAGGGGAAGAAAAAGAAACATAAAAAGATACGTTTAAAAAAGAAAAACAGAAAATCAATAAAAAAGGAAAAGAAACAAAAAACTAACCCCACGTGCTATGTACTAACTCTAACGTTCTTGCATTGTAAAATCATACTGGCGATGACCCGACCCCAACCCTCCAACTACACCCCGCCACATGGCACCGACCGGACTGGCAAACTCCTGCACCAACTCAGCTTCGACTACTACCTCATCTGCCTGCAAGACGTCTCAACTTCTCTCCCCCGTCTAGGCACCATTCTTCAAGTCGTCTCAACTCTCTCACAACTCGCCTCTACAAGACAACTATAATCTGCTTCGCTTCCTCTCATCCCCACCACATTACTCCTCCTACCCTTCCACCCCCAACAAACAACAACACAAAATACTGACACCGCAAACGCCCCCCCCGGAAACAGCCCACATCACCACGCGGTGGCAGGCTGGCCAAACACACATACACACACACACACATATGTTCAAAAACTGGCTTAAGCTTTTTCATGTTGAGTAGTTCTTTCACCACTGGATGAGCTACCACTCTGCCCCTTTGAACTACTGGCTGGCAAAAAGGGGAACTTTGAACTATTGGCTGTCACCATTGGCATATCCTTAAATGGTAATGCCACTTCATCTGTCCCCACTCCATTGCCTAGTTTCCCTGAATATATATGTGCATATATATATATATATATATATATATATATATATATATATATATATATATATATATATATATATTAGTGTATATATACATATATATATACAACATATATATAAATTGTATATATATACAATATATACCATGGATATTGTATATATATTACATTATATATATACATGGTTCCTCAGATGATGCAACTGCATCTCAGCACCATGTGCACAGTTAAGCTATTAAAAATACATGTAAAGAATCGCACGACAATTGCAAGTTAATCTAATCCGATTTCGAATCGTGCCAGGAGGCCAGCTGCATTTTCTGTATCGCTCGTGTCAACAGCCATAAGATTGGCACACACTGGATAACCGGCCCAACTCGGCCGGTATATAACGGGTGGCCGGCACAATGGGTCAACACTCACCATGAAGTGGTTCAGTGGCCTCCTCCTGACTCTGCTGGTCCTGTCGCTGATCGCAGCGAACATGGCTGCACGTAAGTTGCCACACACAATCACTGATCACTACATCCGGGTTACTAATAAATGTAATCACTTGTGACTGTAATGCAATCACTACTAACAATAAAATCACGAATCACATTATTCTACCGCTAAAATACAACAACAAATCAGCATAGGAATTACAAAGCAATCACTTATCAAGAAAATGTCATCTCTGAACGCCATGCTGCAATTACAACCAGTGTAACGCAATCAATAATGACTTGTAATAATGATTCAATCTCAATAATGATTATTATGCAATCGGTAATCACAATAATGCAAGCCCCAACTAGTATGCAACAATGATATATCATCACTATGCAATCACTACATAATAGTTAAATTCCTAGCAACTATCCGCTAGCTACGATAAAGCAATAATATATCACCACACCACAAACACTTCCCATTGCAGTTTCATTACTGGCCACACCACGCACACCAATTACGACCCATGGTGCCGCCTGTGCATGTAGAAGCAATGACAGACCTGCATCGTCTTTATTGCAGGGTAGGCAATGCAACTGAGAGGAATGTGTGCAGCATGCTATGTGAAACGTGGTTTACACTGCGTTCATTGGACGGCAGCAATCGCAATGCTTTTTATGTATTTGTGAGTACGAAATTCCCGCAGTCCTGGAACATGTTCATTCACAACATCGTCCTCGCTTAGCCGAGGTCAAGTGAGATAACTTCCGAAAATAACATTCGTCAAGCTTTAATTAAACTATCATAACATGCTGTTGTCGTTAATCTACTCGTCACGCTTTAACCAGTGAATATTTTTTTAATGACATATACAACGTTTCGTTATCTATAAGTACGCAAAGAGGAATTTAACCATGGGAATTTACTACATTTTGAGTTTTTCATGACTCAAGTATTTGTTTTGTCTATTTGCTCGTCAGGGATAAATCGAATATTCTGTATTAACAAAGCACTTCCTATGAGATGACATTTACTTAAAACAACGTCTTAAGTAAATGTAAGTAAGCGTATGAAATGAACTAAATGTTGAGGTAAATGTTTCTATAATATTTACGCCGCATGCATTAGAGAACAACGTCGAATACACAACATTTTACAAATACAAATTGTGTTGGGAAAACCTTCGGGTGGGTCGACTTTTCCTCACTTTGCTCATTCCGAATATGTCTTCGTTTTAATATCATCCCCGAATTAACTCCCCAGAGCCAATCAAAAACATGCTGCCAGTCTTCACCCATAAAGCACCGTATGGGAAGACGGCTTAGTTGCCTTCCACTAGAACGCCATCGTTTCCTTCTCGAACACTTGTCAGCAGTGGAAGGCAGCACTCACTGTTGCACTTTGCAGTGGGGGGATTGTGATGGAAACATGACCGCTTCTTCAAACACGCCTATCTGGGCTTCATTTTCGCACCGCGCTGCTATCTACGCTGATCCAACAAGGGCATACCAGGGATGTGCGCTACAGCTAGCCCGGGCCCGTGTTTGCTGTCTAATGTCCGACTCAAAACTCAGGTGGTTGCTGAAGACCTCCGGTATGTTAAACTTCATAGCCAACGATTTTCGCAACAGGCATTGTCGGAGGAGAGTTGGTATGTAGCATAACTTCATATGCAAGTTGTTTTGGGTCAATGTAGCCCACTGCGCCACATCAATTCATATCAACGCAATCCCATGTCATTGCTAGACGTCTGCGATGTAGCCAGGAGCTTTTGCGCCGGTGTCGAACTTTCCATGGCTATTTGTATTCTAGTTTTGCTTTCCCAGCTGCACTGATGTCTATAACTGGTGTGGACCTCCAGAGACCTCTGCCACTCGCAGCTATTGTCCGCGACTGCGAAGAGTTCGGACTGGGAAAAGCAAACGTGCCCCGGACATATCGAGAACACAACAGACAATGACAATTAATGTTTTATCTTCAGCCTGGGGACACTTCAGGCGCTTCCGCAACCGTCGTAGAGGTGGCGGCGGTGGCGGTGGCGGAGGGGGAGGCGGCGGCGGTGGCGGAGGCGGCGGCGGTGGCGGAGGCGGCGGCGGCGGAGGCGGCGGCGGCGGCGGTGGTGGTGGCGGTGGTGGCGGAGGCGGAGGCTTTCGTAGAAGATTTCATTCAGGCTGCGCCTGGTGTTAAAAATAAGTTGGCTCTGTGATGGAGAGTATCAAAAAAGAATCCACAAACGCTTCTGCGACCGGCTCAGACCACTGAGATGGCAACACCGAGGAAACCCCGAGACCACGCGAGGATAACATCGAGACAACATCAAGTCAGCACCGAGAAACTAGTCCTGAGTGGTCAATTGCGAACATCAGTGGAAGAGTGCGCACAAATAAATCACTTTGGGACCATCGGTATCTGGGAGACGACACCAACATCGGGGAGGCTGCTGTCGATACCCACCGGCGAGTCCTGTCAAGTGGCGTAGCTTCGCGAGTGGCTCGGTCTAGCGATCCACCAGCACCGAACACCAGCACCAACCATGCTGAATATTCCGATCACAACCAGATGATCCGACCACGGTCACGGATGACTCGATCATACAACGTCTGGCGTAGAGCGTCCTGGGTAGCACACCGTTGCTACATGGCTACCTTAAGGTTACCACGCCATGGTTTCTTTTTTTGGAGTTTAGGGTTTTGGTCTTGGTTTGGAACCACAATATTATTAATTTTTATTTTTTATTAGTTTTTTCTATTTTTCTAGTTTGGGTAATTTTTAGTTATATATATTTTTTTTTTATTGTTATTTTTTTTTTTTTCAATTTTTTTTTATTTTTTTTTTTGGTTTTTGTTTTTTTTTTTTTTATTTTTTTTTTATTTATTTTTGGTTTTTTTTTTATTCTTTGCCATTTTTAGTTTTTGTTTGGCCGTTGTTTTGTGTTTTGTGTTTTTTTTGTTTTTGTTTCTTGGGGGTACGGCCCCCGAGGGGCGCCTTTTTTGGGGTGTCTTTTTGTGTGGGGGGGTGGGGGGTTGTTTGGCCTTTTATTTTTTAAGTTTAAAATTTCCCCTTCAACGGGGGGGGAGGGCCTGTACCCTTGTGGTTTAAATTTTAAACCTTTACCCCAGAGGCGGGGAAAGCGCCGTGCCCTTTATTTGAAAATGATTTTTAACAGGCAAGGGAAGGTGTCTCCCTTTATGTAGTTTTTATTTTATTTTTTCACCCTCGGGGGGAGGGGGGTGTTCCCCCTAATGAAAAAAATGTGAACCTTAACCCTACGGCAGCGCAAGGAGGCATGTCCCTCTGAAGTGAATAATGTGAACCTTAACCCTACAGCGGCGCAAGGAGGCATGTCCCTCTGAAGTTAATAATTTGAATCTTAACCCTACGGCGGCGCAAGGAGGCATGTCCCCCTGAAGTGAATAATGTGAACCTTAACGCGCAAGGAAGCATGTCCCCCTGAAGTGAATAATTTGAACCCTAACCATACGGCGGCGCAAGGAAGCATGTCCCCCTGAAGTGAATAATGTGAACCTTAACCCTATGGCGGCGCAAGGAGGCATGTCCCCCTGAAGTGAATAATGTGAACCTTAACCCTACGGCGGTGCAAGGAAGCATGTCCCCCTGAAGTGAATAATGTGAACCTTAACCTTACGGCGGCGCAAGGAGGCATGTCCCCCTGAAGTGAATAATTTGAACCCTAACCCTACGGCGGTGCATGGCAAATATCCAGTTGAAAATTGATGTTTTCGTCCACCCACCTGCACCCACCGACCGAAACGCGTGGCGCCGCCATGCTCCTGGGGTGTACGTATGGTGTTGAACTCTGAAAAATATTGTGGAAATACATAATGGCCATGGGCAGGCCCAAACAAACTGGGGCACACTTCATAGGACCCTATGTCAAAAATTAAAACTATTGGGGAGGAAAGCAAACAATGAGGGGGCACTTTCCGACTGAAAAAAGTATGCAAGACAACACCCTGGGTGTGCATACGATCAGGGTAGGTAATTGGTCACCAAAACCAATCAACTGTGTATGTTGCCGAACAGTCAAATGACTTGACACGCGTTGGGGTGAGAGCGATGATAATTCTAAATTATAGTGAGGGCACAGCCAACATTGGTGTGAGGGGGCGGGGCAGTGCCAGTGTGGGGGGAGCGTTCTGATGTGATTTCTGAGTTCCAATTAGTGATGGATGGAGTGAGATTTATGCTAAGTAAGTGTACATGGCAGAGACACCTTTAAGCAGGCACGGATACAGTTTGAAAATTATTGGTAATCCACATGTGTTAAGTGGGATCAAGAGAATAGAGCTGGATAGCTAGGGTAGATAAGGAATGATATGTGTGTGGGATGTTGATGGATGGTTTCTTTAGGGTGTGGTGTTAGTTGAGGTGGGTCTTTTTAGGAGGCTTATGCTATCCTCTATTTACAGTTTTATCCTGAATGAACCCTTGTGGCTTGTATTAAGTCTAAACACTTTATGACTTAATGCATGTTTGATGTAAAATGTGATATCCAAAAGAAATGGTAGAGGAAGAATACTTTAATTGTACCATTGTGTCAATTATACACCGCCAATATTACATTACTTCCCCATATGACCTGGAATTTCAGTTAATATGAATACATATTTTGCATCTTAGGGTCAAAGTGATGGGCATTATTTTGCTACAAGAGCATACCTGAGGAATAAAATCTTCTTCCCACCTTTCACTACTCCAAAGTAGCTTTGTTTTTAATTTAACACAGTTAATGGAAAGTACTTTTCGGACACTGGGAAGAAACTGTTAGGCAAGTTTGACCAAGTCCAGTTCCTACATTTGTTTCACAAATTGTCTTCATTTTTACTTCTTATACATGATTACCTTGGCTTTTGAAATTTGGAGGCTAACAAAAAGAAACAGCACCATGTTTTTTCCTGAGTTTTTCATGACTCAAGTATTTGTTTTGTCTATTTGCTCGTCAGGGATAAATCGAATATTCTGGATTAACCAAGCACTTCCTATGAGATGACATTTACTTAAAACAACGTCTTAAGTAAATGTAAGTAAGCGTAGGAAATGAACTAAATGTTGAGGTAAATGTTTATATGTTTACGCTGCATACATTAGAGAACAACGTCGAACACACAACATTTTACCAATACAAATTGTGTGGGCAAAACCTTCGGGAACATGGTCGACTTTTCCTCACTTATCTCATTCTAAATGTGTTTTCGTTTCAATATCATCCCCGAATTCACTCCCCAGAGCCAATCAAAAACATGCTGTCAGTCTCCACCCATAAACCCCCCTATGGGAAGATGGCTTAGTTACCTTCTACTAGAACGCCATGGTTTCCTTCACCTTAAAGTCACCAATAATAAGGCACTTCCTCTTAAAGTTTCTACTGATTTCCTCACAAATCACCTTGTCAAGCTCCAGGTGCTGAGAATGTGGCAGGGTTCCTGATCGGTAGAAAGCTCCTATCCTAGGAGTATTGCTGGCCAGAAGGGCCCTGTACTCCCGCAGAAACTCCTCACTCCTAGCAGGACCTATGTTATTTACCCCTACATGCACTATGACCGTATTAAACTGGTGATCACTGGTGACCTGTGCCACCACAGGTACCAGGTCCTTCACCTTGGCACCAGGCCTGGTGATGCACCTCCTGTCCCTCCTACCTTTACAAAATAACCGCTCTAAATTTCGCACACGAGTCTCCTAGAACCAGCACTGACTCCTTACTACTACTACCATGGGGGCAGTCCAATGCCTGGAACATATTTGATGTTAATATGCCTGCCCGCTGGGCCGTTCGGCGAGACTTCCTCCAGCTCCTACCACCTGCCACCTGCCACTCACTGACCCTTTCCTTAGGTTCGCGTCTCCAAATCCTCCACCCCTTGACCTCATGCCACTACCCCTCCTCTGTTCACTATTAACACTCCCCTCTCGAGAGATCCCAGTCACCTCCATAGTAGGGGAAGCCTCAGCTATCTGGTGGCCTGCGACTACCTGGGCATATGATGTCCCTGTTACGGAGTGACCCCTTGTTGCTTTATCTTGCCTACCCTGTGCAACAATGGTAGCCTTGAGCCAGTGCCGAACTTTCCATGGCTATTTGTATTCGGGTTTTGGTGTCCCAGCTGCACTGATGTCTACAACTGGTGTGGACCTCCAGAGACCTCAGCCACTCCCAGCTGTTGTCCGCGACTGCGAAGAGTTCGGACTGGGAAAAGCAAACGTGCCCCGGACATATTGAGAACACAACAGACAATGACAATTAATGTTTTATCTTCAGCCTGGGGACACTTCAGGCGCTTCCGCAACCGTGGTAGAGGTGGCGGCGGTGGCGGTGGCGGTGGCGGAGGCGGAGGCGGTGGCGGAGGCGGAGGCGGCGGCGAGGCGGAGGCGGCGGCGGTGGCGGAGGCGGCGGCGGTGGCGGAGGCGGCGGCGGCGGAGGCGGCGGCGGCGGCGGTGGTGGTGGCGGTGGTGGCGGAGGCGGAGGCTTTCGTAGAAGATTTCATTCAGGCTGCGCCTGGTGTTAAAAATAAGTTGGCTCTGTGATGGAGAGTATCAAAAAAGAATCCACAAACGCTTCTGCGACCGGCTCAGACCACTGAGATGGCAACACCGAGGAAACCCCGAGACCACGCGAGGATAACACCGAGACAACATCAAGACAGCACCGAGAAACTAGTCCTGAGTGGTCAATTGCGAACATCAGTGGAAGAGTGCGCACAAATAAATCACTTTGGGACCATCGGTAACTGAGAGACGACACCAACATCGGGGAGGCTGCTGTCGATACCCACCGGCGAGTCCTGTCAAGTGGCGTAGCTTCGCGAGTGGCTCGGTCTAGCGATCCACCAGCACCGAACACCAGCACCAACCATGCTGAATATTCCGATCACAACCAGATGATCCGACCACGGTCACGGATGACTCGATCATACAACGTCTGGCGTAGAGCGTCCTGGGTAGCACACGGTTGCTGCATGGCTACCTTAAGGTTACCACACCATGGGTACCATACCATGGTTACCACACCATGGTTACCGCACAACGGTTACCACACAATGGATATGACAGCTCGGGTACCATAGTATAGCTATTATACTATGGTTACCATATGGCTACTACAAACTGGCTACCAAAACATGGCTACTACAAACTGGCTACCAAAACATGGCTACTACAGATGGTTACCAAATTGTTACCACAATATGGCTACCCCACAAGGCAGGTTGTAGAGACCTCGTGAAGCAAAAAAAAAAAAAAGAGCAGCAAAGCGATTGGATTTGGCTAGGAACTCTAACGGGGACAGGAAAGAATTCAAAATGGATGTGAATCAAAAAGGATGTGAATATGCCGGTGTTGGCTCCACATCATGCAAAATGTTTAGGAAATGCCTTGAAGAGGACCTGTTCTTACGCCAGTTTGTAACGGAACCTACCAGACAGGGCTCATGCTTGGCCCTTGTATTCTCGGATTTAAGTGACTTGGTTCATGACTTGAATGTAGGAGACACTCATGACTTGACTTGAAGGTAGAAGAAATGACCATAACATAAGTAGATTCCAGGCACATGTAGTGAAAACCATTAAGGATAATTTTGTAAAGGATCCTAATTTCAACTGAGCAGACTTCGACTGCGTGAGAGAGGGTTTAGGTGTCATACGATGGGAAAAAATTATCCAAGATATATGCCTATGAAATGTGGGAAAAGTTGAAATCTTATTTGAGGAAATTCGGCTTAGATATGCCCCCCAAATTCAAAGGCGCAAAAGAAGGGCATGAAAGCCAGCATGCCTTACCCCAAATATGATAAAAGCAAATAAGGCTAAGCAAGCTGCATTTAGAGTGTTTAAGGAAGCTTCAAATGTAATTCTAAGATCGTATCAAAACGCTGGAGACTCTGGGAAGCAAAATACCAGAGCAGCAAAGTGAGAGAAGTAGTTGGATTTAGCTAGGAACTGTAATGGGGACAGATAAAAGTTCTTTAGTTTCTACAAGCTGATAAAAGTGTCTAGCACAAGTGGTCCACTGGAAGTAAATGGGACTATATTGGGTGGGGATGGTGAGATGGTTGAGGACCTGAGCAAGCAGAGTAACCCGTCTCTTCTGTTAGATCTTCACACCCCGTCTCGAGGGGGTTCGATAGAGACCCCGCCAAGTGCCGCACGGGACTTGGCGGGGTCTCTATCCAAACTAAGTGCCGCACGGGAGCGAAATATGTGTCATCGAAAAGCACTTGACGAGTAGGGCCAGACACCAGACGACAAAATTCCTCCCCCAAAATTGACGTCACTAGGTGCCCTAGAGGTTTACGACTTGCATTATATTTGTGGCTCTGGGGTTCATTTTGGGGGATATTGGAGATAAGAACATTAAGTGTGATCAGAAAAGGAAAGCGAAGTCGACCAGGGTCATACAATTTTTTTGGCCACCCAAAAATCGGAACTTTCGTTTTTGTTTCAAAATGTTGAGTTTTGAAGTTTTCTTTAATTTTCCTTCTCCAATGGATAGAGCGGACCGAAAAACGTTGTTCAAAGTCAACTTACTCTACGAAAGAAATGCCTACTTCAGCCGGAATCTTCGATTTGATCTATAATAGGCAAATATGCAAAATAAATCAGCTATCAAACACGGACAAAATCACTAATTCCTCAAGTACGTTTTGTTGCATCAGTAAAGATAAGCAAACGCTAAATGTTTCATTAAAACATATTTATCCGTGAAAGCATGACGCCTGGTTGAACATATTTCGAGGTGACCTCACTTTCCCTTAACTAACTCGTTGACCCTAGATGACCGGACTCCAAATCTTGACACAACATGCCAAATTGATGTGGTAAAAGGCATGCCAAACTTAGACGTGCTGCTGCCCATGGGTTTAGACAAGAGCGAAGCATATCTCGCTGGAGAAAGACTTAGATGAACTTGTGAATTGGTCCGAAGAATGGTAACGTATATTTAACTTTCATAAGTGCAAAATCATGCATGTAGGCACGCAGCATATGAAGGGTCACTAATTGATGGGCGGCTAAGTACTATCTGTAATTCAACAAGAGGAGGACTTAGGTATTATTCTAAACGCAACATTGAGGGCATCAAAACAGACCTAGGAAGCCAAGAAGAAAGCAATGAAAACGCTTGGGGTAATGAATAGGAATGTATCATACCGAAATGAGGAAGTCATGAGGAAACTTTATTGTGCATATGTCAGGTCACATTTGGAGTACTGCATTGAAGCTCGGTCTCCTAGCTATGAAAACATTTTGGCTTCCATACAGAGTACAAAAGAGGGCTACACAAATGGTTATTGGTATAAGCAACTCGGCATATGAGGAAACATTGGAGAAATTAAATATGTTTTTATCTTGATATAGAACGCTGAGAGGAGATCTTATCGAGGTCTTTAAATATGTCCATGGTCTGGAGAAGGAATATCTTAGGGAAATGTTTGAATCTAACAGAAATGATGCCAGTACAGTGCATCAGTTCAAAATTACAGTTAACCACAGCAGGACAATGTTAACACTCGCACGTGCGGCAGTACACGCCAACTTCCCATGTCCGGGGGGCAGATGTCCGCCCCATAAGATCTCTAGAACTATGCTAGCTGGCAACAAAGTGAAAACGGCGTTGGATAGCTGGTGACAGGCTCTATCGAAATTGTTTCGATCATTTTTTTTCGCTCAGGTTAATATTCGGGTCACTGGGTCATCATACGTCAAATTCGACCAGATCCGGTGGGACTCGCAGATATTGACGCTCAGATATCTCAGGGCCTGCAACAGATAGAAACAAACCCCTAACGCTATTCGACAATCCTTGAAATGTGCTATCGACAATATGCGGTGTGATTTAAGGTCAGGTCAACCGGAACTATGACCTCAGGTCAAGGTCATGAAGTAGCCTAGGAAGGGCATGTAATATATCAATCGACACGTCTTAGCGATAGAAGCACAATGACGGTAATTTGAGACTTCGAGCTCAATGCAGTGCGATATAATGCGCAGAAATGTGCTTGGGATCTCAGGTGACCTCAGATGACTTTGGTGAGGTCACTGGGAAAAAATGTCAGCGGTAACATTGAGCATAGCTTCCAACTACACGCCACAACCTTTGTGAGGTCATTCTGAGATCAAATATGCAACCAGGGAACATTTGTATATTTTACCATAACCCTATAATGGGGGAAGCCATGGCCGCGAGCTTACCTCAGCTCAATGCTACGAAAAAATCCGAGATATATATTGTGATCCCTGATGAGATCGTGACGTGTTATAAGTTTGAAATCAATTGCCCAATTATTGTTGAAGTTATGCCACCTAGTACTCCGAGAGACGTTTGGTCACGTACGAGGATATGCGGAAATGTAAAATGAGGATGAGGATAAAATGTACGAGGATATGCGGAAAAGACGAGTGAGCAGCCATGCTAGGTTTGGCCTTGCTAACCCGATTAGTATGGCAGCAACTTAGGAAAAACCGCAGGGGGCAGATATCTGCCCCCCGGACATGAAAGTGACTACAAAATACTATACTAAGTAGAAATGCCAGTTCCTCTTCAGCTTCTCGGAATACCCTAGCATATATTTCATCAGGTCCTGCTGCCTTGTTTGACTATATTTTCCTGATATGATTGAACACAAAATCAATATCAATGAAATCAACATCGTTTATCCGGTCTCATGTCACTGAAATGTGGTACACGGTTGGCAGATGAGTCATATATTCCAATGTAGAATCTGATTTAACCCGCGCCATCACGAGGAGGGTCGTTGACGACCCCCTAAAGGTTTCGTGTGAATAGTGAAAGTCCGGCCCGCGGCAGCGCGCCGAAGTTTGGCGTACCTTTTCCCACATCAATTTGGCATGTTGTGTGAAAATTTTGTTTCCTTCACAGGGTCTCTACGACCTGCCTTGTGTGGTAGCCATATTGTGATAGCAATTTGGTTACCATCTGTAGCCATGTATATGTATAAATGTATATAGCCATGTAGCCATGATGTGGTAGCCATTTTGTGGTAGCCGTATGGTAACCATAGTGTAATAGCTATACTATGGTAGCCGTGCTGTCCTACCCAGTGTGTGCTGGCCATTGTGTGGTAACCATTGTGTGGCAACCATGGCGTGGTAACCGTAAGGTAGCCATGTAGCAACCGTGTGCTAACCAGGACACTCTACGCCAGACGTTGTATGATCGAGTCATCCGGGACCGTGGTCGGATCATCTGGTTATGATCGGAGTATTCAGCATGGTTGGTGCTGGTGTTCGGTGCTGGTGGATCGCTAGACCGAGCCACTCGCGAAGCTACGCCACTTGACAGGACTCGCTGGTGGGTATCGACAGCAGCCTCCCCGATGTTGGTGTCGTCTCTCAGTTACCGATGGTCCCAAAGTGATTTATTTTTGCACACTCTTCCACTGATGTTCGCAATTGACCACTCAGGACTAGTTTCTCGGTGCTGTCTTGATGTTGTCTCGGTGTTATCTTGGCGTGGTCTCGGTGTTTCCTCGGTGTTGTCATCTCAGTGGTCTGAGCCGGTCGCAGAAGCGATTGTGGATTCTTCTTTGACACTCACCATCACAGAGCCAACTTATTTGTCACACCCGAAACAGCCTGAATGAAATCTTCTACGAAAGCTTCCGCCTCCGCCACCCCCGCCGCCGCCGCCGCCTCCACCACCGCCGCCGCCTCCACCACCGCCACCGCCGCCGCCTCCACCACCGCCGCCGCCGCCGCCGCCGCCGCCTCCGCCCCCGCCTCCGCCACCGCCGCCGCCTCCACCACCGCCACCGCCGCCGCCTCCACCACCGCCACCGCCGCCGCCGCCGGCACCTCTTCCTCGGAAGCGAAAGCGCTTGTGGGGTCTCCAAGCTGATGATAAAACATTATTTGTCATTGTCTGTTGTGTTCTCGATATGTCCGGGGCACGTCTGCTTTTCCCAGTTCGAACTCTTCGCAGCTACGGACAACAGCTGGGAGTGGCTGAGGTCTCTGGAGGGCCACACCAGTTGTAGACATCAGTGCAGCTGGGAAAGCAAAACCCGAATACAAATAGCCATGGAAAGTTCGGCACCGGTGCAAAAGCTCCTGGCTACATCGCAGACGTCTACCAATGACATGATATTTCCTTGATATGAACTGATGTGGCGCAGTGGGCTACATTGACTCAAAACAACTAGCATATGAAGCTATTTTACATGTCCACTCTCCTCCGACAATACTGGTTGCGAAAATTGTTGGCTGGAAAATTTCATATACCGGAGGTCTTCAGCAACCACGTGAGTTTCCAGTCGGACATTTAGACAGCCAACACGGGCCCGGGGTAGCTGTAGCGCACATCCCTGGAATGCCCTTGTTGGATCAGTGCAGATAGCAGCGCGGTGCGAAAATGAAGCCCAGATAGGCGCGTTTGAAGAAGCGGTCATGTTTCCATCACAATCCCCCCACTGCAAAGTGTTTAGGGTGAGTGCTGTTAAGGGTGGTGCGAAAATGAAGCCCAGATAGGCGCGTTTGAAGAAGCGGTCATGTTTCCATCACAATCCCCCCACTGCAAAGTGCAACAATGAGTGCTGCCTTGCACTGCTGACAAGCGTTCGAGAAGAATCGATGGCGTTCTAGTGGGAGGCAACTAAGCCGTCTTCCCTTACGGTGCTTTATGGGTGGAGACTGACATCATGTCTTTTGATTGGCTCTGGGGAGTTAATTCGGGGATGATGTTAAAACGAAAACATATTCGGAATGAGCAAAGTGAGGAAAAGTCGACCATGTTCCCGAAGGTTTTCCCAACACAATTTTTAATTGTAAAATGTTGTGTGTTCGACGTTGTTCTCTAATGCATGCGGCGTAAACATTATAGAAACATTTACCTAAACATTGATTTCATTTACTACGATTACTTACCTTTACTTAACACGTCGTTTTAAGTAAATTTCACCTCATAAGAAGTGCTTGCTTGATACAGAATATTATATTGGTCCCTGACGAGGAAATAGGCAAAACAAACGATTGAGTCATGAAAAACTCTAAATGTAGTAAATTCCTATGGTGCGCTCTTTGCGTGCTTATAGATAACGAAACGTTGTATGTCATTAAAAAAATATTAACTGGTTAAAGCGTGACGAGTAGATTAACGACGACAGTATGTTATGATAGTTTAATTAAAGCGTGACAAATGTTGTTTTCGGAAGTTGTCTCACTTGACCTCGGCTAAGCGAGGACGATGGTATCAATGAACATGTTCCAGGACATCGTGAATTTCTCACTCACAAATACATAAAAAATTACGATTGCTGCTGTTTAATGAATGCGGTGTAAACCACGTTTTGCATATCATGCTGCAAACATCGCTCTCAGTTGGATTGCCTGCCCTGCAAGAAAGACGATGCAGGGCTGGCATGGCTTCTGCATGCACGGGGGTCATCATCGGTAGTACAAGATGTGCTTGGTGTAGCCAGTAATGAAACTGCAATGGGAAGTGTTAGTAGTGTGGTGATATATTTTTGCTTCATAATAGCTAGCGGGTAGTTGCTAGGAATTCAACTATTAAGTAGTGATTGCATAGTGGTGATATATTATTGTAGTATACTAGTTGTGGGTTGCATTATTGTGATTAGCGATTGTATGATAGTCATTATTAAGAGACAAGCCATTATTGATTGCGTTACACTGGTTGAAATTGCAGCATGGCATTCAAAAAGGACATTTTCGCGATAAGTGATTGCATTGTAATTCCTATGCTGATGACACGAAAAAGCCTAAGCTGAAAAAGCCTAACACAACATGAAAAAGCCTAAGCTGGTTTTGGAACATATGCTAAGTGTATGGTGCTTAATTCCCAGAGTATTCAATCCAAGTATGATGAGTTCAAGTGTTATGTTCCTGAGGAGGAACCAGATTTTGGTTGTATTACTGAGGCATGCGTCAGTGAGGGGTATTTTGTGGGTAACTTGCAGGACTATGAGATCCAGGGATATAATATGTTTTCGTGAAATGGGGGTCCAGCAGGGAAAGGGGGTGGTGTAATGCTTTGTGTGAATAGCTTATTCAGTTCTCAAAACGTAGCCGATAAGGTAAAAATGTGTCTGTGGAGTTCATTTGGATTGGATTCGCTGCGGGAAAAGGCAACAGCAATACACTGAGGATAGGAGCTTTGCACTGATTAGAAACCCTGTCACATTCTCAGCAACTGGAGCTCGATGAGGTGATTTGCGAGGAAATCGGAAGACACTTTTAGAGGAACTGCATTATTATTGGTGACTTTAATCTAAAAGGACATGAGAATGTTGGTGCTGGCTCCTCATCCTGAAAATGTTTAGGAAATGTCTCGAAGAGGTCCAGTTCTTGTACCAGTTCGCAACGGAAAGAACTAGGCGGGACTCATTCTTTAACCTTGTCTTCTCGGATTTAAGTGGCTTAGTTCAATCCTTGACTGTAGGAGAAACTCTGAAAAAAAGTGTTCATAACATAGTTTGACTCAAGGTACACGTAGTTGGCACCATCAGTGATAATTTGGTAAAGGTTTCTAATTTCAACAGAGCAAACTTTGATTGCATGAGATCGGCTTTAAGTGTCATCAGATGGGAAGAAGAATTCTGCAATTTACATACCTGTGAAATATGGAAAATGTTCAAATCTTACATGATGGATATTCAGATTAGACATACGTAAGTAAAGGCCCCAAAAGTAAAGGCGCAAAAGAAGTTTAGGAAAGCCAGCATGGCTTACGCCGGATTTGATGGAAGCAATTAAGGCTAAGAAAGTTGTATTTAGAGTGTTTAAGGAAGCTTCAAATGCAAATACGAGGTCGTATCAAACAGCTAGAGAAACTGTGACGCAGAAAACCAGAGTAGCAAAGCGAGCAAAGGAATTGTATTTGGCTAGGAACTGCACTGGGGACAGGAAAAGTTTCTAAGTTTCTGTTATTTAGTTTCTACAAGCTGAGTAAAGTTTCTAGCACAACTGGTCCACCGGAAGTAAATGGAACAATCTTGAGTGAGGATGGTGAGATGGTTGAGGAGAGGGTGGTGTGATGGCAAACAGTTTAGATCAATGTTTACATTGGAAGATATGACTATTGTCTAGTGACAACCGTACGCTGCAGTTCAATGACATGTGATCAGATGAATAATGTTGATTTCATTGATAGTGATGTTGTTTTCAATCATATCAGGAAAATGAAGCGAAACAAGGCAGCAGGACCTGATCTTCCCATTTAGTATAATATTTTGTTGATCAGTTTCACAAAATAGAATTCCCACAGATTGGAAAAGGCTTCATTTTCATGAAAGGAAAATGTTCTTATTTTCATGTAAGGAGAAAGATGGAAAGTTGAAAACCATAGGCCAGTAAGCCTCACATCCCTAGTCTGCAAGGTACCCGAATCAATTATCAAGGATATAATAGTTAGTTATATGGAAGGAGGCAGAATGATTCAAGCTACTCAACATGCGCTAGAAAAAAAGCGATCGGATGTCACAAATCTTTTGGACGTTTTCAATTTCATTACAGAGCAATTTCATCAGTGAAATCAGGTTCATGTAGCATATCTTGACTCTAGTAACACCTTCGACAAGGTACAATATAAGCGGTTAATGATTCAGCTTCAGGTCCATGGTATTGAAGGTAGCATCCTTAAATGGATATAGGTGTGGTTTTCGGGTAGACAGCAGAAAGTGATTATAAATCACACAAAGCCATCATTACAAATCGTTTTTAGTGGAGTCCCCAGGGCATCAGATAATCATCCTTGGTCCAATCTTGCTGAGACGTTCCGCACATGAATATCACCCTCTGGTCCTCCAGTTTCTCATTCGTGCGCTTCACCATTTCCTCCAGAATGTCGTCGCTGAAAAGCAATAGAAACGCTTCCAGCTCTGTGCAGATCGTTCTTGCCGCATCGCTACAGAGGTCCTTCTCCCGCAGTATGTTTGAAGGGCCACGCTGACCGTGGGTGTCAGGCTCGGTTCTCCACTCCGATATGACCCCTCACGCCGGGTGGAAACTTCAAAAACTTCATCGTCATGCTGAAGTGGCTGGAGAACGGCTTCCGACAGCTTCCTCTGTGGCACAGTCTCTTCACGAGAAACTGCCTTGTTCTTGACGGAACATAAGGCTCCTCCGCTGGCTCATCGAAGTTCTCTTCCGCATCTTGAGAGGGAATATCCTCACTTTCTTCATCATCCACCAATTCCAAAACTTGTGGTTCGATTTCTTCCTCTTCAGACTCCATAGGGTCGTCTTCCTCCTCGTCGCTGCCGACTTCTTGTACAAGCTGACAGCAGCCTCAAGATGCGTGAGCTTACGCGGTCGGAAATGCGGCATAGTGTAGCATTTGGGAGAACTTCAACCTCACTGACCCGCAATCAGACCTGCACTGACAGAAAAGTCACCCTCCATGAGCGGCTTCGCTGACAACTCGTCACTCTGTGTGTTATTGAACTCTCCGAACCCTTTTGTTCCCACGCTCGGATCACATTTCCCTTACACCAATCGCCGCGGCGATTTCAAACGCGACACCGCAAACAAAGCCGAAAGCTGTCGCGTGGCGCTGATTATAGTGTGGCCCCTGCCAACAAAGTACGCGTGCTTCCCACGCTGGCAACGCGCTGGAAATCTGTTCGATCTCTTGACATCGGAACCAACTAGCTCTGTAGCAATATTTGCCCATATGCATGGGTGTAACCATTCGGGGACTGGGGGACATGTACCCCAACCAATTTCTGAGAAGTGTCCATTTGTCCCCCTCATTTTTTTTCCGCGTCCCCCAAGCCTCACCTACCTGAGTATCATCGCTGCAAATTCTACTTAATCATCTATAAAGTGAAAATATATATGCAAGGGAATCACCAACAAACAAAAAATACTAAGAGCCGACCTAGCCAATCGATGGGCGTCACAGGCTATTTGTCGTCACAAAATATCCGAATGGCCAATCAGCAAACATAAAAAATTATGCTTCAAGCGAATTCTTGAATAACATGAACCTTGACCATCTTCTGATTCGCTTCTGTGGACAATTATGCTCTGCTAGGCAACAAATTTGCATTATCGCAGGGCTTTATGCGTCTTAGGTTGCATTCCCCTGCTCATATATTAATACATGTTGAACAAATGTAACTGTGGGTGTCCTTGGGTCTCTGGTTGCAAAATTCGAGGAGGCGGATTGCACTGGGCCCTTCCCAAAGGGGCGCCTTTCCATCCAAGGGGTGCCTTTTTATTTCATAGGGGAGCCTCAGGCTGAAAGATTCTAGCGGATACACTGGAGCCTTTTCCGAGTGACACATTTTCCCAGCCTGGGGGACGGCACCTTCTACGTGTGGAGTACATGCCCTCAGTTCCAGACCCTGTATCCTCCCTGGTTGTCATTGCATCCAAATGTGTCCCCGAAAAACAGGGAAGCATGGGAATTGAAAATGCATGTCCATGTTTGCTACGATAAAAGCATCGTCCAATATTTTATGTTTTTCCTGCTACAAGAGAGCAACTTTTAGCAGCATTGATCTATGGTGGTCGGGAAATCGGGTTTAACATGTACGGCATAAAACTAGACGTTCATAGGAAGCCATAAGTACAGAACCTTGCTAATATTCATGGAACATTTAGTCCCCAAAATGTCATTTTTAGCAATGGTACATCTGAAAAATTGAAATTCACAACATTGAATTCAAGGGTCTGAAAATGGCATTGAAAAAGAAGTGGCTGAAGTCCAAGGATTTTTTTTTTCGGACGAGGGTGGGGGCGGGTGAGTAGAGGGAAGGTGGGGCTAGCTCCCTCTATCCTGTTCAAACTTATCACGTCCCGGATTTGTCCCTCCAATTTCGAATTCATGGTTACACCCATGCCCGTATGTAATTCATTCATTATGTGGTCAGTCAGTACATTCCCGCCTAACAATTTCAATGCAAAACAAAGTCAGGTGGCTATTCAAAAGTGTTGGGCAATTTACCACATTTTACTTGACCTGACCTGACCAGGACAAATATTAGTTATGTGACCTTACATTGAGGGTGCTAAGCTACCTAGGATCATTCGACACCTTTTTTGCGCATTGAGGGGACAAACAGTTTGGTGTTGGTTTGATCGATCCAGTCAAATGCTGTGAGAAATAATTTGCAGTTATGTGCGATGACCTAAGATGATCTTGCAGAGGTCATAGAGCAAATAATTGACTCGCATATTTATGCACGAATTCAAAATGCATGAGACTTACAGAGGACAATCGAGGTCAACTACGTGCCCAAGCAGGAATGCTTTATAATCCAAAACTATGTCCTCAGGTCAAGGTCATGAGATAGCCTAGGGAGGTCATGTAATGTATCAATCGACACGTCTTGGCGATACAAGCACAATGACGGTAATGTCAGCCTTCTAACTCAATGCAGTGCGATATAATTCGCTGAAATGTGCTAGTGATCTCAGGTGACCTCAGATGACCTTGGCGAGGTTACTGAGCAAAAATGTCGGCGGTAGCATTGAGAAAAACTTCCAACTACACGTCATAACCGTCATTCCAAGAGTAAATATGTAACCGGGAAACACTTGTGTATGTTATCATACGCCTATAATGGGGGAAGACACGGCTGCGGTCTGACTTCAGGTTAATGCTATGAAAAAACGAGATATATATCATAGTCCCTGATGAGATCATGACGTGTTGTAAGTTTGAAATCAATCGCCGAATTGTTGTGGAAGTGATGCAACCCAGAACTCCGAGTGATGTTGGGTGACTTCGCCTGATCTGGTGTTCTGACTTGAGACGACCCAGGGTCAAACATTTCTGTTGATATGCGAAAAGACGAATGAGTAGCCATGCGAGGTTTGGTCTTGCTAACCCGATTAGTATGGCGGCAAATTAGTAAGAACCGCAGGGGGCAGATATATGCCCCCGGACGTGCGCGTGTTAAACCAGCGTTATTCGGACATCAGCTTAGACCAACGTTACTGTGGCACCAGCTTAGACCAACGTTGCTGGGGCACCAGCTTAGACGAGCGTTATTTTGCAAGCAGCTTATACTAACATTATTTGGACACCAGCTTAGAACTACATTATTGGGGCACTAGCTTTCGCCAACGTTATTAGGAAGCAACTTAGGCCAACGTTACTCGGGTATCGGCTTAGATGAACGTTATTGAGAAAGCAGCTTAAACCGACGTCTTTGGGACGGCGGTTTTGACCAGCGTTATTGGGGCAGCAGCGTAGACCAACATTATTGGACATCAAATCAGCGCCTTCCCCACCCTGTGAGGGATGGGATACTCTCAGTCCCCTTTTCACTCTTAATCTTACTTTCACTCTCCCTTTCCTCCCTCCCCCCCCCGCTACATCCCTCTCCCTCTCCCTCGCTCCGTCCCTTACCCTCTCCCCTCCCCTCCCTCACCCCCAATTCCTCCCTTACTCCCCAATTCCTTCCTCACTCCCCCAATTCCTCCCTCACTCCCGCAATTCCTCTCCAACTCCCCCAATTCCACCCTCATTCTCCCTTGCCTACATCGCCCTGCCCCCTGCCTCCCCTGTTTCCCATAATGCGCACCAGGATCAACTCTAGCACAGGTTCGATGACTGGTGGAATCCGTCGCGTTGGGTAAATTTTCTCAGATGATGCAACAGCCACTCAGCAGCGCGCATAAAGGTAAGTTTTTTAATGCATGCAATGAATCACACGACGGTTGCAAGCTGATCTAATCCGATTTGGTATCCTGCGTGGACGCCAGCTGGATTTTCCAAATGGGTCGTGTCGTCAGCCATAATATTGGCACACAGATTGGATAACCGGCCCAACTCGGCCGGTATATAACGGGTGGCCGGCACAAAGGGTCAACACTCACCATGAAGTGGTTCAGTGGCCTCCTCCTGACTCTGCTGGTCCTGTCGCTGATCGCAGCGAACATGGCTGCACGTAAGTTGCCACACACAATCACTGATCACTACATCCAGGTTACTAATAAATGTAATCGCTTGCAACTGTAATGCAATCACTACTAACAATAAAATCACGAATCACATTATTATACCGCTAAAATACAACAACAAATCAGCATAGGAATTACAAAGCAATCACTTATCAAGAAAATGTCATCTCTGAACGCCATGCTGCTATTACAACCAGTGAAACGCAATCAATAATGACTTGTCTTTCAATAATGAATCATCTCTCAATAATGAATTATCTCTCAATAATGATTATCATGCAATCGGTAATCACAATAATGGCAACTAGTATACAACAATAATATATCATCACTATACAATCACTACTTAATAGTTGAATTCCTAGCAACTACCCGCTAGCTATTATGAAGCAATAACACATCACCACACTACAAACACTTCCCATTGCAAATTCATTACTGGCTACACCAAGCACACCTTGTACTACCGATGATGACCCCCGTGCATGCAGAAGCCATGCCTGCCCTGCAAGAAAGACGATGCAGGGCTGTCATGGCTGGAACTGGGAGCGATGTTCGCAGCATGTTATGTAAAACGTGGTTTGCACTGCATTCATTGGACAGCAGCAATCGCAATATTTTTTTATGTATTTGTGAGTGCGAAATTCCCGCAGTCCTGGAACATGTCCATTGATACCATCGTCCGCGCTTAGCCGAGGTCAAGTGAGATAACTTCCGAAAATAACATTCGTCAAGCTTTAATTAAACTATCATAACATGCTGTTGTCGTTAATCTACTCGTCACGCATTAACCAGTGCATATTTTTTCAATGACATATACAACGTTTCGTTATCTATAAGCACGCAAAGAGCGCACCATGGGAATTTACTACATTTTGAGTTTTTCATGACTCAAGTATTTGTTTTGTCTATTTGCTCGTCAGGGATAAATCGAATATTCTGGATTAACCAAGCACTTCCTATGAGATGACATTTACTTAAAACAACGTCTTAAGTAAATGTAAGTAAGCGTATGAAATGAACTAAATGTTGAGGTAAATGTTTCTATAATATTTACGGCGCATACATTAGAGAACAACGTCGAACACACAACATTTTACCAATACAAATTGTGTGGGCAAAACCTTCGGGAACATGGTCGACTTTTCCTCACTTTTCTCATTCTAAATGTGTTTTCGTTTCAATATCATCCCCGAATTCACTCCCCAGAGCCAATCAAAAACATGCTGTCAGTCTCCACCCATAAACCCCCCTATGGGAAGATGGCTTAGTTACCTTCTACTTGAACGCCATGGTTTCCTTCACCTTAAAGTCACCAAGAATATGGCACTTCCTCTTAAAGTTTCTACTGATTTCCTCACAAATCACCTTGTCAAGCTCCAGTTGCTGAGAATGTGGCAGGGTTCCTGATCGGTAGAAAGCTCCTATCCTAGGAGTATTGCTAGCCAGAAGGGCCCTGTACTCCCGCAGAAGCTCCTCACTCCTAGCAGGACCTATGTTATTTACCCCTACATGCACTATGACCATATTACACTGGTGATCACTGGTGACCTGTGCCACCACAGGCACCAGGTCCTTCACCTTGGCACCAGGCCTGGTGATGCACCTCCTGTCCCTCCTACCCTTACAAAATAACCGCTCTAAATGTCGCACACGAGAGTCTCCTAGAACCAGCACTGACTCCTTACTACTACTATCCTGGGGGCAGTCCAATGCCTGGAACATATTTGATGTTAATATGCCTGCCCGCTGGGCCGTTCGGCGAGACTTCCTCCAGCTCCTACCACCTGCCACCTGCCACTCACTGACCCTTTCCTTAGGTTCGCGTCTCCAAATCCTCCACCCCTTGACCTCATGCCACTTCCCCTCCTGTGACCTACCAGAACTACCCCTCCTCTGTTCACTATTAACACTCCCCTCTCGAGAGATCCCAGTCACCTCCATAGTAGGGGAAGCCTCAGCTACCTGGTGGCCTGCGACTACCTGGGCATATGATGTCCCTGCTACGGAGTGACCCCTTGTTGCTTTATCTTGCCTACCCTGTGCAACAATGGCAGCCTTGAGCCGGTGCCGAACTTTCCATGGCTATTTGTATTCGGGTTTTGGTGTCCCAGCTGCACTGATGTCTGCAACTGGTGTGGACCTCCAGAGACCTCAGCCACTCCCAGCTGTTGTCCGCGGCTGCGAAGAGTTCGGACTGGGAAAAGCAGACGTGCCCCGGACATATCGAGAACACAACAGACAATGACAATTAATGTTTTATCTTCAGCCTGGGGACACTTCAGGCGCTTCCGCATCCGTGGTAGAGGTCGCGGCGGTGGCGGTGGCGGAGGCGGAGGCGGCGGCGGTGGCGGCGGCGGCGGCGGCGGCGGAGGTGGAGGCGGCGGCGGAGGTGGCGGCGGCGGCGGCGGCGGCGGCGGCGGCGGCGGTGGTGGTGGTGGCGGTGGTGGTGGCGGTGGTGGCGGAGGCGGAGGCTTTCGTAGAAGATTTTAATAAGGCTGCATCTGGTGTGAAAAATAAGTTAGCTCTGTGATGGAGAGTATCAAAGAAGAATCCACAATCGCTTCTGCGACCGGCTCAGACCACTGAGATGACAACACCGAGGACACACCCAGACCACGCGAGGATAACACCGAGACAACATCAAGACAGCACCTTGAGACTAGTCCTGAGTGGTCAATTGCGAACATCAGTGGAAGAGTGTGCACAAATAAATCACTTTGGGACCATCGGTATCTGGGAGATGACAGCAACATCGGGGAGGCTGCTGTCGATACCCACCGGCGAGTCCTGTCAAGTGGCGTAGCTTCGCGAGTGGCTCGGTCTAGCGATCCACCAGCACCGAACACCAGCACCAACCATGCTGAATACTCCGACCATAACCAGATGATCCGACCACGGTCCCGGATGATTCGATCATACAAGGGGTGGCGTACAGCGTCCTGCTTAGCACACGGTTGCTACATGGCTACCTTACGGTTACCACGCCATGGTTATGGCAGCAAGTCTAGTCACTTGGGCGACAATTCGGGCTCAGCCGGTTACCACAACAGCAAGAAATAGTACTTTTCAGAGCGTACTCCTGACTAGCAAGTGTAGGCGGTATGTATAAATTATACGTCATGTGAAAGCGTGTTTCATGTTAGTTCGATCATCGTCGAACGATTTCGCATGGGCGTGTTATTTATTGTGCAAAATAGTGTTATTTGGGTCCATGTTATATCCACAGACACAGTTTAGCTTAAGGTCTGGTCGGTCGTCGGTGCCTGTGGCGTAATTGGTGACGGTTCGGCAGGATACAGGCACCCGGATACGCCCTGGTATGGGTGTCGCACAATCCGGGGCGGTGGCAGGAGGCATGTCCCCCTGAAGTGAATAATGTGAACCTTAACCCTACGGCGGCGCAAGGAAGCATGTCCCTCTGAAGTGAATAATTTGAACCTTAACCCTACAGCGGCGCAAGGAGGCATGTCCCTCTGAAGTGAATAATGAACCTTAACAGGGGCAAGGAAGCAAGTAATAATTGAACCTTAACCGCGATGTCCCGAAGTAATATTAACCTAACCTACGGAGCGATTTCGAATAATATTGAACCTTAACCCTACGGAGCGCAAGGAAGCATGTCCCTCTGAAGTGAATAATTTGAACCTTAACGCGCAAGGAAGCATGTCCCTCTGAAGTGAATAATTTGAACCTTAACCCTACGGGCGCAAGGAAGCATGTCCCCCTGAAGTGAATAATTTGAACCTTAACGCGCAAGGAAGCATGTCCCCTGAAGTGAATAATTTGAACCTTAACCCTACGGCGGCGCAAGGAGGCATGTCCCCCTGAAGTTAATAATTTGAACCTTAACCCTACGGCGGCGCAAGGAGGCATGTCCCCCTGAAGTGAATAATGTGAACCTTAACCCTACAGCGGCGCAAGGAGGCATGTCCCCCTGAAGTGAATAATTTGAACCTTAACCCTACGGCGGCGCAAGGAAGGCATGTCCCCTGAAGTGAACAACTTGAACCTTAACCCTACGGCGGTGCATGGCAAATATTTAGTTTAAAATTGATGTTTTCCTCCACCCACCTGCACCCAGCGGGCAAAACGCGGGCGCCGCCATGCCCCTGGGGGTGTACGTATGGTGTTGAACTCTGAAAAAATATTGTGGAAATACATAATGACCATGGGCAGGCCCAAATAAACTCTGGGGCACACTTCATAGGACCCTATGTTAAAAATTAAAACTATTGGGGAGGAAAGCAAACAATGAGGGGTCACTTTCAGACTGAAAAAAAAAATGCAAGACAACACCCTGGGTGTGCATACGATCAGGGTAGGTAATTGGTCACCAAAACCAATCAACTGTGTATGTTGCCGAACAGTCAAATGACTTGACACGCGCTGGGGTGAGAGCGATGATAATTCTAAATTATAGTGAGGTCACAGCCAACATTGATGTGGGGGGCGGGGCAGTGCCATTCCATAGGGATACAAACCTACACCGCTGAGTTGCAGGCTTTCAAAACAACTTCTTTTGGGGGTTTACGTGTCTTGTTTCAAAACAAGATTAATTTGCTGCATGTATAATGTGTAAATTGACTTAGATGAATGGATGAGTGTGAATGGATTTTTAGTCAGTGTTCATATATCATGGAGATGAAGGTGAATAAGATAATGTGATCTCTCAGCTCTGTCAGAGATGCTTCTTTTTCATTTGCCATGGAAAGTAATGCATAAAGGAGTTTTGAATGAGGCTATATATATTCAAAGGCAATGCATATTATTACAGCTAAATATGATACAAGATGTTTATCGCAAGATTTGCCTCTACCAAGAAAAAAAATCGGCAAGCCAGGTTAGGTTAGGTTCTGAAAATATGCAAAAGAAACTCATAAGCCCATGTTGGCTAATGTACTGTTCTGTGTTTTTTTATGTGATTCTGAGTTATAATTGGTGATGGATGGAGTGATATTTATGCTAAGTAAGTGTACATGACAGAGACACCTTTAAGCAGGCATGGATACAGTTGGAAAATTATTGGTAACCCACATGTGTTAAGTGAGATCAAGAGAATAGAGCTGGATAGCTAGAGTAGATAAGGAATGATAGGTGTGTGGGATGTTGATGGATGGTCTCTTTAGGATGTGGTGCTAGTTGAGGTGGGTCCTTTTAGCAGGCTTATGCTTTCTTCCATTTACAGATTTAACCTGAATGGACCCTTGTGGCTTGTATTAAGTCTAAACACTTTATGACCTAATGCATGTTTGATGTAAAATGTGATATCCAAAAGAAATGGTAGAGGAAGAGTACTTTAATTGTACCATTGTGTCAATCATACACCACCAATATTACATTAATTCGCCATATGACATGGAATTTCAATTAATATCAATACATATTTTGCATCTTAGGCTCAAGCTTTCATCATTACCCCATGCAGGAAGTAATGGGCATCATTTTGCTACAAGAGCATACCTGAGGAATAAATTCTTCTTCCCACCTTTCACTACTCCAAAGTAGCCTCGTTATTAATTTAACAAATTTAATGGAAAGTACTTTTTGGACACTGGGAAGAAACTGTTAGGCAAGTGTGACCAAGTCCAGTTCCTACATTTGTTTCCCAAATTGTCTTCATTTTTGCTTCTTATACATGATTGCCTTGGCTTTTGAAATTCGGAGGCTAACAAAAGAAATAGCACCATGTTTTTCCTGAAAAGAGGTTAGATTAGGTTTGGTTTGATGATGATTCATAATGCTAACTTCAGTAACATCGTTGTATATATTATGTCAAAGATATTCAAAAGCTGGGTTTGGTTTGGTTATGTAATTTTTATATTCACCATTATTCTCCATATTCTTCTACCCCACTCAAAGTCGCAATGTTGGCATTACCTTGCTTGTCCAACCGAAAATAATGAATTTGTGCTTGAAACAAATGGTCAAATCATCTTAAACACCTGCAGAAACATTATTTCTGAATTATTTCTGGAACTACCATTTGAACTAAGATACAAATCTTATTCTGCAAGCACAATTGTAAAAAACCTCATCTAGCAAAACATAATCTACCCTAGCCTGGCCTCTTTTGAAGAAAAAATCCCAAACTTCAAAAATCTTGCTCTTTTTATATTCAGGAAGTAAAAGAAGCACCTAACTTATCCTTACCTTGGAAAAGTGTACAAAAGTAATCTGTGATATTATACAAGGTAGCAATTAAACAATGATTCCAAACTGCAATAACATACAATAAATGGCCCAATCAAAATCACATCTCACAGAGGAAAACTGAGTTAATACATGCTAACCACATTCATCAACATTGCGTTGCAGGAATAAATGTCAATAATTGAATTATTACCTAAAAAGCACAAATTTAACTCGAAAATAAGGAATTGTACATGATTACATGATTACACATAGCATAACAGGAACAATATGATAGCTGATTGGAGACCAACGCATAAGATAAGCTGGTATATTGGTTGGTGGTGAAAAAAAAAAAAAAAAAAAAAAAATATTAAAGGTGTAAAAAAACATAAATGATGGATGACTCCAAGCTAATCGACCACGATTTTTAAATTAATTCTAGGAGGCCAGCAAAGGACAAAAAATTAAAAGCGTTTCAGTGAATAGTGTTCAAGCCAAAATATCAGGAAAAGGCCAATAGTGCAAAGTGAAAGCACCATATTCAGTAGATTTATCGGGATAATCCAAAACCGGAATATAATTCAGCAGTATTCTAGCATAAAAGGGCACTTCCGGCATATGACGTCATGTGGCGTAGGTTTCATCTAGTTTAAACCAAATATACTAGATCTGCGGACTTTGGAGTACCTGCTGTTTCTAGTTATCTTGCTTCGAGCATGCGGACATCGCTGTTGGCGTGAATCCAAAGCTAGTACTATCAGTTCAGGCACGGATAAATGTCGACATTTTTCGTCACTGCATCACATGCCAAACACGCCCACAATCCCCCGCGCAGCTGGCTCTGTTCCATGAACATGCGCCGTTCGGAGCAGGCTAACCGCTTAGTTTCGGGTAATCTGGCTCTGCAAATAGCTCCTGCCCAGCAGTTCTCAAGGGCACTTCTCCAGCGGGCGAACAGGTCAGCCTCGCCACCGCTGGTGGCCGAAGGCTAGTGGCCACCGCTGGTGGCACCGCTCCTCTGGGGCGCCAGCGGCCCTTGCTGGGCGACCGCCTCGAGAGGCCCGAAATGCTCCTTCGAGGGATAGTTGCAGTGACCACCGCTATATCAGCTTAGCCCAGGACAAACTAATATACATCTCATGGATGGTGTCTATGAGGCCTGAAGACGCGCACCCCGGCGGACTGGCAAGGGCCATGAAAACTAGAGACAGGCCCGCCCGACAGCTATAGTGCATATGTCTGCTAGAAATGGTGTGTCTCGGTCTGAAAGTGTCCCTAACAGCTGAGGAAAAACGCCGCTCCGAGGGTACCTCAGGAATGGACAGAGCTGAAGAGGAATCATGAGGGCCCGTTTCAGAACTCAAATGCCCCTATGGTGAGACCTAGACAAGGTCACTGAGGACTGCGCATGGTGCCCTAAAAGCAGGAGAGGGCGCATTAGAGTCGGAGGGGACTGTAATTGGAACTGAGGTCGAGCCTGAGATTGGAAGGTGCCCCTGATGAATTGGCTCCCATGAGAGCTGTGGAAAACCATCGTTGGTTGGTGGTTGTTGTGAGGAATACTTTTGACCCACCTTATAACTGGAATATCATTGAAACGAAAACAATGCTGCCTATGTGTACATAAATATATATATATATATATATATATATATATATATATATATATATATATATATATATATATATATATAAAGGAGGGGAGGGGGAGAAGAAGGAGATAGAGTAGAGGAGAGATTTGAGTGGGTAAGATATGAGGGGGAGAGTGAGATAAAAATAGTGAAGAGCGACATGCATGTCTGTATACATGTACACATATATACATGTATGTATATCGTATATTATTTATGAATATATAATTATATACATGCATCGAGATATACATTATAATATATGTATATATATATATATATATATATATATAAAAACGTCTGTTTCTTCATCTCAATTTCAATATCTCACTCTCACTCTCACTCATACTCTTACCCACACCCAAAATCTGTCCCTCTTACTCTGTCTCCTTTCTTCTTCCTCCCCGCTCTCTCCCTCCCCCTCCATCTCGCTCCTTCTACCCATCTCACATTATATATCTCCCTCTCCCGTGCCTCTCTCTCCCCTATCATTACGTCACCCTCCCTATCGGTTGACGACGTTGGAGAAGTTGACGCAATGGCTGGTTTTAGGCTAAATCCAGCTTGGCCATGAGTTTTTACATGGCTAAGAAGCGATCAAGTACTTCAACAGCATATCTCTTCTGTAGGTCAGCAGCGTGCTTTTTGGTATGAGCTTTTTTCGTTTCAATGATAAGTTTAAGCTCAGGTTGTCATGCAGCCACCTGGCAGTTCACCTGCTGAGATTATACACTGCCGGACAATGGTGCTGGATCATCACATGGCCTTCGAAGTGGAAACTTTGGTTGCCCTTTTTGGCCCAACATCTTCAGCTTTGTGTCACGGTATGTTTCTTTTTGTGGTTGACATCCCATTACTTGTTGTCGGTGGCTTGCAAACCGGCATGGTCCTGACCGCTTCTTTCTGAAATGTTCGCGAAAACACGTGAAAGGTGGGCGATTCTAACCTTCACTCCGACGCACCCGGTGACTCACAACACGGCTTGATATGCGCCAAATGCGTATCACGAACAGGCGGTGAAGAGGCGGTGTTAGACCACTCATTCGATGTGGAATCACTGTGAGCTGCTCACAGATGAGAATCGACGTTCACGTGCAATTTCCATCGAAGTAACATATTCCACTATCGTGCAATATTTCATATACGTGTGGTTTTCAACGTCTTCGTATATGACTTTGTTTCTATTAGAGGCCGCTTGTGTTTTGTTTACTTAAAACACTGTTGACATATCCGATATTTGGTATTTGATATATTACTATAATTAAATAAAGAATTGTTTCGGGTGTAGCAAGTATCCTCTGTACATAAAATACAGTCCAGTTTTGATGTGATCGAGTGGAAATAGACTGTTACTAATTCCGAGCGTATGAGTGAAACGTGAAACGATTTTACCGGTTTTAGATGGCTTTAACCGACTCCAGCTGGTTTTGACCGGCTTTGAAGAGTTCCTGTTGGTTCTAACCGGCTTGAACACGCGCCCTGGAGGGGGAAAAATCCGCCCACCCCTCCGGTTTTTCGTAGATAACTCCAGGTTTCACTGGCCGATACACGCCCATTGTTGGCGTACCTGCTAATAAATGACCGGTGCGTTGTTTAAAGTAAGAAAAATGAAAATCGACGTAACATTTGTCGAGTTAGGGGTCGCTAAAAGAAAAAATATATCAGCGCCAGACCACAAACATCGGCGCTGATGCGCTTCCCGTATATTGGTTTTTGGCAAAACTAGCGACTTGTTTGAGCCACATTGTCATGCTATATTGTTTCAAAGTCATGTCAAGTCACCGAGGTCAAGTCAGGTCAAGTTCATGACAGGTTAACAAACGCCTTGGAGGGGGATGGCGAAATCCGCCAACCCCTCCGATGTTTCGTACATAACTCCATATTGTACCGGCCATTATACGCCACTTTTTTGCGTACCTGCTTAAAAATGACCGACGCATTGCTTAAAGAAAGAAAAATGAAAATCGGCCAAACATTTTTCAAGTTAGGGGCCGCTCATGAAAAAACATTCGCGGCGCTAGACCACCAAAATCGGCGCTGATGCGCTTCCCGTATATTGGTAACAAGGAAGTGTTCTTGACAACACTAGCAACTTGTTTGATGCATATTGTTATGCTATATAATTTACAAGTCATGTTAGGTCGCCAAGGTCAGGTCAAGTTCAACACAGGCTAATGGAACCAAACTTGGTCAACTGGAATGTTGTCATAAATGCAAATGACTGTCATGCGATTGGTGTCACTTTACATGTTACTCCCTACACATCCCGAAATCTACTTTTTTTCATTGTGTGCCTAAGCGCTTCCATACTTTATTCATGTATTTCACTCCTTTCTTTGCAAAGCCGATTGTGCCGAGCCGCCCAACGGAGCAGTCGGGTTGGCAGCCCGGTTCCGGTAACTGGAGCAGGTAATGACCTAATAAAGTGCTCCTATATAGGTGACCTGAGATCAAATGGCGGATCTGGCATCTGTATTGCATCATTAGTAATGTCCAAAACATCATTAATGCTATTTTTGAGCATTTAAACACAATCACAGCGAACCATAACAATGAGAAGCCAAGCCGCGCAAAACCAGAAAATTTGGGAATTTTGGCTTCATTTGACCTTGAAGATATTGGCCTAAGGTCATGAAATTTGCACACAATAGAGTTCACTATCGCGCCCATCCACCGTGCGAATTCCGTTGATCTAGCCTTAATAGGAGCCGAGATCTTAGGGGCGGTATCCGCCCCCTTCCAGTGCGCGCAATTTTCAGAGGCCCTCCAGGGCGCGTGCTAATCGGTAAAAAAAAACGTTTTTACCTATCGACTATCAGAGACGCCTTCGACAAAAAGGTGGAAGCCGGGAGTTTTGGGTGGGGAAGGAGGACGTCAAGCTGCCTGAGCTGCCACCATCTGGTCCATCTCCTGCAGCAGTAACTGCCGCAATTACCATGACTCGTACGCGAATTGTCTTTGACGTTGAGTGCACATGACTGACACCATTTGCAACCGGACCTGACGTAAAATTAGCATACATTGGCTCAGCAAAAGCTCGAGCATGCTCGGTTTAGTCCAGGTGGAACATCAGCGATGCCACAGACGGATTCGATGCATTGCATATAGATCGAGTTCGGGGATAACCCCCGGAACTGATCCAACACCAACAGCTATGGCGTAAGTGACTCAGCTAAGAGCATCAATGGTGAGCTTCCGCGCCGCAATACCGCGCGAAAGATCAGTAGCGCGGGGAGCCTCTCCAAGCGATAATTTATGGGCGGATACTCCCCGCGTGATAAATAACGCGGGAGGCCCACACGCGGCGTTTTAGGCCTTCACACCGCAATCCGGCCTCCGCCGTACTGAATCTGTGGAAATTTTCCAGACAGTAAGTGGGCCACGTGGGCACGTCACACACAGACGCGCTCTGCCGAGAGGACTGAGACATTCGTGGCGGAAATGGGAGTCTAAAACTTTGAAATGTTAACCAGTGATGTCCCTAATTAATAACAATAATTCCTTCTGGTCCGGCCATTGCCTCCAGCTGAATCTACATCGTCTGCGAATAGCTATAAGCGGATTCTCACCGAGGCTTTGTCTGGAACCGCTATCGTGCAACGGACCGGATGGCTTAGGTGTTGGCTGTCGTTGTTTATTTGTGTGTTTGTTGGGTGGTTCACGACGCACTTTATGCACATTCACGGCTAATGGCGCCGCCCACACTGTTTCGCCGGTGGGCAGCGGGATTGGGAAAGGTTCCGACCAGCGCTAGAGTCGAACCCGGGACCTTTGGTACCCAGAGCCCAGCACCTTCACCACTCGCCCATCTCTGCCCCTTGGCTGTTGTGTTGTTGTGGGTTGGTTGTTGTGTTGGGTGGTTGTTGCGTTGGTTGGTTGTTGTTGGCTGGTTGTTGTTAATTGGTTGTTGTTGATTGGTTCTTGTTGGTTGGTTGTTGTTGTTGGTTATTGTTGATTGTTGGTTGTTGTTGGTTGATGTTGTATTGTTGTTGGTTGGTTGTTGTGCGTTGGTTGTTATTTTGGTTAGTGTTGTATTGTTGGTTGTTGTTTAATTGTTGGTTGTGTTGTTCGTTGCTGTGTTGGTTGTTGTGTTGGTTGTTGTTACATTCTTGGTTGTTATTGTGTTGCCGGTTGTTGTTGGTTGTTGTGTTCGTTGTTGTTGTATTGTTGGCTGTTGTATTGTTTGTTGTTGCATTGTTGGTTGTTATTGGCTGGTTGTTGTTGTTGTTGTATTGTTATTGGTTGGTTCTTGTGTTGGTTATTGTTGTATTGTTGGTTGTTGTGTTGGTTGTTATATTGTTCGTGACGGATTACGGGGACTTATGATGATGACCACCACGTGGCGGGTTATGGGGGACTTATGATGACCACCACGGGGCGGGTGTGAGGATCTGACCGGTACGACGGGACGGGCTACAGGTCTGATAGCGTTATCTACTCGAGTTATCTGAGGCGACTAGTGAAATATTTTAACCCACTTACGTCCCTCGTTGCGTTGTTGCAGTGCAAAACTTTGGCCAGTATTCACTTCCGGATAAATACTGACAACACAGTAGAGCGTGCAAGTGTCGTGCACACATGACTACTGCTGCACAAGAGAGGCGTGATGCGTGATGCGCGAGATCTTTGTCAGTTGTTGCCAATCTCGAGTAATCGGTATTGTTGCGCACAAGATGAGTAATGCGCCAGATCACCACAAGTTCTTGCCTGTTTCGAATGAACACGGGTATCGGCTGGGGTGGTGATGTCTGCGAGAGGAAAACAAACAACAATGCGTATGCTACACCATTTACTGAATTTGTCTCATTCAAACACTTCCGGTTTTTAAAACAATAATTTCTTGAAAACAATAACGCTCAGACATTTGAGAAAATATACGTTCTTATGTTAATGCCTCTTAGTTGAAACCTGATGTCAACTTGCGCTGCTTTAACGCAATGGAGAGAACATCGTTCTAGTGATCCGTAGCGAGAAATCCATTAGGAATACATGGTCTCCCTGGCCCTAGCGAGAACGAAACTAGGAGAGAATGGTCTTCCTGGCACCAGCGAGAACGCAACTAGGAGTACACGGTCTTCCTGGCCCTAGCGAGAACGAGACTAGTAGTACATGGTCCTGTTGGTCGGTAGCAAGAACGCAGTTAGGAGAACCTCGCCCTTCAGGCCCGCAGCGAGAACGCAACTAGGAGTACATCGATGGACAAGGTCACATCGTATTAGACCGCATTAGCTTCCACTCGGACATGAACTACCCTTCAGTTTTCTTACGTTTCAGCCATGAACTCTTGCAATACAAGCTCGAAGATGCAGGCTATGCTTCAAGCCAAATTATTTCTCTGATACGTCGATGCCTAACTGGTCACCGGCAGTGAATCGTAGTCAGTCGACAGCTGATAGTGATGGGGAGTGGGCTGACGTCAGTCCTTGTCCTGTAGTCAGTCGACAGCTGATAGTGATGGGGAGTGGGCTGCCGTCAGTCCTTGTCCTGTAGTCAGTCGACAGCTGATAGTGATGGGGAGTGGGCTGCCGGCAGTCCTTGTCCTGTAGTCAGTCGACAGCTGATAGTGATGGGGCAGTGCTTTGGGCTGGCTGACGTCAGTCCTTGTCCTGTAGTCAGTCGACAGCTGATAGTGATGGGCAGTGGGCTACCGGCAGTCCTTGTCCTGTAGTCAGTCGACAGCTGATAGTGATGGGGAGTGGGCTGCCATCAGTCCTTGTCCTGGGGCCGGATGTGGCGTCTGCCCTTGCTGGACTGATGTTACGTCCTTTGTATCTGAAGCGAGCTTACCGGTCATTTATTTGCCCCGCTTGTGGACGATCCGCCTTCCTGAATTGGCTGGGAATGCTTATGCTGCTTATTATATGTATATGCTGCTGTTTATATAATGTGCTGATGACATAAAGCGTTTCAGTTGGACAGCCTGTGGGTTGTATCGGTGGACTATAGTGATTCCTTGCAGAGCGACATGGACCCAGGTGATCTGCGAACTGGACGCCAGCTCTGGACCCTCCGAAATGCAGGCCCTTCGCAATGCAGGCGGGTCCCGGTGTGCTTCGGGACAAGGTGTACGATAGCATGAGAGCGAGCTGCAGCGTGAGACGGTCATGCGACACCTGGATGTGTACCTGGACAGTAGATCGGCATTCGCGCAGCGCGAGAATACAACCGGCGAAGTGCGAACCGAGCGACGAGAGGCTGTTCTTGAGATCCATGCAGGCATGACTCACTGGCGGTACATTTTTACCACGAACGCTCGGTTGACTGCACGCAGCACGAGCATGAGGTATCGCCTGGAGTATTGTCCGGTCGCATGGGCAGGCGCAGCCTTAATCCGCCGACCCGGATGGTCGTGAGAGAGTACACGTGCTCGAACCTCTCCGGACAGGTCCTAACACCCCGCCTTCGGAGGCGGGGGATGTGCCCTATTTCTGGCATCTGTGCCAGCACAGTCGTGCCGCAGCAGGTGGATGCTCACTTTTGACTGGTATCTTTTGCCAGCACTTTTTCCCGTCGCATTGCGCAATTGCTCTCGGACGCCGCGGCGGGATTTAACGTCATCGCCAGCTACCTTGTAGGTGACAACAAAAATAAATCCAAGGCGGCCGGTCGTCACCGCTGCAGGTCCTGGTGCCGGTGCCGCCTCACGGTGCCTGGCGACACGGAGCTCCACATAGTGGCCGTCTGACCAGCTCGGAGGGCCGGACTCCCCGGCTAGACCGCGCGAGCCGAGAGCGCCGGCAGCTCACCGTACCGCATCTCATAGTGGCCGCCTGACCAGCTCGGAGGGCCGGGCTCCTCGGCTAGACCGCGCGAGCCGAGAGCGCGGAAAGCTCACCGGACCGCATCTCACGGGACATTCTGCGAACACGCTGCTGAAAACGCCAGGCAATGTCTCAAACAGGTTGGGCTCAAACGGAGTCTGCGCTTCCGCCTACTGCCACCGGCTATTATCACCGTGTCGCGATAATGTGCCGCCCCGGTAGCTCAGTTGGTTAGAGCGCTGGCCTGCGCTGGTCTCCCCGGTACTGCCAACACAGGGTTCGGGTCGCTTCGCGCGCTCGCATTTAGCCCCCGGCCGGGAGTGTCAGTTGGCAGCTGGCCCGATAAGGCCGGGCGGCCGTGTCGGCGCATTGGCGGCACGTTAAACTTTCGGTCTAAATTCTGCCGTTGAACTGGAGTTCATGGATCGGGTGGTGGGGCTAGGGCTCACGCAACAAGCTCTGCTTAGCAATAGAACCCTGGTTCCTCAAGTCACCCCAACAACAACTCGGTGTTTTCTAATGTGCGTAGTGAATGCCACTCATCTGCCATAAGCAGATCGTTGGCATGTCGGGTCAAGATATGCACATTAGGGTGGAGGATTTTATGCGTTTTTGTAAAAACGCTGGGGGATAAAGTCTTAAAACTTGCGTTTGGTTCTAAAAAGATGATCTGCAAAGTTTTAGAGCAATCTGAGGCCGGGAAGCCGCCGCGCCTCAGGGCTTTCTGAGACCGAAATGACGTTTTCTAACGAACTTGCGGGATAAATCACCATTTCAAGAATTCGAATAATTAGATAGAAAATAAAGAGTTGTTTCATTGCATTCTACAGTCTTTTATTGACCGCTATGCCAATTTTCACTTCTCTGACTTGAAAATTGTGCCCGTCATTACGCAGAGTCTCGTAAGGTGTAGCGACCGCAGCGACATCACTGCCCTCTATCGGTGGAAGTGTAAACTGTGTGTATTGGTCGTTTTTCCCGTTTTAGTTCCTCTCTGTGACAACTGAAGGCAGGGAGGGGGCGGATCTAAGACAGGGTATATTCGGATGGTTGCTATGCCTACAAATAAGCACACGAACAGAACGAACTAAGCGCAGTTAGTCCTAAGACCTACTCATCTAAATAAGATCCTGGACCACCATACGACTACGAATTGCACACGGCTATCTCTCTGTCTCTGTCTCTGCCTGACTGTCTATATCTCTCTCTCTCTCTCTCTCTCTCACTCTCTCTCTCTCTCTCCCCATCTCTCTCACATTTACCGCTACACGAAGTCACTTTTCTTGGCGGATTTCGGTCTCGAGACACAACTTGTCAGAGCCAGGGTTGGCGACGCAGTTATCGTGTACAGTACGAGCACTCTGATGCCGAGAGTTAGCCACCGCGCGTGGTTAAGCGGACCCGGCCTGGTGCGTGCCAGCTCAGCACTGACAACGCCGGTGGCGACGGCTCGGCAGTATCGGAGAAGGATGCGCTGGTCAGCAGACAAGTCCGCGACAACCTGCTCCGCGATGTCAGGTGCGTTGAATGGTATGGGACGGAAGTCCACCCCCAGCTGGCGGTGAATGTCACCAGCTATAGTTTGCCCAGCGGGCCCTTGAAGGAATTGGACCCACTGGTACCGTGGCCTTCATCCAGCTCCACGAACACATGCCTGCGAAAAAGCCCAGGACAGAATGGGATTGGGACAAGGAAGGAATTGGATTAACATTTATCAGGGTCTAAATGGGCAAATGGCATGGCAAGTGTTTGGATTGTACTACGGACTCACAAATTGCCACGGTTCTAGATAGGTATGCAGATGACGCAGTATGTTATTGTATGTCATGTAATTTGTAAGGATCAGGTGGATAGTGGCGATGTATTTCAGTCAATTCTTGTTTTATTATTTTTAAAAAAACAAGCGGCACATGCCTCATCGGGAGCACGTTGCCATGAAGAAGGCAGATGAGCCACTGGACGCTACGGCCCAGCTGGCGCTCCATCCTCGTCAGTGCACCGTTTTCGCGGCCTGTGTTGACGGCAGTGCCATCGACCAATACTGCCTGCAGGGATTCTTCTGAGTCGCACTCCCGAACGACTTCTAAAGCCTTGCCAGCAATTGATGCACTATTTTCTGATGTCAGTGTTCTGTGAGCGATGTAGGTTCTACCTGGCTCGCTCACAAATACCAGATGCTTCTCTTTTCCCGTAAGCCGTACGTCTTGCTTATTTGTTTTCTCTCGTATCTTTGTGATATCCTGTCTCCCATCGAATCCCATGCACTGCACCTTACCGCCTATGCCCTCCTTTAGCTTTCGTTTTTCTTTCTCCTGTGCCCTTTTTCTGGCTCTTATCACTTTATCTAGTGTGATGACGTGCCTCGTGTCGTTCTCAGTGACGAGGCCAAGGTCCTTCAAGAGAGCGGTGCCAAGGGCCGCTGCAATCCTATCAGTGACCTCAATGTACCGGTCACACTCCTTAGCGAAATTATCCAGAGGCATCATATTGTACGGAGCCCTAGTCTGTGTTGGTTCGTGGACACTCCCTGTGTCATATGCATCGTCACCATTGCTTCCCTCGTCCATGCTTTCGGGCTCGTGTCCCGTGCTGTGCTCGGTCAGACCCGAGGGACCAGGATCCGAGTCGTTGGCGTCCGTCTGAAGGAAAGCCGGGTCAGGCCGCAAACGGTTCTGATCTCTTCGCCTCCTCCCCAATGCATTGGAGGCCTTCATGTCAATGCCGCCGATGCTTCGCTTCCTCTCACCTCGCTGGTCTTGTACGAAATTCCACTCGCGGTATGGAACCTTGTTCTCGCTGGGGCAGCTGCAGGCATTTCTCGAATGACAACTGCACGCGCAGATGTCAATCAGCTCATGGAGGGGAATCGTTTTGCTTGCGCCAGCGCGTTTCTTTATTGGGGTCTTTGTTAGATCCTTTCCTTTCTTCATAATCACCAGGACACCCCGGACAATCGACTGAAACGATTTAACAGGGACGCTTGCTTTCCCCCAAAGGTATGCAACGCCCTTGGCAACGCTCGTGGCGATTTGCCTTTCGCCCGCTGCATGGTTGTCGACAGCCCGAAGTCTGTTAGACTGTAGTCTGTAGAAGTTGTATACATGAATCTGAAGTGGCAGTTGGTTCTTCGGCAGTTCGCAGGGATGGCCCAACGCAAAGCGAGCCGTCTTCGATCGGAATGAACTTCCCTTAACCTTTTTTACTTTCATACTCGAAATCTGATAGGTTCACTAGTCTGGAAAAGAGGCAAAAACTGGTTAGGCAACTGGTAAGTTTCAAAATTCATCCCTCGCCATAGGATAAAAATGTATCACAAAGTTTTTTTTGCTATACCAGGAAGTTCAGGGTGCATAACTGCATTGGAAATTCCGCGTGCGACACACGCCCTCGTAGATCCTTATTTTCGGTTTCAACCATGGTCATGGTTGGAGAATATGCCTCGGCCACCCCGGCCGTGGCCGCGCAATATATTGGCCGCCAGTGGGGTAACTTACAAAGCAACTCTTTACCCATGATCATGGTGGTGATGGTGAGCAAATGTAACAGTTGGTGGGCAATCTATGGTCGGAGTACACAATCATCGCCAGTACTGCTAAATTTGAGCGGTATGCGTTAGTCGTGCAACCGAGTACCCACCCAGTAAGGTGTGGGATTGTCAGTGTTTCTGCCAAAGTAAATTAATTAAGTTCAAATATCTGCAGCAACAATTCACATGCAGCCAAGAAAACATGCTAGCAGGGTATCTCAGGTAAACATTGTGAGCTTGGAGGCTGAAAGGCAGGCCACAATATGCCAAAGCCGGCTGTGGCTACGCTCCAATCGTGTGTAGCTGTCGATAGAAGTCGCTGGAATCGTAATAAAATAGCGCTGTGCGCATAAGAAGTCAGCACACTGTGCACTGTCTCAAATCCGCCACCTACCTGCCCCTCAATTGACCAAGAAAGATACTTATATTGCGGAATGAACGGTGAATGGTCGCAGTTCATACTTCTGCCGATAGAGGGGAGTGGTGGCGCTGAGGGCGGCACACCTTCCGGAACTCTGCGTCGTAGCAGGCACAATTTTCAAGTTAGGGAAGTGAAAATTAGCACAACGGTGGATGAAAAACTATACAATGCAATGAAATAAATATTTATTTGCTATCTAATTATTTAAATTCCTGAAATCGGGCTTGATCCCGCAAGTTGGTAGAAAAACGTCATTTCGGCCTCAGAAAGCCCTGAGGCGCGGCGGCTTCCCCGGCCTCAGATTGCTCTAAAACTTTGCAGATCGTCTTTTTAGAACCAAACGCAAGTTTTAAGACTTTAACACCAAAAATTTTGGAAATCACTCCACCCTAATGCACATGGTTAGTGGGGTTAGTGAGGCCGAGCTTCCAAGCCCAACGCAGTGATCATGCGATCACGGTCTTCCAGTCAGACCACCGTCTATCAGCAGCCATGTCCTCCTGACATCCGTCCTCCTGTTCTGACGTCCTCCTCTCCTCATGACTCCTGCACCGTACCATCCTGACATCTGTCCTCCTCTCCTCATGACTCCTGCACCATACCAACCTGACATCCATCCTCCTCTACTCGCGTATTCTGTCCCATACCCTCCTGACATCCGTCCTCCTGTTCTCACGTCCTCCTCTCCTCATAACTCCTGCACCATACCATCCTGACATCTGTCCTCCTCTCCTCATGTCTCCTGCACCACACTCCTGACATCGGTCCTCCTTTCATCGTGCCTCTTGCACCATACCCTCCTGACATACGTCCTCCTTTCCCATGTCTCCTGTCCCATACCCTCCTGACATCCGTCCTCCTTTCCTCGTGTCTCCTGTCCCGTACCCTCCTGATATTCGTCCTCCTATTCTCATGTCAACAGTACCCTCCACCCTCGAAGTATTTTGGTGCAAGATAGCACCAACAACGACTCAATCCCATGTCTTGTCTTGCCTAGTTTTAATCTGCGACTAGTTTTACTGCGGTAGCCCGGAGTACCTTCACAACTTTTGAAATCCCCGAATTTCGGCCACTTTGTTGCGGAAAGATCCTGTTTTTTAGAATGAAAATGAAGCTTAAAAATCTCCACTAGAGACCCTATCGTTGAATCATGTCCCTCCTCAACTCGTCAGTGGACGTGGCATGAGTTAACGTGGTGTTATAAACCAGAGTGCAGGATGCAGACCACCTGAGCCTGCATCTAGATGCAGGATGTCAGATCTTCATTGAAACCACGTTAATTCAGTTGTCGGAAATGGCAATAAAACGATCGCAAAGGCCCACATATTTTCAAAGTGCTCACACGCGTTCGTAAGGACACAAGCACCTTCGCAACCACCTGCATGCGTCCATAAGGCAGATAAGCTTATGCATGGACGCTCGCAAGGGTCCCTAGGCGTCTGTAAGCGCCCGACGCCTTTCATAAGGGTCCACAGGAGTTTACAACAGCGGTGGATATTTCTAGCGACATGCAGCCGTCCGTAAATGCTTGTAGATGTTCGTAAGGATCAATATACGCCCGCAAAGGCACATATACTCCGTAAAGGTGTGTAGACGCTGTAGACGATAGCGCCAGTAGACGCCAGTAGACGATGGACGATATGCACCAGTAGACGACAGACGCCAGTAGACGATATGCGCCAGTAGACAATAGGCAGTAGACGTTAGCGGCCCGGAGGCGTTCGCAAGGCTCGTGAACGTTATTGGGAGCCGGTAACAGCTCTGGTGGCCCTAAGTGTTGTTGATCTTTCTATTTTCGCCTTGACGGACGTGCAGACCATTGGCGCAGACTGAGGGGCCGAGCCAGGGGCTCATGGGAGATCAAGGGTGGGGGAGACCGCCTTCCCCTTGGCTGCATCCCCTGTGACGTGGAACCGCGCCTCCCTGGATCATGGCATCTCTACAGCACAGCCCCTGCACATAATATACCATGTGTGATGGCAGTGTGGCCATGAGTGGTGACAGTGTGACCACGTGTGATGGTAGCGTGACCATGTGTGGTGGCAGTGTGACCATGTGTGGTGACAGTGTGACCATGTGTGGTGGCAGTGTGACCATGTGTGGTGGCAGTGTGACCATGTGTGGTGGCAGTGTGACCATGTGTGGTGGCAGTGTGACCATGTGTGGTGGCAGTGTGACCATGTGTGGTGGCAGTGTGACCATGTGTGGTGGCAGTGTGACCATGTGTGGTGGCAGTGTGACTATGTGTGGTGGCAGTGTGACCATGTGTGGTGGCAGTGTGACCATGTGTGGTGGCAGTGTGACCATGTGTGGTGACCAGTGTGGTGGCAGTGTGACCATGTGTGGTGGCAGTGTGACCATGTGTGGTGGCAGTGTGACCATGTGTGGTGGCAGTGTGACCATGTGTGGTGGCAGTGTGACCATGTGGTGGCAGTGTGACCATGTGTGGTGGCAGTGTGACCATGTGTGGTGGCAGTGTGACCATGTGTGGTGGCAGTGTGACCATGTGTGGTGGCAGTGTGACCATGTGTGGTGGCAGTGTGACCATGTGTGGTGGCAGTGTGACCATGTGTGGTGGCAGTGTGACCATGTGTGGTGGCAGTGTGACCATGTGTGGTGGCAGTGTGACCATGTGTGGTGGCAGTGTGACCATGTGTGGTGGCAGTGTGACCATGTGTGGTGGCAGTGTGACCATGTGTGGTGGCAGTGTGACCATGTGTGGTGGCAGTGTGACCATGTGTGGTGGCAGTGTGACCATGTGTGGTGGCAGTGTGACCATGTGTGGTGGCAGTGTGACCATGTGTGGTGGCAGTGTGACCATGTGTGGTGGCAGTGTGACCATGTGTGGTGGCAGTGTGACCATGTGTGGTGGCAGTGTGACCATGTGTGGTGGCAGTGTGACCATGTGTGGTGGCAGTGTGACCATGTGTGGTGGCAGTGTGACCATGTGTGGTGGCAGTGTGACCATGTGTGGTGGCAGTGTGACCATGTGTGGTGGCAGTGTGACCATGTGTGGTGGCAGTGTGACCATGTGTGGTGGCAGTGTGACCATGTGTGGTGGCAGTGTGACCATGTGTGGTGGACCATGTGTGGCAGTGTGACCATGTGTGGTGGCAGTGTGACTATGTGTGGTGACAGTGTGACCATGTGTGGTGGCAGTGTGACCATGTGTGGTGGCAGTGTGACCATGTGTGGTGGCAGTGTGACCATGTGTGGTGGCAGTGTGACCATGTGTGGTGGTAGGGTGACCATGTGTGGTGGCAGTGTGACCATGTGTGGTGGCAGTGTGACCATGTGTGGTGGCAGTGTGACCATGTGTGGTGGCAGTGTGACCATGTGTGGTGGCAGTGTGACCATGTGTGGTGGCAGTGTGACCATGTGTGGTGGCAGTGTGACCATGTGTGGTGGCAGTGTGACCATGTGTGGTGGCAGTGTGACCATGTGTGGTGGCAGTGTGACCATGTGTGTGGCAGTGTGACCATGTGTGGTGGCAGTGTGACCATGTGTGGTGGCAGTGTGACCATGTGTGGTGGCAGTGTGACCATGTGTGGTGGCAGTGTGACCATGTGTGGTGGCAGTGTGACCATGTGTGGTGGTGGCAGTGTGACCATGTGTGGTGGCAGTGTGACCATGTGTGGTGGCAGTGTGACCATGTGTGGTGGCAGTGTGACCATGTGTGGTGGCAGTGTGACCATGTGTGGTGGCAGTGTGACCATGTGTGGTGGCAGTGTGACCATGTGTGGTGGCAGTGTGACCATGTGTGGTGGCAGTGTGATCATGTGTGGTGGCAGTGTGACCATGTGTGGTGGCAGTGTGACTATGCGTGGTGGCAGTGTGACTATGCGTGGTGGCAGTGTGACTATGTGTGGTGGCAGTGTGATCATGTGTGGTGGCAGTGTGACCATGCCATGTGTGGTGGCAGTGTGACCATGTGTGGTGGCAGTGTGACCATGCCATGTGTGGTGGCAGTGTGATCATGTGTGGTGGCAGTGTGACCATGTGTGGTGGCAGTGTGACCATGTGTGGTGGCAGTGTGACCATGTGTGGTGGCAGTGTGACCATGTGTGGTGGCAGTGTGACCATGTGTGGTGGCAGTGTGACCATGTGTGGTGGCAGTGTGACCATGTGTGGTGGCAGTGTGACCATGTGTGGTGGCAGTGTGACCATGTGTGGTGGCAGTGTGACCATGTGTGGTGGCAGTGTGACCATGTGTGGTGGCAGTGTGACCATGTGTGGTGGCAGTGTGACCATGTGTGGTGGCAGTGTGACCATGTGTGGTGGCAGTGTGACCATGTGTGGTGGCAGTGTGACCATGTGTGGTGGCAGTGTGACCATGTGTGGTGGCAGTGTGACCATGTGTGGTGGCAGTGTGACCATGTGTGGTGGCAGTGTGACCATGTGTGGTGGCAGTGTGACCATGTGTGGTGGCAGTGTGACCATGTGTGGTGGCAGTGTGACCATGTGTGGTGACCATGTGTGGTGGCAGTGTGACCATGTGTGGTGGCAGTGTGACCATGTGTGGTGGCAGTGTGACCATGTGTGGTGGCAGTGTGACCATGTGTGGTGGCAGTGTGACCATGTGTGGTGGCAGTGTGACCATGTGTGGTGGCAGTGTGACCATGTGTGGTGGCAGTGTGACCATGTGTGAGTGTACCATGTGTGGTGGCAGTGTGACCATGTGTGGTGGCAGTGTGACCATGTGTGGTGGCAGTGTGACCATGTGTGGTGGCAGTGTGACCATGTGTGGTGGCAGTGTGACCATGTGTGGTGGCAGTGTGACCATGTGTGGTGACAGTGTGACCATGTGTGGTGGCAGTGTGACCATGTGTGGTGGCAGTGTGACCATGTGTGGTGGCAGTGTGACCATGTGTGGTGACAGTGTGACCATGTGTGGTGGACAGTGTGACCATGTGTGGTGGCAGTGTGACCATGTGTGGTGGCAGTGTGACCATGTGTGGTGGCAGTGTGACCATGTGTGGTGGCAGTGTGACCATGTGTGGTGGCAGTGTGACCATGTGTGGTGGCAGTGTGACCATGTGTGGTGGCAGTGTGACCATGTGTGGTGGCAGTGTGACCATGTGTGGTGGCAGTGTGACCATGTGTGGTGGCAGTGTGACCATGTGTGGTGGCAGTGTGACCATGTGTGGTGGCAGTGTGACCATGTGTGGTGGCAGTGTGACCATGTGTGGTGGCAGTGTGACCATGTGTGGTGGCAGTGTGACCATGTGTGGTGGCAGTGTGACCATGTGTGGTGGCAGTGTGACCATGTGTGGTGGCAGTGTGACCATGTGTGGTGGCAGTGTGACCATGTGTGGTGGCAGTGTGACCATGTGTGGTGACAGTGTGACCATGTGTGGTGGCAGTGTGACCATGTGTGGTGGCAGTGTGACCATGTGTGGTGGCAGTGTGACCATGTGTGGTGACAGTGTGACCATGTGTGGTGGCAGTGTGACCATGTGTGGTGGCAGTGTGACCATGTGTGGTGGCAGTGTGACCATGTGTGGTGGCAGTGTGACCATGTGTGGTGGCAGTGTGACCATGTGTGGTGGCAGTGTGACCATGTGTGGTGGCAGTGTGACCATGTGTGGTGGCAGTGTGACCATGTGTGGTGGCAGTGTGACCATGTGTGGTGGCAGTGTGACCATGTGTGGTGGCAGTGTGACCATGTGTGGTGGCAGTGTGACCATGTGTGGTGGCAGTGTGACCATGTGTGGTGGCAGTGTGACCATGTGTGGTGGCAGTGTGACCATGTGTGGTGGCCATGTGTGGTGGCAGTGTGACCATGTGTGGTGGCAGTGTGACCATGTGTGGTGGCAGTGTGACCATGTGTGGTGGCAGTGTGACCATGTGTGGTGGCAGTGTGACCATGTGTGGTGGCAGTGTGACCATGTGTGGTGGCAGTGTGACCATGTGTGGTGGCAGTGTGACCATGTGTGGTGGCAGTGTGACCATGTGTGGTGGCAGTGTGACCATGTGTGGTGGCAGTGTGACCATGTGTGGTGGCAGTGTGACCATGTGTGGTGGCAGTGTGACCATGTGTGGTGGCAGTGTGACCATGTGTGGTGGCAGTGTGACCATGTGTGGTGGCAGTGTGACCATGTGTGGTGGCAGTGTGACCATGTGTGGTGGCAGTGTGACCATGTGTGGTGGCAGTGTGACCATGTGTGGTGGCAGTGTGACCATGTGTGGTGGCAGTGTGACCATGTGTGGTGGCAGTGTGACCATGTGTGGTGGCAGTGTGACCATGTGTGGTGGCAGTGTGACCATGTGTGGTGGCAGTGTGACCATGTGTGGTGGCAGTGTGACCAATGTGTGGTGGCAGTGTGACTATGTGTGGTGGCAGTGTGACCATGTGTGGTGGCAGTGTGACCATGTGTGGTGGCAGTGTGACCATGTGTGGTGGCAGTGTGACCATGTGTGGTGGCAGTGTGACCATGTGTGGTGGCAGTGTGACCATGTGTGGTGGCAGTGTGACCATGTGTGGTGGCAGTGTGACCATGTGTGGTGGCAGTGTGACCATGTGTGGTGGCAGTGTGACCATGTGTGGTGGCAGTGTGACCATGTGTGGTGGCAGTGTGACCATGTGTGGTGGCAGTGTGACCATGTGTGGTGGCAGTGTGACCATGTGTGGTGGCAGTGTGACCATGTGTGGTGGCAGTGTGACCATGTGTGGTGGCAGTGTGACCATGTGTGGTGGCAGTGTGACCATGTGTGGTGGCAGTGTGACCATGTGTGGTGACAGTGTGACCATGTGTGGTGGCAGTGTGACCATGTGTGGTGGCAGTGTGACCATGCCATGTGTGGTGGCAGTGTGACCATGTGTGGTGGCAGTGTGACCATGTGTGGTGGCAGTGTGACCATGTGTGGTGGCAGTGTGACCATGTGTGGTGGCAGTGTGACCATGTGTGGTGGCAGTGTGACCATGTGTGGTGGCAGTGTGACCATGTGTGGTGGCAGTGTGACCATGTGTGGTGGCAGTGTGACCATGTGTGGTGGCAGTGTGACCATGTGTGGTGGCAGTGTGACCATGTGTGGTGGCAGTGTGACCATGTGTGGTGGCAGTGTGACCATGTGTGGTGGCAGTGTGACCATGTGTGGTGGCAGTGTGACCATGTGTGGTGGCAGTGTGACCATGTGTGGTGGCAGTGTGACCATGTGTGGTGGCAGTGTGACCATGTGTGGTGGCAGTGTGACCATGTGTGGTGGCAGTGTGACCATGTGTGGTGGCAGTGTGACCATGTGTGGTGGCAGTGTGACCATGTGTGGTGACAGTGTGACCATGTGTGGTGGCAGTGTGACCATGTGTGGTGGCAGTGTGACCATGTGTGGTGGCAGTGTGACCATGTGTGGTGGCAGTGTGACCATGTGTGGTGGCAGTGTGACCATGTGTGGTGGCAGTGTGACCATGTGTGGTGGCAGTGTGACCATGCCATGTGTGGTGGCAGTGTGACCATGTGTGGTGGCAGTGTGACCATGTGTGGTGGCAGTGTGACCATGTGTGGTGGCAGTGTGACCATGTGTGGTGGCAGTGTGACCATGTGTGGTGGCAGTGTGACCATGTGTGGTGGCAGTGTGACCATGTGTGGTGGCAGTGTGACCATGTGTGGTGGCAGTGTGACCATGTGTGGTGGCAGTGTGACCATGTGTGGTGGCAGTGTGACCATGTGTGGTGGCAGTGTGACTATGTGTGGTGGCAGTGTGACCACGTGTGATGGTAGCGTGAGCATGTGTGGTGAGTGTGACCATGTGTGGTGGCAGTGTGACCATGTGTGGTGGCAGTGTGACCATGTGTGGTGGCAGTGTGACCATGTGTGGTGGCAGTGTGACCATGCCATGTGTGGTGGCAGTGTGACCATGTGTGGTGGCAGTGTGACCATGTGTGGTGGCAGTGTGACCATGCCATGTGTGGTGGCAGTGTGACCATGTGTGGTGGCAGTGTGACCATGTGTGGTGACAGTGTGACCATGTGTGGTGGCAGTGTGACCATGTGTGGTGGCAGTGTGACCATGTGTGGTGGCAGTGTGACCATGTGTGGTGGCAGTGTGACCATGTGTGGTGGCAGTGTGACCATGTGTGGTGGCAGTGTGACCATGTGTGGTGGCAGTGTGACCATGTGTGGTGACAGTGTGACCATGTGTGGTGGCAGTGTGACCATGTGTGGTGGCAGTGTGACCATGTGTGGTGGCAGTGTGACCATGTGTGGTGGCAGTGTGACCATGTGTGGTGGCAGTGTGACCATGTGTGGTGGCAGTGTGACCATGTGTGGTGGCAGTGTGACCATGTGTGGTGGCAGTGTGACCATGTGTGGTGGCAGTGTGACCATGTGTTGTGACAGTGTGACCACGTGTGGTTGGTGACAGTGTGACCATGTGTGGTGGCAGTGTGACCATGTGTGGTGGCAGTGTGACCATGTGTGGTGGCAGTGTGACCATGTGTGGTGGCAGTGTGACCATGTGTGGTGGCAGTGTGACCATGTGTGGTGGCAGTGTGACCATGTGTGGTGGCAGTGTGACCATGTGTGGTGGCAGTGTGACCATGTGTGGTGGCAGTGTGACCATGTGTGGTGGCAGTGTGACCATGTGTGGTGGCAGTGTGACCATGTGTGGTGGCAGTGTGACCATGTGTGGTGGCAGTGTGACCATGTGTGGTGGCAGTGTGACCATGTGTGGTGGCAGTGTGACCATGTGTGGTGGCAGTGTGACCATGTGTGGTGGCAGTGTGACCATGTGTGGTGGCAGTGTGACCATGTGTGGTGGCAGTGTGACCATGTGTGGTGGCAGTGTGACTATGTGTGGTGGCAGTGTGACCATGTGTGGTGGCAGTGTGACCATGTGTGGTGGCAGTGTGACCATGTGTGGTGGCAGTGTGACTATGTGTGGTGGCAGTGTGACCATGTGTGGTGGCAGTGTGACCATGTGTGGTGGCAGTGTGACCATGTGTGGTGGCAGTGTGACCACGTGTGATGGTAGCGTGAGCATGTGTGGTGGCAGTGTGACCATGTGTGGTGGCAGTGTGCCACAGTGGACGGTGTACACCGCGGCCCTGGTCCGCCACAGTGGACGGTGTACACCGCGGCCCTGGTCCGCCACAGTGGACGGTGTACACCACGGCCCTGGTCCGCCACAGTGGACGGTGTACACCGCGGCCCTGGTCCGCCACAGTGGACGGTGTACACCACGGCCCTGGTCCGCCACAGTGGACGGTGTACACCGCGGCCCTGGTCCGCCACAGTGGACGGTGTACACCACGGCCCCCCCACAGTGGCCCATATGGACGGTGTACACCACGGCCCTGGTCCGCCACAGTGGACGGTGTACACCGCGGCCCTGGTCCGCCACAGTGGACGGTGTACACCACGGCCCTGGTCCGCCACAGTGGACGGTGTACACCACGGCCCTGGTCCGCCACAGTGGACGGTGTACACCGCTGCCCTGGTCCGCCACAGTGGACGGTGTACACCACTGCCCCGGTCTGTCACGGTGCAAATGGCGTGACATTGACTATGGTCTTGTCTCGCCTTCCCGGATAGCTGTCCGTGCACGAGGTGTCGCTTTCCATCATCCTATCTTTATCCTAATATCCATTGGCACACATGTCACCCATGCCTTTCCATCATTCAACCTTCGCCTTACCATTATTTGCACACATATTTCGCCCATACCTTTGCATCATCCTACCTTCACTTTACCACTTCTTGGCACATATGTCATTTATGCCTTTCAATCATCCTACCTTTATCTTATCATCTTTTGGTACACACGTCGCACGTGCCTTTCCATCATCCTACCCTCATTTTACCATCTTTCTACCTTTATCTTACCATCTATTGGTACACATGTTGCCCCTGCTTTTCCATCATCCTACCTTCATCTTACCATTTAGGGGTACCCATGCCACCCATGTTTTGACGATTTCCCCACTGATCAAGCGGTTCATATGTCACCCATGTTTTTTATGGTTTTCCTACTGGTCACGTGGTATACATGGCACCTATGTATTTATGGCTTCCCCACTGGTAGCAGTCACTTAATCTGGCTTAGACAAAGCTGCTCCTCTCCCATATTTCGATCCCTGGACATTAATGCCACCATGTCTATCAGCAATCATTACGTCGGCAGCGAAACAAGCCAAATGCGAGGGTGGGGACAGAGGGGAATATTTCTCCCCCGCCACCCGTGTGAGTTGGTGATCCACGAGAAGTGCGTCGGGGCACTGAAAATCTCGCTGTGGTTCAAATCTTTTCTGCCGGTACCCACACAAATTCACGTCGGGAAAACCCAAATGATCTTATCTAGGTCTTAAACAACAATGCAGCCGACGCCCCTAAAAAATAACGCATCTCGAAGGAGATTTGTCCCAGTTGGGGAACTAGATATGGTGCCCTTTACACTTTCGGTTCGACTTTGACCGCTTGGAATTTTTTAATTCTTCGTCCACGTTTTTCTCAAAACATGACTCTGTTTAGAATTTTTAAACAAAATTATCACAAACATGAAGATATTTGGTTTCCCTTCGCTGGCACCCACTATCATTCCCTGACAGCCAGTTCGAATCTTGACATCTTCAACCGTTCACATTTCCAGGACTTTACCTCGACAGAATGGATGGCCTTGACCTTTGCACATGCTACCTGTGCTGGAGTAAATCTTCAGTTTGCATATCTTGAACACTTGAAGCATGAACTGGCCTGAATTTTACGACCACGTTCGGGAACCATGGCGAGAAAGGCGTCCTTCTGTTCCCCACATTAACCTGTTTAACCTGACTTGAAAGGTCAACCAAAAGAGACAGAGAAACACATTGCACATGACTCTTACAAGTCCAGAGCCGTAGCTCCACCCGCCGTGAACCCGCGCCGTGTTTCCGGTCAGATACTCACACCCCGTCTCGGGGGGCGGTTAGTAACCCCCCTCTAAAATCCAAACTAAGCATCGCACGAAGACGAAAGAGGTTTCATCGGAAAGCGTTCGACGAGTGGGGTCCGGGTCCACCACCAAAACAATTTTCCCCCAAAAGTGACGTCACCAGAGGGCTATATTTCCACGACTTTTCACGATTTACATTATGTTTTTGGCTCTGGAGAGTAAATTTTGGGGGATATATGAAAAAAATTTGATTAGGAATGAGAAAAGGACAGCGAAATGGACCAGAGCTTTAATGTTTTTGCCCCCCCGCCACAAAACAAAACTTTTTTTTGAAATTTCAAATTTTTGAGTTTTCAAGTTCTTTAATTTTCCATTTCTAATGGTTAGAGCAGACCGAGAAACGTTGTTGGAAGTGAACTTGCCCTAACAAAAAATGCTTACTTTAGCCAGAATCCTCTATTTTAACTGCAATTTGGCAAATACGCAATATTTATATGTAGTCAAAAACGAAGATAAAAGAAACATTCCACTGGTACATTTCGTTGCATCCCTAAAGATAACCAAACGCTGAAAGTTTCATTAAAATATCTGAATCCGTTAAAGAGTGACAACTGGTTGAACTTTTTTGGAGGTGACCTCACGTGACCTTGACTAACTCGTTGAACCTAGATGACCTGACTTCAACATATTGAAACAGCATGCCAAATTGATGTGGGAAAAGGTATGGCAAATTTGGGCTCGCTATCCCGCGCCGTTCGTCCACTATCCGCGGAAAACCTGAGGGGGTTGAAGGCACCCCCGAGACGGGACGGGTTAATCACATCTGTATACTTTGCTTGCAGGCAAAAAAAGTATTTCAGGATCAATCTTCGCACCACGGTAACACCCTTCCGCACTTCGACGGGAAAAACGTTTCTGCACTGCTAGGGGTAGACACAATTATCACGCACTGCCAGTGGTAGAAGGCTGTCCCACACTCCCAGAGGTAAAACTTCGAAGTTTGCCAACACCTTTTTCAACTAACACAGCTTAAAGTAGAGGATGATCAGTTTCCAACAACTCACTGTAAAACCTGTAGCGCCACGTCAATCATAATTAACATGATGCAAGACTGCCGTAGCTTTGGTACTCCACGATGACCGATTATAGCCTTCTGTCATATGTTTGGGGATCTAGATACATTGGGCTGCACAAGGTCCCACGACCGCCTGCCTACCCCAGCAACAGATGTATGGATCGAGCCCATCTTTTAGGGAAGCATAGCATGCTATGTCTCAGCTGCTATGTATGACAGCATAGGCTAAGTCAACGTAAGTAGTGGGTGATTTTTTATAAATCAGGCCTTATCAATTTATCTCGACACGTAATCGACAGACATCCCCAATTGAAACGGAAATAAGAAGCACTAAATATTTCAAGCCAATTGAAGACGCCATCTCTGCAATGGGTCTCCATCTCTGCAAAATGATTTCCGTGCATATCAGCGTGGAGTGGATTATTGACAACAGCGGTAAATGATACAAAGCACGAGTCCTAACATATCACTTGCTGATCACCTCTGACATCGTGGTATTTATTTTGATATGTCGCAGAAAGGCAAAACTATCACATAGCACATGGATTGGTCAGCCATTGTGGGTGAGAGTAAATATGGACAGGGATGGGGTAGTGTGGCAATCTCGACACGGGGACGCCACCCGAAAAATCCGAAAACGAGAGTAAATATGGACGGGGGTGGGGTAGAGTTGTAACCTCGACACGGGGACGCCATCCACGTACTCCGACAGCGAGAGTAAATATGGACGGGGGTGGGGTAGAGTTGTAACCTCGACACGGGACGCCACCCACGTACTCCGACAGCGAGAGTAAATATGGACGGGGGTGGGGTAAAGTTGTAACCTCGACACGGGGACGCCACCCACGTACTCCGACAGTGAGAGGATCTGTGTCAACGAAGTTGGACGACCGACGCCACTCTGACGTCAATTGACACGTAAAATAATAACTTTGCAGTATATTTCCTACGTCTCGGCTATTGCCTTCATCAATATACGGCAATGGCCGAAGCGCAGTAACTTTAAAAAAAAAAGTTATTGATTCAAATATGAAGTGACGTCCCATCATCATCGATTATCCAAATGTCACAACTTTTCAACGAAGTTGGTTCGTCTCACCCTTGAGCTGACCTTTGGGTTTACCACTGGAGTTATCATTGACAGGCGGTTTCAGAAGATATTTGAAGAGGCGACTTCAGGTTTAGCACCAGTTCCATGTTCAGGTTCCAGATACGCAGTTTTATGTTAAGAGCACGGCGGGGGGGGGGGTTTTTTTTTGGGGGGGTTGGGTTTTATAAATTTGGGTTTTTCGTTTTTCCCCCCCCCCGCCATTTCCCTTTCCCCCCCCCGCCCCCCCGGGGAAAAGGGGTGGGGGGGCCCCTTGGGGGGGTGGTGGAGGAGGGGTGTGGTTAAACAACCAATAAACAACAACAAGCTTGAAGAAGCACCAACTAGGAGGCGTTTCGTGGGAGAAATCAGTGGATTCTAACGTTTTTGAACGAATACCAACAATGTTTGAAAGAATGTAAAACATGGGATAGGTGCTTTGAGCCATGCACATTTGCATAGTTCTCCCAAATAACGTCGGTAAACAAAATATGAAAAGCACAAAGTGTATCCAAAGAACGACGTTTCGGTGAAAACAATGACGGTGTGGCTTTTCATCTCACGTTCTTGTGAAGAGACGGGTAGGATAATAAGGGAGCCAGCCGATGCACGGCAAACATGAGTCTGAATCACATTCCAACACTTGCTTGACATGCGATCACACCCAATTAGAGTGAGTGACGACCCCAGCAATAGATCCCCAGCCTTCTAGATCCACTCGATAGCTGGCTTTGCAGCACCATTGTTACAGCCAGACTTGCCGCAGCATGTCGATTCGTCATGGCGATGAACATTCCGCCAGGTTAACCCGGCAGATAGCCGCTGGCCACCGAACCAGTCCGCTAGTAGTGACGAAACGCGCATAGCAAATACCTACCTCACGAGCAGGTTTAGCAACGTGCAAAGCCAGTCCAAATCGCCGAACATAATCTTCGGGCTTGCAATGATTCATCTATTATATCGCAGACATTGTCTGGCCGTCTATTTAAAGGCCGAACGACCCGTTCCGTTCCCATGACGCTCTGCAAGGCGGTTATCGCGCGCAGCCATCTTCCGCCGGCGAATGCTGGGGGAGGGGCCGCCGCCGCTCGTGCTGCCTGGAACCGAACTCGCAGCTAAACGCTGGGAGAGGGGCCATCGCCACACAATCGCTACCAGCAGTCGCAGCAGTATACACTGCGATGCTTTACACATTTACTAACTTCGCAGGTGGATAGCATATCACTCGGAGGTACCCCGAGCGGGGGCGCCAGACACCACCGTGCACCGAGCCCAGCTGCGTCACGTGATGCCGGGCGGGGGGCCGGCGCTATTTAACAGCCTCGACTTCGCGCGCCTGTGCACAGCAGCATGAAGCTTTGCGTCGTTGCAGCGTCGCTCCTGGCGGTGGTGGCCGCCCAGAATGGAGGTGAGTGCCCCCCCCCATTCCCCGTCCATCGCCCAACCGCAGACCAGGCAGACTGGTCAGGCGGGTGTCGGGGAGGTTTTTCCAGAATTGTGTGAAAACAGTGTTGAAGGTCGCGCTAGCTCAGCAGGTAGGGCGTTGAACTCTTGTTCGTAAAGATGGTGGATTCGAATCTTACCGCCGACACAATGGCCAGCCCCGCCCGCAACTAATTGGCGTGAGAGATTAGTGAAATTTAAACACAGTGGAATGCATCACACGAGAAGCCAAGGATCCGCTGCTTCACAGCTGAGCATCCATGAGAAGTACATCTGTCTGCCATCTCAGCAGGATTTTTTTTTCTCACTCAGTCACGAATGTTCTATTCTACGTCGTAGGACATTCACAATAGGTGAAGCCGGTTTGTTCGACAATATTTTAGGAGTGCTTCTCTACCTGCACGACACTTTTTTTCATAATTGATCACACTTTTTAACATAGTTCTCCTGTTTGGCTTATTAGACCCGTGCATTCATGATTACCGGTTCGGTCATACTTCAGGAAGGAAAACCTGATCACCAAGAAGTAAATGAACGTGACTGGAACACGAACTATATGTCATATTCGTTTGCAATGCCTAATTTGCAACCAATTTCGCGCCCCGCATCCTCCACTGATCATGTGATAACTAACGAAAAGCAAGCGGGGATAGTATCACGGGTGTTGATTTCCGAAAACCATCTTTATGGGTGGCAAAATACATAAAGGCGAATGAAATTGGAATGGGCAGGCTGGTTAGCTAGTTAGTTATTAGGGGTTTAGAGCGAATCAACTACAGTGGTTATACAGCGCCCATAATTGGCAGGCTGAAATTGGATTGGGCACACTGCATAGGGTCCCATGTTAACCCTCGCCGTCTCCGGTCAGGTCCTCACACCCTGTCTCGGTGGGGGGGGGGGATAGTAACCCCTCTCCCTAAAAAATCCACCCTGAGCGTCCCACGAAGACGAAAGATGTGTCATCAGAAAGCGCTCGACGAGTAGGGCCCAGATCCACCCCCAAAACAACTTCCTCCCCAAAACTGACGTCACGAGGGGGGCTAGATTTTCACGAGTTTTCACGACTTACATTATGTTTTTGGCTCTGGGAGTTCATTTTGGTGGATCTTTGAGAAATTATTTGGAATCAGGAAAGGACAACGAAATCGACCAGTCCCATACAATTTTTTGCCCCCAGAAATAAAACAAAGAATTTGTGCACTTGAAATTTCAAAATTTTGATTTTCAAGACTTCTTTAATTTTCCTTTTCTAATGGGTAGAGTAGACCGAGAAACGTCGTTTAGAAATGCCAGAATCTTCGATTTGAACAGCAATAGGGAAACATGCAAGATTTATATGCAGTCAAGAACGGAAAAAAAATGACAAATTCCTCTCGTACGTTTTGTTGCATCCCTAAAGATAAGCAAATGCTGAAAGTTTCATTAAAATATCTCTCTCCGTTCACCAGTCCCGTCTAAGGGGGTCTTCAAGCGTCCCCCTGAGGTTTTTCGCCGATAGTGGGCGAACGGCGCACGGCAGCGCACCCAAATTTGGCATAGCTTTTCCCACATCAATTTGGCATGCTTTTCAAAATTTTGAAGTCAGGCCATTTAGGATCAACGAGTTAGTCAAGGTCAAGTGAGGTCACCTTCAAAAACAATTAAACCAGTCGTCACGCTTTAACGGATACACTTATTCTTATGAAACTTTCAGCGTTCGCTTATCCTTAGGGATGCAACAAAACGTACGAGTGGAATTTTTCATTTTTTCGTTTTTGACTACATATAAATTTTGCATATTTGCCAAATTGCAGTTCAAATAGAGGATTTTGGCTAAGGTAAGCATTTTTCAAGGTAAGTTGACCTCCAGCAACGTTTCTCGGTCTTCTCCATCGATTGGAAGAGGAAAGTTAAAGAAAACTTGAAAACTCAAAATTTTGAAATAAAAAATTGGTGGGGGGGGGGGGGTAAAAAAAATTATAACACTGGCCGATTTTGCTGTCCTTTTTTCATTCCAAATAAATTTTGTTTTTTCGTATATTCCCAAAATGAACTCCCCAGAGTCAAAAACATAATGTAAGTCGTGAAAAGTCGTGAAAATCTAGCCCCCTGGTGACGTCATTTTTGGGGGAAGTTGTTTTGTGGGTGGACCCGAACCCTACTCGTCGAGCGCTTTCCGATGACACCTCTTTCGTTTTCGTGCGATGCTTAGTTTATATTTTAGAGTGGGGTTACTAACCGCACCCCTCCACGAAACGGGGTGTGAGGATCTGACCGGAAAGGCGGCGCGGGTCAAAGAGCGACGACTGGTTGAACTTTTTTGGAGGTGACCTCACTTTGCCTTTACTAATTCGTTGACCCTAGATGACATGACCTCAAAATTTTGAAGCAGCATGGCAAATTGATGTGGGAAAATGTATGCCAAATATTGGCGCGCTACCCCGCGCCGCTCGTTCATTATCCGCGAAAAAACCTGACGAGGGGAGGTTGAAGACCCCCCCCCCAAGACGGAACGGGTTAAAATGTGAACATTATTTAAGGGAAACATGCCCCTCAAAGTATATAAAACAACACCTGTGGATAGTATACCTAAGTTTGAAGATGAACAGTGATGGAGGAAGTAATCTTGAACAATGCCTCGTCCGAAGAAAAAGAGAAAAGCTCACCCAACTCCCAGCCACACTCATAGCTCACCACGGGCGCCTTCGATTTCTGAAATTTCTACCTAAGTTAAGTTCTTGTACAGAGCGGATTCGTTGTCGAATTCTTGAGCAGATTCCGGCCATGCGACAGCAAGTCGCCTATCAAAATTGTATACATTTGTTATTTGATATGCTCCCTTCAAACCCGCCAGACTCCGCTGAGCAGACTGCAGCGTTTGCTCGTCGTTTGCCGGCGAACGATGGAGACGGCTAACCGCAACACTCTCGCATTTTTCTAATTTTCTCTCAGTTTCGCATCTGGCTTCCTAGTTATGCGCTATATCGGCACCAACCTGTCGGGTACCTAAGCATACATTGGTTCTGCATGTTGTAGCGCAACACAAACAAATTGATTGATTATTTGGGCTGAAGGGCGCGCCGACTGCGAGGTCATTTAGCGCCCATAACTATGCAACAGAAACAAAGAAATTGAGTCATGCTCCCTTGTTTGGGTTTAAGGGCGCTTCGACCAGTTTGTTAGCCATGTTATACCACGGTGTTATGACGTCATCACTAAAGATTGATTCGGCTTCCGGTATAATTGCCACTGCCAATCAATATTTGCCTCGACTATCGGTCTTTGCAATAGCAGATGAACAAAAATTAAAGTCATATATACTCCCGAGCGTACTCATGACTGCAATGTTTGTTGAAATTGCTCAGGGATGGTAAAGAGCATGACAACTGGTCGCATCTTGGTCCAGAAAAGGCTTTACTTAGTCTAATCAGTTTTATCCGAGAAAAATGCGTATTTGATGTCCTGAGCCCTCCGTCCATGAATGGCATCTTACCAATTTCTCAGGGCAGGGGTAGGGTAACGGCCGCGTAGTGTTTTCAAGCAGAAAGTGGGGGCAACACGGAACACAAAGGTGTGCTATGCGTGGCGAAGCTTACGATTACCACTACACTTGCATGGTGACACTTGGTGTTACTTGTCAGGCTTACAGTTCAGTATAGTAGTGTTTCGCTTCCCCAGGCTAGTGTGCATATTTAATCGCTACCTGGGTAAAACGCCAACCGATGTGTGATGTCCTGAGACTCCGGCTCCCATCAGTGCTCGAGGCCAATTTCCAATTTCCTACAATTTCCCCCCTAAAGTGACGTCATTAGGTGGGCTAGATTTTCACTTTTCACGACTTACATTATGTTTTTGGCAGCCAGCGGCCACACGCGAGAGGGTCATGGGTCGGACCGGCTGTTCATTGGCTGCAGCTGACACTGGGATATGGCAGCCCACAGCCGTGGGCTGCCATATCCAAGGGAAATACCCAACACGGTGCGAGTAAGTGTTCAGCACATCAGCATCGTAGGACACCAATTACCCGCGATATGCGAGGTTTAGATCCACCGGTCAAGAGTTTGGTGACCTCGAGGTGCTGACCTGGCTTTGGACACTTGCACGAGGCTGCCGAAACACAAAATATATTGTCTTCTACATCGGGACCAAATGGGAGCCAAGTTCGGATTCAGTGTTCCAACTGACCGCAGTCGCGTCACGACCATAAAGGCCTCCTAATATCCAGTTGAGTCAATGACTGCCTACTCCTACTTCTCCAGTAACTACGAACGTACTTGGAGAGGACCGTTGACCCATATAAGTGGATTAGCTGAGCTCTTTATGACACTACCACATTAGCCTGTGTCGATAATTTTCAAAGTGGTGTTATCAAAAACGGCTACTGTTTTTATTTTGCCTTGATATGTGCCTAACAATTCGGCATAAAATTAGATCGCTGGACAATCGGCATTTTTATCGAAATGCGATTGATGGGCGCTACATGACCAATGTAGTCGATGCGCCCTAAAGCCCTAATAACTAACGAAATGCGATTGAAAAAGACTGTTTTCGGCATTCGGCGCCATATTGGCTGTGAGAACCAATCCAGATAAGTTGGTCAAATAGTACCTCTTTTTATCGTCTCGACGACCTGAGTCGATTGAAATAAAGCAGTACTTTCGAAAAATCGATAGTAAAGAAAATACCGGTTATCTTGTGTCTTCTAATATACCAGCAAATGACCATTTCGGGGCACATAAAGGACTCAGGTTTAAGGAAGTAAAAATCATGATACAGTCGCGGTTTCTGCACTTACTCATTTGAAGACTTCAGCATCACTCACTGGGCATAGGAATATAACCAAAGCTTCATATTTATTCGCTGTCTGACCTACATAACAGCATGATTGAGGTAGGCTGCTTTGTATGCATGTGCATCACATACCAAATACTTATACATACATATACATACCATATTTATAAATACATATAAATACACATACATACCATACCATATTTGTTGCATGTTGAGACATTCAGATAGCCTTTCCACATCACGTTCAGACGAAAATCAGATACGTTGGTGATAAAAATGATTAAAATTCGCCCGTGATTATTGAAATTCGCCGTGATCACCATTGGACCATCGATGCCTACTTTTTTCCAAAGGGACACATGTCAGACATCAATCAATGAACACTGGCATATCCAAGGCAAACATCGAGCGAAGGTGCGGAGCATAACTGACTGGACGGCATAAAGCACCCCAGTTCTATCTTTCATGGAACTCACAGTCGTTTTAGCATATTCTCCACGTCCCTCTTAGTTGTTAGCACGGGCAAAAGCTGCCGGTGCATGTAGGCAGCCCAGATGTAGCCGTCCCTCCTCTCCTTCCCGTACACGCTTTTTTGCAGCTAGCGACACCTGTTTCACGCATCGTTCAACTGACTGACCGTGCGCGGGAAACTGTGGAACTGACATTGGCATGTCCGCATAGCCTTCAAGGTCGGAGCTTGGCGTGTGGCACGCGAGGGCCGGTTCGAAGGCGCCGTTCCAGGATATCAACTCCTGCAGACTCTCCGCGGTCTCATTTAATCCGGGAAATTTCCTGGGACGGATACTGGGGTCGACACGCTCATTTTTGCCGCGGATGCACCTGATACGTTCAACAGCGAACTGGCGCTCTGCTCTGTCATCGCTATAGAGAAGTGTCTGGAGCACCATTTCGCTGTGAGCATACCAGGCATTGGAGTGGAGGTACGGCATCGCGATGCTCACGACTTCCCCATGCTGCAGCCGAGTGAGCTGCAGCTGGCGCGCCGCGGCCAATCCAGCCAGTTGTGCTGCACCTTCGCGCGAAACCATATCGGATAGCAAACCCCCCACAATGAATCCAACGATACGCCGGAGGTTTTTGCATGCAGTGTCTCCCAGATCATGATCTGACCCGTACAGTATAGGCATACGCACCGGCAGCTTTTGCCCGTGCTAGCAACTAAGAGGGGCGTGGAGAATATGCTAAAACGACTGTGAGTTCCATGAAAGATAGAACTGGAGTGCTCTATGCCGTCCAGTCAGTTGTGCTCCGCACCTTCGCGCGATGTTTGCCTTGGATATTTCCAGTGTTCATTTATTGATGTCTGACATGTGTCCCTCTGGAAAAAATAGACATCGATGGTTCCATGGTGATCACGACGAATTTCACTAATCACGGCGAATTTTAATCATTTTTATCACCAACGTATATTATTTTCGTCTGAACGTGATGTGGAAAGGCTACCTGAATGTCTCAACATGCAACGAATATCTGCCTATTCGTTGCATGTTGAGACATTCAGATAGCCTTTCCAGATAGCCTTGCATTTGGTATGTGATACATATGCGCACAAAGCAGACTCCATCAATCATGCTGCTATGTAGTTCAAACAGCGAATAAATATGAAGCTTTGTCTATATTCCTATGCCCAGTGAGTGATGCTGAAGTCTTGAAATGAGTAAGTGCAGAAACCGCGGCTGAATCGTGATCTTTACTTGTTTAAACCCCAGAGTTCCTTGTATGCCCCGAAATGGTCATTTGCTGGTGGTGTATTAGAAGACACAAGATATCCGATATTTTCTTTACTATCGATCATTTTCGAAAGTACGCTTTATTTCAATCGACTCAGGTCGTCGAGACGATAAAAAATTTTTGACCAACTTATCTGGATTGGTTCTCACAGCCAATATGGCGCCGAATGCCAAAACCCTTTTTCAATCGCATTTCGTTAGTTATTAGGCTTTAGGGCGCATCGACTACATTGGTCAGTAGACGCCCATGAATCGCATTTCATAAAAATGCCGATTGCCCAGCGATCTAATTTTTTCCAAATGTTTCCGCACATATCAAGACAAAATAAAAACAGTAGCCATTTTTGATAACACCCATTAAAATTATCTGGCAGCAATGTGGTAGTGTCATAAAAGTCAGCACAATATGGCGCCGATTTTTAGGGAAAATATTACTCAAAGGATATTAATGCCTTTGGAGCTTTAGGAGCAGTCTTTTTCAAACGCATTTTGAGAACAAAATGCCCATTGCCCAACGATCTAATTTGTATGCCGAATTGTTAGGCACATGTCAAGACAAAATAAAAACGGTAGCAATTTTTGATAACACCACCTTGAAAATTATCGACACAGGCTTCTAACACATCTAAGATTGGTCAATGGTCATTCAGGGTAATACATGAAATGAATTGCCAACAATTTACTATTTCGGCGAAAAACAGCCTGACGTGTACTCCCGTATGAAGTCATATGCTACTGACCTGAACAAAACATTTTCATTTTGTATGCCATGTGCTGAGCAAAGGGTCCCTCACCAGCTATTCGGAGCGCCAGCATACCGACAGCCCCGCTGTGCTCCTGGTCGTGACTTGTTTTTGCAGAGGGCTGTATGAACCCTGTGCACGTGGAGGGTTGGACTCTGACATGGCATATGGGCACAGACAATCGGCATAGCATAGCTTGAAGCCGGTCACATGACCTGGCCTTTCCCAAGTTCATTGTGAATCTGGCCACCACTCGGCACCAAATCAACAGATTAGAAACTCTAATAATTGATTCGCGTATATTTCAAACATCGACGATTATTAAGCGAACCATGCGAGGCACTGTCACATTTCCCATTTTTTTTACCTTAATAGCATCGCTTGTGATGCAATAGGTCATGTCACTTGGGCCAAAGTGAACGCTTCGAGATGAGTACCGCTTTTGTCGCTGAGATCCGTCAGACTAGACTGTTCGGACAGTGAAGGTGGTAGAGAGAAACACGTGCAAGCTTCTCGCTCATCAAGTTGCAGCAATGGCGCCACAAAAAGTGCGCCACCTGACATCGCTGCAGCAAAGTTTCAGAGATAATATACAAGTTCCACAGCTGAGGTTCCGGTCTGCGCTCGCCGACTTACATCACCGGTAATTCACTTACTATGATCGTATAATAACAGACACTTCTGGTCTCTTTGTACGTACCCTATGAAAGGATGCAGGACATACTTACTCCTGCTTTTGTTTAGCAATGCAATTCTATTGCTACGAGGCAGCGCTAATAAACACCATGTTAGTCTTCTTCTCAGACGGCGGCGGCGGCGGCGGCGGCGGCGGCGGCGGCGGCGGCGGCGGCGGCGGCGGTGGCGGAGGAGGAGGAGGAGGAGGAGGAGGAGGCGGTGGAGGCGGAGGCGGTGGAGGCGGTGGAGGCGGTAGAGGCGGTAGAGGCGGCGGAGACGGCTCGGCCTGGTATTGGGGTGACCGTCCCATAGTGCGGTACCCTCAGCGAGGGGGATACGCCGTCCGCGGCCGCACCGGCCGAACGTTCTTCTCCCGAGCCCCCGCTGGCGGCGCCGGCGGCCGGGGCGGCGGCAGCAGAGCCAGCTACGGCAGAGCCCTCGTCGGCGGCGCCGGCGGCTACGGCGGCGGTCCCGGCCAGCCCGGAGAAGCCGGGCAGCATGGCCGCTCCAGGGCGGTCTTCATAGCCGCCGGCGACGGATACAACGACCGCGGCGGCAGAGGCCGAGCGTACCACTCCGGGGCCTTCTTCGGCGGCGCCGGCGGCCGAGGCGGTAGCAGCAGAGCCAGCTACGGCAGAGCCCTCTTCGGCGGCGCCGGCGGTAGGGGCGGCAGAGGCGGAGCGTACCACTCCCGAGCCCCCGCCGGCGGCCGCGGCGGCAGAGGCCGAGCGTATCACTCCCGAGCCCTCTTCGGCGGCGCCGGCGGCCGCGGCGGCTCGGGAGGCTTCGGCGGCCGCGGCGGCTTCGGCGGCCGCGGCGGCTTCGGCGGCGGCCCCGGCCAGCCGGGGGCCCCCGGGGGGTCGGGCGGAGGCGTGGCCGCGGCCAGCAGCGGGACAGGATTCGGCTTCGGCACCTCGTGTCTGGACGGCCAGACGGGCCAGTCCGGCAGCGCATATCACGGTGAGGACGGCTACGGCAAATCTCCAGCTGTTACCCACTCTAATGGCACGCAATTAATCTCAGAAATTCAACAGACGCTGATATTTCAGGTGGCCTCGTACTCGAAGTTGGAACAACCATGGCAAATAGTGCTGCATTTAACGTGATTAGGCTTTCGTGCACGATACTGCACCTGTACCGTATTTGAAACATGCAAAGTGCACATTGAAATGCAGCAAATCGACGCACATTACTGTGCAGAATAACGTGGTTAAAACGAGCGGATGCATTTAAACCTGCGATTAAATGCGTATCCGACGCTGAAAGACTACGAGTATTGACGTGCAATTCATAAAGTAGCAGTAATAAAGCACTGAACATGTCTAACCCCTCAGCATCATTAGTTGCACACAAAGCGTCTTCAAGTGAGAACGACCAGTAAGTAAGAAGGATCGAGTGATATTTTTGTGTAACTTTGGACATGAAGATATGTTTTAAGATGACATTTGAAGCTGTTATCCAATCATAGCGAAAGCATGGGCTTCCTACACTTTGCATGGCTTGTATGATGCATGCAATTTAACTGGGATGAGCTGAAGCTACAACTGTTTGCCTTCTAGTAGCTATCACCCCCCCCCCATCCAAGTCTGATGGCGCATGTACATTCAAACGGCGAAATTGGAAGAACAATACATTAAAATAGTTCGTCTTGAATGAATTTCTGTTGCAAATAATGACCACGGACAGACGTTGTCAAGCTGTTTATATATTCATGAAGCTTTCATATTTGACGCATGTTCGTGTTGACATGGGTAAGGTGGGCATGATCGGACATGACCTTGACCAATCGTGGGATGGCAAATATGACCTAATGTTTTTGACTTATGTAGAGATATACTTTGTCATTGGCTTGAAAAATGGCGGAACGTTTTAAAAGAATACTGCGCGGGACGAAATGAGAAAGAATTATACCAGGGCATGATGAATTCTCCCTTCCCCCCTCCCCCACTCACACGAAGAAGCGGAAAGACCAAACTATCATTGGTGTGACAACTTCATTTCCATTCACTCAAGGATGTAAATATCGCTGATTGAAATACACTGCTTAATATTCATATATGCGCGCATTCAACTGGTGAAAACCTCATGTTTCAAATGGCGACAACTGTTACGTTGACCTCCCGCGACCTGTCACGTGACCCAGCTCACAGCTCGTCCTGCAACGTTGTCCCATAGTCAGCTACCGGCTGCACATCACCGCATAGTCCACTTGACGGAGGATCGATGGAGAGACGGGGATGGGGGAGTTGAGAGAGGAAAGGGGAGTAGAGAGAGGGCTGGCCAAGCCTGTGCCGAGCATGTCTCGGTCACTGCTCCAAAATGTCTCTAACATCGTCCCCAGTCAGCTGAGTGCGTTGGAAGCAATAGTCTTGCGCACCGGCGCAATAACGCTTCAGGAAACTCCTCAGAGATCATTTATGTGCTCTGTCTGCTGCGTCAGTGTCACGTGCCGGCCGTCAAGGTCACTGCTGCCCGTGGCGAACGGCGCCCACCTGACTGGCCGTGTGGTCACGTGACCGAGCGCACAGTCACGTGTCGCAGTGTGGGCGGGGCCGGCGGTCACGCGGCAGCGGAACAATACGCCAGCAGTTGCATTGAACACCGCGCCGCACCTCGTGACTCATATGACGTGGGACTGTTGGGGTCCCTCGCGGGTCGTGATGTTAGACGTACGCCGACTCGCATATTCAGCGGCGAGACTGGCGCGCGGTCTGTTGTCGCCGTGCACCGCGACTCGATATGGCACGTGCACGTGAATGCACGTGCACGTGCGCGTGTCTCGCTTTGACGCAGTTTGAGGCGCGTGATGTGTGCCCGCAACCGCGCAACGAGTGAAGGCCAGGGGTCGGAATGTAGCCAAGGCGGAGGTACACGCCTTGGCTATCTGGCAACAGATAGCCTTGGCGATCTGGCAACTCATCAGTCCAGCTCCTTCGAGGCCGTTCAATGTTAAACTGCCAACGTTTGCATCATTATCATTCCCAAGACCTTCCGCAACTGACTTGTTTGGCTATGAATGTCCCTGGATGACCCCGGATGACCCTAGATGATCCTGGATGACCCTGGATGGCCGGTGTCACAGCTGACCTCGTCGTTGCCTGTTGACAGGTGGCAGGGGCGGTCGAGGGGGCGGCACCAACTGCATCTACGCCACCAGTAACTCCCGAGGCGCCTACGCGGTGAGTGCAAGCTATTTTGCGTTTTGTTAATCATCTGTCGCTCCCGAAATATGCTCAAGGCTAGGAGAACTCTGGACCTTGCATGACATCGGAACTCAGTGCAGCTGAAGTTGGTCGTTCCAATGGCCGTTCCAATGGTCGTTCCAATGGCCGTTCCTCAATAAGTTTGCATGTTGTGTAGGTTTATGGTAGGTGAGCATGAGCAGGTTGAACGCATGACTGCTCACGATATGCTTTGGCAATTGTTGAAATATGGTTCTGCCACAACGGAAAACAAACATGCGCCAGATAAGCACATATTTTCCGCGGTGGCAGTCAATGTCGCTGTAATTTGGAGTGATGTCAAGCCATGGCGCATTTCGTTCTCTGTTCCGGTATATTGGACGATAATGACGACTTGTTTGATTTTTAAGTGTTTCGAAGGCTAGAGATTTCGTTAAGGATCACCCATTAAAGAAAACGACAGCACAAACTGCCTCGGATCTCAAGCAGTTAAGAGTCTGTGGAAAAGGCGTCTAGGGGCACGTTGTTGATGTTGCCCCCGACACAGTTAATGAGCTCATTAGGTAACTGTGCTATGAGCAGAATGACCTCTTCTGAAGCAAGTGACGATTAAGGAATTCATTTATTCTGTCGAGCGCTAAATCGAGGAAAATTGATACACGGATTGGAAGATTCTCACTTGTTCCACTCACTTTCGCGCTTCTGCAAGAGGTTCCCAAAGTATAAACGGCCGCTTCCAAAAGCCGCCGTGAACCGAACCCGTCCGATCAGAGCGATGTGTTAACCAGCGACCATGAGGTCAAGATGTAGAACAGTGGTGTGCTTCTGATGATCAATTATGGAGCCCTGCAGTGCACTCTATGTTGACACCTCGCGGTGATTCTCTTCTGCCCTCGTGGTCGGCTTGAGCAGCGCCAAATGTCATGGGGGTTGCCGGACGAATAACTGACGAAAAATAACTCTAGTTCGCCGGGCGTTTGACGAAGACGTGCAGAGGGGATGAAGGGAGATGAGATTTATTGCAAATATTCCGGCATCGAATGAGAACACCAGGTGTCCAATCGAGGGGTTTACGCATTATGCATCAAAAAGACCGAAAAGCACGGAATTCGACGATGGATACTAGTCTATTTACCTCGCCATGACCAATTCTTATCATATGCTATGAGAAAAATGGACGATGGTACAAAGGTCAGGTCGGGATGATCATTATCTCGGTAGTGTTATGAAATATGGCTGCTACCATTGCAATTAATTCGAGCAAAACAGTCGCAAGCCACAGCGTAAGGAGACACAACCGAAGTAAGGTGCCTACTTACGAATGGTTGCAATGAGCTGCACGTGGCGGCGCTACTAGGACCCGAGACTGCATCATCCTCTTGAAGTCTCTCAAGCTCTCTGAAGCACGCAATGAAACTCAGAAAACACGGCTCGTGCACCGGCATGTGAAGCAGCCTTCAGCTGGCCATCAGCGACGCTGACGGGGTCTATCTACACGGGGTCGGCATCCCACGTGGTGGGACCAGCGAGTGTCGCAGCGTCGGCGGTCGGCGAGCCGCACATCGGCGTCGCCCCTGACCTGATGAGAGGTCAGTGAACGCACACGTCGTCTCCCTTGACCTGATGAGAGGTCAGTGAACCGCACATCGCCGTGACCCATGACCCTATGAGAGGTCAGTGAGCTGCATACCGCCGTCTCCCCTGACCCGATGGGAGGTCAGCGAACCGCACACCGTCATCGCTCATGACCCTATGAGAGGTCAGTGAGCTGCACTCCCTCGTCGCCCCTGACCTGATGAGAGGTCAGCAAGCTGCACACCGCCGTCTCCCCTGACCTGATGAGAGGCCGGCGATCCGCACACCGCCATCGCCCATGACCTGATGCAGCGGATGACGGAGGACGCTGCGGTAGACCACGAGTTTCACAGATGCGAGTTCAAGACAAACTTGCAGACGAAGTAAAGCCAAAGCCGTCAGCAAGTGTGCAGAGATGTGCTAGTATTTGTGGCATGCGAAAAATAGAGATGCAAGCGCATGATTCTGTATGAATAATGCATGGCATTACTGTGCTAATAGTGCAGAAAGTACTGTGCCAAGGAACAGAAGCGGACATGTCGACTGACCCGCCTCTTGCGGAGAAATCTGGAACCACAATACTGGTGATGTAGCGAGTGAATACGAGCACAAATAATTCGATGTGCACAGTATCTTGACGGGGTCCGTGTTAATTTCTGAAAATTGAGCATGTCCTGCATTGTCTAGTGCACTTACGATGCAGCTAAAAACAGCATCATTTGTCGAGATGAAACTTTACTGGCACTGCTAACTGCCTGTAGAAAACCAATGGCGCACATCTCCACGCGGGTACGCCATCATACACAAATAGTGATTCTACTTGAACGTACTGCGCAAGAACGGCACCGCGCTGGGTATTCGAACCCAAATTAATTTGTACTTCCTGAGGGTTCGGCACCGCTGGATCCGTTGGCGAAACCATGGCGTCCTTTTCCAGTTGAACATTTCACATAGCGGCTGGAAGTGCTGAAATTACCAACATAGCTGCTGAAAACCCTCGGCTGAGATAGAACAAGGAGTATTGCTGTGCGAGGACGAAGCTACAAAACACAGAGTTTTACAAGTACCACCGGCTCCTGATTTCCAGTAGCGGATTCCGAGGGGTGGAGTGCAGACAACACCAATAGTACCATTTTATTTTGTCATCGACTTGGTTCCCTTAACACGCGCACGTCCGGGGGCGGCAGATATCTGCCCCCTGCAGTTTTTCCTAATTTGCCGCCATACTAATCGGGTTAGCAAGGTAAAACCTCGCATGGCTGCTCATTCGTCCTTTCCGCACATTCTCATACATTTTTAATCCTGGGTCATCTCAGGTCAGTTCACCAGGTCAGGCGAAGTGACCCAACATCCCTCGGAGTTCTAGGTGGCATAACTTCCACAATAATTGGCGATTGTTTTCAAACTTATAGCACGTCATGATCTCATCGGGAACCATAATATATATCTCGGGTTTTTTTCGAGCATTGACCTGAGGTCAGGTCGCGACCATGGCTTCCCTCATTATAGGGCTATGGAAAAATATACAAATGTTTCCTGGTTACATATTTGCTCTCGGAATGACCTCACAACGGTTGTGGCGTGTAGTTGGAAGATATGCTCAATGTTACCGCTGACATTTTTGCTCAGTGACCTCACCAAGGTCAGGGCGTCGGTAGCTCAGTGGTTAAGCTGAGCGTCTGGCAAGCCAGAGGTGCGGGGTTCGATTCCCCGCGATGCCCGCCCTTCCTGCCAGGGTGAGAGGCAGGCGACGCCATATGGCCTCGCTGCTGAGTGCGTCGTAAAGCCACAATCCAATCCGACCTCACCAAGGTCATCTGAGGTCACCTGAGATCACTAGCACATTGCTGCGCATTATATCGCACTGCATTGAGCTACAAGGCTGAAATTACCGTCATTGTGCTTGTATCGCCAAGACGATTGATACATTACATGCCCTCCCTAGGCTACTTCATGACCTTGACCTGAGATCATAGTTTCGGAGTAACAAGTATTCCTGTTTGGACACGTAGATGGCGCCTCGATTGTCCTCTGTAAATCGAATAGCGTTCGCCGTTTATTTCTATCTGTTACAGGTCCTGAGATATGTGTCAATATCTCAGAGTCCCACCCGATCTGGTCGAATTTGACTTATGATGATCCAGTGACCTGAATATTGACCTGAGCGAAAAAATCACCGAAACGCATTCGATAGAGCTTGTCAGCAGCTATCCAACGCCGTTTTCCGTTTGTCGCTATCTAGCATAGTTCTAGAGATCTCATGGGGGCAGACATCTTCCCCCCCCCGGACATGCGAAGTTTACGCGGACCGTGGGTCGCGCGAGTGTTAATGGCCACACCCCTAGTGGGTCTGATCCCAACAGGAGTTGCCCGCGTTTGCTGTGTGTCCGACTGGAGATGAACATTTTCAAAGCCGGGGGGGGGGGGGGGGGGGGGGGGGGGGGGGGGGGGGGGGGGGGGGGGGGGGGGGGGGGGGGGGGGGGGGGGGCACCCCCCCCCCATATATTTTTTTTATAAAACTAATTTTTGAATATGTGTTTTATGTCTGTATTGTTGCTAAACTATGCGTTCAACAATTCGTTGTGGGATTATCGTGAACATTGGTGAAAATCAGTATATGGTCTCGCAGGTAAAATATTTTGGTAACGTACTCGCCTTCGACTTATATATTAACTCGATAGGAGTCGATGGTGGACAGCGGGTCAACTAGCGCCACCAGCGGAAAGTTTTGTAACTACCGCTACGGTAGCTTGTTGCGACTGTCTCTTAACCCGCGCCGTCTCTCCGGTCAGATCCTCACACCCCGTCTGGGGGGCGGGGGCGGATAGTAATCCTCAATCTAAAATCCAAGCTAAGCGTCGCACGAAAACGAAAGAGGTGTTATCGGGAAGCGCTCGACGAATAGGGCCCGGATCCATCCCTCCAAAAATAATTTTCCCCCAAAAGTGACGTCACTATGGGGGCTATATTTTCACGACTTTTCACGACTTACATTATGTTTTTGGCTCTGGGGAGTTCATTTTGGGGATACTTAAGAGAAAAAATTATTTGGAATCAGAAAAGGACAGCGAAATCGACCAGGGCCATGAAATTGTTGGCCATCAAAAAATCAAAATTTCTTTTTCTTATTTCAACTTTTTGAGTTTTCAAGCCTTCTTTAATTTTCATTTTCCAATAGGCAGAGCAGACCGAAAAACGTTCGAAGCCAACTCGCACTGATAAAAAATGCTTACTTTAGCCAGAATCTTCGATTTAAACTGTAATGGGCAAAAGTGCAAAATTAATAGGTAATCGAAAACTGAAAAAAATGAAACATTCCTCCTGTACGTTTTGTTGCATCCATAAAGATAAGGAAACGCTGAAAGTTTCATTAAAATATATTTATTCGTTAAAGCGTGACGACTGGTTGAACTTGTTTTTGTAGGTGACCTCACTTGACCTTAACTAACTCGTTGACTAGATGACTGGACTTAAACATTTTGACGCAACATGCCAAATTGACGTGGGAAAAGGTATGCCAAATTTCGCCGCGCTGCCGTGCGCCGTTCATTCACTATCCGCGGGAAACCTTAGGGAGGTCGTCAACGACCCCCCCCCCCCCCCGAGATGGCGCGGGTTAAGGTAAGGCTATGCAATTCATTCCAATTGATATGCACAATCAGGTTTGCAGTGCCTTTGCAGTGCTTACACACTACAGCCTTTTCTCCATTGAAATTCACACCAACTAGCAGCTGAAATAACTTGAAGCTTATTTATGACAATAACGTTATCCTTTGCTGCCACATGTTCATCTTTTGGCATTCACTTATGCACGCAACTTGCATGCATCGCATCTTCAATGTTGGTATGTACACCTCCTGTTTTCATGTCTTCGCTATCTGCAATGAAGCCCCTGTTCTGCCCGTTTCTCGCCATTTTGATGACCACTTCATGCACATAGTCGTTACTGTAGTTTGCTGTGACTCCAGCCTTCTTTTGAAGGTCTCTGTTTGATCTGATTTTTCTGACTTTGTGTGTGTGTGTGATTGTGGTTTTAGGGCGCATCGACCATGGTATTTTTATCTTTTTTCTGACTTTCAATGTGTCTTTTTCCAGATAGACATCACAAACTGCATTAGCTTATCTCATGTAGCAATCTTGCTTGCATTTAGTAGCACAGTTCAGGAGACCTTATAGTGTCAGACTGAGCACAATAAAAACATCAGTCTTCGCTATTTGCACGTTAATGCCTTTGGCTTTCACGCGTCTCGGTCCCTCGCCCAACCTTTCCCTCACCCTCTTTGTTGCCTCTGCATGCAAGGCGTATGAAACTCTGAGTGAGAAGAGAACGGAAGGAGTGAGAAGCGTATGAGCAAAAAAAAGAAGAAAAAGTGAACTATCGAACCGAGCCGGGGTACCTATACGCTACACGTGCGCAAAGTGACTGGACTCACCAGTGGACATTTATGCTGGCTACAGCAGTGATCGGACGCCTGAAAAACTGAGTGAGTGCAGAAGTGACAGCGCCTTTCTCCATAGTGACTTCCCTTGCATCCAGCGTCAGCTACTGCCCGTGGCTAGTCTTCTTTCCTACACTGCAGCGGAGACGAAAATGATCTGACTGACGACTTGGTGCCGCTCGGAATTCCTGTGTCTCCAACAACAGTGATCGTCCATCTCCTATCGTCTATCTTCAGCTCTACCAGTATTTCTATCTTCAGCTCTACCATGCATACGGACATCATCAGGCTGCTGCCAGCCATCGCCCTGGTCCAAACATTCATCGCCAGCATGTCCCCCGGTCAGCAACGCGCACGCAGCCGTCCCGTCCGTGACGTATCAACGCCGCGGCCTTCGCCCCCGCCAGTCGCCAGCCTCACCACTCCCGAGCGGTCAACCCGATCAAGGGCAGTGTCTCCGTTACCAAGACAACGCCCAAGAAAACACGTTGGGGCAGGCGCGGCGCCAGGGGTGGCAGACGACGCGGATCACGGGGCGGAACAAGCCATGCGACGGCTCAGCAGCGCAAAGGGCAGCTGCACCTGGTACTCATCAATGCCCAATCTATCAAACCCAAGCAACTGGAGTTACACCACGACCTTCGTTCTTACTCTTTAGACCTAGCTGTGGTGACTGAAAACTGGCTGCGACCAAACACCCCACGTGTCTCATTAACTTCCATGGTTACCAAGTAGAACTCGCGGATCGGCCCGACCTAGTGGTCGCGGTAGGGTGGCGATTATCACCAAGTCAGCGCTAACTCCTACCGTTTTAAAAATGTATACGCCTCCAAACTCGAGTTCCAAACTAGAATCACTCTGGGCCAAAGTCAAGTGGAAAGGCGGAAAGTATTTCATTCTGGAGGTAATATATCGGCCGTAACACTAACACGTAACACTATACCCGCCTTAAATGATGACTTCGCTGAGCTCGAAAGACAGTTTCAATTGGCCACACTGTACTTAACCGGCACTTTCTACCTCGCAGATGATATAAATTCCAACCTTCTCGACACAGCTAACAGCCCCATCAAAGCGCACATATTTGAGTTCATAATCAACTATTCACTTACCGTGATAGTGAAGCGCCCTACATTCGCCACAGGCTCGTTTTTATTGGATTATTGGTCATCATAACAAATTCGCCCATCTCTGTCGGCAGAACCACGGTGAGTTTCTGCCACTACAGTCCCCACAAATTTGTCATATGTTCGATTAAAGTAAACAGACCAGCCTCAGCTAACACCGTGATGCAGTCACGTTCTTTGTCGCTACTCTTCGCCCGCGACCAACCGGCGTGAGAGATTGGCGACGCTACATGACTCAACGGTCGATGTGTCGTAAAATCAACAACCAACCAGTCACGTTCTTTCGGACGAGTGGACAGCTTGGAACTGATCCTTGACCTTGATGAGATTGACTGGGTCCAGGTCACTGGTCGCATCTCCGTAACTGACAAATTGAGACACCCTGCTGAGATTGCTGACACCTATTCTCGACGAGCACCTGCCACTCGGAAACATCAAAACTCGGAACCCAACAGCACCACATGTTAGCGAAGTTATCAAACAGCTCCTGCATCGGCGAAATATAGCCTTGCACTTGCAAGATAGAAACACATACAAAGTACTTAACACTAGCACGTCCGGCGGTCCGCGCCAACTTCGCATTTCCGGGGGGGGCAGATGTCTGCCCCCTAAGATCTCTAGAACCATGCTAGCTAGCGACAAACTGAAACCGGCGTTGGATAGTTGATGACAGTCTCTATCGAAGGTGTTTTGGTCATTTTTTCGCTCAGGTCAATATTTAGATCACTGGGTCATCATAGGTCAAATTCGACCATATCGTGTGGGACTCTCAGCTATTGACACATAGTTCAGGACCCGTAACAGATAGAAACAAAAGGCGAACGCTATTCGACAGTCCTTGAAATGTGTTATCGACAATAGGCGGTGTGTTTTAAGGTCAGGTCAACCGAAACTATGAGCTCAGGTCAAGGTCATGAAGTAGCCTAGGAAGGCATATTACGTGTCAATCGACACGTCTTGACAATACAGCACAATGACGGTACTTTCACCCGTCTAGCTCAATGCAATGCGATATAATGCGCAGAAACGTGCAGTGATCTCAGGTGACCTCTGATGACCTTGGTGAGGTCACCGAGCAAACATGTCAGCGGTAACATTGAGCATAGCTTCCAACTACACGCCACAACCGTTGTGAGATCATTCTGAGAGCAAATATGTAATCAGGAAACATTCGTATATTTTACCATAGCCCTAAAATGGGGAAGCCATGGCCGCGACCTGACCTCAGGTCAATGCTACAAAAAACGATATGTATGATGGTCCCTGATGAGATCATTACGTGTTATAAGTTTGAAATCAATCCTTCAATAATTGTGGAAGTTATGCCACCTAGAACTCCGAATGTAGTTGGGTCACTTCGCATGACCTGGTCGCCTGACCTAAGACGACCCAGGATTAAAAATGTATGAGGATATGCTAAACAGACTAATGACCAGCCGTACGAGGTTTCGCCTTGCTAATTCGATTAGTATGGCGGCAAATTAGGAAAAACTGCAGGGGGCAGGTATCTGCCCCCCCCCCCTCGGACGTGCGCGTGTTAACCGATCGATCAGCTATTAGAGTTCACTGTAGGAAAGAGATTGGCGAAACGATAGTTCAGACAGGGCCATCAGCTGCGTGGCGTGCTATTAAGCCCATTATCGACACAAAGAAGGTTCCCACAGAGTTCATCCTCAGGTCCTACCTGAGCAGCTAAATCAATATTTTGTTAGTGTCGGACCAAAAGTATCAGCAGAGGTAGAACTCCAGGAAAACATGCCTGCACACACACCTCCCAGTTGCCGGCTATCGCGCGTCTCTACCAGCTCCTATAAAGTATCACCCATATCTCTTGAACAGCTAACCAAACTCGTTATAGGCATGAGAAGCACAGGTGCTTGCGGACCCGACGGGATCTGTATTAAGGTTATCAAATTTATGTTCTTTTATCGGCGAAGTGCTGCTTGACATTATAAACACATGCCTGACTACAGCTGATATCCACTCCACTTGGAAACAGTCAATAGTAACTCCAATTTACAAATCAGGAGATCCTTCGGATCCCTCTAATTTTAGGCCCATTTTATGGGTTTCGGTTATCGCCAAGATCACTGAGAGGGTAGTGCAGAAACAACTTTATCACTACCTGAATACAAACCACCTACTGGCCAGCTCAGCATGGCTTCTGATTCCGCCGCTCTACGAAAATCGCCCTTATCTCAGTCACGGACATCGATGAACCGTTCGGAAGTAGCTCTCCCTTGCATTCTGGACCTCAGCAAGTGCTTCTACGTAATAGACCACACCAAACTGTTCACTAAACTAGAACTCTATGGAATCGATACCGACTGGCCTAGGGCCAGTCGGTATCGATTACATGGTGTTCTATCGATCTGGGAGGTCACACGCAGGCTGTTAAAATCCCACATCAACGCGGAAGGAGGCATCTCTCCTCCTTTCTCCCAAACAACATAGGTGTATTTCAAGGCTCATCATTAGGTCCACTCCTCTATTGCATCTTTTCGAACGACCTCAGTTTGCACATCCCGGTAGCACACGTCACCCAGCTCGCAGACGACACCCAGGTCCTCATCTCCGGTCGGAAATCTGATCTCCCAAATCTGATAAGTCAGATGGAGACATGTCTGAGCCAACTCTACGACTACTTCCTGGATAACGGTTTGAAGGTGAACCCGACCAAAACTCAGCTTCTTACTGTCGGATCGCGTCAAAATCTTCGTAATATTACCTCGATACGAGTGTGCTTTAGGGACGCCGTGATAGATGAGAGACATTCGAGTAAGAACCTTGGGGTGACATTTGATCGCCACATGTCGTGGGATTCCCATGTAGCTATTGTGGTCCGCATATGCACTGGGTTCCTTCTGGCCCTGAGCCATCTGCGTTACCATCTGCCCACCAGTACCCTCTTTACTATAGTCAATAGTCTAGATATATCCAACATCCACTACTGTATATCTGTTTACGGGAACGGGTCCGCAGCCAACATCCACAGACTAGACAAGATCATTAACATCGCTACTAAAGTCGTGTCAGGTCTACGGAAATTTGATCATATTTCTGGTGCCCGTAACGAGTTGGGTTTCCTCACCGCAGCTGATCTGCATCTATTTCATAACCTTACTTTGCTCCACAAGATCATTTTGACGGGTGAGCCAACGCACATTGCCAGTCAAATCATTGCAATCTCTACCCTGCGAAACCGTCACACACGTGCAGACGACCATCTGCACCTGCCAGCCAAGCACAGATAGGCTGGCCGCGGGATACTTTTCTTCTCGTCTTTCTTCCACTATAACAAATTTCCTACTGAAAAAAACATCGAGGCTGTCTAACTTCAAGAAGCATGCACTGGCTTATCTCCACGAACAATGCTAGTCACACACAAAAAAATAAACGCAATGGATATGTGTACATTATGAACTCAATCGCGTTCCTATCACTTCTATACACTACTTGTTTACAGCTCGTGTTGCAAGCACGGTGTGTGTAGTGCAGATAGCGATATCGGTAATGTATTATGTTGGTGTACGAATGTTTGTTGCGAATCTGCTCCCACTATTGACCGCAAATATATCCTTTCTTGGTAAATATCTGTGAGTTATACCCAGACTGTCCATAATAGTCCCTGCATGTGGAGGGCATGTATTGCGAAATAAATAAGTAAACAAATAGTTGCTTTTTCTCTAGATGGGAACTTCAGAGCTTTGAATTCTTAAGTGAATATCTGATATGCTATCATTTGAAGGCTGGAAAAACAATTGTTTTGCATGTATTTCATGCAGTAATTTCCATAAAACTTTTAGTAGGAATTCCATTTATTTGCAATATAAAATCAAGAAAACGTATGGTACGGCAACAAGTATACTGTTGGGGCTTTTTCTATAACTCACAAGATAATTATATGGAACAACACAACCAAAAACTGGAAACTATTTAATATTACCAAGTATAATTAAGTGAATGTCAAACCCTCTTCTGGACACAAGCTCAAAGAGAACACACTTAGTTGCCAGTGGTAGAATATGATGCCTCGGATGAAAATAGCAAAACCAACACAACAGAGCCTCAGTACTAACAGGTATGACACCACAAGTCTACAAGCCAATATCATGTTTCACACTGAGAATGCTTTGCATGTGCAGTAACATAAAATTTTACAAGATTCCTGCAAGAACAGGAAACATCAAAACTGTGTTGGCACAACATACAGTACATTGTGATGATATAACTGTTATTGTATTGCCATCATGTCATGACCTTGGCCTTCCTTACAAAAAGCCAAATTAGTGTCACAATGCACTGTAGTCAGCAAAAGTAAATGCACATAAAATGTAAAATATTGTTCTGCTTTGACAATGGGCAGGCATCTGCCAGACCACTTCGCTCTCGTTAATGGACAATTGCCTGTGTCCACTTTGGTTAACTTCCTGGATTTCAATCAGGGTATTACTGTACTTTAGGGAATTCACGAGGAACATTTTCATGAAGCAACAAAGGGATCAAGTTTGGCTTGGTCAGGTTAGGTTATATTTTTCTTTTCAGTGGATTTGCTTAACTTCAAAAATAACTTTTCTTTGAAAACAGACAAGGTTCGGTAAGGCAAGTTTTTCATTAGTGTTATTTGAAAAAGAACAGTTGTGTAGGCATGCGCTTTTCACTTTTTCGTGTGTGGAAGGCTAGGCAAGTTAGGCTAGGTTATATTACATTTTAAACATTATTCTTCATGCTGGATTACCCAAGTTCAAGCCTCCTTTTGGTGTTATTTTTCATCCAACTGACAAGTATGCATTTTCAGTGGGCATGAGTGGTCACATAATGTTAACCACATTCAAGTACATTGCAATAGAAAAATAAATCTTAAGAATTAATAATGACTAGTAATTTTGTAATAATTTTGAAATTAAATACAAATCAATCCAATCATGTTCCTAGAAATGTTTCTTAATGTCCCTTCAGAATTCATGCTATTTATTTTATTTTTCATGTGCTCACGGCTCAAGTTCCAAGAGCAGAAATGTCTTGAGCTTCTTCAATACCAATATCTTTAAAAAAAATGAGTCTTGGATATTAACCGTGAAGCACCAACCATGCAACAAAATGCAGCTGACCCACACATGTTATGATGAAATGGATATCTATTGGAATAATTACATGATTGGCCTGATTTAAATAATGCAACAAAACCCTGGATTGATTTATACTTTGGATGCAAATAATTGAGGACAAATATGTCCAGTTGATCTGACTTCAACGTGGAGATAATCATTTTCTTATTCTTTGTGATATTTGGAACTGTATTTTGAATCGGTTTTGACATATGCTATGACAAAATAATAAGGCTGAGCTCTGCCAAACAGCATACAAATGACCTGCCATCGCTAGGAAATGAGGTGATGGTTATGAGGGCAAGACGATGTTTTGGATATTTGAAATCCTCCACCAAGCTGCTTTCCTAATCATGTCATGGGCTACAATAAACCTTATATTCTCCTGCTACTCACGATTACATGACGAATAATTAAAAACGAACGCCCGATTCCCGTTGGTAGCTGACAAGAAGTTCACGAATGGCGCAGCTGCGTCACAACTGTATTGGCGCCGAATAATTTATAAAGCAATTATGTCCAACAATTATATTCTGAACAATTATATCTTGAACAATTCTATTTTGGGAAAGTAGGAAACGAAGTTACTTCTTTTTCTTTTACCTTTATACTTTACACCAGTAAAACGTATCTCCGTCTACATGCTTAGGTCAGAATTCCCCGTTTCACATCCCCATCATCGAATATGAATTTATAAAGATCGTTACACCACTTGGCCACTGGCCCCATGCTTTCGATCCCTTTCGCAACGTTTTTATGTTGTTCGGCTATCAAACTAAGCAGGTGCATGTCACCCATTTACATGTGCCACATCGCACACGCCTCCTGACGCCCACCTTCGTCTTTACTTCCAGCAACGGTACCAATCTGCGGCACGAGCAGGAGCAGGCAATCCAGGGGCACCGGCAGGCTATCCAGGCAATCCAGGAGGTTGACGGGATCCAGGAGCGACAGGAGCGCCGGAAAGCCGGACCGCTGGAGCTAGGTCTGGAGCTTGTTTTGTTCCTGAGCGCCTGCCATGATGTCGCGACAGCTTTTCCACCGTACTGAATCGGGGCAAGCACATATTATCCGTGTTATATACTGTGATGGGAGAGGAACTGCCAGTGCAATGTGTGATGACAAGATGTTATTGACGTTGATTGACGTCAATAAATCGCCTAGACGGTGACCTGAGAAGTGGCGGGTAGAATGCAGATGATGACCGCCAGGTGCCCTGAGAAGTGACGGGTACAATACACAGCCGATGATGGTCAGATGGTCTGAGAAGTGACGGGTAGAATACACAGATGATGACCGCCATGTGACCTGAGAAGTGACGGGAGAATACACAGCCGATGACCGCCAGGTGCCCTGAGAAGTGACGGGTAAAATACACAGCCGGTAACGGCCGGATCAGAGTGCCTTCTGCGTGATTGTGCGTGGCGTGCTCATATTCCGAACGCTCGCGATGCGTAACACACGTGCCGTCGGGACCGGCAGTGAACTGCCGCACAGCGTGCTGCCTGACCGGAAGTCCCTCTTACGATAAGCACAAACGGCGCCCAGTACTCGGCACGCCGTGCTGGAAATAATTCGGCGACAGAGTCGTCTGCGGCCGGTCATTCCAGGGATGCTGCCATCAGCCACCATGCATTTCCGTGAACCAGTGCACTTTGCCGGTGTGAAGTGTTCTCCAGGCGAAATTAATTCGTTGACGTCACCGGTTGTACCGTCTGTTGCTGAATTGTTTTCCATGGGAGGGCTTGGCGTGGCCGGTCATTTGTAGCATAGACCGTGCCGCCGGACAGCTATAACTGGTAGGCATACTTCGCCGCTGCACGATCATGCCTTGCGGCACAGCCTACCAGGATGACGACCACGGGTCAGCGCTTAATGGCAGGAAGTCCGGGTTATAGTCGTCGTGCGATAATTTTCCCTGCAGACATGGGACAGGGCGGCAGGGACCGGGAAAGACGCGACATGCAGCAGGGAAAGGGACGGATCTAAGCTGATCCTGTCTGTCGTTAGGCAGCCACACACACAGCATTGTCCACATTGGCCACGTTGGTCACATTGGCCACATTGGTCACATTGGCCACATTGGGCGTTCCGTGCTACACTGGACATCCGTCGACAGGGAACAAGCACCGACACGGAAGAAGCACGGTCTCCAACCCTAAGCGACTCAAACAGCGCTTAGCGAGGAATTTCCTGAGGCTAGTCTTGACCGAACGAATCAGACGTTCCCACCAACCACCCCACTAGAGTGACAAGGAGGCGATATATTTCTACTCAGGTGCGAGGTGACCGAAGTACCGGTGTAGTGCCCCGTCAGCTCCCTTCAGGGTGGCACCGCTATCTCAATAAATCACAGGCGGCAGTCCTCTCGTCGCAGCAACACACTCGAAAACCAGCATAACATCCGACAGCGAAGTCGGATCGGTCATCTCTTGTTTATTGTTTGTTTGTTTATTGGCTGGTTCACGACACACTTTATGCACATTCACGGCTAATGGCGCCGCCCACACTGTTTTGCCGGTGGGCCGCGGGATTGGGAAATGTCCTGAGTGGCGCTAGAGTCGAACCCGGGACCTTTGGTGCCCATAGCCCGACACCTTAACCACTCGGCCATCCCCGCCCCGGATCGATCATCTCTAAGTGTTGTTGTTATTGGAGTTTAGGGGCGCATCGGCTGCGCCGGTCATGCAGCAGGCCATCTATAAATGCGCTGTGCGGCACGGCACAAGTGAATAAGCACATGCACAGCTTCTGTCGGGGAAGGTCGACACAGAAACAGGGCCAGCAAAATCCCCGCCATCCACCGCGAACGGAGGGGCCTGGGCCACCCTACGTCTGGAAGGAGGGGCCGCAAATCGTTATATGCCCGAGCGTCTTGTTTCTGCCACGAGATACACTCACGCTTCACCTTCTTAGCCATGCGCCTCAGGACCACTATCCCAAACACACACCCGATGGCGGAGAGCTGACTGGACACTCGCGCGCGTTTCCAGCTCAGGTGTTGTTCTCAACAAGCAGTTCGGCTAAGCGGTCACCATGTAGCAGCACCGTTGGTTGGTTATTGGTTTTACGACACATCGACCGTTGATTCACGCAGCGTCGCCAATCTCCCACTCCGATTGGTCGCGGGTGAAGAGTAGCGACAGGTGAGACTCGAACCCACAACCTTTCGATTGTGAGACGAGCAACTTACCCCTAGACTACTCGTCCCCATGTGGCGGCAGCGGGTGTTGGCAGTCGCGAGACAGGTTCGACAGCTGCGGCCTGTCTTGGGTGCGGAGCATCCGGCTCTCGCCCAAAAGGCCACCAGTCCACACGTCGAGGAACTCTTCGGAGCAGGCCCGCCGAGCTTCGGCAGTCGCCCCTCCTCGGGACACGCGTGGAGTTGCGTGTGTGCCAAGAGCGACCTTCCGGCGACAGTCATCCCGGCGAGAATGAAGTCGCACTCACTGTACTTAGACGCAGAGTTACGCGCGTTAGGATAAAGCGATTGACCCATGAGACAATGCGGACAGCCTTCGAGGAAGATCAACAACGGGTTGTATTAGACACACACACATGCGCCAGACAAAACGTTGGCCACAGGAGTCAGAGTAAACCGTCTAGGCAGGCAAGAGTGCAAAAAGGAATGATGCCACAACACTCAAAACGTCGGCCAAACGGAATCAGGTAAGGCCTCGCGAAGCATCCACGGTAAACTGATCAACAGCTGATAGATCATCTGATCAACAGCTGATCATTGTTGACAGCGGGGCGACCATGTGCAAAAAAACTCCGTTCAGAAATATTTCCCAACATGTCCAATATAAATGTAGTGATAGCGTATTATTACCGTCAGCTATGTGGGGTGGCCTAGAAAACTCGCGCACGCACACCCTCTGGCTATTTATAATGTTCTTGTGAAGCGTCCGAAGCGCCTCTTGACAAAAACTCGCACGGTTTGTTGCGCATCGCGATTGCGTAGTGCGCGGTATAATTCAGCTTCAACAAAAGTTAATGACGTTTAACTGCGACCTTAGGATCTTGACAAGCGTGACGGCAAAAAGGGCGCCCGACTGTGACGTCACGAAATGCGACGCCTTGTTAAACGCGACGAGAGCGTGACGCCAAAGGGGAAGAGCCGCGTGGGGATTCAGCACGAGCCCAGCGGCAGCAGTGCACCGAACGCCAAACCCAAATCGGACACGCTCCAATCGGCGCAGAATCAGTCAGCTGACCGGCGCCCCGCCAGCTGATGTTGTGACGTCACCGTGCTGGCAGAGCCGAGCGCTAAATTTAGCGCGTGCCGGTGTGTCCGTGCGGCGTCTCGCCGCCGGCCGCGTCAGGTGGTTTCTGCCCAGCGCGCCGCCCGGCCTGCCCGGCGCCACAGCCGCTCGTCTGCCCGGTGACCTCGTGACCCGCGTGCGCCGGCCGGCGGCGTTTCCATGGCGACCGACAGCCGCTCGCCGCGTCCATGATGGAGATGGACTTCGCGGGCCCGGCCGGCCCCTACTGGGCCTACGTGCCCATGCCCGACCAGCAGGCCGTGCACCAGATCCCACTGGATCAGGTGAGTGGACACTGGATCACGGCAGCAGGTGCGCGTCAGGTGTCTCCCGGGTCGGGTCTCCTGTTAGGGCTAGAGGCGCCTCCAGTGCTGGTTTTGGGCTCCTCCAATAATTGTGTAACACGCTAACATCCAGTGTTGAAACAATTGTCCAGTCTGTCACCTACAGAATATCAGACGCCATCAGTCTGTCGCATCATGATGGCTAACAACAAACCAATGTGTATGTATAGATTGCCACCTCTATAATGTTAAAATAGTGCACACAACAATGCTTGATCTCTATATTATCGTCACTTCTACCAGCCATTTATGTCTCACCACTCATCTAGTCTTATGTTCCTCACCATTCGCCAGCGTATGCGGCTGCTGGCCAATGTGTCCTGCTCGCTGCTCTCACTACATCCATCCGGGCCGCACAACACACTGATGTGGTGATCAGCATTGGTAGACTGCGGTAGCCGTAAGAAGCTGGGATAAACAAGGCAATGATCGAAGCCTGAACATTCACAATACTGCTAAAGCTATTACACTTCCCAGCGGCAAACCGTGCACTATTGGCGGTCACAACCCCGCTCATACTGTTCCACCACATGCATTGGAGTAGCACAGATAGCAGGCTAGGCGCCACGGCACCTGCATATCCTGCGTCGGTATACTGTTTCTCACCACATGAAGGCACCATTGGAAACAGATAGCTTGAACCACCCCATACCTCGAACTGTTCCACCACAAAGGCACCATTGGCGTCACAGATAGCTTGACAGTCAAGCTGGGCGCCACGGCACCTGCATATCCTGCGTCGGTATACTGTTTCTCACCACATGAAGGCACCATTGGGGTCACAGATAGCTTGACAGTCAGGCTGGGCGCCACGGCACCTGCATATCCTGCGTCGGTATACTGTTTCTCACCACATGAAGGCACCATTGGAGTAACAGATAGCTTGACAGTCAAGCTGGGCGCCACGGCACCTGCATACCCTGCGTCTGTGTACTGTTTCTCACCACATGAAGGCACCATTGGGGTCACAGATAGCTTGACAGTCAAGCTAGGCGCCACGGCACCTGCATATCCTGCGTCGGTATACTGTTTCTCGCCACATGAAGGCACCATTGGGGTCACAGATAGCTTGACAGTCAGGCTGAGCGATCTCGCGCCTGAATGTCTGGATAGGTATACCGTTTGCCGCCACGCCTATACCAATGCAGGATATTCAGTGCCAGGACTTCCAGCCTGATTACTAAGCTATTTGTGACGTCAATTATACAAGAATGTGCCACAATCGACGCAGTGAACAGCATTGCTGAATCATCACAACAACATGTCTCGCGCATGACACCTTCAGACCAGTGTGGAAGTTAAAAAAACATGCTGAAAACATGTTAAATATCGTGTTGATCAGCATGTCCAAGGGCTAAGTGAAACATACTTTGTGCAGTTGGTTGGCACCCAATGTCGCAATGGCACTGATTAAACGTTGTCCCAATCCGTCAATAGCGCAGGTGGTTGGATTTATGTTTCGAAATCCTGAAGTTGAGAGGGGAATTGGTGGGCAATCCAAGTCGAGAATGACAATTGTCGTCCCTGTTTCTGACATTAAGAGCTTATTTGTGTACTTCGGTGTCAGCTTTTGGCATGCTTATCAAACAACGATCAGCTTGCTTATTTTCAAGGAGCTCAATTCATCTTCTGGCATAGAAGGAAGGGATATTTTCCCAGAGATGATAATGTTCTGGATGATGAACATCCAGGACCATGTCATGTGTCCAACCACGGGGATGGGAAGTTGCATTTATACGCCATGCAGCATATCTAGGCCACGACATACCGTGAGATGCAGGTAGATTCTGCAGGGAGGTGTATTTTACGCAGGGGCCTGATTTGCGTCCACTGACGTGCGTGTGCGCGTCCACCAGTGACGCGTCTGTGGGGCATCCAGACACAACTCCACGGCGAAAACCTGAGCTCTCAGACTCGGAGGAGGCACTCGTGCACTCCAACGGGCTCTTCCCAGGCTCGACCTGACCTGACCTAAGCTGACCTAGGATGGCCTTTGGTGGCCTTCTGTCAGCTTCAAAGTTTTGTGTGAGGTAATTGTTCAACGCTGACCTGGATTTGATTGCCGAATGATGCCCACAGTTAGCCCGGGTTTAAGAAAGGTTGCCATAGGTTATCCGCGAACACTGATGTTGACTGATCATTCATGACAAAGCAAGAAGCTAGGGTGAATCGGTGATGAAAAATCAAAATGTTAACTCTCAATTCAAGTTCAGCAAATGCAAATCGATCTGCATAAACACCCAATAAATGATAACTAAATGATGACCCCCCTCTCTCCCTCTTATTATTGTTCCATATATCACACTACAAAGCAAGGTTATCGACACACGGAATGTAGTGCTTAATTTGCTGCCAAGAACGACTACATATACAAATGAGTTGCTACACGTGAAAACGTTCCGACGGGGAGTGTCACTTGTTTGCGGATATTGTTAGGGAAAATTCGCCGCTGCAGAGGCTGAAACCCATTCACAGAAGTAGAAATTTCGTGCATTGTGTGTATTTGTTCTCATTTTTTATTGTGTATTGGGTGGTTCACGACGCACATTATGCATGATCACGGCTAATGGCGCCGCCCACACTGTTTCTCCAGGGGCCGCGGGATTTTGTAATTGTGCTCAAAACATCGCCTAAATCTGATCGATAGGTGCATTAAATGATATATTTTAACCAATTGCATATGATATAGCCAATTGCTCACATTTCCAGTGCTATCTCGTGGCATCACCGCCATGGTGAGGTCAGGGAACCCGAAAAGACATCAGATGCCATGTGTTACGGCAACTTGGCAACAAACTGGGGACAAGTTGGAAAGTAGGTAGCGACAAAATAGGGACAAGATGGAAATTAGTTGGCAGCAACGGGAACAAGTTGGGAAGTAGATGGCGACAAACTGGGGACAAGTTGGGAAGTAGTTGGCGACAAACTGGGGACAAGTTGGGAAGTAGTTGGCGACAAACTGGGGACAAGTTGGGAAGTAGTTGGCGACAAACTGGGGACAAGTTGGGAAGTAGTTGGGACAAGTTGGAGTTGGCGACAAACTGGGGACAAGTTAAGGGGAAAGTTGGGAAGTAGTTGGCGACAAACTGGGGACAAGTTGGGAAGTAGTTGGCGACAAACTGGGGACAAGTTTGGAAGTAGTTGGCGACAAACTGGGGACAAGTTGGGAAGTAGTTGGCGACAAACTGGGGACAAGTTGGGAAGTAGTTGGCGACAAACTGGGGACAAGTTGGGAAGTAGTTGGCGACAAACTGGGGACAAGTTGGGAAGTAGTTGGCGACAAACTGGGGACAAGTTGGGAAGTAGTTGGCGACAATCTGGGGACAAGTTTGGAAGTAGTTGGCGACAAACTGGGGACAAGTTGGGAAGTAGTTGGCGACAAACTGGGGACAAGTTTGGAAGTAGTTGGCGACAAACTGGGGACAAGTTGGGAAGTAGTTGGCGGCAAACTGGGGACAAGTTGGAAGTAGTTGGCGACAAACTGGGGACAAGTTGGGAAGTAGTTGGCGACAAACTGGGGACAAGTTGGGAAGTAGTTAGCGGCCAGCCTGTCGCGCAGGTCCTCCCGCCCATCCTCCCGTTGTACACCTCCACTGGGCACGGCACGTCCACGGTCACGCTCTTCCCTGTTTGACGGGATCACCTTGTGGACTGATGGATGGGATCAGCGCCGTATGTGCTGCTCATCACGATGACGGCCCTGCTGTCCGTCCACCGCACCAACAGCACGCCCTCGCGGCCACAGTCATGAGCCATAGTCATAGTCATAGTCATAGTCATAGTCATAGTCATAGTCATAGTCATAGTCATAGTCATAGCCATAGTCATAGTCATAGCCATAGCCATAGTCATAGCCATAGCCATAGTCATGGTCATAACCATAGTCATAGTCATAGTCATAGTCATAGTCATAGTCATAGTCATAGTCATAGTCATAGCCATAGTCATAGTCATAGTCATAGTCATAGTCATAGTCATAGTCATAGTCATAGTCATAGTCATAGTCATAGTCATAGTCATAGTCATAGTCATAGTCATAGTCATAGTCATAGTCATAGTCATAGTCATAGTCATAGTCATAGTCATAGTCATAGTCATAGTCATAGTCATAGTCATAGTCATAGTCATAGTCATGGTCATAGTCATAGTCATAGTCACAGGTCATAGTCATAGTCAAACATAGTCATAGTCATAGTCATAGTCATAGTCATAGTCATAGTCACGGTCATAGTCACGGTCATAGTCATAGTCATAGTCATAGTCACAGTCATAGGTCATAGTCATAGTCATAGTCATAAGTCATAGTCATAGTCACAGTCATAGTCATAGTCATAGTCATAGTCATAGTCATAGTCATAGTCATAGTCATAGTCATAGTCACTAGCCATAGTCATAGTCATAGTCATAGTCATAGTCACAGTCACAGTCACAGTCACGGTCACATAGTCATAGTCATAGTCATAGTCATAGTCATAGTCATAGTCATAGTCATAGTCATAGTCATATAGTCATAGTCATAGTCATAGTCATAGTCATAGTCATAGTCATAGTCATAGTCATGGTCATAGTCATAGTCATGGTCATAGTCATAGTCATAGTCATGGTCATAGTCATAGTCATAGTCATAGTCATAGTCATAGTCATAGTCATAGTCATAGTCATAGTCATAATAATAGTCATAGTCATAGTCATAGTCATAGTCATAGTCATGGCCATAGTCATAGACATAGTCATAGTCATAGTCATAGTCATAGTCATAGTCGTGCATTGAGTTCTCCATATTCATGGCTGTTCAGCACTCGCGTCAATACATGGTTCAATCATAAAAGGACAAACTCGAATTACGAAAACACTAAATAACGCAAAACGTCAATGGAAAAAGATAAAATGATAAAACATGCCAGCAAATACGCCCCTGAGCATCAACCCTACTATTCCACGTGCTGACCGCCCGATACAGAAATCCTGCCAGATCCCGACTTCGTCTTGTTCAGCTCAGCACATGGCGTCGGGTCACAGTTCTTCTGAACGCGCGGTTCTCCCTCGCCGTCGCTGTCCCTCGCACTCCGACAGCTGACAGGAGGTCCAGCAGGCAAGAGGCAGAGTTAGTTAGTTGGTTCTTAGGGATTTAGGGAGCATCGACTGCATTGGTCATGTAGCGCCCAAGCAAGAGGCAGAGTTAGTTAGTTAGTTAGTTAGTTCTTAGGGCTTTCGGGAGCATCGACTGCATTGGTCATGTAGCGCCCAAGCAAGAGGCAGAGTTAGTTAGTTAGTTCTTAGGGCTTTAGGGAGCATCGACTGCATTGGTCATGTAGCGCCCAAGCAAGAGGCAGAGTTAGTTAGTTAGTTCTAAGGCTTTAGAGAACATGGACTGCATTGGTCACGTAGCGCCCAAGCAAGAGGCAGAGTTAGTTAGTTAGTTCTTAGGGCTTTCGGGAGCATCGACTGCATTGGTCATGTAGCGCCCACGAAAGATGTGAACAGGCTGCCGAACGTGACGTGATGCCCACGTCGCCACTGACGGCTCTCCACAAGACCAGGCGCCACGTCAGCTCCTTGGCCGAGCCCCGTGCACGCAGGGTCCGCTGCAGTCCCACGGGACGGCTCCTCACGCACCAGGTGGCCGTTCGCTGTGCAAATGCGCCATGGCTCGGAATCAAACAGCCATATGGGCTTGTCTTTCGTAGACTGCTTGGTTCTGTGGTGGCCACAATGAGGTGCACGCACTCGTCGACCGACAGGTTCTGCGGCATCGCCAGGAGTAGGTTCAGCTTGTTGGCCATCACAAACCGAGGCCGGACTTTGAAGTATGGGTGCCGGCCCGTGCTGTCCATGTTTGAGTTGTTGACCAAATGCCTCACTCGCATGAGGTGGTTGAGAGTATCTCGTCTCGAGTATGTCCTGTGCAGCAGGAGATATCAAGACGTCGTCCTGCCGACGCCAATACGCTCTCCGGTGTGGGATTCGCAGACAGCCGGCCAGGATCGTGATCGCCAACATGACCTTGATGACCTCGCCATGACCTTGATGACCTCGTCATGTCCTTAATGACCTCGTCATGACCTCAATGACCTCGCGATGACCTTAATGACCTCGCCATGACCTTGATGACCTTGTCATGACCTTAATGACCTCGCGATGACCTCATGACCTCGCCATGACCTTCATGACCTCATCATGACCTTGATGACCTCGCCATGACCTTGATGTTGGCAGCAGTGATGGGGCTCGCGTAGTGCTGGTACTGAGCTGAACTCACGGCACTCTGTGCCCCGGGGCGACTGGTCCGCTCGTCAGACTGGAACGGTTCGAGGCAGCCTGCCGGTGACCTGATTACATCCCTGAATAGACCCATCTGGGTGGGGGACATGGTGCTCTGGAATGCTGACAGGTGCTCGCCGTGCCTGGTGCGCTTCTCGTCAATTTTTGGCAGAGGTTTTGGGCGCTTCTTCGGTGTCGCCTCCCTGACAGTCTCGGCTGACGTCCCGGGGTGTGTTGTCAGGGACTGTGGAGCTGCAACGTTGGGAGACAGCATCAGCATGTTGAGAAACTCCATCGTCAGTGTAATTCCCTGATGTGAGCAGCTCGGCAGTTAGGGCCGGCATTCATCGGGGATCCAGGTAGTCTTCTTGGTAGCCTTCGGGGTAGATTATCCGGGTTCGCTGCGGCATGGGTGTGGCCACTGGATGGGGGCTGAGGGGGGGACATGTCTACCCAATTTCTGAAAAGTGGCGCGTTGTCCCCGTCAATTTCTTTCAGTGCCCCCGCCACCAAGCCTCAGCTACCTGGGTATCATCGCACCAAAACTCTACATTAATAAGTGATAAGGTGAAAATGTATATGCAAGAAAATCACCCTAAAAACACATGCAGCCAATCAATGAGCTTCACAGGCTATCTGGCCGCTATCTACCACAAAATCTCCTAATGGTAAATCAGCAGACGTCAGAAATGTCTGCTTCCAGGCCATCCTTGAATAAAATTAACCTTGACCGTCTTCTGTTTTCGTTTGGGTTGAACATTGTGCTCTGCTAGGCTACACACTCGCATTATCACAAGGCTTTATACGTCTTAGGCTGCATTCCTCTCCTCAAAGATTGATATGTCTTGAACAAATGCGACTCTGGGTGTACTTGGTATTTTCGAGTCCATTGAGGGAAGTCATGGGCAGCCTTAAGCACGTACGTCAGTTAGTTGTTAGGGTTTTAGGGCGCATCAACTGCAGTGGTTATACAGCGCCCATTACGTAAAGTTAACGTCGTATTCGTATTCGTATTCAGTGACGCATTTAGCCAGGGGCGTATTTGTGTTGGCATCGTCATTCAGCGACGGATTTATGGTCGTTCAAATCAGTTACCACAAATGCTTGTACTGAACACGCTGGAATGAGCTACATTGGTATCACATTACCGCTTTAACGGTCAAGGTTCAACGGAAACTGGTTTCTTCGGTCGCCTACCTTGTTTTCGTTTTCTCCCAAACCTGCTTAAATCTGGTATCAAGCCTGTGGTGAACCATCCTGCAACACTTAACATTCTGCAAAACGTGCCAAGTTCTCATAGTTATGACGACTGGAAAGCCGAACAGCAACTACATTTCTCGTCGCGAAACATTTCTCGCTTACTGATCACATCAGGGACAGATATACGTAAACAACGTCATGGATACCAATACATGAACGTTGTCAACAAGTTGGAACACGAAACAGCGTTGGAAATCGGATCATGTGTATGACACACCTCTTTCACACAGGGCGTCGATCCACCTCCCACGGGTGCGTGGCGCAACCACGGAGGAAATCATCCAAGGGGCGTTTAAAATAAAAGTTGGTCCGAATTCTTGCTGGGTGGCTATACAGACCAGCGTTCTGTTGCTACTCAGACATTGCTGCGTGCACCCTGGACCCACCACCCTATCCATGAATTCTAGTTGCACGGCATAATTTTGACCGAGAGTTTAGCGGGTCGTGAACGCACGTCCGTTCCAATGCGGCTTTATCGGACCAGTTGCCAGCTGACCCTCCCAGCCGGGGGCTAAACGCGAGCGTGCGACGCGACTTGAACCTGTCCTGTCAGGACCGAGAAGACGAATACAGGCCAGCGCTGTAACCAGCTGAGCTGCCGGCGCTCGAGACGAGTGCAGACTGGGGGTGTCACGTGGTCGAGACGACCTTGAGCTCGGCGTGGGAGAGCGAACCGTCGCGCCCCGGCCGCCGGGGCAGAGCCAGGTGAGATTCAGCGCGCTGGCAACCACGGCTGCCGGGCGACTTTAACGGGTTAATCGCGAGCTGACGAAACGCTGGGCGATCTGATGGCGTCAACGTGCTCCTGTGCGGGGCGGGGATGGCCGAGTGGTTAAGGTGTCGGACTATGGGTACCAAAGGTCCCGGGTTCGACTCTAGCGCCACTCAGGACATTTCCCAATCCCGCGGCCCACCGGCGAAACAGTGTGGGCGGCGCCATTAGCCGTGAATGTGCATAAAGTGTGTCGTGAACCAACCAATAAACAAACAAACAACGTGCTCTGTGCAGATCAGAACAAAGCTGGGCGTACAACGCCGGCGGCCGTTGCGCGTGGCTCGCTATTTCCCGTCGGAAATGCATTTAGGTCAGGGGTAGCACCGCTCTGCCCTCGCGAACGCGGCGAAATGACGTTCACTGGCGATGACTAACAGACGCAAACAAAGACTTACAGATTTTCCGGATTTCAACGATCCTAACAAACCTCAATTCCAACCAGATTATCGCAAGTTGCACGTGACGGGAGAGATTGGGCCAGCGGTGCCAACTTGAGTGCACACCTGCAGGCATTCATTGCAGAACGTTTGGCACCACGCGTGTCGTCCTGCCAGGTCAGGTCATTGACCTGTGACGATTCTTCGGGAAGCTTCCGGCTGATTTCGGCAGATTTTGCACTTTTGCAGTTTGAACCAAATAGGTTGCAAACTATGCATGATAACCTTATGATATAAATATCACCGCGTTTTTCAATCAATTTGAAGTTAATGAGGGTACCACGCTCCAATGGCATCAACGTGCTCCTTTGCAGATCAGATCAAGTCATTATGTGGTGTTGATTTTTGAGTCCCAAACGTGTAATGTTGAGTTCTAGGTGGTAACAATGAATGCTATTCGGTTTAGTACGCAGTTACATTTCAGCACTTACAGCTAACCAATGAAACAACTTGGACTCTTTTGGTGAACTAACCTTTGGCATGTACTGAGTAGAGGTCAGCACAGGCACATGTGTCAGTGTGGACCGGGGCCTAGGATCTAGGATCTAGGATCCTGGTGTGTGATGACTTGTGATTTGGTGGTCATGTTTATCCCGCAGTGCCGCAAATTGCTTTGGGTCCCAAAGTCCCGAAACCAATATTGACCGTTCGTTACTTGCTACAGGACGCTATGAGATGCTATTGAATGCTAGATGCTATGATCATGCGATCCCTCGTTTGACATCGATTGAATGTTGGACACGGCAATGTGTATTTATGCGCATCATGCATAGCTCGCCATATATTTGGGTCAGAATTTGACAAATGCGGAATGTGCGGAAATCCGCCGAAATATGCTCACGAATAATCGTCTCAGGTTAGTGACTTGACCTGACCTGGAAGCAAGATTCATGTCAAAGGTTCTGCAATGAATGTCCACAGGTCTGCGCAGAAGTTCGTTGCATTTTGTTCAGCTATTTGTATAATGTTCCGGTTGAAAAACGCGAACGTACCTGCGGCACCTCACGCCTGGCGCCAGGAAGGTCGGCATAAACTTGTTCCTTAACACTCGCACGTCCGGCAGTCCGCGCCAACTTCGCATGTCCGGGGGGGGCAGATGTCTGCCCCCCTAAGATCTATGGAACTATGCTAGCTAGCGACAAACGGAAAACGGCGTTGGATAGCTGGTGACAGGCTCTATTGAAAGTATTCCGGTCATTGTTTCGCTCAGGTCAATTGTCAGGTCTCTGGGCCATTATAGGTCAAATTCGACCAGATCGGGTGGGACTCTCAGATATTGACACATAACTCAGGACCTGTAACAGATAGAAACAAACGGCGAAGGCTAGTTAGCTAGTAGCTAGATAGTCCTTGAAATGTGCTATCGACAATATGCGGTGTGATTTAAGGTCAGGTAAACCAAAAATATGACCTCAGGTCAAGGTCATTAAGTAGCCTAGTGAGGGCACGTAATGTATCAATCGACACGTCTTGGCAATACAAGCACAATGACGGTAATTTCACCCTTCTAGCTCAATACAGTGCGATATAATGCGCAAAAATGTGTGAGGTGACCTCAGATGACCTTGGTGAGTTCACTGAGCAAAAGTGGCAGCGGTAACATTGAGCATAGCTTCCAGCTACGTGCCACAACCGTTGTGAGATGCTTCCAAGAGCAAATAATATGTAACCAGGAACATTTGTGTATTTTACCATAGCCCTATAATGGGGAAGCCATGACCCCGACCTGACCTAAGGTCAATGCTACGAAAAAAAACTCGATATACATATTATGGTCCCTGATGACATCATGACGTGTTAGAAGTTTTAAATCAATCGCCCTATTATTGTGGAAGTTATGCCACCTAGAACTCCGAGTGTAGTTGGGTCACTTCGCCTGACCTGGTGACCTGACCTAAGATGACGCAGGATTAAAAATGTATGAGGATATGCGGAAAAGACTAATGAGCAGCCATGCGAGGTTTGGCCTTGCTAACTCGATTAGTATGGCGGCAAATTAGGAAAAACCGCAGGGGGGCAGATATCTGCCCCCGGATGTGCGCGGGTTAACAACGACTGCAACCAGAACCCTACAATAGCCCAAACATAAATTTGTACGCCCAACGTCGCGCGATCAGAGGCACCGTCAAGGGAGGGCGCCATTATCCTACCCACACGAATGCACTGGGTCAACCAACTTTTGGGATTTTCGCCAGATCATAACACATAGTTTCCGCGCCCATCGCGCGTGCGGTCTCCATGACCTTTGTGTTATCGTCGGGCTACCCTTACGGCAGCGACCGCAGTACGCCACGCCCCATTAGCCACAATAAACCGCAGCGCGTTCGTACAATCCGTTTTTGTTCATTCTGGAACTTATCCAGGGAGTACAGTTCCATCCACGCCACCCCACCCTGTCACCTTGTCTTGTGGTCTTGCGCGGAATAATGCAATCATTTAGCCAAACAAATCATTATGTAGGCAGCGGAGACAGTCATAGTTTTGATCATTACGTAAACGCAGGGCAGTGAATGCGTGGATATTGCCGAAGTGAGGTTTCTTCCAAACTGTGCCATTTCAAGCTGGCAGGAACATTGCGACTAGTTAAACCTTGCCGTAGCGCTAGCTTGTCTATCTGAGGCCGTGGCCAGGCGACTGGTCACTTCCAGCCTGATCGGTGGCGTGAAGTGATTTGGCTTCCTCCAGCCCTGTGCATTGATCATTTATACTGCATAGACAAGATACTTGTCAGAAGCCACAAACACATTCCCTAACTCCCTGGAGTACAGCTAGATGACAATAAATTCTGGGATTAGTCTCTGACGAAGAAAGTATGCGGAAAATTTATCGCAGAAAAGAATATTGCAGTCAGCTGAAACCCTTTAAGCAGAAAGCCATCGGAATTCGGAAATATCATAGTACCCCTGAGACCTTGCACGGCAAAATCAACCTAACCCCTTCTCGCCCAGTCCAAAATATTTCCTGTCACTTTCCCACCGGGCAGCACCATTTCCAGCTGACCATGCGTCGGAAATAAAAGTTTCATGAGTGAAAATAAATTGTGGCCAAACTCCCCCAAAAAAGAGGCCTGTTAATACAACGTCTCCTCTCCCTCTCCTTCTTGCAGCATTTCCAGGAGCGAATTGCTCAGTTCGTTGTTGCAATAGAGATACACAACTTAAAACCGTTCACGCTCATGCGAAGTACATGGAGACCGATTCAGATTAAGTCCCATTCGTATTCTCGCGCATACTGAATTACGGAGCACTAGTAGTATTCCAGACGTTTTTTGTGGGTGAATCATTCGTATTTGTGCATCTATTCGGGCATTGTATTCAAAGTTTTTGTGGTGCCATTCTTGTGAAGTGGTGTAAACATTGGAATGGTAGATCCAATACGCAGTGGTATCAGTGATACCACAGTTATACTAATGGCAAGAGGAAGGTCACGAACGGCTGTTGCCATGGGAGAAGATTCAGAAGTATTGGCACGGCAACACTCACTGCACACAGGCAGCGAGTGTTGCCGCGTTGGCTGGTGGAGCCAACCCCATCAAATCCCACGTTATCCCAGCGCTGACCTGGCTCCTCAGCCACACCATTGACGGGAGAGTGGCAAATATTGCACCTTCACGGGCTTATCTCAAGGACGGCTGGGCATATTTTCCAAATACAAACATCAATCGACAGCGCCGTGCAGAGCAGTTAAGAAATGATGTTTTAGGTCCTTACTTAGGACACAGATCAAGGCAAAAGCTTTAAGCACGTGGTATTGGAATGTGTGGCCCTTGCTGCAACTCAAATATGCATTACGTTGTAATCATTGCATGCTGATAATGCAAGCTGTATCAGGAGGTAGCCGACGTCAAGTATGCCACACCATGCAGCAGGTCAAGTTCAAAAGGTAAAATACAGTCCACATGGGAGCTGAAATATCGACTAATGCTTGTTCTATTTAAGTCATCTAGATGTGACGTGGGAGTACCTAGCCATGATTCCAAATATGAGACAGGTTAGCTAAGGCTGTTGTTTGTTTACGTGCCATGTAAGGTCAGGGTCAAATGGACGACCTTGGTGGTGAATGAACAGACGGAGACACTATCATGGTTTGTAATGAAAACCCAGACCATCCAATTGGCATCCGTTATTCACATGTCATCTGCTATGCAATCAGCTTTGCAAATGTCACCTGATCAGGTGAAGGGGTCGGGCAGGAAGATCAATGTCGTATGGATACAATATTTTCATAAGACTGGCCTGATCAGGCCAGTTTTTTTTTAAAAATGCATAGCTCGGATATCAATTGGCCTGTTGGAATAGCAAAACAAAAAATGGCATTCAACAGCCTTGGGACATGCGATCTAGTACACAAAGAAACTCCAGTGATTACAATAACAATATATGCAATTTAAATATACGGCAATTTAAAACAAACTACAGTTTTATCGGATGCCCACCTGTGCTCTGGCTGGAAAAAAGAGTGCAGTACTGCAAGGTGATCTGATCCATACACATATATATATATATATATATATACTTAGCCTGGTCAAATATTTCACGACAGAACACGTCGTGCATAATCAGGGGAAGCTGGATACGACATTCTGGCGGACATGTGCTTCGCTGGCCAGAATTGGCCACGGAAATCCTTCGCAATTCAGCAAATGCACCAGTTTGAGGGTTGAATTCTTAATTGTACCGAGCCCCGCTTAGCATTCGGCCATCGGGCAGGTGTGCATGGAGTGTGTGAGTATGGGAAGGTGGTAGGGAGACGGGGTACCGCCCTCCCCCTGGTAGAGGGAGGGCGGTAATACCCTCACACGTGCCTCTGCCTGGCATCGAGTACAGACTCGACGTACTCGCCGCGGATCCATCTGCCGCCGGACAGAAGGTGCGCTGGCCGGGCACGTTGGAGCGTTTGGCAGCACGATTTGGCAGCACGATTTGGCAGCGAGGCCTGGCAGCTGCCAGGCGCACTCAAATTCCGCCGGACGGCAAGCATTAGTGATGCCGACCGGGGCGGAACGCCTACCCGCAGGATCCGCTACACGGACCGCACGTGCCCATCGAGCATGACCATTATCTTCGGGTATTTTGAGATGTAAGCGAGGAGTCGAAATTTGCAACGCTATGAATTCAAGTCATCTTGATTGCTAATAGTTGCTAATAATATTAGCATCACGCTTACATTTTTCAACTGATTAGCAACGTTACGCCCGTACACAAACGTCGCTCATACTCCAATTGCCACTCACTTCGGTTTCAAATATTTGGTTAGGCTTCAAACACCTCCTTCCGGAGAGGTATTTTAAGCACATTTCAATGTCAGGAAGGACATAAGAAGAAGAAGAACCTTGGATTCTTTTACGACGCATTTAACCGCTAGGCTATACAGCGTCGCCAACCTCTCATGCCGATTAGTCGCGGGTGGACTCGATAAACGCCGTCGGCTGTGAGATTCGAACCCATAATCGTGCGATCAAGAGTCCGACGCTCTACCAACTGAGCTACTACCCCCCCCACGGGAAGGGCACAAACGTCACTCGCCCTCACCAGTCACACACCGTTGCCGCTCTAACCACGGCCACTCAATCGACAGGCGAAGCTACTGCAGCCGTTCTGGGGTCACATGGCGTCGTGCGGCGGCATGACGTCATGCGGCGGAATGACGTCATACATGGTGCCGTCGATGCCGTACGGGTACTTCAGCGCGGGCGGCAGGCAGCAGGACGACTCGCTGGCTAGCGGCAGCGTCTCCAACAGCGTCAGTGAGTGCGACGTCATGGCCTTCAACAGCATCAGTGAGTGCGACGTCATAGCCTTCAACAGCATCAGTGAGTGCGACGTCATAGCCTTCAACAGCACCAGTGAGTGCGACGTCATAGCCTTCAACAGCACCAGTGAGTGCGACATCAGCGTCTTCATCAACATCAGGGCGTGTAACGTCATGCAATTCAACAGCATCAGTGAGTGCGACGTCAGCGTATTCATCAGCATCAGGGCGTGTGGTTGGTTGGTTATTGGTTTCACGACACATCGACCGTTGAGTCATGTAGCGTCGCCAATCTCTCACGCCGATTGGTCGCGGGCGAAGAGTAGCGACAGGTGAGACTCGAACCCACAATCTTTCGATTGTGAGACAAGCAGCTTACGCCTATGCCACTCGTCCCCCATCAGGGCGTGTGACGTAATAGCCTTTAACAGCGTTAGTGAGTGCGACATAAAAGCTTTCATCAGCATTAGGGCGTGCGACGTCATAGCCCTCAACACCACCAGCAAGTGCGACGTCAGAATCTTGAACAGCATTAGTGTGCGTGACGGCAAAGCTACAACCAGTGTGTATGAAATGCCGGAGCTTCCAGCATCATCGGCGAAGGTGACCTCACTGTCGTGGACAACATTATTGAATGTGACGTCACCTGATCTATGCGAAGATTATTTTGCAGACGCGAATAAGCTTACCTGACGTTGGTCTTGAAGGCGCCCCACGAGCTGACCTGTGTGTGATGTGCGTGCTTGACCTGTGCGAAGTTTGTTTCCGTTACGCGCTCTGCCTCCGCTGCGTGCCCCATTACGCATGACCTGACCTGATCTGTCGCAGGCGAGCTGGCTGACCAGTTCTGTGACCTGACGCTGGGTCTGGAGAGGAAGCCCCGCCTGCCGCCCGACACGTACCTGTGCCACCTGTGCTTCCAGAAAGGCCACTACATCAAGGACTGTCCAGAGGTGAGCTGCCACTACATCAAGGACTGTCCAGAGGTGAGCTGCCACTACATACCAAGGACTGTCCAGAGGTGAGCTGCCACTACATCAAGGACTGTCCAGAGGTGAGCTGCCACTACATCAAGGACTGTCCAGAGGTGAGCTGCCACTACATCAAGGACTGTCCAGAGGTGAGCTGCCACTACATCAAGAACTGTCCATAGGTGAACTGTCACTGGGTCAAGGACTGTCCAGAGGTGAGCTGCCACTACATCAAGGACTGTCCAGAGGTGAGCTGTCACTGCATCAAGGACTGTCCAGAGGTGAGATGCGTTTCACTCGAACACTTGACCTTTAGCTCGTCACCAGCAATGCTGGATGGCACAGACGGATATACAAGGCTGTCTCCGACGGATATACCAGAGGGATACACCAGAGGGATATATCAGATAGATACACCGGACGAAGGTACTAGATGGATATATCACACGGATTTGCCAACAGTTTTTGTATGCATTTTACTGATTTTCCCTGTATTTCAATGGACGCAGACGTTGCAAACAGCATGCATGAGACACTGGCGTATTCAGGGAAGGAGGACTGGAAGATGTCCCCCACTCCCCCATGAAGATGCAGCGCCTTGCTGACTTAAAGAGGTATCCCTCCAGGACGCTCGACCATATCGAAAGTGCCAAAGATGCCCCTCAGTGTAGAAAGCGTGCCCCAGCATTTTTTAGGCACGATGCCGGCCTCGTTCTTGCCTTTCAAGGTAGAACACTCTGTTGACAGAACGCCTACCAACTGCAGCCTCTGACCTCTGACCTTTGTCATCTGACCTCCAATCTCTGATCTCTGACCTCCAATCTCTGATCTCTGACCTCTGGACTGCGACCTCTGTCGCCAGGCCCGACCGCGGGGAGAAGGCATGACGCCCTACCAGGGCAAGAAGCGCTGCTTCGGCGAGTACAAGTGCAGCAAGTGCAAGCGGAAGTGGATGTCCGGTAACAGCTGGTCCAACATGGCGCAGATGTGCAAAAAGTGCCGCATCTTCGTCTACCCACACAAACAGGTCAGGGGCCGGGCATGGCCGAGTGGCTACGGTGTTGGGCTATGGGTACAAAAGGTCCCGGGTTCGACACTAGCGCCGCTCAGGACAATTCCCAATATCGCGGCCCACCGGCGAAGTAGTGTGGGCGACGCCATTAGCCGTGGATGTGCATAATGTACGCGGTGTACCACCCAGTAAACAAACAAACAAACAAACAAACAAGCAGGTCAGTGCGACGGCATTCGCTGGCGATGTGATGACGTCATTCGTGCAGATGGCCGCAGCCAAGCGGTGGGGCAGAAGCATTGCACAGTTTCAGTGTCAGATCCTGGCTGGGTGGTGGCCAAGTGTTGCCAAGGTAGTGGTCGGGTGGTGGCGGGTATTGCAGGGTAGTGGTCGGGTATGGCAGGGAGTGGTCGGGTATTGGCGGGTGTGGTCGGGTATTGGCAGGGTAGTGTCGAGTATTGGCAGGGTAGTATTGGCAGTAGTGGTCGGGTATTGGCAGGGTAGTGGTCGGGTATTGGCAGGGTAGTGGTCGGGTATTGGCGGGTATTGGCAGGGTAGTGGTGGTCGGGTATTGGCAGGGTAGTGGTCGGGTATTGGGAGGGTAGTGGTCGGGTATTGGCAGGGTAGTGGTCGGGTATTGGCAGGGTTGGTGGCCGGGTATTGGCAGGGTTGGTGGTGGCCAAGTGTTGCCAAGGTAGTGGTCGGGTATTGGCAGGGCACTGGTCGGGTATTGGCGGGTTGGTGGCCGAGTGTTGGCAGGGTAGTAGTCGGGTGTTGGCAGGGTAGTGGTCGGGTATTGGCAGGGTAGTGGTCGGGTATTGGCAGGGTAGTGGTCGGGTATTGGCGGGTTGGTGGCGAGGTATTGGCAGGGTGTGGGGTTAGGGCAGTGGTCGGGTATTGGCAGGGTAGTGGTCGGGTATTGGTAGGGTAGTAGTCGGGTATTGGCGGGTTGGTGGTCGGGTATTGGCAGGGCAGTGGTCGGGTATTGGCAGGGTAGTGGTCGGGTATTGGCAGGGTAGTGGTCGGGTATTGGCAGGGATGGCCGGGTATTGGCAGGGTAGTGGTCGGGTATTGGCAGGGTAGTGGTCGGGTATTGGCAGGGTAGTGGCCGAGTGTTGGCAGGGTATGGCGGGTTGGTGGCCGGGTAGTGGTAGGGAGGGTATGGCAGGGTGGTCGGGTGTTGGCGAACACCCCCTCGACCGTTCCGCTCAAAATACTTGTAATTGACCGTCTTGTTTATTTAACCGAACGTGATTCCTACAGGGTTTACATTCGAAGGCGAAACCAAAACTATCAGTACACGCATACCCGAAAGTTAGGAACGTCTTCGAGCTAAGGCAAAGTCGTTTCGCAATTGTCTCATGCATCGAGATGCTGAGTTTAAAATCATAGGTACCCTTCAATAGCATTACAGCGATACGGGTGATTCCAACTATTTTATTCGTATTGGGGACTACTAGCCTTGCCTTCTGCTCCTACGACTATTAAAATAATGCAATAATATATGAGATAAAGCTGTTAGGTAATCTTCCTTCACCAGTTTTCTCACCTAGATGCCTCATGAAATTAGATGAAAGATGCGGAAAGTTTCGATTTCCGCAAACTCTTCGTTCCGTGAGTCAATAACCTGCAACGGACGACTATAAGGGCAGCAATGCTATCGCCATCCAGAGTCTGAGCAAATCTTCACAGCATACACCCATTAATTTTAATCAGATTTGGCTCACTACTTATGGCTGTTATGCATGGCAAGTTCGTTACTATGCTTCCTACGCAAGCAACATTGTACATCTAATTGGGCAAGCCAGGCATTACAATCAGCATGTGGCATTTCGACTTTTAATGTAATGCTTTTAACCATCGGATGTAAACGTGAGCGAGCAGAAAAATACGCTTTTCAGCGTGCTCCGGACCATTTGCGGTCCTCTCGTGGTGGCTCTCGGCCTTGTAACGATCTTTGGTGGCCAGTGCAGTACAGCTCTGAGGGTTTTCCACATGCCTTTTGGCGTGACCATTGTGTGAAATTATAAAGCACGCGCCGAACATAGAAAATCAAAGTTTTTTTTTTGCGATTAGGATACTATCGCATTCACTATCGGTGTAGCTAACTTATACTGCAATACACCTACGGATGATGCTATCTCGGCCACAATAGATCTTCTACGTTTGCATAGCGATAAGATAAACATGTTTGGGCTAGGTCTAACTTGCATCGAAAATCTCCTGAAACATTGCTTGCATAATGACTTTGTGAGATTCGGGGACAGATATTACCGTCGGCAAAAAGAGGCATAGACATGGGGATTCGGATTGCTCCATCACTGGCCATAATATTCATGAACGCAGTTGAGACACTCCTGACATCCGATCAACACCAGCCGATAGCATGTATGCGCCACATCGATGATGACCTTGGTATCTGGGCACACGGATGAAAATCACTCGACGATTATTTTCATTTCCTCAACAGCTTCCATCCTTCCATAAAATTGTCCATGGAGCGCAGTGACCATTCCAGTAAACAAATACCCTTCCTGGACACACTTCTGACCATCGACAAGGACGATGTTTGCGCAACCGAGCTATACATGATGCCGATGGCGGCGCCCATAATCCTTCCATTCTTCTCGGCACACCCCATCCAGACAACAAGAGCAGCTTTGTATGCAGAGACATTGATAGCCAAGCGTCTCGGATCTAATGACGATACCCGAAACCGACACACGAAAAAATATAAACTTTGTTTCTAACAAACAACCATCGACCCCGCATGATCAAAAGAGCAATGTTTCATTGCTCTTTTGATCATGTGAACATGCATCATAATCTTTTGGTCTTTTGATCATGCACACCCCTTGGGAAGTGCACATGCACAAGCGCGACATTCGGACCTCGAAGACAACGCAGCATTCGTCAGCTTCCCCTATATAGATGATAAACTCACCAAAATAATAACACCGGCGATCAAAACCTCAAAGCTAGCAACACGCGTGGGATGGCGGAGTGGCAAAACCCTTTCAGAAACTTTGACCACGTCCGCTCTTAACCCGCACCCATGTCCTACTGGGAGCAAAAGGTGTCACTGTTGTCTGGCAGGACTTCAAGGCAGATGCCATACACGAAACATCGTCTATCTTAGGGATTTGGGGATCCCACTAATCTAAGGCTCCATGGTGTTCACACACATCGGCAGGTGACATACGCAATCTGGTAGGACTGCCACTTGGATGCAAAAAGCTCTGAACGAAACAACATGTGTGATTTTCGACGGTATCTCAGATACCGTTAACGATTACACTACGAATATGCGTGCATGAAATAAAGGACGCAGTAGGGTGTCAGTTAGTCAGATACGATGAATACCAACAGCTGTCGTCCGGCGGCAAGTCATATCACCTCTGTTCCTTCCAAGCTGTGGGTTCAAATCCAGCAGGACGTTTTTTCAGTCTTGGCCACGCTCGATGCCACATAAGTGACACTCAGCGTCCATTTCAGTTGCATTAGCAGATGCTTCGCACGCATGCTCAACATCAAACTCATCACGATGTCATTACGACAATGTCCACTACCAGCTGAGAAAGAGACGCATCTCAAAGTCCAGGTCACACAGAGGTCACGTCGTCCGCGGTCACCCGCACGCCGCTCTCGTTTTCACTCTGCTACTCGGGTCATATCGAAGCCAATGATAATTACTGGTAAACATGTCAGATATTGAAATCGATTCATCTCCTTCGTCATGTAATTTATTTGCATAGAAAACAAACATACCTGTTGTTAAACATAAACTAGTGCTATTCTTGTGGATAATTCACACGCTCAAAACCATCAATCCTAATCACGGTCCCCCTTCTACTTACAATATTTGTACGCTCGTGGTCATTCATCGGGACAGGAAAGTAGTAGTGTGCGATTCATGAGTAGTGCTTGGTGTGTGGGAGCACCTAGGTGTTGTAGTATTTTGCAACATCATATTCCGCAAATTTGGAAATATCGGTAGTACGATGTCTAATGATATTGCTGAGTATTCACCACTGAAAGCACCTAACTGGAGTATCCTACACCAACTCAAGAATACATGTTTCCTGCCTGAAATGGGCGCTGATAACTCCAACCAGACTCCAAACCAGAAATCAACTAGGTCAAGACAGAATCCTCTGAGGAAGCCCGAGCCGATGGTCCATATACATATCGACACATACATGCACGCACATATATAGACATATGTCCAATGTAGCGCGTAATACATAAAGTATAATTTATGTATATGTTATTTTTTGTGATATACCAATTGATAAGCGGACTTCAGAAAGAAGCAAAACATCCAAGCAGCGTGTTTGCATCCCCAAACCCACCAGCCAGACAAAAGATCATAGATTGGTTATTGGCTTTACACACATCGACTGTTGAGTCATGTCATGAGTCACACCGCCAATCTCTCACGCCGATTTGTCGCTGGCGAAAAGTAGCGACAGGTGAGACTCGAACCCACAATCTGTCGATTGTGAGACAGGCAACTTACACCTAGACCACTCGTCCCCAACGGATCACAGGCATGCAGGTAGGTATCCAGGTAGACTTGCATGAGCTAGGTAACTAGACACCATCTGAACACCTTGATGTTACGACATAATATGCGATATGCTTCGAAGTACACGTTATGTGAATTAGATTTTGGCGAATATTTGAGCGTGTGGTACGTTCCGACAGTCCCTGGTGGGATATTCACCCCCCCCCCCCACACACACATACACACTCCAGTTACACCCGGTCCGTGGAAACGACTGGATCGTTTTTTGTCTATTAATGCAACGATGCGGCCGATGGATTTTCCCGGATAATGATACAATAATATAAGGGAGCTACTGGATGTCAGAGATAAATAGAGTTAATGAACAACGAACCGCATTCTTTGATGACGTCCTTTTGTTCATCGCGATGTGTTCTTCCGTTCCTGCTACCTTCCTATCTTTCCTCTTTGCATATTTTCGTCGTCCAGATCTAGCGTGCATCGATTAATCCATTGTCAGACTCATGAATCACGTCGCACGGCTAGTTTTCAGTCTTCATCAGATCATTACTCTGTGGCACCGCCCACTCATCTCTCTTCGGCCTTTGTTCACCGCCATCATGGGCTGGCTATCCCCGGGCAGGGAAACAGCTGATTTTGATGGGTCAGTGAGGGCAGCCGCTGTTTTGGACGCTGAAAATTTCATCCGCCATTTGGGACCTTGCAACTTTATCTGCTATCCTGGACCTTGCAACTCCTATCCGCTGTCTGGGACCTTCCAACTTCCATCCGCGTTATTACTTGCTCCAGTACTCGAGTGTTACTCCAGTTACTCAACACTCCTGTTACTGAACGTCCAAATGTATTTCGAGCTAGTTGTGTCCCTTGCGCTTGTGCTTGCCTGTGCGAATGTTGTTCGCCTTTGTTTCGTTTCGCTTCTACTGTACGCTCGGAAACAGCGGTAGGTTGTTACACCGCTCCGCCCCTGGAACGTTTATAGACCACCGTACGCGGATGAATGTTAAAGTACCCGCAATGCTGAGCAAAAAAAAACAACATAAATAGCAGATGCCAGGTGGTAGTGGCAAAGCGTAGAATTGATTTAAGAAAGAAAATAACACGTTTGTTGCTACACTATGTATGATTGATGTATACTGATATGATGTTATAAAAACATTACTCGAATATTAACCAAGCATACCAGTGTGTTTTCATTTCCGTAAGAATGAAGAAAAGATAACCATGCATTACACAAATGCATCTCGGGTGCTCTTTCTTCTTTTACAGCTGCGCGATGGTGTGCAAAAATAATTGTCATGGCTTTTGTTCTAATCCTAGTGTTGCTGCAGCTGCACTACCAAGCCACCGAAGAGAAGGCCTTTGGCGGGAATGGAACCGGCCAACAGGTCACACCGACCCTCATGTTGCAGCGCCTCAACAGGTCACACCGACCCTGATCCCGCAGCGCCCCAACAGGTCATGTTCCCGCAGCGCCCCAACAGGTCACACCGCCCCTCATGTTGCAGCGCCCCCAACAGGTCACACTGTTCCCCTATGTTGCAGCGCCCCAACAGGTCACACTGTCCCCTGATGTTGCAGCGCCCCCAACAGGTCACACCGACCATCATGTTGCAGCGACCCCAACAGGTCACACCGACCATCATGTTGCAGCGACCCCAACAGGTCACACTGTTCCCCTGATGTTGCAGCGCCCCAACAGGTCACACTGTCCCCTGATGTTGCAGCGCCCCCAACAGGTCACACCGCCCCTCATGTTGCAGCGCCCCCAACAGGTCACACTGTTCCCCTGATGTTGCAGCGCCCCCAACAGGTCACACCGCGCCCCTCATGTTGCAGCGCCCCCAACAGGTCACACCGCCCCTCATGTTGCAGCGCCCCCAACAGGTCACACACCCGATGTTGCAGCGCCCCCAACAGGTCACACTGTTCCCCTGATGTTGCAGCACCCCCAACAGGTCACACCGCGCCCCTCATGTTGCAGCGTCCCCTGGAGAAGCCCGACGGTCTCGATGTGTCCGACCAGTCCAAGGTGCACCCGCAGGAGCTCTGCGAGAAGTGCAAGACGCTCGGCTACTACTGCCGCCGGCTGCAGTGAAAATGACGTCATGTGGGCACGGCACAGCGGCCGCCTATTCGGTCGTGACCCAGACAGAAATCGCGGCAGATGACCTTTTGTTGGTGAAATTATGTAAAGTAGATTGGTTACTGCCATGAAATGTCGCTAGAGTTGCCTTCGATGCTACCTTCTTTCTGCTGTATAGGGAAAAACGTCCGCGGAAAAGCCAAGTTTGGAACACGTCGGGTATTTTTTCCTTACGTCACTTTCTCCGTGGAGCAGAAAATGGCTTACCTTGGCGTGCCTACTCAGCAGGATACTAAGGTGGCCATTGTTTTATCACACGCCACGGCTATCCTGCATTAGTTGGTCCAGCTGGCGAGTGAGGGTCTGACTGTCGCCATGTGTGTGCCATGTGTGTGCCATGTGCGCGTCATGTGTGCACCACCATGTATGTACCATGTGTGTGCCATGTGTGCGTCACGTGTGCGCCATGTGCGTGCCATGTGTGCGTCATGTGTGCGACATGTATGTACCATGTGTGTACCATGTATGCGGCATGTATGTACCATGGGTGTACCATGTATGCACCATGTGTGCGCCATGCATGTACCATGTGTGCGCCATGTATGTCCATGCATGTACCATGTGTGTACCATGTGTGCGTCATGCATGTGCCATGTGTGAGCCATGTATGTGCCATATGTGCCATCCATGTAACATGTGTGTGACTATATGTGCAATGTGTGTGCCATGTGTGCTTCAAGCGTCACATGTTCTGTCATGTGTACCACATGTACCATCATGTGTACCACCATGTACACGTTATGTGCGGGCCATGTGTACCACACGTGACGCCATGCGTGCGCCATATACGTCCATGTATGCCATGTGTGCGCCATGTCGTGTGCGCAGCTGGGGAGGAAATCGAACGCAGCCTGTCTCTATTTCTCTCTCTCTCCCTCTCCTCTCTCTCTCTCTCTCTCTCTCTCTCTCTCTCTCTCTCTCTCTCTCTCTCTCTCTCTCTCTCTCTCTCTCTCTCTCTCTCTCTCTCTCTCTCTCTCTCTCTCTCTCTCTCTCTCTCTCTCTCTCTCTCTCTGCAATTTTGGCATCAGCCACGAATTATTCAGGTATTGCGTTCGTAGTTCATGGGGCACGGATACTATGTCAATTGAGTTAGGACTGATTAGATCACGAATTACGTTCAATTGGAAAGCAAGTGTGCTTATCCTAAACAATCTAATGCGGGAAGGCGCGCGGACAATTCGAAACATCCAATGCAAAGTGGGTGTAGGGCCGGTCGTGCCTCACCCGTTCACTTACGTGCAACGTAAAAATTGTGATGTATGCATATATATATATCATATATAATTATTTATATTTGCCGCCCCGGTAGCTCAGTTGCTTCTAGCGCCGGCCGGTCCTGGCAAAGCAGAGTTCGAGTCGCTTCGCGCGCTCGCATTTAGCCATCAGCTGGGCTAAAGGCCAGTTGGCAACTAGCCCGATAAGGCCGGGGACGAGCTATAGGGGCGGCCGTGTCGGTGCATTGACGGCACGCTGAAATCCCGGTCAAAATTATGCCGTTGAACATGAATTCGTTGATTAGGTGGTGGGGCCAGGGTTCATGCAACAATATCTGCTTAGCAAGAGAACTCTGGTTCATAAAGCCACGCCACGAAGAATTCGGACTAAATTTATTTTATCTACAAAAAAAATATGCATGTAAAAGATCGGCAACCTTATCGGCGCGTTAAGTGTTCTTACCTATGCAACAGAACCTGTCATTTTATAGGACAGTGTTTGGTCAGACTAAAGAGGGACTGATCCGGGTCGAGTCAGTGGTGATCCTTGGTCCCACACGTCTCTCCACTTCTGCAGTGCAGTGGATGCCGATGGAGATTCTGGCATGTGTGTCCACCCTAGCTTCCTCGATTTTCGAAGGACGAAACGGCCTGGACCGTTCAAAGGGTATTGCTCCTCTCTCAGGACCTGGAATACGCGCTATGTTGCGTATGCTGCGCCTGCCTTGCTTCACCCCACTTCTCATGCCGGGTCGACCTTTTGTACCCCGCCCCGCTCCCTCCCGAAATTATCCATAATCAGGCTCTAGATTATAGCGGAATCAGATTATAGAGACCTATAATAACCTAAAGCTGGCATTCTGCCAAAATCTGCATCCTTTGAAGAGAACTCTGAATGAGTCTGGTGAAAAGACGCGATATCACGACTACGAGCCAGTCTGACAATTTTTTTCAGTCATCCTGGCAGCATACCAAGGTATGCGCATCCACTTCTCAGAACAAGCATGGATGGTTAAAAAGATCACTTGTCGGTCGTCTTCTTTTGGTGGCCGCCCACCATATTTTGGACTTGGAAAATTACGCCTCAGATAATTTTCACCAAGTGAAACCGATTGATTTGGTTTGGTTCTTGGTTTTACGACACATCGACCGTTCAGTCATGTAGCGTCGGCAATCTCTTGCACTGATTGGTCGCGGGCGAAGAGTAGCGACAGGTGAGACTCGAACCCACAACCTTTCGATTGTGAGACGACAGATGAAGCCGAGTTTGAATCGTCTGTCATGATGTTATTTAAGTCATACTACCACTGGAAAAAATGCCAAAGCAATTGTAAGCACTTTAAATTTGCCTCTCATCTGATCGGTGTTGTCCTGATTGTGGCTCAAAGACGAACATTCGCGGGAATTCAAGAAATATCGCGAAGAAAGAGAGAGAGAGAGAGAGAGAGTGTGTGAGAAAGAGAAAGAGAGAGAGAGATAGAAAGAGAGAAATAGATAGAGACAGAGACAGAGACAGAGAGAAAGAGAGAGAGTGAGAGAAGGAGAGAGAGAGGAAGAGAAAGAGAGAGAGAGAGAGAAGGGGAGATAAGAGATATTGAATGAGTGAGACAGTTCGAGTGAGCATCAGAGTCAGAGTCAGAGTGAAAGGGAGGAAGATACAGGGTGGAGTTAGAAAAATAGAGTGGAAGAGGGAGAGAGAGGGAGAGTTAGAGAAAGGGAGGAGAAGAGAGAGAGAGAGAGTAATGGGCTATGAATAGGGAACTGACAATTACGCTGTACGCTAAACTGAACAGCTGGCAGTGTGTTCGAAGATACGGCTGTGACTGAACCACGTCTAGTCAACATCATCCTGCCAGTAAATATCCCACAAATATCGTCGCGCAAAGCTACAAATGAGTCCATGCGATTCTGATTTCAAATACAGCATTCAGCTTCCGTGTCGGCTTCCGTGTCGGCATAGCCAGCCTGTGGCAGCCGTATCTGTGTCGGCGTGATCGCGCGAGAAGCCCGGCTTTGTTGTCGTTCTCGGCCAGGCTACCTTCCAGCTCAGCTAGTCCCCTCGTGTCTGTCGCTGACGGGGACTCTGAGGAGCATTCACGTCCGCAGGTGATACGTTATCTTGCTCCTTCTGCAGGAATTGCTGTGTATGCTGAGTGTGGTTGATCCATAGCGAGCAGGGGAATTGCAATTGCAATATTGCTGTTGCTAAGTAAGGCATAGATGCACACAAAGACCTATCTTGTTTTCATACTTAGTTTCGACAGCACACGAGGATTCAAATTAACTCTGAAACGGGTGAAGCTGCCTACTCTGCACTGCAACTACCAGCCATAATATCTAGCTGTGCAGCTTGTATATGAAAATGTTTTCCAACTCTAAGTGGCCATTCAGGAAGGCAGTGCCCACTAAAATATGTAGCCTCGGGGTGGTGTGGGGTCAAAAGGGGGATGTGCGTGACGTTTCGTCGTCGCGCAGCAATGGAACGCCTACGATGGAAGACGAAGAATGAGCACTCTGTTGCCAAATTTTTTAAGTGGGTTTCACTTGTTTCTGCGATTCCTGCACGTGCGCGAAAGTTGGACGCCACGAGGTGCGTGTGCTCGAGGTCGGCCACCAGAGTGGGATTCCGTTCTGTGCACACGCTCCCCGTCGCGTCATGTCTCCCGATTCTGGGCGTGTAGTAGGGTCTGTTGTCCCCCCCGAACCCGTCCTGCGATCCTGATTGGTGCCTTACCTGGTGAGCCGCCCGCCAACAGCTAAGCAATCACTCGGTGTCTCGCCTACGTCACTTACCTTGACGTCAGCTGCACACAAATTGGTGCCTTACCTGGTGAGATGCCCGTCAACTGTTTAGTAATCACTCGGTGTCTCGCCTACGTCACTTACCTTGACGTCAGTTGCACACAAATTGGTGCCTTACCTGGTGAGTTATCCGACAACAGTAATTATTTGGTGTCTCGCTTATGTCACTTGCATTGACGTCGGTTGTACACTTACTCCTTCACTGATGCGAATTTAACAAATATTATTGTATTTCATCAACAATGGAATCAATGCCTCCCGATATTGCATAGTTTGGCATGCTCCACAGATTGCGTTTGCCGCAGAGGCGGATCTAGTAGCATTGATCGGGGAGTATTCGTTCTAAAGGTACGCTTTTTCTTGGCATTAGGGCGCCTTTTCTACTCTGAGTCGTCAGGAGTCGCCAGATGTATGCCTGGTGATGGATGGGTGGGTGCATGTCTCTAGTTTCCCCGGGATCCGCCACTGGTTTGCCAAATGGTGGCGAGCCCGACCCCTCTATCCGCTACTACTGGGTTAGGCATGGTTGAGTAGGTGATCCTCGATGCTGACATGTTATCTTTGCGAGAGCAGTGCTTAGTGTGTTTTGTAGCACGTTTTTGCTATGTTTTCCTCGCCATGTGGGCTTCAAGTAGTCATCTGAAACTTTTGAATGGCATTCTTACAATATCTTTTCGGTTACTTTATTTGTACAAATTGCGGACTTTCCGAAGTAGCGTCATTGTATTGCTCATGTTTGCTTATTTATTGCTGCTCACAGCACGCGTATTCTACAATGAGCTGGCTGAATTTCTCGACCGACTAGCGTAAGCGAGCACTGCACGTATCCGTGCAGTTGCGCCCAGGCTGTGTGTGAAAATAGACATTTTCCGAAAGACCGATAACCGACCTAATTTGTATATACACTTGTCGAGCCTCTGAAAGTATATGTAAATATCCGGTCCTCCTTGTTGACTAACACTGACCGGTGTCGGCCGCACGCCGGCCCGCCGTGTGTTGTTGCGCCGCGTGTTGTTGTTGTGCCGCGTGTTGTTGTTGCGCCGCGTGTTGTTGCGCCGCGTTGTTGAGTCGAACATCCGGCTTGAACCGGTCTGAATCGGTGTGAACCGGCCACCGGCTGAAAGGTTGTGCAACTTGGTGGTGATTCTGCGCCGTGAAATACACGTGAATCTCGAGCATGCCACGTGCGGCGTCGTCTGTGTGTTCCTCCCAGACAACGCGCGACAACGGCCAACAGCTGGACGGGTGATCAGTTGGGATCTGGCGTGCTTGGGGGAATCCGGTGGGTTTTTAGGGGTTCGAATGTGTTTGCTTAAGGCACGTGCGTATATTTCGAAGCCCTGACGCCTTTTGCGGAACCAGGTGCGTGTTCGAAGGTCCCAGTACGTTTTCGGATTCCCGATATGGTTTTAGGATCCCGTGTAACTTAGCTGGCGCCTGAGCCGATTTTCTTATTTGGAAGTGCAAAGTTTGCTGGCTCTGTCGCAACTTTCCGAGGATCGGCGAGCTGTTTGGCTTCCAGGCGCGGATTTGCGTGGACCCGCCTGGAATTGCTCAAACTTCGAAATGAGGTTTCTGGGTCGGATGATAGTTTTTTACCTCGTCTGATTTTTTTTTCGCCGTGCGTTTCGGTTTTTTATGCCCTGGCGTAAGTTTTCGAGGCTCCAGTTGGATTTTTCTGGATATCGGTAGGATGTTTTGGGGATCAGCAGGTTTTTTAGGTCTTGGCACGTCTTGTACGATCTTTTGGGCTTCTGACGTGCTTTTGGAGATTCCAGAGTAATTTCCTGGGCCGGGATTTATGCTAGGCTTCCCTGTTGAATGGTGTGGGGCCTCGACGCATTCTTTTCACGTCCTTGTCCGATTTGTGGGAACTCGGCGCAATTTTGTTGGGTCTTTGATGTGATGTTTGTGACCGGACACAATTTCTTGTGCCACGGCATGATTATTCTAGAGCCCCTTTCAGGATTTTCCTAAGCCCTATGTGGCTTTTGGGGACCTCCTGCGCGATGTTTGAGGCACCAGAGCGATGTTCCGGGCCAAAATTGGTTCATCGAGTCCCTCTTTTTTTACTTTTTTTCGATACCTAAGTTTGTTTTTCTTCTTCGAAATCTGGTGGGAGTTTTCGAGCCCAACGCGACTTTGTTCCGAGGTCAGGCATGTTTTTGTCACCCTACTCGATTCGTGGAGACTTCTGGAGCGATTGTCTTGGCTCGAGTTGTTTTTCTCGTGGTCGTAATTTGTCGGGGCTTTCGCTTAGATTCACTTCGCCATCAGGCTGGTAAGCAGTTCGTGTGGTTTTCCCGAAGAGGTAGTCTCCGCTAAAATGACTGCAGGCTTCAGAATGAGACTGCCTAAGACGAAGTGCTCCGACGTCTGGAGAGGAAGTGCTCCGACGTCTGGAAAGGCATGGTCTGCTTCATTGGAATGTTTGATAGCAGTCCAGGATTGCACCAAGACGAGCACCGATGAAAGCGAATAGAGCGGGCCCAAAACAGGCCCGCGGTGCGCTTTACACACAATCCAGGAATCACTGCCAGGCACGTGGTCTGATGATAGTTAACTGATGTCTCCTGAAGTCAGCCGTTCCGTTGTGCATGTCTTTTCGCCTACACCATACGATGCAGCCATTCTACCCTAAGGCTGTCAGGGCCATGGTAATATCCGTCGCAGGTCACCCGTAAAGTGGTTCTACCAACAACACCACTGATAGTCGCAACCGCCGCTGTTCTCTCGGCTTGTGTAGGACTTGGCTTCAAATTGACTCCAATAATTGCCTACTTCTTTGTACAAGGTCGGTATCCTGCATTTTGCTCATGCACACATCATACTAGCACAAGCATATATACTAGCACAAGCATCAAATGCACACGTACAATGTGGGTTAAAGTGAACCATGGCCCAGATAATATGCCACACATGTACAGCTGCACTGCTTTGCTAATGTTTTGCTATTACGTTCTCCAGCCGACAAATAACCGGTGTGAAATTATTAACAAGTAAGTCAAAACATACGTAGTTATTTGGTCCTATCTTCCTTTCCAGCATAGTGCTTGCCAGTGTCATTCTTATGACATTCTTCTTAACACTTTAGAGGCATGCATTTTCAGCGAATTTAGCGTAGAAAAAGATCACTAATGACGTCATATATGTAAATTTGCTTCCCAAAAGGCGTCCGGCAAAGGCCATCCCTGCAGCTGCCATAGACTATCAACCATAATGAAGCTGCATTAAGTGATTATGCACAAGCAGCGCCCCCCATCGTGGCCGCATCATTGGCCATGAGAGGCGCTGGGCGCCGTTCTGGGATATCTGCTGGCGCCGGCCGGCGCAGCGGATCGTTAGGCTGCGCCGCCGAGCTCTCCTGTGCTGCGGTGCAGTCCGGAGTAATGCGGTACAGCCGCGCCTCGGACGCGCGGCGACGGCCCGGCGGAAACCCCGCTGGCAGCCCGATTATGCTGCCACCTAGCGGCCGGAATAGTCCGCAGTGCGGCGCGCGTTCCGTGACAGACGTTGTGGGACAAGTGGAAGACGAAACATCGCACACGGGATCTCAGAGGATATCAGCATGATATCTAGATGATCTACTTAACTGGTATCACTATTCTCTACATCTAAGCAAAAAACGTTTGGGAGCATTGCAGAGAGTTGGTTGGTTATTCGGGCTTACGGGCGCATCGACGGCGTTGATCATACAGCGCCCACATTGCAGAGAGTGATAGCGTACAAGAGGGAGGGTGCCTATCTCTTGCATTGTTCAGCATGGAAGAAGGGCTAAATATGTGACAATGGCCCAAACCCTCCGTACCCAAGTTTTAAGGGAGTGCACAGCCATGCATGGAAAATCCCAAAGTGTCTGTAATGTGAGGCGAATGCCACCCCATCTATTGCAAAATGTTCAACATTCTCCCCATGGTGTTGTCATTGGTGCTACCACCTCACCCCGCATGTCCCAGGATCAGGGAAAGGTCAGGCAGAGCATTGGTGATTGTTCTTCAATCCAGCCATAGGCCAAATGTAATATAGGCCATGGACTAAATGTAGCAAAAAATGTTAATAGTTTTCCGCGATAAGCAGACGTGTCCCCCTTTGGCGACGCTCCTGGACGTCACGCCTTACAGTGCCGTCGCCAGGCATTCCATGTTGCGGGGAATAACAACAAATAAATAATAAATAATAACTGGATAAATAAATAATAACACATTTTTGGGAGGCCCCAGTTATTATTCCCAAATAAATAAATAAATAAAAATAACTAAACAAATAAATAATAACAAATAAAATAATTAATTTGAAGAACGGAGTGTCTGCATGTAAAGAATTCACATGAACTCTGCCTGGTCTCCAGTCCCGGGGACATGCGGGGTAAGGTAGTCACACCAATGACAACTGAAACTCTTTGCCGGGATCCGCATTCAGATCCAGATCCAGATCCAGATCCAGGTCCAGGTCCAGGTCCAGGTCCATACTCAGATCCAGGTCCAGGTCCAGGTCCAGGTCCATACTCAGATCCAGGTCCAGATCCCAAGACTGTTGTCACAAAGCGACACCCCTGGAAAACCTACGTATGATTCGCTCTTTTCCGAGACACCTTCGACTTGGGCCTTTAAGGCGGTTCAGTTGCGAAAAAATCACCAATTAAGTGGCTGCTATACCAGCGGTCACCTTGAGAACTTTCTGGAACTCCCGACGAATCCAGGTTTCTTTTTGTTCCCCTCTAGATTTGACTTAATCCAACCTCTCTCTCGTGTCTTGCCCAACGGACGCGAGCGTTCTGCTTGAGCACAAGGATCCCAGTTAGTTGGTTATCTTGTGCGCATATCAATAGGTTTGCTATTTTATTCGTTTGATGCTCCATTTCCGCGCTTTTGGCAGCGTTCAGTGAACCTCCATGCAAGCAGTTCAGCTCACCGGCAGGATGTTAGTATGAATGGTATACTACTAATAGGCTCGCAAATGAGCACAAGTAATGGAAATGTAATATTTTACAATATATATCGTCACATTTCCAAACAAACCAGTGTCAAGAGGTGAAGGTGGTGTTGTCAGCTCGTGAATGTGCGTGAGCATATTCACGAGCTGGGTGAAATCCAAGGACTGCCAATGAGCTGAGACGAGATCTACCACAGCGGGCTGAGGCCGACGGCCAATACGCCAAGACCAATAGCCCCTACAGTGTAGCCACGCTGCAGTGTAGCCATTACAGTGTATCCACGCTGCAGTGTATCCACGCTGCAGTGTAGCCGCTGCAGTGTAGCCACGCTGCAGTGTAGTCACTGCAATGTATCCGCTGTAGTGTAGCCGCTGTAGTGTAGCCGCTGCAGTGTAGCTGCTGTAGTGCAGCTGCTGCAGTGCACCCGCTCCAGTGTAGCCGCTGCAGTGTAGCCGCTGTAGTGTAGCCGCTGCAGTGTAGCCGCTGCAGTGTAGCCGCTGTAGTGTAGCCGCTGTAGTGTAGCCGCTGCAGTGTAGCCACGCTGCAGTGTATCCGCTGCAGTGTAGCTGCTGTAGTGTAGCTGCTGCAGTGCACCCGCTCCAGTGTAGCCACTGCAGTGTAGCCGCTGCAGTGTAGCCGCTGCAGTGTAGCCGCTGTAGTGTAGCCGCTGCAGTGTAGCCGCTGTAGTGTAGCCGCTACAGTGTAGCTGCTGTAGTGTAGCCGCTACAGTGTAGCTGCTGCAGTGTAGCTGCTGCAGTGCACCCGCTGCAGTGTAGCCACTGCAATGTAGCCACTGTAGTGTAGCCGCTGTAGTGTAGCCGCTGTAGTGTAGCCGCTGTAGTGTAGCTGCTGCAGTGCATCCGCTGCAGTGTAGCCGCTGCAGTGTAGCCGCTGCAGTGTAGCCGCTGCAGTGTAGCCGCTGAAGATGTTGCAGCCAGAGGTAAGAACATAGCTTCACCCTGCCATTTCCACCAATAACAACAAAAAACCGCATGGAATGTTCGTCGCAAGCCAAAATTGCCTTTTCAAGAACATGAATAAATACGGCGCTTAACTTCCAACTTTTTAGGCCACGGACATCAATAATGTGGTGACAGCATTATCGCCGCCTTGCTCCTGCTACTGTTAATGCTGCTGGCTGCGGGGCAGTAGCCGTGCCGGCCGTTGGTAGGGGGCGGCGATTCGTACCTGCCCCGTCATGCTTGGGAAATCGAGGTCCCTGGTCGCCCAAGGAGTCAATGGGGCGCCGGATCAACAAGGATCGCAACCTCATATATTCTTCACAGCCTGGCATATTCTTCTATCATAGAGCACAATGTACGAGCACTGCAGCGATCATCAATGCCTTGCCTGTTGACGGCCAATTTGATTAGGTTTCCGTGGGGACGGGTAGCCTAGGGATAAGTTGCTCGTCTCACAATTGAAAGGTTGTGGGTTTGAGTCTCGCCTGTCGCTTCTATTCGCTCGCGACCAATCGGCGTGAGAGACTGGCGACGCTACATGACTCCGCGGTCGATGAGTCGTAAAACCAACCAAGATTCGGTTGCCGTTGTTCGGCGGCATATTTCTCAGGCCTCTGGCTGCGACAGCAAGACCTGTCCAGCGGTGGGCCGGGTCGGCTGCCACGGAGGGGTGGGTGGGGGTGCCGCGGTCACGTGCCGCCGCGGTACCCGACACCGGCGGCCAGTGGTCTGCATCTGACACCGGCGGCCAGTGGTCTGCATCTGACACCGGCGGCCAGTGGTCTGCATCTGACACCGGCGGCCAGTGGTCTGCATCTATCGACACCGGCGGCCAGTGGTCTGCATCTGACACCGGCGGCCAGTGGTCTGCATCTGACACCGGCGGCCAGTGGTCTGCATCTGACACCGGCGGCCAGTGGTCTGCATCTGACACCGGCGGCCAGTGGTCTGCATCTGACACCGGCGGCCAGTGGTCTGCATCTACACCGGCGCAGTGGTCTGCATCTGACACCGGCGGCCAGTGGTCTGCATCTGACACCGGCGGCCAGTGGTCTGCATCTGACACCGGCGGCCAGTGGTCTGCATCTGACACCGGCGGCCAGTGGTCTGCATCTGACACCGGCGGCCAGTGGTCTGCATCTGACACCGGCGGCCATCATCTGACACCGGCGGCCAGTGGTCTGCATCTGACACCGGCGGCCAGTGGTCTGCATCTGACACCGGCGGCCAGTGGTCTGCATCTGACACCGGCGGCCAGTGGTCTGCATCTGACACCGGCGGCCAGTGGTCTGCATCTGACACCGGCGGCCAGTGGTCTGCATCTGACACCGGCGGCGGTCGCATCTGACGGCGGCACCGGCGGCCACAGACACCGGCAGACACGGACACACACACGACGACGACACGACGACGACAGACGACGACGACGACGACGGCGACGACACGACGACACGACGACGACACGACGACACCACGACGACGACACGACGACACGACGACGACGACACGACACGACGACGACACGACGACACGACGACACGACGACGACGACACACGACGACACGACGACACGACGACACGACGACACGACACGACGACACGACGACACGACGACGACGACGACGACGACACAGACGACACGACGACACGACGACGACGACGACGACGACGACACGACGACGACACGACGACACGACGACACACGACGACACGACGACGACGACGACGACGACGACACGACGACACGACGACACACGACGACACGACGACGACGACGACGACGACGACGACGACGACGACGACACGACGACACGACGACACGACGACACGACGACACGACGACACGACGACACGACGACACGACGACACGACGACACGACGACGACGACGACGACACGACGACACGACGACGACACGACGACGACGACGACGACGACGACGACACGACGACACGACGACGACACGACGACGACGACGACGACGACGACGACGACACGACGACACGACGACACGACGACGACGACGACGACGACGACACGACGACACGACGACACGACGACACGACGACGACGACACGACGACACGACGACGACGAACGACGACGACACGACGACACGACGACACGACGACGACACGACGACGACACGACGACACGACGACGACGACGACGACACGACGACGACACGACGACGACGACGACACGACGACGACACGACGACACGACGACGCGATCACGACACGACGACACGACGACGACGACGACACGACGACACGACGACACGACGACACGACGACACGACGACACGACGACGACGACGACACGACGACGACGACGACACGACGACACGACGACGACACGACGACGACGATGACCGACGACGTCGGCAGCGGCGGCGGCGACGAAGTGGTGGCAGTCTTGGCGATCGCAACCAGAACGTCTGGTCACATCTGGACTACGCCATGAAGTGGGCCTGCATAGGGTCAGTATAACCCTTGTCTCTGCAGGATGACCTGAACCTGCCTCGGGCGAATGTGACGCCCTCCTGCAGGGTGACCCGGGCCACGTATGTTTGACACCACGTATGTTTCATGAACTGGCCGGCATCGGCCCATTGTGACCTCTGTTCCTGCATTGTGACCTGGACCGCCGTATGTGTGATGACCTGCCCTGCATCGGGCCAGTGTGCCCCCTCATCATGCAGGGTGGCCTGAGCCAACATACGTGCTAAGACCTGGGCCTGCCCCTGCAAATTGTGACCTCTGCTCCTGCAGGGTGACCTGGGCCCGCCCCTGTGTCATGACGCGGGCTCAACGGCGGAAAGAAGCTGTCCGTCGGCTGTGTAATGACGTCAGAAGATGCCCGTCGGCTGTGTGATGACGTCAGGAGAAGCTGCCCGTCGGCTGTGTGATGACGTCAGGAGAGGTTGTCCATCGCCTGATTGATGACGTCAGGAGAGGCTGTCCGTCGGCTGTGTGATGACGTCAGAAGAAGCTGTCCGTCGGCTGTGTGATGACGTCAGGAGCTGTCCGTCGGCAGTTTGATACTATCCAAGTCCGCTACTGGCACACGGATGAAGTTTACCAAACAATTCGTTTTAGTTCTAATTGTTGTTGAAGGGGCTCCACGGATCCAGAGTGCCACTCGCAAAGCTTCCTGCATTGACCCTGAATCCACGTCCCGGTTCCAGTGTCTCCTCCGTTGTGTTGTAAACTTCTCCGCCCGCCATAGCCCACCAGATCACGCACATGTCGCGAAAGAAAGAAAACAACTTCTCGTTCCGAGGATAGTCATCCAGGAAAGTGCTTCCGGGAGGTTCCAAGTTCCTAATGCGCCAGCATGGTCGACAGTCACGCAGCATTGTCCCACCGCACGACAGTCACGACACGTAACATTGTCCCACCGCAGGTCAGTCACGACACGTAACATTGTCCCACCGCACCACAGTCACGACACGTAACATTGTCCCACCGCACCACAGTCACGACACGTAACATTGTCCCACCGTACCACAGTCACGACACGTAACATTGTCCCACCGTACCACAGTCACGACACGTAACATTGTCCCACCGCACCACAGTCACGACACGTAACATTGTCCCACCGCATCAAAGTCACGACACGCTCTCGACAAACCGTCAACACACCTTCTAACAACTTATGTCAGTCGGGCGGAGGGCATTCGCCTGCAGCGTCGTCACTGCGAAAATCCTTGAAGTGACGCCAGTGATGCTATGTTTGAGCGATTTCCACGTGCTGAAGGCAGCGACGTGTGCCTGCATCGACACGCCGATCTTATTACTGGAACGATCTGAGCCGGTGCTCCTGCCGCAGCAGGACCTCCTCCAGCTTGTTGTCTGCCACACCAGGGCCTCCTCCAGCTTGTTGTCTGCCACACCAGGGCCTCCTCCAGATTGTTGTATGTCACACCAGGGCCTCCTCCAGTTTGTTGTATGTCACACCAGGGCCTCCTCCAGCTTGTTGTTGTCACCCTCCTCCAGCTTTTGTCACCAGGGCCTCCTCCAGATTGTTGTATGTCACACCAGGGCCTCCTCCAGCTTGTTGTATGCCACACCAGGGCCTCCTCCAGCTTGTTGTCTGCCACACCAGGGCCTCCTCCAGCTTGTTGTCTGCCACACCAGGGCCTCCTCCAGATTGTTGTTGCCCACCACCAGGGCCTCCCCACCAGGCCTTGTTGCCCCACCAGGGCCTCCTCCAGATTGTTGTATGTCACACCAGGGCCTCCTCCAGTTTGTTGTATGTCACACCAGGGCCTCCTCCAGCTTGTTGTCTGCCGCACCAGCGCCTCCTCCAGCTTGTTGTCTGTTGACAGGAGTGAAATGTATCGCAGTACGTGAGCGGCACTGTGTAGCGACTTCACTGCTTCTTCAGGGCCTCTTCAGGCATGTTATCTGCGACAGCAGTGCCCCTCCCTCTCCCATTATTGAGCGTGCTCGCAGACAAGTGTCAGTTTCATTGCCTAAGTATCAGTGGGCGGGGAGGGGGGAAGTTCGAAAGGCCGTGATGTGGCCCCATTGGAGTCATTTGAGACCGCTCCTTTGGCGAAGTCTTAATAGACGTGGTCCGGACTGCAGTATGGTGCTGATGGTGCTGATACCTGTCTGAGCAGATGTAGTATGGTGATGATGGAGACCTAGCGATGCCTTAGCACACCTTAGTGGATTTCAGCAGCAAAATCCAGCAGTGAATATCTGGCAAAGTTTCACAGCCGAATTTGGCAGCACCAGATCGAGCAAACGTTCATAAAAACTTAGCCAGAAGCCTACAGCCACACTCATATTCCAAATCAGGGCGTGATGCGTATCATCAGATAGCCGGCAAGATTAGCATTGGATCATAAGACAACCAGCCTAGTACTGCGATGCATCGAGATTACAGATCAGTCCTACAAATAGCCTTTAGGCAAATTAGGAAAGCATATTGAAACATAGATATTTCTACAGAACCAATGAGCATCTTCGCCAGATCACTTGTAGCGCACGTAACTGGTGGCGAATATTTATCGGTTCTTCTCCCAGCGTTTTCCACGCGGTTCACACGTTAAACACCTATCAGAAAACAGTTCGAAGGAGCATGTGCCGCATTTCCCAACCGCTCTGTGTGCATTCCGCTCGATCAGTATGAATAATCGAACATATGTTGCTGAGTTTAATCAGCGTACCGCCAGAGTGGTTATGTCTGTGAAAGTTGAACACATCCGCGTCAACAGCTTTATCTGACTATTATCCACGCCTACATTCGACCTTCATTCCGGATAGTCACCCTCCCCACTGTTACTCACGCCCCCTCCCGGTGCTCTTCACCCTCCCTACTGCTACTCACGCCCCCTCCCTGTGCTCTTCACCCACCCCACTGCTACTCACGCCTCCATTCGGCTTTTCCACCCTCCCCGTTGCTCCCACGTCTCCATCCGGCGTTCTGCATCATCCGCACTGCTCCCCATGCCCTCATCGCCACCGCTTCCCACCCCTACATCCGGCGATAACCACCCTCCCCAATGCTCCCCACGCCCCTCCCGGTGCTCTCCACCCTCTCCGCCGCTCCCCACGCCCCCACCCGGCGATCCCCACCCTCCCCGGTACTCCCCCACTCCCCATCCGGCGATCCCCACCCTCCCCACTGCTCCCCCCACCCCACCGCGGCGGCCGAGCGTCAGATTCGCCGCCGGTCGCGTGGCCAGCTATTGATAATGGGATTAGCGTGCGTCGTGTTCGGCTCCGGTGACTTATTTGGCGCCGGCCGGACTTCCGACGCGCCGCCGCCGTGGCAGCGGCCGACGGTCGCGGTGCGGTTGCTGGGCGCGCTCCGCCGGAGGGAGCCGTGGCAGCGGCCGACGGTCGCGGTGCGGTTGCTGGGCGCGCTCCGCCGGAGGGAGCCAGGGCCGGCCGGGTGTTGGCATGGCACCAAGCCTTATATACACGGATACACGCGGCCGCCGGCGGATACAGGAACCGAACGGACACGAGCCATGGGCACCAGCAGCCGACACAGGGGGCCGTCGGAAGGGGCAAATCCGCCAGGGCCGGCATCAGCGACGGCATCAGCGACGGCATCGGGGTCTAGCAAACCCGCGATGATCGGTAGAAAGAGAGAGAGCATGGTTATGATGAGGATCATAATGAGCATGGAGTGAGATTGGATCGGAGAAGTCATGGATGTGACCTAAATACCAGCGGCACCGCAACCAATATCAGGCACTTATGAAGACGCGAGTTGAGAGATGGCAAGTGGTGTGATGCAGGTGAATATCCGTTTGTATCAGTCATAAGGCTCTGCCACATGAGCAACACAGCTTCCAAATACGGTCGATAAGGATGACTTGCCAAAATATTGTTGTCGTGAACGTGTTTCTGATATACCCATCAAACTCTTATCAATACATTCGTCAGTTTTTCCAATCGCATCGTATTTGGAAGCCCTCGTTGCTCGTGTAGTCTGTGTAACAGGCCGATTGACTGGTGCTTTATACAGGCGCACGCCCTCCAGCATGAATCCATAGTTAAATTGACACCGGGCGTGATGCATTCATCAGATTGCGATGCGAAACGCAGAAACAAATCGCGCCGCCGTCTGTTGTGATGTAGGATGCATATTGTGCTGACAGTTGGAAAACGGCAAACTGAAAGTAGCCTTTGAGCGGGAAAAATAAACTTAACGCGCTGCATTGTATCCTGAAGCGCTGAGGAAACTTGCCCGCGGACGAAAATGCAGCCGCTAACCTCCTCCCTTGAGCAACGAACTACGGGTGCCTCGTCAAGTTCCACAAAGGATATCTGGCTACAAACGCTTCAAAATTAAAAGATAACATCCATCACCGATATGTGGCACCTGACACTGACATGTGACACTGACACTGACATATGACACTAACATGTGGCACTGGCATGTGGCACTGACATGTGACAGTAACATGTGACATTGACATGTGATACAGACACTGACACGTGTGATTGACACGTGGGATTGACACTGGCATGTGACACTGACACTTACATGTGATACTGGCACTGACAATGCCATGTGATATCCGACACCGATATGTGACATCTTGCGCCGACATCTGACTCTGAGTACAACAATTTAAACTGAAAACACTGAACAGAAAAAAAGAAAAATAAGTACGTGATACGTTTCACGTGACAACAGCTTCAGAGGTACCGTATTCTGGCCAGGGACCTGTGTTCAACATATACGGGAGTGGACGAGCTCAGCCCTTGCTATATAGGTGGACATGTGCTCCTGTGCATTTGTGATTTGTGGCATGTAATTAATCCGCACGGGGCCAGAACCGGAGAGTGGAGCAGACATAGCAACTGGGTTGGGGACTCGACCCGATAGTGAAGCGGGGTTAGAACCAGGGACAACACAGCACATACAGATACCAGGTACAAGGTACAATGTGCAAAGACCAGGAAAATGGGCCAGGTACAGAGACCAGCTATTAGGACTAGGTCAGGGAGCATTCATTTTTTGCGGCACGCGTGTCCACGAGATCATCCTCACCTGAGTAGTGAGGATTGGTTGGTTGGTTATTGGTTTTACGACACATCGACCGATGAGTCATGTAGCGTCGCCAATCTCTCACGCCGATTTGTCGCGGGCGAAGAGTAGCGACAGGTGAAACTCGAACCCACGACTTTTCGATTGTGAAACGAGCAACTTAACCCTACACCACTCGTCCCCGAGTAGTGAGGATGATCTCGTGATGTCTTGTCTTGTCAGGGGTGCTGAAATTATTATGGAATAGCTGGGATTATCCTGGAATATCTGGGAATACTCTGGAATACCTAGGATGATTCTGCAATATCTGGAGTTATTCTGGATTTTATTCTGGAAGATCACGCAGATACGGCTCCGACACGTGTTAGGAAACTGCACCTAATCATCATCGCTTGTGTGGCGGGTCGCTGCAGATTCGTGCCCTAGGCTTTCCCTACCCCTGGGCTTCAAGTCCAGATTTTTGTTTTACGTGCGGGAGTGGTGGTGAGAGAGTGGAAGCATTACTGTGTGACGCGTGGTTATTTTCAGAGTCCTTATCAGCACGTGCCAGCAGTATATATGGGCCAAGAAGTATACCCAGTCAGGCAAAGACATTATACTCCACCTACCCAGTCAGGAACAGCTATGGCCCTTCCTGTGCAAATGAGACCCCTTGCAATCGGCCAGTACCATCGTCTAGCCACTCGGCATTATCTGAGATTAAGGGCGCATCGACTGCGTCGGTCATGCAGCCACTCGGCATTATCAGAAAATCCCAGTGGTGGGTGCGCTCCAAAGCCTCCAACTTCAATCAGCCAGCCTGATCCCGCACAGGCCGAAGAGACGCCTAGCCGGATGTTGGCCTTAGCATGGGCGCCCGACGCGCCTCCTGGCCCATTCGAGCCCGCGCGGCGTGGGCAGCTCGTTACCGGCCGACTCCGGAGACGAGACGAACTCGGCGCGGCGGAAGCCCTCGCTCGCCTGCTGCTGCTGCCTGACAGGGTGCGCCGGCGAGGCGGCGTGCTGACGGATCGTGAAGGCGCCTCACAGTCGCAGATGATGTGCCGGGGTGGGGCTCGTCGGCGAGGTCAGGTGTCTACGACTGATGCCTGGCTTACCGGCGGGTGAGCTACTGTGGGGTCAGGTGTCTACGACTGAGTTTCTGTGTTACCGGCGGGTGAGCTACTGCGGGGTCAGATGTCTACGACTGATATCTGACTTACCGGCGGGTGTGCTACTGCGGGGTCAGATGTCTACGACTGATGCCTGACTTACCGGCGGGTGAGCTACTGCGGGGTCAGGTGTCTACGACTGATGCCTGGCTTACCGGCGGGTGTGCTACTGCGGGGTCAGGTGTCTACGACTGATGCCTGACTTACCGGCGGGGGAGCTACTGCGGGGTCAGGTGTCTACGACTGATATCTGACTTACCGGCGGGTGAGCTACTGCGGGGTCAGGTGTCTACGACTGATGCCTGGCTTACCGGCGGGGAGCTACTAGGGGTCAGGTGTCTACGACTGATATCTGAGTTACCGGCGGGTGTGCTACTGCGGGGTCAGGTGTCTACGACTGATGCCTGGCTTACCGGCGGGGAGCTACTGTGGGGTCAGGTGTCTACGACTGATATCTGAGTTACCGGCGGGTGTGCTACTGCGGGGTCAGGTGTCTACGACTGATGCCTGGCTTACCGGCGGGGAGCTACTGTGGGGTCAGGTGTCTACGACTGATATCTGAGTTACCGGCGGGTGTGCTACTGTGGGGGTCAGATGTCTACGACTGATGCCTGAGTTACCGGCGGGTGAGCTACTGCGGGGTCAGGTGTCTACGACTGATATCTGAGTTACCGGTGGGTGAGCTACTGTGGGGTCAGATGTCTACGACTGATGCCTGACTTACCGGCGGGTGAGCTACTGCGGGGTCAGGTGTCTACGACTGATATCTGAGTTACCGGCGGGTGTGCTACTGCGGGGTCAGATGTCTACGACTGATGTCTGAGTTACCGGCGGGTGAGCTACTGCGGGGTCAGGTGTCTACGACTGATATCTGTGCTAACGGCAGGTGTGCTATGCGGGGTCAGATGTATACGACTGATGCCCGACTTACCAGCGGGTGAGCTACTGCGGGGTCAGATGTATACGACTGATGTGTGACTTACCGGCGGGTGTGCTACTGCGGGGTCAGATGTCTACGACTGATATCTGACTTCCACCGGGTGAGCTACTGAGGGTCAGATGTCTACGACTGATGCCTGACTTACCGGCGGGTGAGCTACTGCGGGGTCAGATGTCTACGACTGATATCTGACTTACCGGCGGGTGAGCTACTGCGGGGTCAGGTGTCTACGACTGATGCCTGACTTACCGGCGGGTGTGCTACCGCGGGGTCAGGTGTCTACGACTGATATCTGACTTACCGGCGGGTGAGCTACCGCGGGGTCAGATGTCTACGACTGATGTCTGACTTACCGGCGGGTGTGCTACTGCGGGGTCAGATGTCTACGACTGATATCTGACTTACCGGCGGGTGAGCTACTGCGGGGTCAGATGTCTACGACTGATGCCTGACTTACCGGCGGGTGAGCTACTGCGGGGTCAGGTGTCTACGACTGACATCTGTGTTACCGGCGGGTGTGCTACTGCGGGGTCAGGTGTCTACGACTGACATCTGTGTTACCGGCGGGTGTGCTACCGCGGGGTCAGGTGTCTGCGACTGATATCTGACTTACCGGCGGGTGAGCTACCGCGGGCAATGTCTACGACTGATATCTGACTTACCGGCGGGTGTGCTACTGCGGGGTCAGGTGTCTACGACTGATGTCTGAGTTACCGGCGGAGGAGCCACTGCGCATCGGAGCGTCCGTGCCTTCAGGACGGAATGGGGTCGAGGTCGGTCGGCAGCGACCCATCTCAGCCGGTAAAGCAAATGCTGATTGTCCTATTTCAGATTTTGCCCTTCAATCTTCTGAACGTTGGGCAGAACTCTGAACCCAGTGCTCTCAAGATAATACAGTTCCTGATCAGGTAAGCTTAAAGGAGCCGTCTATTACCATTCAATATTGCAAAGAGGAATGGCTTTGTGGGTTTAGGACAACGAACCACATGCATCTACCCACCAACATAGGAACAAAAGTTCAACCGACACACCTCGTAACACCATTGGGAGACGTCAGCTAGCGCTGCCGACTGGGTCTGCATAGTATCCATGGCTCCTCCACAGGTCACAGAAGCAGACAGGATTACTTGCCTTGGGCCTTGCACATCAGCGTCAGGCCTTTAAGGAGCACATTCAGAGGGGCAAGGGCGGTGCCGAAAATGATGAATTTAGGATGCCTCCCAGTGCTTGCCGCCTCAGATCACGGCAGAAGACTACGGGAGCGTGGGGGCGGATGGGTCGTTTTGGACCTGCGTATCAACGCATTAGGTTAGCATTAGGTCATGACGCACGTCAGGCATTATATGACGTAGTTCAGGGCCCGACATTCACCCCTGCACAGGGCCGCTTACAAATGAATTTGGGTGGGGAAAATCCCGGTGCCTGTCACCTATTACCTACCTAGGCGCCCTACTTGCCTGGACACCTTACCTAGACACCCTATTTTAGCTATACCCCCCCCCCCCCCCACCCACATCGGGATATTGTAGTGGTGGCGGCTCTGCCGTCGGTGGGGTGTGTGGGGTGTGGGTGGGGTGGGTGTGGTGAGTGGGGTGGGGGTGTATGGGTGTGTGGGTGTGTGGATGGAATGTATTCGTGATAAACTGTGTGCTAAAATGTAACCTCTAGAGTGTTTTATCTGTTGCTAACCTCACTTAAACTCGACTGAGTGGTATGGGTGTGTGAAATGTATTTTAGATAGTGGGTGTGTGAAGGGTGTACAATGTGTCCCTTGATGATGCCTAAACTCGAATGGAACTGATTGAACTACTTGAACTGATTTATTGGGGGCTTGACCTAACTCACTGCTTTGTTCATTGTGCCTATGTCAGTGGTGTAGTATGTTGTTTTCACCGCCAATTCCACCACACATCCCCAAACCCCAGCCATCGTGATGTTGGTTTGAGTTGCCGTCCCTAACACTAATTTGTATATGTGCGAGGTCAAAGTTTTGGGAACACCATATAGGTAAGTGAGAGTTTTTAGCCAGATTATAATTAATACGTTGCAAGAGAGAATTGGGGACAATTAAATTTGTCATTGGTTTGAATGACATGTCCGTATTGGGACTTTTGGGACGCTAGTAATTGTATAATTTTGTGCAATGTTCCGCACGAAATAGGTGCCTGTGTTGAGCCCCAAGCGGCTTCCGCTGATCCTTAAATCTACCTACTCACGTTCATTCCCCTCATTCACTTCACATTCGCTCGCCCCATTCATGCTCTCCTTATTAATTAATGAATTGCTTGGTCCCCAAATTTAGCTACCGACTCTCCCCCTTTCAGCGGTACACAAACACATAGATCGACAGACCAATGCTCTAATTTTGATGGTATTACCGGGGCGAACAAGTAAACTTTTCACTGCCAATTATGGCTGGCCTAGCCATTATCAGCAGCGTTTCTCGCCTGGACAAAGTCTTAACTGCAACGAAGGGCTCATCGTACTGACTCCGAGGGCTGATACAAGTGCTCTGATGTCTCTGACCGACACACCTAGCCTTAAGTTCGATCGATGCCGGGCCGGGCCTTATTCGTCGTACACTTGCGACCAGGTCTGACATATCCGACGGTCGGGCACGGATCCCTACCACGTTGGGCACGCACGTGTCTTATATCCAGCCGCCACCCTTAGCCGGGGTTTATGGCATGCCAAACCCGTCCATCATGCCCCTCAAACTGTCTGCACCAACCGTGCCCACGTGCAGAGTTCGGGGGTGGACAAACCACCGGGCAATGTTTTGCCTATACCCTATAGTCCGGCGCCAGACTTCCGGCGAACGCAATGTGGTGGCCCCTTTACCGGCCCCTCCCACATGCATACCATGTTCGCCACCTCACCTGCACCTCTGGATCGCAGAGGCCAGCGTGATTTTGCGGTCAAAGATCCAGAGCAGGTGAACTAATACCCCCGATGTGTCCGTTCATCGCACCCTCTGGCAATCAGGCCTTAACCAAACGCGCGTCATATATATAACAGCAATAATATTCTAGGCAATTTAACTGGCTTCAACAGTCCCCACCATCGCCCGGAAACGTTCTGTCCAAAGGAGGACGGTTCGCAGATCGGCTGCCTCGCTTATAAATTTACTTTATAGTACAAATTGATATCATGCACATAATCAAGCTTAATTGTGTAAATCATTCCACCTTGTCAGGAAGTACTCATGGTACGATCTCCGTCTACGGGTCGGCTGTTGATGACCCGGTTAGAGCGCGCGCACCCCTCATCACCCGCGGCATGGCCGCCATTTCAATTCTGGACGTAAATATCCTCCCTTCCTCGCACCTGGTCGCTGAGGTATTTACTACGCGGGGACAGTTTCCATAGGGTCGTAATTCTGACGTCATCCATTGCTGCACTATGTCTTATTTTATCCGGCCTTGCTCTACCGCTCCTCCTGTCCGTCACTGCCGAAATTCCACCACCGGTCTTTGCTGATGCCACAAGAGAATTTATATGCTTACTCTAATATATTTTCCCTTACATACACCGCATCGCATCGCATTAGGCACACACTGCTCATATACTTCCCGCCATCTCCAACATCTCCGTCCACCTCCTCAACATCCTAAACTTATCCTATTTGGTCCCCCACCCCCATGAGACAGGTCGCTCTCAGCAATGAATTTGGTGAGAAGGCAGAAGCTGCGGAAGAAAATGTAGGTTGGTTCGGTGGGAAAGAGGATGACACGCCAGAAGTTTAGCACTGACATGTCCGATGGTGAGTGGCGAGTGGCCTTGGCTGAGTGCTTCTTCTCCTCCATCCGAAAACTCAGCCATCTGGCCACCGGTGGACGGCCCTCAGGCGTCGGTCCGGCGTCCACCGCCGCGCGTGTTCCAGACCCTTCTCTCTGCGTCTCTCCTTCCTCTCTCCTGTCCGTCCTGTTCTGTTCTGTTCTCTTGAACTTGCTATTGCTCCGCATCTTTTTCTTTCCTGTACCCACTCCCAGGGCTTCGGGGGTGAGTTGGCGCTCCTGATTGTTTTTTTTTCTGGCTTGGGTGGCGACGTCTTCATGTCCGGGCCACCGACCTCACGGGTCGATGACCCTTCTTCCGGGGTGCTTGCGCCTCCGGTACCCTCGAGGAGGTGCCGAGCCGTTACTCGGGTTTGCCCCGGATGTTATTGCCGGGACCGCCCTTTGATCTTGGGCGCCGGCGCAACTAGCATGTGCGGCGTGTTGATGGAACCGTCGCTTTGACGTAGGCGCCGGCGCCACACGCGGGCGCTTTCCAGGCAAGCGTTTGTACGAGACGGGTAAGACGGCCAGAATCTGACTGGATGTCTGGCGGCCTGTTCGGATAGGAAAGTATACAAATTTTGGTGCCGAAAAATGTAAGTCTCCTTACAATATCAACCCCGAATTCATCCACCTGATGTTGGCCTGAACAACAAAGTCATTTGGGGGTCGTCGGACGGGAGGCTGGGAGGAGTCCACAGCACGGCTTGGCCTCCGAAGGCAACCCGGAGCCGCTCATCGCGCGCAGCAGATCCTGAAATGGCGAAGATGAAAATGGTCACTGCAAATATCGTTCATCCTCTTGACATGACAGATAAGTGACCTGCCATGATATCTTCAAATGTGTCATGAGATAGGTCGACACATGATCCATCAATGCGTGTGCCTAACGATACCGCCCAACGCGCGCCCTCAGAAGACCTGGTGGGTGAAGGTGGTACATAAACCCCCCGTGCGATACACGCGAGAGCGAGACCATACAAGTGGATATTGACAACTGACTTTCCTTGTATTTTATATATCATTGTTTCCAGTAAACCGCCTGCTCTGTATTCCGGTATCGAAACTCCCCATTGACATCCTCGCACCCTGTCCCGGGGGGGTTCGATAATGAACCCCTCTAATCTCCAAACTAAGTGTCGCACGAAAACGAAATAGGTGTCATCGGAAAGCGCTCGACGAGTAGGGCCAGACACCATCCCCAACAAGTTTCCCCCAAAAAAGTGACGTCACTAGGGGCGAGTTTCACGACTTACATCATGTTTGTGGCTCTGGGGGGCTCATTTTGAGGGATTTGAAGAAATACTAAATATTTATAATGAGGAAAGGAAAGCAAAATCAACTAGCACCATACAATTTGTGGCCACCCAAAAATAAACTTTTTGAAATTTCAAAATTTTGAGTTTTCAAGTTGTCTTTCTTTAATTTGTTTTTCGAATGGGTGGAGCGGACCGAAAAAAAATGTTGTTCGAAGTCAACTTTCCCCAATAAATAATACTTGCTTTAGCTAGAATCTTCGATTTTAACTTATGGGAAAATATACAAAACTAATAAATAATTTTAAAAAGCTGAAAGAATGAAAAATTCCTCTGGTGTGTTTTGTTGCATCCATAAAGATAAGTAAACGCTGAAAGTTTCATTGAAATATCTTTATCCGCTAAAGCGTGACGACTGGTTGAACGTTTTTGGAGGTGACCTAACTTGACCTTGGCTAACTCGTTGACCCTAGATGACCTAACTTCAAAATTTGGACACAACATGACAAATTAATGTGGGAAAAGGTATACCCAATTTCGGCGCGCTGCCGCGCGCTGTTCTTTCCCAGTCCGCCGAAAACCTTAGGGGGTCATCAACGACCCCCGGGACGGTGCGGGTCAATGAATACGCTGTATATGGGTATCGAAGCACCCCTTTGTGACTTATTGAAGAGTAAAATAAGCTGCATGTAGGTATCAAAACAGTCATGCGAGACTCATAAATACTTATATGGGATGCATATGGACATCAATGTAACTCTTTGGGACTCATTATAGCAAGATCAGCTGCATATGGGTATTGCTACATCCTATTGAGACTCAGGACTAAAATATGTTGCACAGTCGTCATGCAATGCCATAGCTCAACAAAAAGCCATCCCTGTTAAGCTTTCCATTAATGTTTTTAACACTTCAAGTCATATTTTCGTTCTTAAATTGGTCTGCACCGGCAGCATCAAGTGAAGGCAACAGCGGAAAGCTGAGGGTCATTTTAATTTAAAAAGTACATAGCTGGAAACATGTTGAAACTGTTTTATGAATCCTTTGTATCGTATTTTGTTTCACATATGCATCAGAGCACCGCCTTTCATGTTAATAAGGAGGTTTATTGTATGGTTGATTATTTCACAAAAAGCAGTCAACATGAAAGAAAGGCATGATCAAACTGGACCACCTGAGTGAGGGCGGGGAACACAGAAACAGAGCAATTGCTCGCGAAAGTATCTATGCGAACGCGGCACGTATCACGGTCCAATCGCAGATTTAAAAAAACGATTTCTTGCCCGGATGGCTTTATTTACCAGAGTCCTGTTCCTAAGCAGAGCTTGTTGCGTGAACCTTGGCCCAACCACAAGATACATTAATTCTAGTTCAACGGCAGCATTTTGGCACAGAGCCTAACGTGCCGGCAATGCACCGACACGGCCGCCCCGCCCCGGTAGCTCGTCTCCGACATTACCGAGTCAGTTGCCAACTGATCCTCCGAGCCGGAGACTAGGTGCTAGCGGGCAAAGCGACTCGGACCCCGCCTTGCCAGGACAGGGGAGACCAGCGTAGGGCAGCCCAGCCGGAGACTAGGTGCTAGCGCGTGAAGCGACCCGGACCCCGCCCTGCCAGGACAGCGGAGACCAGCGCAGGACAGCGCTCTCACCAGCTGAGCTACCGCGGCTGCCGGTGGCTCAGCTGGTACTTCCCCGCCAAGTGTCGACTGATCCGACGCCGAGCGGCGGCAGATTTCCGCCCGCCGACGCCGACGGTTCCCGCCATCGGCGCCGGGCTGGTGGCGCGAGCCGCGAGCCGCCGCCGGCCGCCGCCAGTCGTCGCGCCAGTCGTCGCGCGCTGGCCGGCGGCGGCGGTTCCCGCCACCGACGCCGCACCGCCTCGTGGCCGGCCGACGTCGGGCGCCTCGGCGGGCACCAGCCGCACGTGGGGTTAGTCGGAGACCCGCCGCGGGACAGTGTTGGTGCGCGTGTCGGAGACCCCCGCGGGACAGTATTGGTGCGCGTGTCGGAGACCATCCGCGGGACAGTATTGGTGCGCGTGTCGGAGACCACCTGCGGGACAGTATTGGTGCGCGTGTCGGAGACCCGCCGCGGACAAGTTGGTGCGCGTGTCGGAGACCCCCGCGGGACAGTATTGGTGCGCGTGTCAGAGACCATCCGCGGGACAGTATTGGTGCGCGTGTCAGAGACCCCCACCCTGGACAGTATTGGTGCGCGTGTCGGAGACCCGCCGCGGGACAGTATTGGTGCGCGTGGTGGCACAAACAGCGGAAGGCTTTTCGGCGGACGAATGCTCTCGGGAACTAATCAGGTAAGTAAGTGGGTGCATCCAGATTGGTAGGTGGACGCTGGCTGATTGGTGGGTTGACGCTGTCTGATTGGTGGGTGGAGGCTGGCTGATTGGTGGGTGGAGGTTGGCTGATTGGTGGGTGGAGGTTGGCTGATTGGTGGGTGGAGTTGCTGATTGGTGGGTGCGATTGGGAGTTGGCTGACTGGTGGGTGGAGGTTGGCTGATTGGTGGGTGGAGGTTGGCTGACTGGTGGATGGAGGTTGGCTGACTGGTGGGTGGAGGTTGGCTGATTGGTTGGTGGAGGTTGGCTGATTGGTTGGTGGAGGTTGGCTGACTGGTGGGTGGAGGTTGGCTGATTGGTGGGTGGAGGTTGGCTGATTGGTGGGTGGAGGTTGGCTGATTGGTGGGTGGAGGTTGGCTGATTGGTGGGTGGACGCTGGCTGACTGGTGGGTGGATGTTGGCTGATTGGTGGATGGAGGTTGGCTGATTGGTGGGTGGAGGTTGGCTGATTGTTGGTGGATGTTGGCGACTGGTGTGTGGAGGTTGCTGATTGGTGGATGGAGGTTAGCTGACTGGTGGGTGGATGTTGGCTGATTGGTGGGTGGAGGTTGGCTGATTGGTGGGTGGAGGTTGGCTGATTGGTGGGTGGAGGTTGGCTGATTGGTGGGTGGAGGTTGGCTGATTGGTGGGTGGAGGTTGGCTGACTGGTGGGTGGAGGTTGGCTGACTGGTGGATGGATGCTGGCTGATTGGTGGGTGATTGATTGGGTGGATGTTGGCTGATTGGTGGGTGGAGGTTGGCTGACTGGTGGGTGGAGGTTGGCTGACTGGTGGGTGGAGGTTGGCTGACTGGTGGATGGAGGTTGGCTGATTGGTGGGTGGAGGTTGGCTGATTGGTGGGTGGAGGTTGGCTGACTGGTGGGTGGACGCTGGCTGATTGGTGGGTGGAGGTTGGCTGATTGGTGGGTGGAGGTTGGCTGATTGGTGGGTGGAGGCTGGCTGACTGGTGGGTGGAGGTTGGCTGATTGGTGAGGTGGATGTTGGCTGATTGGTGGGTGGAGGTTGGGTGACTGGTGGGTGGAGGTTGGCTGACTGGTGGGTGGAGGTTGGCTGATTGGTGGGTAGACGCTGTCTGATTGGTGGGTGGAGGTTGGCTGACTGGTGGGTGGAGGTTGGCTTACTGGTGGGTGGAGGTTGGCTGATTGGTGGGTGGAGGTTGGGTGACTGGTGGGTGGAGGTTGGCTGATTGGTGGGTGGACGCTGCTGATTGGTGGGTGGATGTTGGCTGATTGGTGGGTGGAGGTTGGCTGACTGGTGGATGGAGGTTGGCTGACTGGTGGGTGGAGGTTGGCTGATTGGTGGGTGGAGGTTGGCTGACTGGTGGGTGGAGGTTGGCTGATTGGTGGGTGGATGTTGGCTGATTGGTGGGTGGAGGTTGGCTGATTGGTGGGTGGAGGTTGGCTGATTGGTGGGTGGGAGGTTGGCTGACTGGTGGATGGACGCTGGCTGATTGGTGGGTGGAGGTTGGCTGATTGGTGGGTGGAGGTTGGCTGATTGGTGGGTGGAGGTTGGCTGATTGGTGGGTGGAGGTTGGTTGACTGGTGGGTGGAGGTTGGCTGACTGGTGGGTGGATGTTGGCTGATTGGTGGGTGGACACTGGCTGACTGGTGGGTGGAGGTTGGCTGACTGGTGGGTGGATGTTGGCTGACTGGTGGGTGGAGGTTGGCTGACTGGTGGGTGGACGCTGTCGATTGGTGGGTGGACGCTGGCTGACTGGTGGGTGGAGGTTGGCTGACTGGTGGGTGGAGGTTGGCTGATTGGTGGGTGGAGGTTGGCTGACTGGTGGGTGACACTGTCTGATGGTGGATGGAGGTTGGCTGACTGGTGGGTGGAGGTTGGCTGATTGGTGGGTGCACACTGTCTGATTGGTGGGTGCACACTGTCTGATTGGTGGGTGGAGGTTGGCTGATTGGTGGGTGGAGGTTGGCTGACTGGTGGGTGGATGTTGGCTGACTGGTGGATGGAGGTTGGCTGACTGGTGGATGGACGCTGGCTGATTGGTGGGTGGATGTTGGCTGATTGGTGGGTGGACGCTGTCTGATTGGTGGGTGGAGGTTGGCTGATTGGTGGGTGCACACTGGCTGACTGGTGGGTGGATGTTGGCGGGGAGGTTGGCTGACTGGTGGGTGGAGTGGTGTTGGCTGACTGGTGGGGGTGCTGACTGGTGGGTGGAGGTTGGCTGACTGGTGGGTGGACGCTGTCTGATTGGTGGGTGGAGGTACGCTGGCTGATTGGTGGGTGGAGGTTGGCTGATTGGTGGGTGGAGGTTGGCTGATTGGTGGGTGGAGGTTGGCTGATTGGTGGGTGGAGGTTGGCTGATTGGTGGGTGGAGGTTGGCTGACTGGTGGGTGGAGGTTGGCTGACTGGTGGGTGGAGGTTGGCTGATTGGTGGGTGGAGGTTGGCTGACTGGTGGGTGGAGGTTGGCTGACTGGTGGGTGGAGGTTGGCTGATTGGTGGGTGGAGGTTGGCTGACTGGTGGGTGGAGGTTGGCTGATTGGTGGGTGCACACTGTCTGACTGGTGGGTGGACGCTGGCTGATTGGTGGGTGGAGGTTGGCTGATTGGTGGGTGGAGGTTGGCTGACTGGTGGGTGGAGGTTGGCTGATTGGTGGGTGAGATTGGCTGACTGGTGGGTGGAGGTTGGCTGATTGGTGGGTGAACTGGCTGACTGGTGGGTGGAGGCTGGCTGACTGGTGGGTGGAGGTTGGCTGATTGGTGGGTGGAGGCTGGCTGACTGGTGGAGGTTGGCTGATTGGTGGGTGGAGGTTGGCTGATTGGTGGGTGGAGGTTGGCTGACTGGTGGGTGGAGGTTGGCTGACTGGTGGGTGGAGGTTGGCTGACTGGTGGGTGGAGGTTGGCTGACTGGTGGGTGGAGGTTGGCTGATTGGTGGGTGGAGGTTGGCTGACTGGTGGGTGGAGGTTGGCTGATTGGTGGGTGGAGGTTGGGGTGGAGGTTGGCTGATTGGTGGGTGGAGGTTGGCTGACTGGTGGGTGGAGGTTGGCTGATTGGTGGGTGGAGGTTGGCTGATTGGTGGGTGGAGGTTGGCTGATTGGTGGGTGGAGGTTGGCTGATTGGTGGATGGAGGTTGGCTGATTGGTGGGTGGAGGTTGGCTGACTGGTGGGTGGAGGTTGGCTGATTGGTGGGTGGAGGTTGGCTGACTGGTGGGTGGAGGTTGGCTGATTGGTGCACGTGGACGCGTGTGGCCGCTCTGACGTTCAGACAGGGGCGGAACCAGGGACCAGGGAGAGAGAGCGCAGTGGAATGCGCCGCACGCCGCATGGAGATGCAACACCCCGCCGACCAGAAAAGACGCCCCTCGGAACACGAATGGCAAAACGCGCCTCTGTAGAACACTCGCGTTCGCCCCGGTCCCTGACTTGGAAACATTTTTTGTCAAAATGTATACTGCCCCTCCGGGGAAATGATGTCCCTCTTCACATGCGCATCCCCCCACCCCATCCCCTACACACACACACACATCAAAATTCATGGTTTATCCCCTGCTTTCAGGTGACGCGTACCCACTGCCAAGGTGTTCTGTACTGATCCCGTGCAGGCTGCTCGAGCCATGCTGACCGCGATTTTGACGCTTGCCTGTCAGAGTGACGAACATAGTCGATATCCAGCTGAAGACCGAGCATTTGCTGGTAACTAAGGGTCGGAAAAGAATGGAATTTGTCCACCTTCCACTCGCCACCAGAACCCCATCGTGTTCACTCAGGCTGCCATACTTGGAGGTGACTCCTATTGACAAAGGTCCCTTTTTCCACTGAAGCAACCAAGTGCATTACTGCACGTAATAAATGCCTGTTTCAATATATGTATCAATGGAACCTCCGAACCAAGAACTGCATAGAGGCCACGATGCGTTTCGTGCTGTGCACCGACCGCTGATCATTGGTAAATTCACAGCTCCATTAGCACATCTGACAGCAGAAGCTGCATGATCACCTCACAGGTGACTTGATAATCACCAAGAGATGTCCCGGCAGCTCAGCATACCTTTGCGTCTGGTGCTGTGAGCCCGGTGACCTGGCCTTGCCCGGGGACCTAGTAGAGGTCGTGTTGTGGTGTTGGTGAATGTGTGTGCTTGGTCCTCTCTCCTAGATACATTGTCAGTCAGCGACTGAGGGTCGTCGTAGTCAGACCGATGTCGTGGACCTGGCAGGTTACACAGTCCCTGGCAGTACACTGTGTAGTGGACCTGGTGGGTCACACAGTCCCTGGCAGTACACTGTGTAGTGGACCTGGCAGTACACTGTGTAGTGGACCTGGCAGTACACTGTGTAGTGGACCTGGCGGGTCACACAGTCCCCGGCAGTACACTGTGTAGTGGACCTGGTGGGTCACACAGTCCCCGGCAGTACACTGTGTAGTGGACCTGGCGGGTCACACAGTCCCTGGCAGTACACTGTGTAGTGGACCTGGCAGTACACTGTGTAGTGGACCTGGCAGGTCACACAGTCCCTGGCAGTACACTGTGTAGTGGACCTGGCAGTACACTGTGTAGTGGACCTGGCAGGTCACACAGTCCCCGGCAGTACACTGTGTAGTGGACCTGGCAGTACACTGTGTAGTGGACCTGGTGGGTCACACAGTCCCTGGCAGTACACTGTGTAGTGGACCTGGTGGGTCACACAGTCCCCGGCAGTACACTGTGTAGTGGACCTGGTGGGTCACACAGTCCCTGGCAGTACACTGTGTAGTGGACTGGGTCACACAGTCCTGGCAGTACACTGTGTAGTGGACCTGGTGGGTCACACAGTCCCTGGCAGTACACTGGCAGTACACTGTGTAGTGGACCTGGTGGGTCACACAGTCCCCGGCAGTACACTGTGTAGTGGACCTGGCAGTACACTGTGTAGTGGACCTGGCAGGTCACACAGTCCCCGGCAGTACACTGTGTAGTGGACCTGGCAGGTCACACAGTCCCTGGCAGTACACTGTGTAGTGGACCTGGCAGGTCACACAGTCCCTGGCAGTACACTGTGTAGTGGACCTGGTGGTCACCGCAGTACACTGTGTAGTGGACCTGGCAGGTACACTGTGAGTCTTGTAGTGGACCTGGTGGGTCACACAGTCCCCGGCAGTACACTGTGTAGTGGACCTGGTGGGTCACACAGTCCCTGGCAGTACACTGTGTAGTGGACCTGGTGGGTCACACAGTCCCCGGCAGTACACTGTGTAGTGGACCTGGCAGTACACTGTGTAGTGGACCTGGCAGTACACTGTGTAGTGGACCTGGCGGGCCGGTCTAGTGCCCTGGCAGTACACTGTGTAGTGGACCTGGTGGGTCACACAGTCCCCGGCAGTACACTGTGTAGTGGACCTGGCAGTACACTGTGTAGTGGACCTGGTGGGTCACACAGTCCCCGGCAGTACACTGTGTAGTGGACCTGGTGGGTCACACAGTCCCCGGCAGTACACTGTGTAGTGGACCTGGTGGGTCACACAGTCCCCGGCAGTACACTGTGTAGTGGACCTGGCAGTACACTGTGTAGTGGACCTGGTGGGTCACACAGTCCCCGGCAGTACACTGTGTAGTGGACCTGGCAGTACACTGTGTAGTGGACCTGGCAGTACACTGTGTAGTACTGTAGTGGACCTGGCAGAAGTACCTGGACTGGTCACACAGTCCCCGGCAGTACACTGTGTAGTGGACCTGGCGGGTCACACAGTCCCCGGCAGTACACTGTGTAGTGGACCTGGCGGGTCACACAGTCCCTGGCAGTACACTGTGTAGTGGACCTGGTGGGTCACACAGTCCCTGGCAGTACACTGTGTAGTGGACCTGGCAGGTCACACAGTCCCTGGCAGTACACTGTGTAGTGGACCTGGTGGGTCACACAGTCCCCGGCAGTACCCTGTGTAGTGGACCTGGCAGTACACTGTGTAGTGGACCTGGGGTCAACAGTCCCCGGCAGTACACTGTGTAGTGGACCTGGCAGTAACTGTGTAGTGGACCTGGCGGGTCACACAGTCCCCGGCAGTACCTTGTAGTGGACCTGGCAGTACACTGTGTAGTGGACCTGGTGGGTCACACAGTCCCCGGCAGTACACTGTGTAGTGGACCTGGCAGGTCACACAGTCCCTGGCAGTACACTGTGTAGTGGACCTGGTGGGTCACACAGTCCCCGGCAGTACACTGTGTAGTGGACCTGGCAGTACACTGTGTAGTGGACCCAGTCCACGTAGTGGACCTGGTGGCAGTACACTGTGTAGTGGACCTGGTGGGTCACACAGTCCCCGGCAGTACACTGTGTAGTGGACCTGGTGGGTCACACAGTCCCCGGCAGTACACTGTGTAGTGGACCTGGTGGGTCACACAGTCCCCGGCAGTACACTGTGTAGTGGACCTGGCAGTACACTGTGTAGTGGACCTGGTGGGTCACACAGTCCCCGGCAGTACACTGTGTAGTGGACCTGGCGGGTCACACAGTCCCCGGCAGTACACTGTGTAGTGGACCTGGCAGTACACTGTGTAGTGGACCTGGCGGGTCACACAGTGAGTGACCTGGCACACAGTCCCCGGCAGACACTGTGTAGTGGACCTGGCAGTGCGTGTAGTGGACCAGGTCACACAGTCCCCGGCAGTACACTGTACACTGTGTAGTGGACCTGGCAGTACACTGTGTAGTGGACCTGGCGGGTCACACAGTCCCCGGCAGTACACTGTGTAGTGGACCTGGCAGTACACTGTGTAGTGGACCTGGCAGTACACTGTGTAGTGGACCTGGTGGGTCACACAGTCCCCGGCAGTACACTGTGTAGTGGACCTGGCAGTACACTGTGTAGTGGACCTGGTGGGTCACACAGTCCCCGGCAGTACACTGTGTAGTGGACCTGGGGCAGTACACTGTGGTCAAAGTCCCTGGCAGTACACTGTGTAGTGGACCTGGTGGGTCACACAGTCCCCGGCAGTACACTGTGTAGTGGACCTGGCAGTACACTGTGTAGTGGACCTGGCACACAGTCCCTGGCAGTACACTGTGTAGTGGACCTGGCGGGTCACACAGTCCCGCAGTATGGCAGTACACTGTGTAGTGGACCCCTGGCAGTACACTGTGTAGTGGACCTGGCAGTACACTGTGTAGTGGACCTGCCAGTACACTGTGTAGTGGACCTGGCAGTACACTGTGTAGTGGACCTGGCGGGTCACACAGTCCCCGGCAGTACACTGTGTAGTGGACCTGGTGGGTCACACAGTCCCTGGCAGTACACTGTGTAGTGGACCTGGCAGTACACTGTGTAGTGGACCTGGCAGGGTCACACAGTCCCTGGCAGTACACTGTGTAGTGGACCTGGTGGGTCACACAGTCCCCGGCAGTACACTGTGTAGTGGACCTGGTGGGTCACACAGTCCCCGGCAGTACACTGTGTAGTGGACCTGGTGGGTCACACAGTCCCCGGCAGTACACTGTGTAGTGGACCTGGCTGGGTCACACAGTCCCCGGCAGTACACTGTGTAGTGGACCTGGCAGTACACTGTGTAGTGGACCTGGCAGTACACTGTGTAGTGGACCTGGCAGGTACACTGTGTAGTGGACCTGGCAGGTCACACTGACCCGGCAGTACACTGTGTAGTGGACCTGGTGGGTCACACAGTCCCCGGCAGTACACTGTGTAGTGGACCTGTGGGTACACTGTGTAGTGGACCGGCAGTACATTGTAGTGGACCCGGCAGTACACTGTGTAGTGGACCTGGTGGGTCACACAGTCCCCGGCAGTACACTGTGTAGTGGACCTGGCAGTACACTGTGTAGTGGACCTGGTGGGTCACACAGTCCCCGGCAGTACACTGTGTAGTGGACCTGGCAGTACACTGTGTAGTGGACCTGGCAGTACACTGTGTAGTGGACCTGGCAGTACACTGTGTAGTGGACCTGGTGGGTCACAGAGCCCCCGGCAGTACACTGATCGCCAGCTAGTGCACAACATTGGTCTGGTTCAACGTGGACCGATCTCGACCGCGACTGTTCACCTTCATCATAGCAAAGGATGACGTCTTAAGGTTGGTGCGGTAAATCACAAACCTACGCCTGTTGTCGAAATTGGCCGTCCGACAGTGACGGTGCAAAATATCAAGGCTACACTATTCGTCCTTTTGTCAGGCGGCGGCTAGTACACTATTGCAGTGGGTAATAGTACGGAATAGTAGATAGTGTGTAAATTCACGCTTGCGTTGCCACTGGCACTACACTGGTAATGGGAGCCATCGATCTGTCGCCATTGCCACGGAGATATGTCGCCATCGCCCCGGAGATATTTCTCCATCATGCCGGGACAAAATCAGAAATCCGGTAGCCGTTGTTCACTAAAATCCGCGGCGCCCACATAGCTCTCGATTTACCAGAAATCACGAGGAACAATCAGTTAGTTATGTGAGTTTAAGGACGCTTCGACCAACATGAAGAGCAACTGTTTACATCTCTTCTAACACAGGCACAGACGACTGCTGTGTTACACCAATTTCAACACCGTTTAAACAGTCACCGTTCATGTTTGCATACACTGCTCCTGTGCGTGTATGCACACCATTCATGTCTATGTGTATACACATGGACATGAATGGTGAATGCCAGGAAGAAGGCACTGAGAATGCTTGGGGCAATCAATAGGAATGTATCATACAGAAGTGAGGAAGTCATCAGGAAGCTTTACTGTGCATATGTCAGGCCACATTTGGAATACTGCATACAAGCTTGGTCTCCTAGCTATGAAAAAGATTGTTGGCTTTTAGAGATAGTACAAAAGAGGGCTACAAAAATGGCTGATGGTATAAGCAACCTGGCATATGAGGAAAGATTGAAGAAATTGAACATGTTTCCACTTAGATATAGAAGGCTGAGAGGAGATCTCATCGAGGTCTTTAAATTTGTCCATGGTCTGGAGAGGGGATATCTTGGGGAAATGTTTGAATTTAGCAGAAATGATGCAATTAGAGGTCATAAATTCAAAATTAATGTTAAGCACAGCAGAACAAGGTTAAGACAGACTTTCTTCACCGACAGGGTAGTAGAACACTGGAACCAGCTGCTAGAAACCATTGTCAGCAGCAGCACATTGAACATCTTTAAAAACAGCATAGACAATCATTATAAGAATAGAGGGCTTGCTTTTCAGTATTACAGGGAGGGCTGATTGACAGATTTGCTGGGCAACTGGTTGAGTGTACAGAGTGCAACCAAGAAGGGCCCTTGTGGCTCATAGTTGCGCTAATCATTTATGTCTGTGCACCCACTTATTCATCGGTGATTAATGTGGTACGGCGGGCGCTGTAACTCCGCCCCGACACCGTCGTGCTCGGCCTCCACTGGAGCTTCCTCTCAGTCTGCCCGGTTGTCGGCCGCCGAGCGGCACCAACATCCTCTCAGAGCGCCTTACCGGACGTAATCTGCGGCATCGGCCCCGCCGGTAATCACCGGCCGTGCCCGAGACGCAAACACCTGCACCAGCTAGTTAGTTATTAGGGCTTAAGGGCGCATCGACTACATTGGTCATGTAGCGCCCAGCACCAGCTTCCACGTATCCGGACTCGGACAATAGTCCGGAGAGCGCGCGCCGGGAGATGTTCCGCCGCCATCAGCCGGAGGGATTGTCACTCGTTGTGGTTTGGTTTCGATTGGTGTACTCGTGCTTCGTTGTGGTGCGGTCTCTTGTGGATCGGCGCGGCGTGGCGTGCGCCAGTCGCGGTGCGCCAGTCGCGGTGCGCCAGTCGCGGTGCGCCAGTCGCGGTGCGCCAGTCGCGGTGCGCCAGTCGCGGTGCGCCAGTGGAGGTGCGGCTGTCCCTGCTGGAGGGGGCACGCAGCCGTTCCTCTTCACATCGCCAGCGGCTGCCGTCCAAGCTCGTCCCGCTACAAGGTATGCATTGTCAATGGTGGAGGTCAATGGTGCCGATGGTGGAGATCTCTGTGAAACGGCGACCCCTCCTTCAGCCGTGAAGAGGACTTGGTCTTCACCTCTCACCGTTAACCGCTCACTGCCCCCCACCTCTCACTGCTCACTGCTCACCGCTCACCGCCCACCGTTTACTGCTCACCGTTCACTGCTCACCGCTCACTGCCCACCGGCTCACTGCTCACTGTTCACCGCTCACTGCTCGCCGTCTCACTGCTGCTAACTGCTCACCGCCTCGCCTCACCGCTCACCGCTCACCGCTCGCTGCTCACCGCTCACCGCTCACCGCTCACCGTCTCACTGCTCACCGTCTCACTGCTCAATCAGCGGTGAGAATGTCCCCACATGAATATCCCGGCGGAGATGAACGCGTAGATGTTTACTCGTCAGCACAGTGTACAGTAGATGTTTACTCGTCACCACAGTGTACAGTAGATGTTTACTCGTCACCACAGTGTACAGTAGATGTTTACTCGTCAGCACGGTGTACAGTAGATGTTTACTCGTCAGCACAGTGTACAGTAGATGTTTACTCGTCAGCACAGTGTACAGTAGATGTTTACTCGTCAGCACAGTGTACAGTAGATGTTTACTCGTCAGCACAGTGTACAGTAGATGTTTACTCGTCAGCACAGTGTACAGTAGATGTTTACTCGTCAGCACAGTGTACAGTAGATGTTTACTCGTCAGCACAGTGTACAGTAGATGTTTACTCGTCAGCACAGTGTACAGTAGATGTTTACTCGTCAGCACAGTGTACAGTAGATGTTTACTCGTCAGCACAGTGTACAGTAGATGTTTACTCGTCAGCACAGTGTACAGTAGATGTTTACTCGTCAGCACAGTGTACAGTAGATGTTTACTCGTCAGCACGGTGTACAGTAGATGTTTACTCGTCACCACAGTGTACAGTAGATGTTTACTCGTCAGCACGGTGTACAGTAGATGTTTACTCGTCAGCACGGTGTACAGTAGATGTTTACTCGTCAGCACAGTGTACAGTAGATGTTTACTCGTCAGCACGGTGTACAGTAGATGTTTACTCGTCACCACAGTGTACAGTAGATGTTTACTCGTCAGCACAGTGTACAGTAGATGTTTACTCGTCACCACAGTGTACAGTAGATGTTTACTCGTCACCACAGTGTACAGTAGATGTTTACTCGTCACCACAGTGTACAGTAGATGTTTACTCGTCACCACAGTGTACAGTAGATGTTTACTCGTCACCACAGTGTACAGTAGATGATTACTCGTCAGCACAGTGTACAGTAGATGCTTACTCGTCACCACAGTGTACAGTAGATGTTTACTCGTCAGCACAGTGTACAGTAGATGTTTACTCGTCACCACAGTATAGATGTTTATCGTCACACAGTGTACAGTAGATGTTTACTCGTCAGCACAGTGTACAGTAGATGTTTACTCGTCAGCACAGTGTACAGTAGATGTTTACTCGTCACCACAGTGTACAGTAGATGTTTACTCGTCACCACAGTGTACAGTAGATGTTTACTCGTCACCACAGTGTACAGTAGATGTTTACTCGTCACCACAGTGTACAGTAGATGTTTACTCGTCAGCACAGTGTACAGTAGATGTTTACTCGTCAGTCGCACCACAGTGTACAGTAGATGTTTACTCGTCAGCACAGTAGTAATACTTTAGTAGATGTTTACTCGTCAGCACGGTGTACAGTAGATGTTTACTCGTCACCACAGTGTACAGTAGATGATTACTCGTCACCACAGTGTACAGTAGATGATTACTCGTCACCACAGTGTACAGTAGATGATTACTCGTCACCACAGTGTACAGTAGATGTTTACTCGTCACCACAGTGTACAGTAGATGTTTACTCGTCAGCACAGTGTAGAGGGTTTTCGTGGGGGCTGGGGTCGAGTTACTTCAAGCGATCGGGTAGCCCCGGCTGAGAAGGTCAGCTGGGAACTGGTTCGATAAGACCGAGGAGTGGGAACCGAGCTGCGGTGTTTGTGCACTGGCCGCACATTAAACTGTTGGTCTAAATCCACTGTCGGACCGGAATTTTCCGACCGCAAGGTGGAGTCAGAGCTGATGCAACAATTTCTGCTCAGCAAAGGCTCGTGCCCTGCAAAGCTAAAGCTACCACAGCAAACATTTGGATAGCATTGATACTAATCGACAAATCGCCTCCTTACGCTGACGGCTTATGACCTCTAAAACTGTTGAGTCCATAATACATAGACTTTTCAATCATGCCTTAGAAGAGCATAATCTATTACCAACAAACGTGAAACACTCCAGTCAAGTTCTTTTTAAGAATGAGTTGTTCATGAGAGTAATGACGTATGATGAATCCTAATTATTAAAAAGTAATTTAAAATATTCCTAACTCATTGTCACGTGCACGAGTGGTGCCGTCTCCATTTTTATTGACGACTTTCTTGAATTGCCGAGGATGCAGGAGTGGATGAATTTTCCGACCAACCACCCTGCTCTCAGCGACATGGTTCCCGATAACTCTCTTGCGTGCCATTGTGGATGATGTAGCTGCGACGAGCTGAACAATTAACGTGTTAACGTGACTGTTGGTGTATTGAGATGAATACCGCCAGCAATGGACAAGGCTGAAGCCATCTTCAATGGTACAAGGCTGCAAAGAAGTTGTGATTACTATTTCATATATGTGCGATGCTCATTGAGGACCGTGAGGTTCTAGAACCAAACTATCTAGTGGGTGGCACAAGCTGATTGTGCTGCTGGAAGGACACGGCTTTGCACGTTAACACGCGCCCTGGAGGGCCTCTGAAAATTACGCGCACTGGAGGGGGGCGGATTCCGCCCCCCCCCAAAGATATCGGCTCCCGTTAAGGCTAGAGCAACGAAATTTGCAGGGTGAATGGGCACTATAGAGAACTCTATCGTGTGCAAATTTCGTGACCTTAGGTCAATATCTTCAAGGTCAAAGGAGGTCAAAATAGCAAAATGTTCTGGCTTTGCTTGGCTTGGCTTTTCATTGTTATGGATCGCTGTGATTGTGTTTAAATGCTCAAAAATTGGCAGTAATGATATTTTTGACATTACTAATGAAGCAATACATATGCCAGATCCGCCATTTGACCTCCGGTCAACTATATAGGAGCACTTTATCAGGTCATTACCTCTCCAGTTACCGGAACCGGGCTGCCAACCTGACTGCTCCGTTGGGCGGCTAGGCACAGACGGCTTCGCAAAGAAAGGAGTGAAATGCATAAATAAAGTATAGAAACGCTTAGGCACACAATGACAAACAGTAGATTTCCGGATGTGTAGGGAGTAACATGCAAAGTGATATCAATCGCATGACAGTCATTTCCATTTATGCCAACATTCCAATTGATCAAGTTTGGTTCCATTAGCCTGTCATGATGACCTCGGCGACCTAACATGACTTTTAAATTATATAGCATAACAATGTTGTCAAGAACACTTCCCTTTTGCCAATATACGGAAAGCGCATCAGCGCCGATTTTTGTGGTCTGGCACTGCGATTTTTAAAAACGTTACAGGCCCATAACTTAAAAACTTTTCGGTCGATTTTCATTTTTTCTGGCTTTAAACAATGCGCCGGACATTTCTAAGCAGGTACGAAAGAATGGCGTATACCAGCCGGTACAATATAGAGTTGTGCACGAAAATCGGAGGGGTGGGCCGATTTCGCCCTCCACTCCTCCCGGGCATGTGTAAACCTGTTATGAACTTGACCTGACTTGACCTAGGTGACCGGACATGACTTTGAAACAATGTAGCATAACAATATACATGAAACAAGTCGCTAGTGTTGCCAATAACGCTTCCTTTTTGCCAATATAAGGGAAGCGAATCAGCGCCGATATTCGTGGTCTGGCGCTCAGAAAAGTATTTGACTTTACCCACACCTAACTCGAAACATTTCTGGTCGATTTTCGTTGTTCTTACTTTAAACAACGTGCCGTTCATTTCTAAGCATGTACACAGACGTATATCGGCCGGTACAATCGGGTGTTATCTACGAAAAACCGGACGGGTGGGCGGATTTCGCCCCCCCCTCTCTTCTCCAGGGCGCGTGCTAACTCGCACGCCGGAGGGCCTCCCACAACGCGCACGGGCGGGGCGGATTCACTCCACCTGCCCCCGCCTCCTAAGGTCTCGGAAACTACTGAAGATAGACGCACCAAATTGGGAGGGTAGATTACGCTTGCAGTGAACTCGCTGCAGTATGCATTTCACGGCCCTAGGTCAGTGCCGCCAGGGTCAAATGCGGTCCAAATCGACAGGCACATCGCGCCACCGCGCCACCTCGCCGAAGAAACTGTGACCTTGAACGTGACCTGTGACCTTGAACGATGGGCGGCCGGAGAACGGCTGGACGCCGGTTTGTCGAATTGACAACCTCGCAGTTCCTACAGTTGTCAGTGGATTACAATAACACAAAATGTATGGGATACGCTTATCGGTTTTCAACAAAGTCACGATATTCCACTGACATATCTCTGCCTGTTTGCGGGATATCGTCGGATAATATGGCGGGAGGGTGGACTCCGCACCTCTGGCGCGCGCGGTAAACAGAACGTTTCGATCGTCATCAGCGGTTGTTAGGCATTTGGCTAATCAACGTTGTGTGGCAGCGGCAATGTCGGAGGCGATGTGGTGACGTCAGCGGCGTCCGGCTGCCCGACGCTGGGGTTTCGGAGGTCAGCGGCGTCCGGCTGCCCGACGCTGGGTTCCGGAGGTCAGCGGCGTCCGGCTGCCCGACGCTGGGGTTCCGGAGGTCAGCGGCGTCCGGCTGCCCGACGCTGGGGTTTCGGAGGTCAGCGGCGTCCGGCTGCCCGACGCTGGGGTTTCGGAGGTCGGCAGCGCTCCGTCATGTCCCCAGTGCCGGGTGCGCACACTTCTCGTTGGCATTGGGCCGGTCGAATGCTGGCCAGGTCAGCGGAGGTCGAGATTAAAACTGACCGGCTGCAGCTGATGCGGAATTGCACTTGGAATGGAATGGAATTGGGTGGGACCGGATTTGATTTGATTGGAGCGTGGAGTGTTGCAGCAGTGGAACAATAGTGCAAGCGAACATTCCTGACAAACTGGCAGAGAATACAGATAATATATTGATAAATGTAAAATATAACATAGAGCACGAGTTCGTGCCAAAACATGTTAGCTACAAAAATGTGATATGTCGATAAAAATGATGGGTAGGAAGTGTGCCCTGAATATAGCTAGGGCACATCAGCGAAGATGAATCGCACATGCACTCAAGTCTTAGGGATACATACAAATTGTCTGCACGTTGGCGTGTCTGGTGTGTTAAACATGGCAGTTTCAAAATATAGTTTTCCTCAATGGAAGCAAAGATTACCTTTGCGCTCGTTTCGTGAGCTAAAACCTATTCTGCAATCAAATACATCGGGGCCGAAAACAAACTAAAAGCTTGCCCATAATTGGTCGCTTTTCTGAGTCCCAGTTGAGCATTATTCATGGCCACCGAAAAAATAAAGTCGAGTCGACCATGACGCTGGTTATCCCTGGGACTGTCATTCGGTGGAACCCGATCCGCCTGCGCATTCGGAATGTCCTATGATCAAACCACAAGTTGTATATTTATATAATTCCGTTCATTCATACGGTTCAGCTATGTTGGTGTTGGATGTCCAGTCTGCCGTCCGTCCGACACAGTCTTCACACGGTGATTAACACCTAATGTCTACGCACAAGACCGCCTCAAGGCCACGGCGTGTTGCTGTGTTGACCAGGCCGTGTTGCTGTGTTGCTGTGTTGACCAGGTCGTGTTGCTGTGTTGACCAGGCCGTGTTGCTGTGTTGGTCAGTCCGTGTTGCTGTGTTGCTGTGTTGACCAGGCCGTGTTGCTGTGTTGACCAGGCCGTGTTGCTGTGTTGACCAGGCCGTGTTGCTGTGTTGCTGTGTTGACCAGGCCGTGTTGCTGTGTTGCTGTGTTGACCAGGCCGTGTTGCTGTGTTGACCAGGCCGTGTTGCTGTGTTGCTGTGTTGACCAGGCCGTGTTGCTGTGTTGCTGTGTTGACCAGGCCGTGTTGCTGTGTTGACCAGGCCGTGTTGCTGTGTTGACCAGGCCGTGTTGCTGTGTTGACCAGGCCGTGTTGCTGTGTTGACCAGGCCGTGTTGCTGTGTTGACCAGGCCGTGTTGCTGTGTTGCTGTGTTGACCGGGCCGTGTTGCTGTGTTGCTGTGTTGACCAGGCCGTGTTGCTGTGTTGACCAGGCCGTGTTGCTGTGTTGACCAGGCCGTGTTGCTGTGTTGACCAGGCCGTGTTGCTGTGTTGCTGTGTTGACCAGGCCGTGTTGCTGTGTTGACCAGGCCGTGTTGCTGTGTTGACCAGGCCGTGTTGCTGTGTTGCTGTGTTGACCAGGCCGTGTTGCTGTGTTGCTGTGTTGACCAGGCCGTGTTGCTGTGTTGACCAGGCCGTGTTGCTGTGTTGACCAGGCCGTGTTGCTGTGTTGACCAGGCCGTGTTGCTGTGTTGACCGGGCCGTGTTGCTGTGTTGACCAGGCCGTGTTGCTGTGTTGACCAGGCCGTGTTGCTGTGTTGACCAGGCCGTGTTGCTGTGTTGCTGTGTTGACCAGGCCGTGTTGCTGTGTTGCTGTGTTGACCAGGCCGTGCTGCTGTGTTGCTGTGTTGACCAGGCCGTGCTGCTGTGTTGCTGTGTTGACCAGGCCGTGTTGCTGTGTTGCTGTGTTGACCAGGCCGTGTTGCTGTGTTGCTTGTGCTGTGTTGACCAGGCCGTGTTGCTGTGTTGCTGTGTTGACCAGGCCGTGTGACGTGTTGCTGTGTTGACCAGGCCGTGTTGCTGTGTTGCTGTGTTGGCCAGGCCGTGTTGCTGTGTTGACCGGGCCGTGTTCCTGTGTTGCTGTGTTGACCAGGCCGTGTTGCTGTGTTGACCAGGCCGTGTTGCTGTGTTGCCGGGTGACCAGGCCGTGTTGCTGTGTTGCTACCGGGCCGTGTTGCTGTGCTGCTGTGTTGACCAGGCCGTGTTGCTGTGCTGCTGTGTTGACCAGGCCGTGTTGCTGTGTTGACCAGACCGTGTTGCTGTGTTGACCAGGCCGTGTTGTTGTGTTGACCAGGCCGTGTTGCTGTGTTGACCAGGCCGTTCGTGTTGCTGTGTGACCAGACCGTGTTGCTGTGTTGACCAGGCCGTGTTGCTGTGTTGCTGTGTTGACCAGGCCGTGTTGCCGTGTTGCTGTGTTGACCAGGCAGTGTTGCCGCGTTGCTGTGTTGACCAGGCAGTGTTGCCGCGTTGCTGTGTTGATCAGGCCGTGTTGCTGTGTTGTTGTGTTGACCAGGCCGTGTTGCCGTGTTGACCAGGCCGTGTTGCTGTGTTGCTGTGTTGACCAGGCCGTGTTGCTGTGTTGACCAGGCCGTGTTGCTGTGTTGACCAGGCCGTGTTGCTCGGAGCAGAGCACGGCCACGACACGCTGCGATTGGACATCATAAACGTTTCGCTCGAGAGACGTTTATGATGTCTCTCCAAAATTAGTATTGCCGCATTCTTTACAGAATGCGGCACTCACTCTGTTTCCCTGCTGCCGGATTATGTACGGAATGCGGCAGCAGTGAAGCAGAGCGGTAGTTGGACGGGTTATTTTTGCCGCCCCGTTTAAATGTTGGAATGATGTTGGCCTCCCTCCAGGGGTCAGAAAAAACACCGCAGCGACTGAGGGAATGTTTTTGCCGCCGAAATCGTGAGTTCGCTGGCGCATTATCGAATGACGCGCGCACTCATCTTATCTGGCCCGCACGCTTTGTGTTGGCATCGTCTCTGGTGCCTTTGTGTGTTGGTATTGCCTCTGGTGTCTTTGTGTGCTGGTATCTCTTTTAGTGCCCTTTGTGTGTTGGTATCGCATGTAGTGTCATTTGTGTGCTGATATTCCCTCTAGTGCCCTTTGTTGTGTGCTGGTATCGCATGTAGTGTCATTTGTGTGCTGATATTGCCTCTTTTATTTCCTTTTGTTTTTTGGCATCGCATGTAGTGTCATTTGTGTGCTGATATTCCCTCTAGTGCCCTTTGTGTGTTGGTATCGCCAACACATAAAGGGAACACCTTGTGTCAGAGGCGTGCAGTGTGGACTTTCGTGACCTTCGGCCAGGTCAAAGGTCACAAAATCGACGAAAAACAACATTTTTGGCTCACAGACATGGCCGATCCCGGCAGCCGATGACTCGATCGAAATGTGATAGATGGGTCGCAATGCTTGTAGGTGGCAGTCTTGACGTTTTGTGTACGTCTGCCCATGCCATCCAAGTAACAAGGAAACTGAAACCGATCTCGAATTGCTGCTTAACAACTGCTGTTATTGGAGTTTAGGGGCGCATCGACTGCGTCGGTCATGTAGCGCCCCTTAACTACTGCTCTGTACCCCAAATCAAAACAGGAATTATTCAGCACTGTTTTCCCATCGTAAGCACTCTCTTTGTGCTTCCCCATTCAGCACTGCTTTATTATTCAATAAGATATTCTAGTGTTCAGTTTATACGAGTTATTTTATACTACTTCAGCCACTCTAGCAACATCTATTGGGCAAGAAAAAATGTATCGACTTATTCAGCACTGTTTATTATTCTGCCCCTTCTACACGGATGAGTGCCTCGCTCCCCACAGCCCCAGTATGTCGCGAGCATCAGGGCTTGTGTGCCGAGCCAGCAAATGCCTCATGTCGAATGGACGACAGTTCAGCGCTGGCCCCGCAGCACGCCCGTCTCGGCGCGGTGCGTGCCAAACGTGTGCGAAAGCCGGCCATTTGCCGGCGCCATAAACATGTTATTTCTCGTGCCGCTTGTTGGTTGGTTATTGGTTTACGACACATCGACCGTTAAAACATGTAGCGTCGCCAATCTCTCACGCCGATTGGTTGCCGGCGAAGAGTAGCGACAGGTGAGACTCGAACCCGCAACCTTTCGATTGTGAGACGAGCAATTTACCCATAGGCCACTCGTCCCCTCGTGCTGCTTGTTGCTGACCACCGACGGGGAAAGCATGCTCGTCATAGACACTGCACAGACACTGCACGTGGAGGGCATGTATTGTGAAATAAATAAATAAATAAATAAATAAATAGACCAGCAACCGGTCGGTGGGCGGCCTAAAAAAAAACCACTCCGCTGGGGAAGGAATAAGCGGCGCTGGAAGCGCCTGGTCACCGGAGCGAGTGCATGTGCGAAGCGCGCTTCTCTGATTGTGAAACGCTCAGTGCGGAGAGGTGCGCACGCTTCGCGCTGGTTTCACTGATGATGCGAGGGAGGAACCAGGGCTGTGCTTTGACCCTGCCGCCTTACTTTGCTTTGCTTTGCCTTACTTGAGTGACAGAGGAAAGGAAGGTAGCCTTGCTTCGATATGAGTTTCTAACACATTACTTGCAACTTGCTCTGCTGTATAATTTTTGGTATTTATGCTTTTCAGTTCTTCATTAAAAAAAAACATTGAATTGCTGATGCCCAACACTGCATGGCCTCCCTTGCCTTGGTCGCAAGCCAAGCTGAAATCAAGTTATCATGGTATATATAAACTGTTCAAAAACCGACTACTTTTTTCTCGTCATATATGCCGTCGAATGGGTCGAGGAAAGGTTAGCTTGTGTAAATCCCACCAGTCACACACCAAAGTCATCCAAGGTAAGGTCAGATTTGTGCAGGGCTACTGGAGGCCTCTGTGGATGCTTGCCGGGCTGGTGATGGTGCAGGTCTCAGGATGGTGCAGGGCTGGTGATGGTGCCGGGCTGGTGATGGTGCCGGGCTGGTGATGGTGCAGGGCTGGTGATGGTGCAGGGCTGGTGATGGTGCAGGGCTGGTGATGGTGCAGGGCTGGTGGGGGGCGGTGATGGTGCCGGGCTGGTGATGGTGCGGGCTGGTGATGGTGCGGCTGGTGATGGTACGAGCTGGTGATGGTGCAGGTCTGGTGATGGCAGGGCTGGTGATGGTGCCGGGCTGGTGATGGTGCAGGGCTGGTGATGGTGCCGAGCTGGTGATGGTGCAGAGCTGGTGATGGTGCAGGTCTGGTGATGGTGCAGGGCTGGTGATGGTGCAGGGCTGGTGATGGTGCAGGGCTGGTGATGGTGCAGGGCTGGTGATGGTGCAGGGCTGGTAATGATGCAGGTCTCAGGATGGTGCAGGTCTCAGGATGGTGCAGGGCTGGTGATGGAGCAGAGCTGGTGGTGGTGCAGGGTTGGTGATGGTGCTGAGCTGGTGATGGTGCAGGTCTCAGGATGGTGCAGAGCTGGTGACGGTGAGATGACTTGATGTAGAACGGCACACGATGCTGATGGCGCTGATTGGGTTTGGAACATGATCTTGTCTTAGACGCTCATGGTCCTGAGTATTACACTCTTTGATAATTATCCGCTCAATTTTTTAAGAGGGATTCAATAGATTTGTTTGAGAACAACTTGCTGCATTGATAAGCATTGCAAAGCATCTTGCTGTTTGATAAGCCTGCTGAAATCCTGCTGGGAGCTTAAAAAATGAGTTGTTGATATCGGAAACAGAAGCAAATTGCCTTTCGGATTACGATGTCGCAGATTTTCCGCTCCAAATCCAGTATTCCAAAACTCAATTCCAACCCTGCCCCGGATTGGCAAACAATCTTGTAAACATCAGAGAGCAGGCTAGTAAACATCAGAGAGCAGGCTAGTAAACATCAGAGAGCAGGCTAGTAAACATCAGAGAGCAGGCTAGTAAACATCAGAGAGCAGGCTAGTAAACATCAGAGAGCAGGCTAGAGTCGCACGGGAATCAGCGTATCATTGTATCACCTTGATGCAAAGCTAGCGTGCCAATGACACTTGCGTGCCATGATGCCATATCCGCATCTCCTTGTCGATGATGGGCTCATCGACGCATCGACTGCCCGGGTGCATCCCAGCCTCACGACGGCCGATGGTCGTGTCCGAGGCGCCGCCCAATAACGGTCCGGAGCCCGCCCGAAGCCCGCCCGAAGCCCGCCCGAAGCCCGCCCGGAGCCCGCCGAGCCCGCCCAAGCCCACCCGAAGCCCGCCGGAGCCCGCCAACCAAGCCGCCGGAGCCCGCCCGGAGCCCGCCCGGAGCCCGCCGGAGCCCGCCGGAGCCCGCCCGGAGCCCGCCCGAAGCCCGCCCGAAGCCCGCCCGGAGCCCGCCGAAGCCCGCCCCAAGCCCGCCGGAGCCCGCCCGAGCCCGCCGAGCCCGCCCGGAGCCCGCCTTGACCCGCCCGAAGCCCGCCGGAGCCCGCCTTGACCCGCCCGAAGCCCGCCGAAGCCGCCCGGAGCCCGCCCGAAGCCCGCCTTGACCCGCCCGAAGCCCGCCCGGAGCCCGCCCGGAGCCCGCCGGAGCCCGCCCGAAGCCCGCCCGAAGCCCGCCCGAAGCCCGCCCGGAGCCCGCCCGGAGCCCGCCCGAAGCCCGCCCGAAGCCCGCCCGGAGCCCGCCCGGAGCCCGCCCGGAGCCCGCCCGGAGCCCGCCCGGAGCCCGCCCGGAGCCCGCCCGGAGCCCGCAGATGCGGCCGACGGCCGACGACCCGCGCCGCGTCGACATCGAGCGGTGCAATATCGCCACCGCCGCCACCGCGCCGAGCCGAGGATCAATCTGGACACGGCGCGCGAGCTGGGGCGTGCGTGCAGACGCGGGCTGGCGCGCGACGCGCCCGTCCAACAGCGATCATCACGGTCATTGTGACGCCTGTCCAACAGCGACCATCACGGTCATTGTGACGCCTGTCCAACAGCGACCATCACGGTCATTGTAACGCCTGTCCAACAGCACCATCACGGTCATTGTGACGCCTGTCCAACAGCGACCATCACGGTCATTGTGACGCCTGTCCAACAGCGACCATCACGGTCATTGTGACGCCTGTCCAACAGCGACCATCACGGTCATTGTGACGCCTGTCCAACAGCGACCATCACGGTCATTGTGACGCCTGTCCAACAGCGACCATCACGGTCATTGTGACGCCTGTCCAACAGCGACCATCACGGTCATTGTGACGCCTGTCCAACAGCGACCATCACGGTCATTGTGACGCCTGTCCAACAGCGACCATCACGGTCATTGTAACACCTGTCCAACAGCGACCATCACGGTCATTGTGACGCCTGTCCAACAGCGACCATCACGGGCATTGTGACGCCTGTCCAACAGCGACCATCACGGTCATTGTGACGCCTGTCCAACAGCGGCCATCACGGTCATTGTGACCCTTGTCCAACAGCGGCCATCACGGTCATTGTGACGCCTGTCCAACAGCGACCATCACGGTCATTGTGACGCCTGTCCAACAGCGACCATCACGGTCATTGTGACGCCTGTCCAACAGCGACCATCACGGTCATTGTAACGCCTGTCCAACAGCGACCATCACTGTCATTGTGACGCCTGTCCAACAGCGACCATCACGGTCATTGTGACGCCTGTCCAACAGCGACCATCACGGTCATTGTGACGCCTGTCCAACAGCGACCATCACGGTCATTGTGACGCCTGTCCAACAACGACCATCACGGTCATTGTGGCGCCTGTCCAACAGCGACCATCACGGTCATTGTGACGCCTGTCCAACAGCGACCATCACGGTCATTGTGACGCCTGTCCAACAGCGACCATCACGGTCATTGTGACGCCTGTCCAATAGCGACCATCACGGTCATTGTGACGCCTTGTCCAACAGCGACCATCACGGTCATTGTGACGCCTGTCCAACAGCGACCATCACGGTCATTGTAACGCCTGTCCAACAGCGACCATCACTGTCATTGTGACGCCTGTCCAACAGCGACCATCACGGTCATTGTGACGCCTGTCCAACAGCGACCATCACGGTCATTGTAACGCCTGTCCAACAGCGACCATCACTGTCATTGTGACGCCTGTCCAACAGCGACCATCACGGTCATTGTGACGCCTGTCCAACAGCGACCATCACGGTCACTGTGACGCCTGTCCAACAGCGACCATCACGGTCATTGTGACGCCTGTCCAACAGCGATCATCACGGTCATTGTGACGCCCGTCCAACAGCGACCATCACGGTCACTGTGACGCCCGTCCAACAGCGACCATCACGGTCATTGTGGCCCTTGTCCAACAGAGACCATCACGGTCATTGTGACGCCTGTCCAACAGCGACTATCACGGTCATTGTGACGCCTGTCCAACAGCGACCATCACGGTCATTGTGACGCCTGTCCAACAGCGACCATCACGGTCATTGTGACGCCTGTCCAACAGCGACCATCACGGTCATTGTGACGCCTGTCCAACAGCGACCATCACGGTCATTGTGACGCCTGTCCAACAGCGACCATCACGGTCATTGTGACGCCTGTCCAACAGCGACCATCACGGTCATTGTGACGCCTGTCCAACAGCGACCATCACGGTCATTGTGACGCCTGTCCAACAGCGACCATCACGGTCATTGTGACGCCTGTCCAACAGCGACCATCACGGTCATTGTGACGCCTGTCCAACAGCGACCATCACGGTCATTGTGACGCCTGTCCAACAGCGACCATCACGGTCATTGTGACAGCCTGTCCAACAGCGACCATCACGGTCATTGTGACGCCTGTCCAACAGCGACCATCACGGTCATTGTGACGCCTGTCCAACAGCGACCATCACGGTCATTGTGACGCCTGTCCAACAGCGACCATCACGGTCATTGTGACGCCTGTCCAACAGCGACCATCACGGTCATTGTGACTGTCGGCGCGCGCTCGATCGTGTGATTGCGGGGGACGAATAGCCTAGGGGTAAGTCACCCGTATTAGGGGCGTGGATGGCAGAGTGGTTAAGGTGTCGAGCTATGGGTACCAAAGGTCCCGGGTTCGACTCTAGCACTCAGGACATTTCCCAATCCCGCGGCCCTCCGGGGAAACAGTGTGGGCGGCGCCATTAGCCGTGAATGTGCATAAAGTGTGCCGTGAACCAACCAATAAACAAACAAGTTGCCCGTATTACGATAGAAAGGCTGTGAGGTCGAGTCTCACCTGCCGCTACTCTTCGCCCGCGGCCAATCGGCGCGAGAGATTGGCGACGCTACATGGGGTCAACGGTCGATGTGTTGTAAAATCAATAACCAACCCGGCGTGATTGCGGATGCGCAATCGAGTGGAAAACGAACGGTGCGTCGGAGCACGTACGGAGCGAAGTGAAAGTGTCGTCAGGTGCACTATGTGTCAAAACAAGAATTTGCATGAAAAAGTTACTTGCATTGGAGATGTGAACTGATAATGATGTTAAGTCGTCTCAATGGGTCATGAATTAGAACATTGGCTGCCCATTTCCTTGATCATGGCACACTAAGTACCACACTACACATTGCGCACTTGAGGAGGATGATGGCTGCGACTATTATAACTATAACTATGACTATGACTATGACTATGGCCATGACTATGACTATGACTATTACTATGACCATGGCCATGACTATGACTATTACTGTGACCATGGTCATGACTATGACTATGACTATGACTATGGTCATGACTATGGCTATGACTATGACTATGACTATGACTATGACTATGACTATGACTATGACTATGACTATGACTATGACTATGACTATGACTATGACCATGACTATGACTATGACTATGACCATGACTATGACTATGACTATGACTATGACCATGACCATGACTATGACCTGACATGACTATGACTATGACCATGACATGACTATACCATGACCATGACTATGACTATGACCATGACCATGACCATGACTATGACTATGACCATGTCTATGACTATGACTATGACTATGACCATGACTATGACCATGACTATGACTATGACTATGACTATGACTATGACTATGACTATGACTATGACTATGACCATGACTATGACTATGACTATGACTATGACTATGACTATGACCATGACTATGACCATGACTGTGACTATGACTATGTGGACGACGACGACGACGACGACGACGAGGACAGCGACAGCGACAGCGACAGCGACAGCGACAGCGACAGCGACAGCGACAGCGACAGCGACAGCGACAGCGACAGCGACAGCGACAGCGACAGCGACAGCGACAGCGACAGCGACAGCGACAGCGACAGCGACAGCGACAGCGACAGCGACAGCGACAGCGACAGCGACAGCGACAGCGACAGCGACAGCGACAGCGACAGCGACGAGGACAATGACGACGACGACGACGACGACAAAGGGAGATGGAGGAGAGCAACGGATGGCGGAGTGGACGTCGGACATCGTCATGTATCGGAGGCAGGTTGGAAATCATAGATTGCAGATGCAGATGCAGCGTGCATTTGAAGGGCGGCGACGTGGCAATCGAGATCTGAAACGTTCGAGCGGGAATATTGAATGCTGCGTTAGAAGTGTTTACGCCCGGAAAACTGACTCGTGAAAAACAAACCGAAAAGACTGACTGGTGGGATGCGGTGAGTGGCCCTGCCTCTCATCAGCTGGTCAGGAGAGGTGGGAGGATGCGGTGAGTGGCCCTGCCTCTCAGCAGCTGGTGAGGAGAGGTGGGAGGATGCGGTGAGTGGCCCTGCCTCTCAGCAGCTGTGGGAGAGAGGTGGGAGGATGCGGTGAGTGGCCCTGCCTCTCAGCAGCTGGTGAGGAGAGGTGGGAGGATGCGGTGAGTGGCCCTGCCTCTCAGCAGCTGGTGAGGAGAGGTGGGAGGATGCGGTGAGTGGCCCTGCCTCTCAGCAGCTGGTGAGGAGAGGTGGGAGGATGCGGTGAGTGGCCCTGCCTCTCAGCAGCTGGTGAGGAGAGGTGGGAGGATGCGGTGAGTGGCCCTGCCTCTCAGCAGCTGGTGAGGAGAGGTGGGAGGATGCGTGGCCCGCCTCTCAGAGCTGGTGAGGAGAGGTGGGAGGATGCGGTGAGTGGCCCTGCCTCTCAGCAGCTGGTGAAGTGAGGAGGTGGAGGGAGGATGCGGTGAGTGGCCCCGCCTCTCAGCAGCTGGTGAGGAGAGGTGGGAGGATGCGGTGAGTGGCCCTGCCTCTCAGGAGCTGGTGGGACGCGGTGGGAGGATGCGGTGAGTGGCCCTGCCTCTCAGCAGCTGGTGAGGAGAGGTGGGAGGATGCGGTGAGTGGCCCTGCCTCTCAGCAGCTGGTGAGGAGAGGTGGGAGGATGCGGTGAGTGGCCCTGCCTCTCAGCAGCTGGTGGGACGCGGTGGGAGGATGCGGTGAGTGGCCCCGCCTCTCAGCAGCTGGTGAGGAGAAGTGGGAGGATGCGGTGAGTGGCCCTGCCTCTCAGCAGCTGATGGTGAGGAGAGGTGGGAGGATGCGGTGAGTGGCCCTGCCTCTCAGCAGCTGGTGAGGAGAGGTGGGAGGATGCGGTGAGTGGCCCTGCCTCTCAGCAGCTGGTGAGGAGAGGTGGGAGGATGCGGTGAGTGGCCCTGCCTCTCAGCAGCTGGTGAGGAGAGGTGGGAGGATGCGGTGAGTGGCCCCGCCTCTCAGCAGCTGGTGAGGAGAGGTGGGAGGATGCGGTGAGTGGCCCCGCCTCTCAGCAGCTGGTGAGGAGAGGTGGGAGGATGCGGTGAGTGGCCCTGCCTCTCAGCAGCTGGTGAGGAGAGGTGGGAGGATGCGGTGAGTGGCCCTGCCTCTCAGGAGCGCAACAGAAGACATTGGAAATGTTCTCGGAGGCGCGTCAGTCGCCAGCCAGGTTCGGACGCTGCGCTGAAACATTCCAATGCCCCCCCGGGCGACTTCAACCGGTTCGGTCCCGTGCTGCGCATTGGTTGGTTTGTTACTGGGGTTTAGGGGCGCATCGACTGCTGAGGTCATGCAACGCCCATGTTGCGCATTGGTGTTTTTTAGACACCGGAGGTACCTCTCTGTGCTGAACCAGTCTCCACTCATAACCTGTATCCTAATCCATGAGCAAGTAGCTCATCGCACCACATTATCCCTTCCCAAACGCCTTCAGGAACCGCTGGTAGACCGCGACGAGTGCCCATCCAAGCACCTGCATACTTCCAGTTTGTTTGTTTCTTTGTTTCGCTTTGTTCCGTAGCGCTCTACTTCCGGAGTACTCTCGCTCTTTGCACCGCTGCGAACACAATCCAGCAGTCAGTGACGCATATTCTGACGGTTGGAAGTGGCCAAACTGCTACAGACAGGACGCACAACGCTAGCGACCGAGGACTGTTGACTGTTGAAGAACTTCAGTGGTCGTGAGATCGACCTTGATGGCTCGCGTTGACACGACACAGAGGTGCCATCGATCACCGGATAGGATCTACGATTACCGCGTTCGGTGTCTTCCTTTGGGCGGACACGTTTTGGGAGGGATGTGTTGTGATGTATTATTGCTTGTTCGCGGACTCCGGTGCACATGATTTGCCGCCCCGGTAGCTCAGTTGGTTAGAGCGCTGGCCTGTGCTGGTCTCCCCTGTCCTGGCAACACAGGGTTCGAGTCGCTTCGCGCGCCAGCGTTTAGCCACCGCCGAGAGTGTCAGTTGGCAGCTGGTCCGATAAGGCTGCGGACGAGCTACCGGGCGGCCGTGTCGGTGTATTGACGGCACGTTAAACTTTCGATCAAAATTCTGCCATTGAACTGGAATTCGTGGATCGGGTGGTGGGACCAGGGTTCAAGCAACAAGCTCTGCTTAGCACTAGAACCCTGGTTCCTAAAACCACCCCAGCACCAACTCGGACTAATAAAAAAATGTTTAAGATGAGTGGACACTGGTTTAACCGTATGAAGGTTGGTGGAAGATGGTACCCAATTGAGATTACCTCCCAAAATCATCAATAGCTCTTACACTTCCATCTTTTCATGCCATAGCACTCAAAGTGGCAATAAAGCTGGACATCTCTAATCATTTTAAAATGGTAAGTTTAACTTTGTGCGTCTATCATCTATGTCAAGACCTGGTGCTTGCAAATTCTGCATTATATTTCCTACCTCACCCGAATGTGCACTGTTGTTCTATTTTTTCAGAGTACGTTTCCTCTCCGACGGCCTAGTTCAAAGTGGGATGCTGTGCACCGAACATTCCCCCTGCTGTCAGCGGCACATCGACATAACAGCGACCCACGGCGGACCTACGCTCTCTCGGGTCGCTGGCTCTTGCCTAGCGATGCCAGTAGGCAATTAGAACTGTTGCTTACCGCAAGTTTAAGGGAGTAGTCATCGCGCTTGATAACGCTGCTCCCGGTAGTACGCTTTGCTTCACATTTCCAGCATATCTAATCGAATGTCCTCCCGATCATGCTTCGAATGTCCACCCAGATAGTGATTCTCGCAAGATACACCAAAAGTTACGAGATACACCAAGTTGCCAGACTGAGGAAAGCGGCTCCAAATGAATCAAAAGCACATCTTATCTTTTATTAAGAAAATAACCAAAATCGTCTTCATGGTAACTTGCTGGATGCGATGCAAAACTGCTTGCTTATTGTAGTGTCGCGCGAGCGCCAATAGTGGTGTTGCGCGAGCGCCAATAGTGTGTTGCGCAAGCGCCAACAGTGGTGCTGCGCGAGCGCCAATAATGGTGTTGCGCGAGCGCCAATAGTGGTGTTGCGCGATCGCCAACAGTGGTGTTGCGCGATCGCCAATAATGGTGTTGCGCGAGCGCCAATGGCCGTCGTCATGCAGCAGCACCGAAGTCAAATGAAGCGACGCACCATTGGCCCACTGCCCACGCGGGATGCGATAACGTACTGCCATGGAAGTGCAGCCGACGACAGGCACCTGCAACTCTCCAGACCGCAGGTGTCTTTATCGAATAGCCGTACCATTCGCAGGTCTAGCCCATCGATTTGAAGGTTGAATCCGGGTGGGAAATGTGGCCAAATCGACTGCCTTCCGGTGGGATTTGTGGATATTCCCCGGAACGTGCAAGGTTCCGATTGCATTTCAGTTCGCTTTCATGAAAAAGGTTCCAGATATAGTCGCCAATCATACTTTCATTGTACTGTCCATTGTAGCGTATAGTACGTGCAGTTTCACTGACATTCGGCAGTCACAGCTCCGCTACGTGACCACGAATACGTCGACTGTTTCCCTGTAGTTCTCTTCCCTGTGGTTTCCGAGGAAACCTTGACTAGAGAAATGAAGCGTGTCCACGCGTGTTCTCATGAAAATTGTCGGAATCAATGAGTCGCTTCGCCCAAAATACTCCTGCTTTGATCTTCGCCTCCGACAACTTCGGGAACATCTCCTGGATGTGCTTCTCTGGATCCAGAAGGCCTCACTCTCTGGAGCCAGATGTTTAATATGATGCCCAGGTATAATCATACATCAACCAATCACCATCAAGCCCATAAACATGGGCTTAATGATGCCCAGGTTGGTGTGCAGGGGTGGCATCAGCACCTTCGTTGGTTCAACGAGCGGCTCTTACTTCACGTTATGAACCCCAACCTCAAAGCCGGCCCTGAGGGGCCAGCTTCTCTTCTCGTAGCGAGCTGTATTTCGGGTGCTCCAGAGGCACAGATAGCAAGGGAACTTGATGAAGCCTCCCTGAAGCCCCATCAAGAAGGCCACCATCTTGAAATCGCCGATGACCTGCAAGCTGAATTGGTCGTACCTCAGTGAACTGATCTGGATTTGTACGTTCTGGTACTCTTATTTCCTGTGCACTGAATGAGCCAGAAGAATCGAGGGCCACTGAGTTGTGCTGTGCAGCAATACAGCCTTGATGATTTTTGATGAACTGTACATGAAGAGCCGTCAACGCTGTCGCCCAGTAAGTCCCACTTCTTCAGTCTGTAAATGACCAACTTTGGACTCGTCGGACTTTCTCAACGCCATTTCGCTGACGAGGTCGTTGATGTTCTCTTGGTTGGGGTAGACCTTTCACCGGCCATCCGACGTCGACGGTGCGCAGCAGATGACGCACCCTGCTCCTTCTCGGAATCATCACAGGCTGCCTCTTCTGCCGGACAAGATTGATCCCTCAAGGGAGGCTGTGTCACAGGTAGGCCGGCCGCGATATAAAGAACAGGTGCAACAGGTGACGGGATGTCAGGGTACTGGATGCGAGGCGCGTTCGTATCCGGCCTTCGTGTTGCTGGGTCCACCATACAGAAGTGGCAGTCCGTGAGATGGTTTGAGGGCCCCCGCCGGACACAGGGGTGGCGAAGGGCGTTGACATCTTCTCTCCTCCCAGTCAACCTTCAAGAGTGCGGCGGCAGTAGTCACAGATGACGGGTGGTGCCCGGCGTTTGGCTTGGCCGCCGACTGGCTTCCCAAAGTAGGCGTTATACGCTTCCTTTGCACGGGTTCAACTGTCCAAGCAGGGTTTTAGCTGTCTGCGAAGAACTCGCCGCACACGTAGCAGACGGCATCTGCTTAGCAGAGATATTTGCAACTATGAGCAGCTATAACACCAACGTCGTTGTACGTCATACGTCTGAAAAAGGATAAATATTGGAGTAATTTAACTCCATATGGACATAATTCATATTTATGTCCTTTTTAACCTATATTAAGCATTCTTTTAGGGCACTATAAACATAAATGTGATTTTTAACGAACCATGCATTTATGTATATATATATATATATATATATATATATATATATATATATATATATATATATATATATATATATATATAAATATATATATAAACATACATATATGTGTACACATACATATATAAATATAAATATATACGTAATGCATATTGGACAACCTTCCACCACATGGCAAACAAGACATGGATGTCGGAACCATGAATATTGTTACGTTTCAATAAAAACATTCCAGTGTTCTGTTTATATGAGTCATTCCATACTACTTCAGCCACTCTAGTAACATATATTGGGCAAGAAGAAGGTTTTTTAAACATACCTTTAATGAAATAAAGTGACAAAGCATTTTTCTTTAACGAATTGCGTAACCATACGCATTAATTTCCACTGACGCACTAACTTATTTTTTTAATTAAAGCTTGGTTTTCCGCAGCAAAAGTTGCCAATTCGTGATATAAGCTCCTTGAACCTTTACCAATTTGATGATATCGTAATGTAAGTTTAAATGTATTTGTTTCGATAAATATATAGTACATTTTGAAGCGTTTACCGATATGTCGCAGATGTCCACATAGGGTTAAAAATGATAATATTATTATGTTCACAAAATCGATGTACTGAAAGCAAACTCGAAATTTCAAATTACTGACAGCTATTTTTCAGTCATTTCAAGCATGATACATCAGAAAATGAAGATTATTGCCCAGAAACATTTCTGTTTGTATTTTGTTACACCGTGTTCTTGTCCACCGAGCATTGGTTTCAAGTCCACACCTGACCCAGCACGTCCGGTACAGCCTACCCACTACTCTGCCAGGGGCAGCCGCCACACCGGATAACCGGCCGTGATGTCCAGTAGGGATATGCGGTACAGCCTACCCACTACTCTGCCAGGGGCAGCCGCCACACCGGATAACCGGCCGTGATGTCCAGTCTATGCGGTACAGCCACCCACTACTTGCCAGGGGCAGCCGTCACACCGGATAACCGGCCGTGATGTCCAGTAGGCATGCGTACAGCCTCCCACTATTCTCCAGGGGCAGGCGCCACCCGGATAACCGGCCGTGATGTCCAGTAGGGCTATGCGGTACAGCCTACCCACTACTCTGCCAGGGGCAGCCGCCACACCGGATAACCGGCCGTGATGTCCAGTAGGGCTATGCGGTACAGCCTACCCACTACTCTGCCAGGGGCAGCCGTCACACCGGATAACCGGCCGTAATGTCCAGTAGGGCTATGCGGTACAGCCTACCCTTCGAGAGAGTGGTGCCCCACAGTAGCTAGCATTCCCACGAGCTACCGCCGCTTCCACTTTAGATATGTTAGATATGTAGATACTAGCAGTCGGTTGTCACGGCAAATAACAGTGAAATGAAAGAAAGAAAAAAAGGTCGAACAAGTATAAAATATGCACCAGATTCACATGTAGTATGCATCTCACGGAGGCACCAGGAGGCGTACATTGACTTTTCGTCCATGATTTTTTTTCATATGAGCAAAAGGATATTTGGTTGCAATGCTCGGCCGTTCACAATTGTAACTAATGCACCCTATCATAATATACCTAGCTTGTTTTTGTTGGGTAGTCTTATTGCTCGTTAAGCAGACGGACGCATGCGGACACATTGCGATTAGTGGAGGAAGCGTCGGGATCTGGGAATCCCGACTGGCTTCGCACAACAGAGCTGTGTTTATACGACTGCTTCGGCCCGACATAGCTGTGCATATAACTGGATCTGCCCGGCATAGATGTGCTTATATGACTGGATCTGCCATACATAACTGTGTATATGACTGAATCCGCCCGACATAGCTGTAGATATGTCTGGATCCCCCCGACATAGCTGCGTATATGGTTGGATCCGCCATATATAGTTGTGCATATGACTAGATCCGTCTGTCATACGTGTGTACATCGCGGAATATGGCTGGTTCCGCCAGACAAAGCTGTGCATATGTTTGGATCCGCCCGACATAGCTGTGGCTGGATCCACTCAACATGGCTGTGTATACCAATCGCCGTTCTGGCCATCGGCATAGCCATGTACCCACTCAGTGCCGCGCAGCGGGACACACAGGCAGTAAATGGGTAGCGTTCTCTCATACATAACTGATTAGCAACGCTTCCTGGTAAATTAGGCACATACAGGGTATTCGATATTGGAAAACACCCAATAATACTTGCAATGTCCCAACTTATTAACGTAATTTATCCGTCAAAACTGACATCGTTTAGCCCTGAAAAGAAGCGTGTTGGATGGAGAACGATCGTCGCCTTCTAGCACATTTCACCTTCTTCAGATGTGATACACTTGGAATGCTTCTCGATGCATGAGATCACCTTGATATTTGACACGCAATGCGACAATAATATTCGGGTATTACGAGTAAGCTGTCTGCGACGCCATTACAGATGAATTGGCAGAAGAAAAAAAAACCACCAGGCTATCCTTCACCACAAATGGCATGCGCATCATTCCGTATTCCGCGATTCTCGGAAGTGCTGTCGCAAAGCTATCGACGCTTTTCAGACAAAAATGGTAATCAACGCGACGAGACCGGTGCCGCCGGAACTTTTTCTCCCACTCGCGATGAAAGGCGCACGCCGTCCCTACGGCCTCACGTGCAACAAGTTCCCGCGGCGTTAACTACGCGGCGACACAGACCGGGACCCCGGAAGCAATCTCCGTAAGCGTTGGACACGGCTAGCGCGGCGGCGGGGACGCGCCTCTGCCGCCGACTGACCTGTCTGACCGGCAATGTCGGCCGCCGCCGCGGCGCCAGCTGCTGATTGGCGAAGAGGCCGGGTCAGTGACCTTGGCCGGTTATTGGTTCTACGACACGTCGACCGTTGACGCAGCGGCGTCGAGTCATGCAGCGCCGCCGATCTCTCACGCCGACTGGTCGCGGGCGAAGAGTAGCAGCAGGTGAGACGCAAACCCACAACCTTTCGATTGTGAAACGAGCAACTTACCCCTAGGCTACTCGTCCCCGGGTCAATGACCTGAGGCCGGCCGAGTCTGCAGAGCTGCCGATGAGAATCACTGCATTGAATGGAGGAATGGAATAGAGGAAATGGTGAATGGAGGAATGGAGTTGAATGGATTGAATGCGGGTTGAATAGAGGAAATGGTGTGGAAGTGAATGACCTGCGACCTGGAACGCTTAATGACCTTGGACCTGCGAACACTTAGGCAACTGTCGACTGCTCAGGAGGAGGAGCAAATAATAGTAATGCTGCCATGTATTGCTATGCTATGCTATGCTATGCCATGCTATGCTATACTTTGTCGGCTGATATGTTCTTGTTGTGTCAGGATGCACACAAGCATACTTTCTAACCCACAAATCTACATTGCATATTTTGAACAGCAATGCTATTTTTCAACCTTCCTTGTATATAATAAATAGTCAGGGAACACAATGCGAACGGCTGAATCTGATCTGAGCGACCGATAAACCATGTAATTATTGTGCGGGCTTTGAACGTGTCGGACTCCTGCTAGGATTTTCAGGAATATTTACCTTCAATCATAAAACCGTACACCAATGTCAAATTATCTGCTAAATATATCAAGACGAACCGATGCAATCCGTTCTGTTCGTCATAAAATATAACACAATTGGGCAATAACGCGGAATTGCTCTATTCAATGTACCTTACTGAGTGTTTGGATGGCGGGCTCGAGGGTGTCGGTGGCTGCGTGGTTAAGCTGAACGTCTGGCGTGCCAGAGGTACGGGGTTCGATTCCCCGCGGTGTCCGACCTTTCCTGCCGGATTGAAAGCCGGACGACGCCATATGGCCTCAGCTGCTGATTGCGTCGTAAAGTCACAATCAACCAACCGGGCGGCAAGCTCCAGCGGAAGTGACACGGTTGGTGCAGTTGTTGGCTGATTTACCACGTCATGACTGATACCACATTGTCTATTGGCAGCTTGTGCTCATACGTAAATGATCTTGCTCATGGCTTGATTCGGCTCTCATGTTTTCGTCCCATAATTCGGCGACAATCCACCGCGCTCGCTAAAAAACCGCGACGGAAACCAGCGCCAAAAAAAACGCCGCGGCGTCAGTACGCAACACGAGAAGTGTAATCCCGCTTACAAACAATGGTGACCAATCAGAGCCTGTTTTCCACCTACGTCACAGACTGGCAAATCATTTGCCCTCGGTCTGCCTATGTTAGACATCTGCAGCAGGGGTTTTGTTTTGTATAATTCTGAGCGGGCAAGTAACCCCATCTCCCATTGTTGGTGTTGCCCGCCAATATTCTCACTGTTTATGTTGGGACCCTATAGAGTGTCCTTCCACACCCAACCAATTTGGGCCTGCCCCCTGTGTCCATGCATTATGCTCCTAACCCTATCCCAATGGTTTTCAAAAAATCAACGACCGTAGGGTGGTGGTCACCAACTTCCACACACTTCTGTTTTTCTTTTTCTTTTTGGTAAATACGCTGTTTACAAAATTGAGACGTTTCATTATGGGCAATTTTAATCACAATCAAGTATTACAACACACAATACATCAGGTGAATTATGGTCATAAATTTGTCCAAAATGCATGCAAATCTCCAAGCCTTGTTCCAACAGCCTGCAATAAATGTTCTTCCCACGGTATATCAACATTCCGTAAGCTGCGCACAATGCAGTTTTTGTTTGCAAAAGCCAACATGTCAGCTAGAGAGATGGAAACGACTCGCCGTGTCTGGTAAACAAACTGGACCGGCGTCAACAGCTAGATTCCCAACGTTCTTGAAAGATTCCCTGGCAACAGGTTGTCGAAGAGTGGTTCGTGTGTAAATAAATTATCCGATAAATGAGCCCGCGAGTCGGGCGTGATAGTCCCGTCTTGTCTGAAGGTCCGGTGCTGGGCTGTGATTGGCCGTTCGGTGCTGAACCTCGGCTGTGATTGGCCGTCCGGTGCTGAACCTCCGGCTGTGATTGGCCGTCCCGTGCTGAACCCTGGCTGTGATTGGCCGTCCCGTGCTGAACCCTGGCTGTGATTGGCCGTCCGGTGCTGAACCTCGGCCGTGATTGGCCGTCCCGTGCTGAACCCTGGCTGTGATTGGCCGTCCGGTGCTGAACCCCGGCTGTGATTGGCCGTCCGGTGCTGAACCTCGGCTGTGATTGGCCGTCCGGTGCTGAATCTCGGCTGTGATTGGCCGTCCCATGCTGAACCCTGGCTGTGATTGGCCGTCCCGTGCTGAACCTCGGCTGTGATTGGCCATCCGGTGCTGAACCCTGGCTTTGATTGGCCGTCCGATGCTGAACCTCGGCTGTGATTGGTCGCAGGTTGCTGATTCAGCACCCTGCGGCCCCGGTTGTGTTTGGTCGGCGACGGGAATGCGCTCCGACTAGATGGAATTTCGCCGAAGTTGGCCGAGAGAAAAGGCCGCTCTGACGGCGCGCCTGAAAAGCTGATTGCCAGCCGAGCAGCTCTGGTCTGCTTCCTGTTGAATTCGCTGGATGAAAACGCTATCGTCCACTGGTCGCCTATTCTGTTGGCGATGTGGTGCTGTGGTCGTAGTGGCGAGACGGCAACAGAGCTCTTGTGTCTTGATGCCATATCGGTTGCGAAATGGCCTTTGCGTTCTCCCGGTCCAAAGCGCAGGACTGCTTGTCAGGCATAAGGTCATCAAAGCGACGCTGCAGGTCATAGTCTCGGTATTGTGTGCCGACCGATAAGATTCTCGAAGACGCGTGGACCCGAACCAACGTTGTATTTATGCTTTGAAATCGTGCCTTTGAAGAGGAAAATTTCACCACCATGACATATGGAGAGGATAATATAGTTCCGTTCATTATACCAAAAGAACCTATGCTGTACCACCTAAATAGTTGGCGCCATCGTATCAAAGACCAATAATGATACTTTTTTCTCAAACGGCACCAATCCATTTTTTTCAGCAAGAAATGAAAAGGATAATTTTCTCGAGAGATAATGTTCTGGACGGCAAAAATACAGAACACGGCTGTGTTCCCGGCCATGATCAGAACTCCGAACGCGGGACTGCCAGTGTGATCCCGCCCAAAGTCGGGCACGGCAATTTTCACGCTCGGCCACACACCACACACAGGGCTGCATGTTGTGCGCTGTTCCTGCTGTCGCAACAGCACGCAGCACAGCAACAGCGCACTAACGAGTCCGATTTGCACAACCACGTGGCCGCTTCGCACAGTCCGAATCGGCGCCCACGGGAAACAGCAGACCTGCGTCGATTTGGAGGCCCGCCAGGGTCCCGGAACTCCAACAGCTACGCGGAAGCCAGCACTTGTTGACACTCTGCTTTGACCGCCTCGAGCAGGGTCTTGGCATCCTGAGTTGGCTTCTGTGACTTATGATGGCATTCGACGACAATCATTAAAACGGTTTTCAAAGCAGGTCATGTTGATACAATTGGCATGAAATCGTTCTCCTGACAACTGCTGGTTTTCTCATTCGTCGATTTATGTGTGTATATATGTTTATGTGTATGCGATAACTTACTTAGACGTCATGATGGATTTGACGGGCTGATATCCCCACTCTAAGATAATTAAACTCCGTGTCACTACAGTTCACTGGAGATCTTTTCTGATCGCTGCCTAACGGGACAACGTGTGGGTAGAAGATTATTGGATCAACGAGATTCCCCGCTCCGCCACAGCTCAGTGTCGGGATTCCACGCTACGCCACGGCTCACATTAGCATGTGGTAATGTTATGACACACCTAGATGAAAGTCTACCTCCTGATGCATTCTTCTAACTGGAGGAGGCGCAAAAGTATGACTTGCGTATGGTTGTAGGGCAAACATGTCACTTATGTGTACACGTGAAATATGAAGATGCATACCGGGGCTCATCCCACGTGCATGTATGCACGCATACTAGAGCAATTGTGAAGCCAACAAAGCCGATAAGGATGTTTCCCTTATAATTCGGATAAAACGCGCCCTTGAGGGCCTCTGAAAATTACGCGTACTGGAGGTGGCGGATTCCGCCCCCCATAAAATATCGGCTCCTATCAAAGCTGGAGCAACGAAATTCGCAGGGTGGATGGATACGGCAGTGAACTCTACGTTGTGCAATTTTCATGACCTTAGGTCAATACCATCGAGGTCAAATGAGGTCAAAATATCAAAATTTCCTGGTTTTGCGTGGCTTGGCTTGTCATTGTTATAGATTGCTATGATTGTGTTTAAATGCTCAAAAATTGACATCAGTGACGTTTTGGACATTACAATCATGCAATACAGATGTTAGACCCGGCATTTGACTTTAGGTCACCTATATAACAAAACTTTATCAGGTCATTACCTGCTCCAGTTACCGTAACCTGGCCGCCCGCCCGACTACTCCGACAACAATGACAAACAATAGTTTTCAGGATGTTTAGGGAGTAGCATGCAAGGTGACATCAATCGCATAACAGTCATTTGCGTTCATGATAACATTCCAGTTGACCAGGTTTGGTTCCATTAACCTGCCATTAACTTGACATGACTTAACCTCGGTGACCTAACATGACTTCGAAACTATAAAGCACAACAATATACATCAAGCAAGTCGCTGGTGTTGCCAAGAACACTTCCCGTTTGTCAATTTATGGGAAGCGCATCAGTGCCGATTTCTGTGGTCTGGCGCTTGGAAAATTATTTGGCTTTAACGAACCCTGACTCGAAGAAGTTTCCGCAGAATTTCGTTTTGCCTTGCTTAAAACATCGCGCCGATCGTGTCTTGCTTAAAACATCCGGCCAGTTTCCAGCTGACCCTCCCAGCCGGGGGCTAAATGCGGGCGCGTGAAGCGACTCGACCGTGAAGTCCTAACCAACCGAGCTACCGGGACGGCCGACGGCGCAGCTGGTGCGAGTACAGCTACTCGTTCCGCTAGCTCACCAGGCTGTGGAAGGGCACGGCGTGGCGTGGGAGGCTGCGCGGTTGTCACGCCCAGCACGTGACAGTTGGCTGTCAGAGGGGGAGGGGAGCATCAGCCGACGTCAGCGCCACCATTTCGGCAGCGCTGTCTTTCGCGTCAGAGTCCACCTGGTTGTTGGTGGTGCCGGGGTCTCCACACGCTGCCCGAGTACCACCGGTCGTCTCAGGGATAAATATTTGGGATATAGAAAGGGGGTAGGAAGCGGATATAGATATCTAGGATAGGGAGCGGGTATAGAGAGCGCATATCGATATCTGGAGTAGGGACCGGGGACATATAGCGGGGATATGGAGCGGAGATGGATATCTGGGATTAGGGAGAGGGGATATAGAGCGGGGATATAGAGCGGGGATGGATATATGGGGTAGGAAGAGGGGATATAGAGAGGGGATATGGAGTGGGAATAGCTGTCGGAGACAGGCGCTGCTACTGTGTGCTTAACTATGACGGCGTCGTTGTCGCCTGTAATTGTGATGTCATTCGCATTGGCGACGTCAGTGATGTTCGAGGGGACGGTAATGATGATGATGAGCTCAGTGGCCTCACTGTCGTTGCTAGCATTAGCATCGCTGATTTTTCATTCCGATCAGTCACTGGGTGAAATACAACCGCCGGTGGGACTCGAACTCACGCCCTTTCAGTTGTGACACCACCGCCAAACCATTTCCCCTTCCGATTACAACTACAGTGGTGCTCTGGCATCAAAAGTGGTGCTCTGGCACCATCGGCAGTGGTGGCCTCAGTGGTAATGATGACGTTAACACTGATGTTATCATTGATGACGTCGACGTCAGCAAGGTGTAAAGATCAGTCGCACTGGCAACGTCAGTGGTGCTGGTGACGTTGATTCTGCCTATGCCTGCATCAGTAGCATTGGTACCTACCACGCTAACGATGTTGATCAAGGCTGCAAAAGCAGCCTTCAGCGAACCAGCTATTATCACTAGCGGCGTAGTATTATGCCTGGAAAATATACTCAGCTGTGCCCTATAATGCCATTCGATTTCCCTCGCCTCACGATCCGGTAACCATTGATATATCTGGCGAACGTATGACTTCCCCAACACACCACACTGCTGAGAAATAACTGCTGCAAGTTACATCCGTGCAATTAAGCGCTGTAAGGACAGCCCCAATAATCAACGGCCAGCGTCTGCATTCTGGGTAGCCAGCGCAGATTGCGTATTGAAAGCCAGGCCGAGCTGCAGCCGACACACGCACATCCGGTGCACGACTGGCGGTGACTGGCGGCAGCTCTGAGCGGCGCAGCACAAAGGACGCCGTCTGGCTGTTTGACTTCATCCGCATCTGGGCCCTCAGCATTTGCCGACTGAAAGAAGCGGCTCGCATCGGCTCCGGTGTCATCTCGTCTGACAACGTGCCCGGTAATGACGTACTCCGCGGCGACCGCTTCGTCATTCTGGGAATGGATACGCGTTGGGGTTTTTCACTGATACCGCTGGAAGCCACTGGGATCAGTGGGCGGCCATCGGCGACCGTTGGCATCACTGGGCGACCGCTGGCTACCACTGGCATCACTGGCGATAATTGGCGACCATTGGCGACTACTGGCAACTACTGACATTTTTGGAAGATCGATGGCGACCACTGGCATCACTGGGCGACCACTGGCGACTATTGGCGACAATTGGCGACCGATGGCGGTCACTGGCGACCACTGGCGACTAGTGAGTTTCCATGTTGCGATATTTTGCAACCTGCAAAGTTTTCGCCACATTGATTATCTGACTGGCACAAGATCGGCAAACGCTGAAGACCTCATTCGCCGTCTGAGAAGGCAGCATTCTCGTGGCGCGTCTCCACACATCTCCGGCTGAGAGGACGACATTCTGCACACGAGGCCCTGCACACATCCCCCGCTGAGAGGACGACATTCTGCACACGAGGCCCTGCACACATCCCCCGCTGAGAGGACGACATTCTGCACACGAGGCCCTGCACACAAAGACAACATTCTGCACACGAAGCCCTACACACATCCCCGGCTGAGAGACGACATTCTGCACACGAGGCCCTGCACACATCCCCCGGCTGAGAAGACAACATTCTGCACACGAAGCCCTACACACATCCCCGGCTGAGAAGACAACATTCTGCACACGAAGCCCTGCACACATCCCCGGCTGAGAAGACAACATTCTGAACACGAGCCCTGCACAATCCCCGCTGAGAAGACAACATTCTGCACACGCCCCCGCAAACACATCTCCGGCTGAGAAGACAACATTCTGCACACGAAGCCCTACACACATCCCCGCAGAGAAACATTCCACCGCCCCAAGCGAGAGACAACATTCTGCACACGAGCCCTGCACATCCCCGCTGAGAAGACAACATTCTGCACACGATGCCCTACACACATCCCCGCTGAGAAGACAACATTCTGCACACGAAGCCCTACACACATCCCCCGCTGAGAAGACAACATTCTGCACACGAGGCCCTACACATCCCCCGAAGACAACATTCCCCGCCACATCCCCGGCGAAGACAACATTCTGCACACGAAGCCCTACACACATCCCCGGCTGAGAAGACAACATTCTGCACACGAAGCCCTGCACACATCCCCGGCTGAGAAGACAACATTCTGCACACGAGGCCATAAACACATCTCCGGCTGAGAAGACAACATTCTGCACACGAAGCCCTACACACATCCCCGGTTGAGAAGACAATATTCTGCACACGAAGCCCTGCACACATCTCCGGCTGAGAAGACAACATTCTGCACACGAGGCCATAAACACATCTCCGGCTGAGAAGACAACATTCTGCACACGAAGCCCTACACACATATCCGGCTGAGAAGACAACACTATCGTGGCGCGTGTGCACGCGATACCCTACATACATCGCCGGCCGACCTCGAAATGATCACCACCAGGCGTCGTGCGGACGCCCTCGACATTAGAAGCCACGCTCGCCGGCAGGCGACCTCGAAACGCCAAGCTCCGCTTCCGGTCGGACAGACAGCCACGTCAGCGGCCGGTCCGACCGTGCGTGCCGGACGCGCTGGACTGCATCAGGTGTGTCACGTCCGCCCCCAGGTCGGCTCCGCCCGGCGATCGATAGTCGCACGATGTTTGTTGCGCTTCGGTGGCTGCTGTAGCATCCTGATTGCTGCTGCTGCTGCTGGTGTTGTAGCAATCTTCATGGATGCTGGTACGAACTGACATATGCTGATATGGACTCTCCGTACCCAAGTACTATTTGTTTAGTATTATTACCTATTATTTGCGTGGCGGGGGTGGCCAAGTGGTTAAGGTGTCGGACTCTGGGAACCAAAGTTCCCGGGTTCGACACTCGCACCGTTCCGGACATTTCCCAATCCCGCGGCCCACCGGCGATACAGTGCGGGCGGCGCCACCAGCCGTGAATGTGCATAAAGTGCGTCCTACAAACCTATTATTTGCATATTTATCAGTTATTGGATTTCGCTCGCCTCGACCCTGTACCTCCCCCACCCAAACCTATACCAGCGCCGTAGGACACGCAGCTTCCTCCCCCATCTGGAGCTACGGAGTTGCGACTCGAACTTCTCGTTTCCAACCCTTGCGTCATAGGGGCGGACAGAGGGGGTTCTGGAGGCATGCGGCCTCCATGGAAAGGCTGCGCCCCTCTGGTCGCAAAAGATGCCTCTCCAGGAAGGCTCAAGTGTGCCCCTCCCCGTTCAACATTCTTCAGCCAGTGACGCACTTTTCAGAGGAAATAAACGCTCTCCTGAGACGAAAATGCGCCTCGTAGGTATTCTCGAGTGAACCCCACTCCCCGCTTGATGAAGCTACCCTCCCCTGTGGCTAGACGCCGGACATGCGAGGAAATGTACTCCCCATAAACATTACTGGATCCGTTCACGACATTAACATGCCGGAGATGGTCCGTCGCCGGCCACGGCCGAGGAGGCTGTCGGGGCGGCGTCTTCGGTGGCACTCAGCAGCCACTCCAGAGGTCGGGCCAGCGGCGGTGGCGGCTATGCGTGTCAGCATCAGAATGGTCAGGGGTCGGGGACGGGGCTTGACCTCCGTTGGGACGTGGTTCTCGCTACACCCTGCACTTCCTCGCACCAGCCCTCGGCACCACGAGTACCCTCGGCACCACGAGTACCCTCGGCACCACGAGTACCCTCGGCACCACGAGTACCCTCGGCACCACGAGCACCCTCGACACCACGAGTACCCTCGACACCACGAGTACCCTCGGTACCACGAGTACACTCGGCACCACGAGTACCCTCGGCACCACGAGTACCCTCGGCACCACGAGTACCCTCGGCACCACGAGTACCCTCGGCACCCCACGGCACCACGAGTACCTCTCGGCACCACGAGTACCCTCGGCACCACGAGTACCCTCGGCACCACGAGTACCCTCGGCACCACGAGTACCCTCGGCACCACGAGTACCCTCGGCACCACGAGCACCCTCGGCACCACGAGTACCCTCGGCACCACGAGTACCCTCGGCACCAAAGCACCCTCGGCACCACGAGTACCCTCGGCACCACGAGTACCCTCGGCACCACGAGTACCCTCGGCACCACGAGTACCCTCGGCACCACGAGCACGTACCCTCCCTCGGCACCACGAGTACCCTCGGCACCACGAGTACCCTCGGCACCACGAGTACCCTCGGCACCACGAGTACCCTCGGCACCACGAGTACCCTCGGCACCACGAGTACCCTCGGCACCACGAGTACCCTCGGCACCACGAGCACCCTACCGGCACCACGAGTACCCTCGGCACCACGAAATACCCTCGGCACCACGAGTACCCTCGGCACCACGAGTACCCTCGGCACCACCACGAGCCCCTCGGCACCACGAGAACCTCGGCACCACGAGTACCCTCGGCACCACGAGTACCCTCGGCACCACGAGTACCCTCGGCACCACGAGTACCCTCGGCACCACGAGTACCCTCGGCACCACGAGTACCCTCGGCACCACGAGTACTCGGCCACCACGAGTACCTCGGCACCACGAGTACCCTCGGCACCACGAGTACCCTCGGCACCACGAGTACCCTCGGCACCACGAGTACCCTCGGCACCACGAGTACCCTCGGCACCACGAGTACCCTCGGCACCACGAGTACCCTCGGCACCACGAGTACCCTCGGCACCACGAGTACCCTGTACTCGGCACCACGAGTACCCTCGGCACCACGAGTACCCTCGGCACCACGAGTACCCTCGGCACCACGAGTACCCTCGGCACCACGAGTACCCTCGGCACCACGAGTACCCTCGGCACCACGAGTACCCTCGGCACCACGAGCACCCTCGGCACCACGAGTACCCTCGGCACCACGAGTACCCTCGGCACCACACACGAGTACCCTCGGCACCACGAGTACCCTCGGCACCACGAGTACCCTCGGCACCACGAGTACCCCCCACGAGTACCCTCGGCACCACGAGTACCCTCGGCACCACGAGTACCCTCGGCACCACGAGTACCCTCGGCACCACGAGTACCCTCGGCACCACGAGTACCCTCGGCACCACGAGTACCCTCGGCACCACGAGTACCCTCGGCACCACGAGTACCCTCGGCACCACGAGTACCCTCGGCACCACGAGTACCCTCGGCACCACGAGTACCCTCGGCACCACGAGTACCCTCGGCACCACGAGTACCCCCTCGGCACCACGAGTACCCTCGGCACCACGAGTACCCTCGGCACCACGAGCAGTACCCTCGGCACCACGAGTACCCTCGGCACCACGAGTACCCTCGGCACCACGAGTACCCTCGGCACCACGAGCACCCTCGGCACCACGAGTACCCTCGACACCACGAGTACCCTCGGCACCACGAGTACACTCGGCACCACGAGTACACTCGGTACCACGAGTACATTCGGCACCACGAGTACCCTCGACACCACGAGTACCCTCGGTACCACGAGTACACTCGACACCACGAGTACACTCGGCACCACGAGTACCCTCGGCACCACGAGCACCCTCGGCACCACGAGTACCCTCGGCACCACGAGTACCCTCGGCACCACGAGTACCCTCGGCACCACGAGTACCCTCGGCACCACGAGTACCCTCGGCACCACGAGTACCCTCGGCACCACGAGTACCCTCGGCACCACGAGTACCCTCGGCACCACGAGTACCCTCGGCACCACGAGCGCACCACGAGCACCCTCGGCACCACGAGCACCCTCGGCACCACGAGCACCCTCGGCACCACGAGTACCCTCGGCACCACGAACACCCTCGGCACCACGAGCACCCTCGGCACCACGAGTACCCTCGGCACCACGAGTACCCTCGGCACCACGAGTACCCTCGGCACCACGAGCACCCTCGGCACCACGAGTACCCTCGGCACCACGAGTACCCTCGGCACCACGAGTACCCTCGGCACCACGAACACCCTCGGCACCACGAGTACCCTCGGCACCACGAGTACCCTCGGCACCACGAGTACCCTCGGCACCACGAGTACCCTCGGCACCACGAGTACCCTCGGCACCACGAGCACCCTCGGCACCACGAGTACCCTCGGCACCACGAGCACCCTCGGCACCACGAGCACCCTCGGCGCTCCTGAGTAGCCAGGGCGCAGCACCTTCATATCATCCGAGTGGGTACGGCTCTTGTTTGTTTATTGGTTGGTTCACGACCCACTTTATGCACATTCACGGCTAATGGCGCCGCCCACACTGTTTCGCCGGTGGGCCGCGGGATTGGGAAATGTCCTGAGTGGCGCTGGAGTCGAACCCGGGACCTTTGGTACCCATAGCCCGACACCTTAACCACTCGGCCATCCCCGCCCCGTGGGTACGGCTCAACACGTCGAAGGCCTCATCGATGCCGCGCAGGAATCGCAACCTCCAACACATGATCCGGTGGAGGGCTCGAGGGCGGGGCGACAGACGAGCAGGGCAGCTGAAAATTTTAGATGGGGAGGGGGCGAAATCATTTGTAACCTTTCAGCCGGTGGGGGGGGGGGGGGGGCAGATGTCGGCCTTTGTCAAAATATCAACCTTTCGCCCAATTTCCATATCATGCCGATCTCCCCATTTGCCTTGTTCGAAATTAACCCGTGTTTGCCGAAGGTTAGGTAACTGGAAAGCAAGGTCACGAGACCACTACTCTAAGATACATTTCGAAACAGTGATTCACCTTGTGGATTCAAATAAGTTTCATCCAAGAAGTAAAACAGGTGATTATATTTTTACAGTTAGCTCTTTATCACTGCTGTGTGCAGGCTGTAACTTTCAATAGTTTCCAAAGTGATCAATACATTATCCCTGGAAATGTGTTATCTCGCTTTGATATTCGCTGTCCTGCGACTTGCATATGAACTGGAGACAAAGATTCAGCACCGTGCAAGTGTAAACACGGTCATTGCAGGCGACAATGCAACCGAAATCATTTCGCGACCACAAAATCGCATGCTAACACCTCGTATGGGCTTAGCATAATATCATAATACTGGGGTCATTATCATCATACTGCCGTGCCACGTCACCGCCGCGTCACCGCATCGGTGCCACGTCACCGATCGGTGACGTGGAGGACTCGGCTGATCGGCTCATACAAGCCCTTAGTCTTTCGCGGAGCATCCCGGGCAACGGCGTGAGGAAGTCTTCGGATGACCTTTTCCCGACACAATCGCCGTTCAGATCGGATTCAGCGATACATGAGAGTGGAAGGCTGGAGTGATTTGCAGAGGCGGATCCAGGGGAGGGCATCGTAGGACGAAGTGTATGTCGTGCCGAAGAGCTGAAGGGAAGAGCATCACACTGACTTGTGAGCAAGAGGCCAGTGCTGGGATAGTGGTGGATATTACCGTCATATTACCCAAGACGAATACAAACATGTCATGAACAGTGGTCGGGTGATGGATAGGCATTGGTATCGCATTACATCCGAGGAACATACACATGTGAAATGATAGATGACCTAATGATGAACGCAGGAATCATCCAGGAATGGCCTCCAGGACCACCCTCCTTGTCGCCGAAATCAACATAAAGCGCAAAACTACACGGCATTGCATCAACTTCGCATGTCTTGTGCGCGGCAAAATTGAAACACGCACGACGCTGCCAACTCCTGCCATAGAGGAAACAGCTGTGACGTCATCTAGGAGTGGAGGCGAATTTGAGTGCATCTTCGAAGTGAGGGGCGAGCCCCGACGTGCCCGGGACGGCTGAGCAGATGGGGGGAGGGGGTGGCGGACGGTCGGCCCGGTCGGCGTGGCGCCGGGCTGGCTGGACATCGGCTGCATCGCAGTCAGCATCGCCTCGGCGAAGCTGACGCACTCGGTGCACCCGAGGAGGGAGATTCGAGCTGACCGTGAACAGGACCGAGTGTGCCGGCGACGACCGGGATCGCATCCCCGGCCACGACCGGGATCGCATCCCCGGCCGACGACCGGGATCGCATCCCCGGCGACGACCGGGATCGCATCCCCGGCCACGACCGGGATCGCATCCCCGGCCACGACCGGGATCGCATCCCCGGCTCCGGATCACCTCAACTCGCCGATCGTCAGTTAGTTAGTTAGTTATTTGGCTTTCGTGCGCTTCGACTACTCTGGTCATATTGCGCCCATAACTTATATGATCATGGTGGTGCCGTTAGAAGCGGTACCCAGCGTCAACACGCGGACTCCGCTATATCTTGTTACAAAGTTTACACGTCATGACTATCGGTGAAGAACGACACTTCGGATAAGAAATCGATCAATTGTCCTGATTAGACGATGAGAGCTGTTGGAGAGAATATTGCTAAAAGAGGCCACCTGGAGAGATCCAAAATCCGCTCGCCGATCGTGATTCACGCCTTGACTCCTGGCTCCCTGACCTTCCGCACAAGAGATCCTCTCGGCAAGTGAATGCTTCCGATCCCAATTCCGGTCGACAGCTGGTGCAGAATGACACGCCGTCTCGCCAGTGCCTTCGAGCACACTTCCGGCCTCCTTACATCGAACGGTTGCGCGCCGGTTTGCATTCAGCCGCCGTATTGGATCGCTTGACACGTGGATCAGTCGGCAGGTGCTCAGTGGACCCTGCCGAGCCAACACTTCCCATTGTATCCGCTGTAATTGTAGGCAGCCGCATCAATAGCACCTGCTTCAGTCATGGATGATGTACGTCTGGATTGGGAACTCCGCATCGCTGCCTTTCATCTGCGCGTATCAGCGCCACCAACCTGCCACCTAGCGGAGGGAAGGTAAAAACACGTAGACGTGGCCAGTCTTAGTCCGTGCGCCTATGGAATTTCTGGGTACGCATTTCGTATTTTTTCCCATTGATTCAGCCACCCCAAAAGGATTGCATCTGCCTTTCACGACACAGAATTGATCAAGGAGCCTTACCGTTATTTCCTTACTGATTTATTACGCTCTGTTCCGAAGTTGTCGTGATACGAAGTGAAGGCATTTGTGAGAGGGAGCCATTTCGCCAAAAGGGTCGGCCCACCTGTTCATTTCTTAAAATTATCGGGGGGGGGGCAAAGTGCATGAAGGCATTAGGCAGACCAAAATGCATAGGGGGTCACATTACATAGGCTCCCATGTTAGAAGTTGAAATTATTGCGGGTTTAAGCAAACATTGAGGCACCAGTTTCACCCTCACAGATAATGGGCGGTTCTGTTTTCGCCCCCACCCTCCATGCTCTCTGGATATGGGGCTGATATTTTCCAGTGGTGTGGCTTACACAACTGAATAGAGATTGGTTGGTTGGTTATTGGTTTTACGACACATCGACCGTTGAGTCATGCAGCGTCGCCAATCTCTCACCCCGATTGGTCGCGGGCGAAGAGCAGCGACAGGTGAGATTCGAACCCACCACCTTTCGATTGTGAGACGAGCATCTTACCCCTAGACTACTCGCCCCAAACTGAATATAGAGTACACACTTCGGCGTATCCACCAATCCGCAGAGGATCGACCGGAAGTTCCATGGAGGGTGCAAGCCCCCTCCCCTCCACCATACTACTGACATGTTTATGATTTTGCCAAGGAGGTGTCATTTGTCCAGATGGGTGGTTCTGGGCTAAGAATAATTGGACGAGGTACACTTCGATCTCCCAGAGGGGCACCGTTTGTTTTTCTTTGAAGAATGTTTTTGACCGAAAAGTTCGCAGCGCGCGTTCGTCGGACTCCCAGGACTGCCGTTCCCAGGCCTAGGAGCTCGTTGCGTTGATAATTTCGAGGGAGGGGGTACACTGGAATCTCAAAGAGTCTTTCGGGTCATAAGGGACGCCATTTTCGCTTTCTCCCCCTTGGATCAACCCTTGCAACATACCCTAGCTGGCAACGCCACTACCTCTCGCCGACTCGCTACCACTTGCTAGTCGTTCGACTCAGGGGTGTTGTTTTATATAAATTTGAAGGGGATTGCCACCTCAATGTTTGCTTAGCCCAACCCCGCAATTAGCTGAACTTCTACCATTTGAGCCAATATATTTTGCCCAGTACAATCATGTCAAGATGAAGATAAAGATATAGAGATAAGAGATAATGATTCAAGATAAAGATCATCAAGATATCAGCATCGGTGGGCCGACCTTTGGGGCGAGGTGAGCTCCCTCTCACAGATGTCTTCACTTCGCACCACAACAAATTATAAACGGAGCGTAACAAATCAATAAGGAAAGAACGATAAGGTTCCGTGATCAACTATGTATCATGAAAGGGTCATGCAATCCTCCTGGGACGTCTGAATCAATTGGGGAAAAACGTCATCAGGAAATGCGTACCCAGAACTCTTATTGGCGCACGGCCCAAAACCGGCCGCGTCTTCGAGTTTTTACTTACCCTCAGCTAGGTGGGCTCATACTCAAACAGCTGTTGGCTTCCAATCCAGGCGTACATGGTCCATGCTTCAGTGGCATGGATGGTATACACATGCGGCCATCTGGGCTGGGTTATCCTGGATGTAAGTGGGAATATAGATTCTTGTGTTAAGGGTGGGTATGAGTGTGGTTATATATACCGGATGTGAGTGGGAGTCTCAACGCAAGTACTTGTGTTGAGAGTGTTGTGTTGTGTTGTGTTGTGTTTTGTTGTATTGTGATGAGTATAGTCATTCATCCAATGATGAACGCCTTGGAACTTGCTGCGAAGTTTCACAATCTAAGCAAGTATCTCGATGCTACGTACACCATGCGATGTCTGCGAAGCTGCACACATCTATCGCTCAGTACAGAGGAAATTATCAGTTCACCACCACCATTATTACTCCTGGTACAGGAACGGTGTGTGTTATTCAGTTAAAATAAGATAACACGAGAGGGAAAATTTTGACACTACAAATATTTCATGACAAAAGATAATGAAAATGACATTCAGTTTTGCTGAACCCACCATGACTGTGCTGAACTCCTGGCAGTTCTCTCGCACTGGTATTGCGCCAATACCCGGAGCGCGATTTATAATCACAGTCCCCGCCAGTCTCCAGTACCGATCACCACGGCACCCTGTTATGCGATGTCACGTGGTATGTGAGGCCACGAGCCATGTGACGTGGCGTGCCATGTGAGGTCACGTGACATGTGACGTGGTGTGTCATGTGAGGTCACGTGACATGTGACGTGGCATACCATGTGAGGTCGCGTGACATGTGACGTGGCATACCATGTGACGTGGCGTGTCAAGTGACGTGAGATGCCATTGAGGCCACGCGCCATGTGACATCGTGTATTGTGTGACGTGATGTACCATGTGACTTCACATGGAATGTGACGTGACGTGATATGTGACGTGACGTGCCATGTGACGCCATGTGACATGTAACGTGACGTGCCATGTGCCGTTGCGAGCCGGCTGTAACACCCAGTCAGTCAACTGACTGAGATGGCAGCTGTTGCTGTCAGCGCGGCTGGCCTGGTGGCAGCCGACAGCTGCCCGGCGGCAGCTGTCGGCCGACTTTCGGCGCCGTCAGCTGCCTAAATGGCCCATCCATCTTGGCGACGCCGATATGAAGGGCACGCCTGCCCACGGCCCCGTCACGCCACTTGTGTTGTGTTGTGTTGTGTTGTGCTGTGCTGTGCTGTGCTGTGCTGTGCTGTGCTGTGCTGTGCTGTGCTGTGCTGTGCTGTGCTGTGCTGTGCTGTGCTGTGCTGTGCTGTGTTGTGTGCTGTGCTGTGTTGTGTTGTGTTGTGTTGTGTTGTGTTGTGTTGTGTTGTGTTGTGCTGTGTTGTGTTGTGTTGTGTTGTGTTGTGTTGTGTTGTGTTGTGTTGTGTTGTGTTGTGACGTGTGTGGTCATTCATCCAGTGATGAACGCCTTGGAAATTGCCGCGAATTGTCACGTGCCATGTGACGTGACGGTCCGCCGTGCGCTGGACCGTCGCGTGCACGCGCCAGCGCGCGGTCTCGCTAGGCAGAGCCATCTCACGAAGAGTGTTCGGCCGCCGAGGTGAGGCCGTGGAACTCGCGGCCGTGACGGTTTCGCCTGCGGGCGGGCGGATCCAACGACGGATCCAGGAGCGGACCCAGGAGCGGACCCAGGGACGGATTCGGGGACCGACATCAGGGCAGGTTCACGGACAAATTCAGAGGAGAGATCAAGATCTCCGGTAGTGGGTCCAGGGATTGTTGAACGGACGGATCTGGGGCGGATGCGAGAACGGATTCAGGGACAGACCAAGGGAAGGAATTACGGCGGATCCGAGGATGGATACAGCGTGGAGCAAGCAACGTATCTAGAATGGATCCGGTCGCGTCAAAGTCCCGGCGATGTGCCCCTGCCGAGATTGTCTCGGAGGAGTGGACCCGGACTGGTGACTCCTGCATGGCTATCGGCCGAAAGTGGGTCAGCCCAGTCGGCCAAACGCGCACCTCCGTTGGTTGGTTGGTTGGTTGGTTGGTTAGTTGGTTAGTTGGTTGGTTGGTTATTGGTTTTGCGACACATCGACCGTTGAGTCATGTAACGTCGCCAATCTCTCACGCCGCTTGGTCGCGGGCGAAGAGTACCGACAGGTGAGACTCGAAGCCACAACCTTTCGATTCTGAGACGAGCAACTTACCCCTAGGCTACTCGTCCCCTCGCGCGCCTCTGTTGCTGCACCCCATTTTGATACACCATGTTGGAGACGTCCCATGCTGAGCAAACAAGATAATGTGTCGACAATCCCACATCACGTTGTCGCGCCACTGCGCGGGGACGAGTAGTCTAGGAGTAAGTTGCCCGTCTCACAATCGGAAGATTGTGCGTTCGAGTCTTGCCTGTCGCTACTCTTCGCCCGCGACCAATCGGCGTGAGAGGCTGGCGACGCTACATGACTCAACGGTCGACGTGTCGTGAAGCCAATAGCCTCCACGGAGTCACTCGTGTGTATCATGGAGGAGGGACTCCAATCCTCTCTCCGTCCCACTTCTATACCCAGGGGTCGGCGAGTGGCGGGTGGGTGCCGGCGGCGGCCGGGTCAGCCGACTGGTGTGATTGGCGCCCGAGATGGGTCCCGGCGGCGCGCCACTCGTCGCTGCAGCTATCTCGTCGGCGCCGATGTCCGGCAACAGCGGCCCCCTGGGGCACGGCGGCGCCGTATTGCCTCGGACGCGCGCGAGCCGCGTCAAAGGTCACACATCCGGCGACCCGGCGCCCCGCTGAATACGCCGGCGGCGCCGGGTATTCAGCGGGAGGCGCGACCGACGGGGATGGGAGGGGTGACCGACGGGGATGGGAGACGACGACGGGATGGAGGGGCGACGCCGGGGATGGAGGGGCGACCGACGGATGGGAGGGGTGACCGACGGGGATGGGAGGGGCGACCGACGGGGATGGGAGGCGCGACCGACGGGGATGGGAGGGGCGACCGACGGGGTGGGCGACCGACGGGGATGGGAGGGGCGACCGACGGGAGTGGGAGGGGTGACCGACGGGGATGGGAGGGGTGACCGACGGGGATGGGAGGGGCGACCGACGGGGATGGGAGGGGTGACCGACGGGGATGGGAGGGGTGACTGACGGGGATGGGAGGGGTGACCGACGGGGATGGGAGGGGTGACCGACGGGGATGGAGAGGGGATGGGGGGCGACCGACGGAGGGGGTGACCGACGGGGATGGGAGGGGCGACCGACGGGGATGGGAGGGCGACCGACGGGAGTGGGAGGGGCGACCGACGGGGATGGGAGGGGCGACTGACGGGGATGGGAGGGGCGACCGACGGGAGTGGGAGGGGCGACCGACGGGGATGGGAGGGGCGACCGACGGGGATGGGAGGGGCGACCGACGGGGATGGGAGGGGTGACCGACGGGGATGGGAGGGGCGACCGACGGGGATGGGAGGCGCGACTGACTGGAGTGGGAGGGGTGACCGACGGGGATGGGAGGGGCGACCGACGGGGATGGGAGCGGTGACTCGCCGTGGGCCTGTCGGGCGGTCAGGCGACTCGGTGACATTTGCCGTACGACCTGTAGCCTGTTTCATAAACGATTTTACTACTTGCTACTAACTACTCTGACTTAAGTTTTAATTTACTACTTAATACTTTACTCTGTTTCACAGCAAAGTTGTACATTGTAAGCAAGTCGTAGCGCGTTTTCGTCAGTAGTACATGCGTCAAGTTGGATGCGTGCGTCGCATTTGCCACCATGTAAACAAAAAAGTTGTCATCCAGACTCTGAAAACATGATATTGAAGTATGTTCTGTCATTGTAGATAACAAGCTCTTGAAAAAAAGACAGGCATAAATTGTAATATTTTAACCAATGAAAAAGCAAATGTAAATGTAAGAATTCTTAATGTACGATAAATGACAGTTTCAGCTCTGATCAATGAAGCAAACGAGAACAAGCATGAACATCAATGGCTAACTGCTATCTTCAGGTACCTTTTTATTCGCTTGTACATACAAATTATATCGGGGAGGTCAACATGAGAAATCGTGCAATCCTGTTCACAAGTGGGTGGATAATAGGTGGTGGTGATGGGAAAGAGTGGTAGGGAGCGGGGGTGAGATGGGCTAAGGCCCCTGTCTTTGTGCGAGAGTGGGTCTACACTGTCGATAAAGCTTGTTGAACGAGAGAAGATAGGTCTTCATTTACAAGTTCCTGAAGATATATATATATATATATATATATATATATATATATATATATATATATATATATATATATATATATATACCAAGGGGTCCCCAGACGTGCGTGGAGCGCACCCAAAGGGCAGTAATGTTTTGTGCCGCATTTGGAAGTGACTACGCAGCTTGAAAAGGTACCACCGAAGATAGCCATATAACATACAGTATGGGCTGTACCCCAATCAACTGACAAAGCAACCAAAAACGTTAACATGCGTTCTACTTACAATTTGCTTTGGTATCAGCAGTAGTGCTCCTTGTTGCACAGAGAAGAAAATGCGCTCTCATTATACGAGAAGAGAAATGGCCGCCGCCAACGAGAAGCAGCACGGAAATGTTCCCTGAACTCACGTCAAACACCGCCTGGGTTGTTAAAACATTCCGTTAGAACGTGAAGCAGACAGATACTGATATTGACAATGCCCGTTAATTCTTGAACATCTCACCTACTTTACGTTGACCCATGCCCCTACAGTGCACCACTTCCACGGCTTGACCACTTCGGCGGGTTCACCTTCCTGAAACTGATTGTGACTGCGGTAAGTGCAAGAAGTTGCGCGAGCGAAGAAAAAACGAGCGTTGCGCGTAACCGCTGCGACATGATTGATTATTGCAACTACATCAGCTGATCAACTGTGTGAAATAGCCGCATCAAACTTCCTCAAGGTCATTTGGACCAGGCGTGGCGTACAGGGGACACATGTGTCCCCACCCATGGCCCATCCCGGGACGGGAAATCGCCCCGTACTCTCAACGGATGTATCTGCCAAAGGTGCCTCTTACAGAGGAAAATGGGCCCTTTTGAGAAGAAAAAGCGCCCCTCATTATGCCTGAGTTCATCCTTCCCGCTTTGAGGATTTTCCGCCGATAGCGAATATATATTTACACACATATATATATATATATATATATATATATATATATATATATATATATATATATATATATATATATACATATATATATATATATATATATGATGTTTTAAACATGAATAATGTACTAATATAATTAGTATAATCACCGCTACAGTGACCTCACCTGAAGGGCCACCATGACGGATCACAGTGTGAACATTGCCAATACATACTCTTCACTATTTCGGATGCCAGCTGTGTCCGTCATCTGGCATCTATTCAGGGTCCGTCCATATCGCGTTCAGTAAGATGAATTAAATTGACTATATTTATCGAACATAAAAATGAATGGATTCAATGTCCCATTCATTTCATAGTAATCGGCGTTCGTCCTGCATATTTTCTACTATATTTGGGTTGAGGGTCCTGGTTGACATCTGAAAACTCTCGAAGCCCCAACAACAAGCAACGTTTAATGAGGTTGATTGCGGAAGCGTATGACTTAAATTATCTCATTTAACTGCATAAGGTTGCAATAAGTGTACGTGACACATCGATGTCCGACTGATGATGAAAACAGATGAGCGCAGATGGGGATGGGTATTCAATAGGCTGGGAGCAGGATCAATGCCGGGAAGGAGAACAAAAAACGATATGTGTTTGGACTGAACGTCTGGAACATGGCCTTGGGCACATAAAGTTGAGGAGGCCGAACACACGGTCTAGTTCGACTCGACTGGCTTGTTCGACAGAAGACATGCTGATGCGCTAACATGTTAGCATGCTAGCATGCTCACATGCTCAAATGTCCATATGTTTACTTACTTACAAACGATGCCAACTGTTCTGTGCAGTGGAAATTTCAAGCCGGGCGATATCATTGGCCAATGCAGGCAATTAAAATGACAGTCGGCCGAAAACTTCTATTGATGTCCAAGTCTATCACACTCAGTGGCGTCGCCACAAAATTCTTCCAAGGGGGCGAGATCGAAAGGGGGCCTCCTGCTCCCCGAAAAGGGGCCTCCATGGTGTTAGGCCTCCTATTGTTTTTAGGCCCTTAGTATGGTTCGGGAATGAGAAACATGATTTCATATTAATGTACTGTTTGTTCTTGGCATGGTGCATTATTTACTCAACGCGCAAAAGCAATTTTTTTCGCTGAACACTGTGACTTCCAAGGTATAAATAAGTAATATGTGGATAAATACCTAAGTGTTAAAACCAACCAACGTCTCAATGCTTTTTCGAACAGAAGAATCTTCCCGCTGGCCTCTAGATTGCAGCGAGGCTGAGGCTCAGCATGTCTTTCAGACATCTCCCATTCATCGACCCACCGTTGTGTCCTTCAAGAATAGCTGAATATAGCTAGATTTATCACTATTGCTATTTATTACCTCCAGCTTGATGCCCTAAGCAAAGCTTAAGCGATCATTTCTCAGTCCTAGGACGATAATTTCGCGAAGGTGACAACAAGAAGGGGGTTACATTGGTTTTCTGTTCGGAATCTTAAGAATTCGCGAATTTTTCTAACATCTGGTGCTGGTTGCAAGGCATATACCAAACAAATTAAAATAACAAATTCTTCACGAATTAATTAACGCGCCTGGGATTTCGACCACAATTTTGTCAAAGGGGACTTATCGAAATGAAATGATTAATGATCAACTAAATTCTCCTTTGGAGGGGCCTAATCTACCACTATCTTTCCTGATTCGTAGGATTTCAACTCTAACTCCCCACCCAATTCTACGGTTTTATTTTGGTATCCCTTGATAAATCAACTAACACTGCTGAAATTACACTCATACCACAACAACTGGATCGATATCCGAAAATGTCAAGCTGGAGCCCTCCAAAAAAAAGATGGATTCCAAAAAATAAATGTCAGGATCGGCAAAATGGCTCTGGAGCACAGAACATATTACCAGATGCCTTCACAAATTGTTTACGCCGCCGAAAAAAATACCGAATCTCGAAAAATCGAGATGGGATACAAATACATGGCGCCAGGGTCTCGAAATGTCGGGCCGGAATTCGGACTTTTGAGAGAGAAAAAAATCAGAAAAGATGTTTAAAAAAATAGCATTCATCCCAGAAAGCTAGCGTTAGGTAACCGGAACCACGCGCCTGGGAGCGATAAGTCAGGCTGGGAAACAGAAAAATCGCACGGAAGCCCTAAAACCGAACGCCCACAAATATGCGTTAGAAGCCCTAAATAAACCCAGCAGGACCCCAAGAGCACAACGGGGGCTGAAAATACAACCGACGCTCTGAAGCACACAATCTCCCAAAAAGCGGCAGGGCTTCAAAACATGCGTTGCGGCCCTAAATAAACATGCATGGAGCTCTAAAAAAATACACTGGAAGCTCTCATGGCACCCAGGGACCATGCTAACACACAAGGGTCTGAAAAAGTGGCTGGAAACACAAAAGGCAAAATGGTTCCAAATCGAACAAAAGGGCCAGGGGTATAAGTACATCGGGATTTTCGAAAACGCTCTGACACGTAAAAATATCCTCGGTGCATAAAAAGCAACAAAACCCTAAAACGAGCAGGAGTTTAGAAAATGCATTAAACCCCTAACTTCAATTTATAATACATTACCCATCACTTTGAAATGTAAAATTTCCAAATTTCAGGAATTCCAGTTCATATCACCCGGTCGTCACGACGCCAAGGCCTGTGCACGTACGCGCATTCGGCGCATTCGCAACACTTCGTGCGATGCTACGGTTTCTGCTAGGCCTTCTGTCTTTTGCTAATTACTGTCACATGATAAACTTGTGCCATATTTGACGTACTGCAATGCTGCAATGGGCGCTCGCTGCGAAAAGTCGAGTAATTAAATCCGATTATTAATTTCCTACCTCCCACATTTTCTGGTAGTTATGAAATGCACATTCTGTTCAGCTGTGACGCACCTGATATCTTTGCTGCTATCCTCTCAGAATGGCTGTCGAACCGAGGCCCTTCCTCAGTGTTCTTTGTTGGACCCCCTGCGTCTTTCTGCGCAGCGGCCTAATGCATTTTCGAAAACCCTCCTCGTTTCAGTGTTGTTGCTTTTTTGGGCACCGATGATTTTGTTATGTGTCAGGGCGTTTTCGAAGATCCCGATGTCTTCATTTAACGCCCGGTGCTTTTCTTCGTTTTGGAACCATGTTACTATTTGCGGCCCCAGCCTCTTTTTAGGCCCTACGCATACGAATGTAGTGGAGATCGATAAATGTTTTGACATGCCTATTGTATGACCATGTCCTTGTACTACGATGCGTAGAAGCCAACAAGCTGTACTTTACCCTCTGACCACAGCCTTTATCGGGGAGGGGGTATTCCTGTTCCTGTCAACACCCTTGGACTGGGTCTACCGGCCTACCTCGCTCACGCTTTCTCCAACCAGAGGAGCTTTGGCCGACAAACCTCGTGACCTATTCTCGAACGGATCGATTGTGCGAGATGGCCGCAGCTGTGGCAGCGATGACAGGCGTGATTGTCATGATCTTGGTGGTGTACGACCCGTCCACGCCAGACGGCCGCAGCTATGGCAGCGGTGACACCTACAGCTGCCATCCTCTCGGTGGTGCGTGGCCTATCCACGCCAAACACGGCCGGCAACCGATGCCGGCGACGGAAAGCCGCCCATACCCGCACGAACCACCGGCGCAACAGCTGGCGAGCGGGCCACATGGCCGCACGGCTGACAGCGTCGGCAGCAGGCGGCGCGTGCAGACGGTCGTCTGCGCCCGGCTCGCGCACCTCCTGCCTATGTGGTCCGGCTTACCGAACGCAGACCGTACGTGCGCAGGAGAACGTGCGATGTGGCAGAATATGCGGCAGGAGTGGTGTGGCAGAATGTGTGGCAGAATGTGTGGCAGAATGTGTGGCAGAATGTGTGGCAGAATGTGTGGCAGAATGTGTGGCAGAATGTGTGGCAGAATGTGTGGCAGAATGTGTGGCAGAATGTGTGGCAGAATGTGTGATGTGGCACAATGTGTAACAGAATGTGCGGCGGAATATGTGGCAGAATGTGTGGCAGAATGTGTGATGTGGCAGAATGTGCGACAGAATGTGCGGCAGAATGTGTGGCAGAATGTGTGGCAGAATGTGTGATGTGGCACAATGTGTGACAGAATGTGTGGCAGAATGTGTGGCAGAATGTGTGGCAGAATGTGTGATGTGGCAGAATGTGTCGTTGAATGTGTGATGTAGTAGCACGTGTGGCAGAATGTGTGACGTGGTAGAACGTGTGGTAGAATGTGTGACGTGGCAGAAGGAACTGAGGCGCCCGAGGAGTGGTCTGTAATCTTTGATTAGCAGTTAGACTTGCAAACATCCGGATATTTCAAACGCATGCTAAGCGAAGTTCTGATGAAGTCTCTGTAATGTCCAAGAGGCGTCCAAGACAATAACATTCGAGAGCACCAGCATAGTGCAGGTTGGAATAATACACTATCACGTCAACTAAGAAAGTAGATCGTCCAAAACAAAACGCCAGCTTTTAGAAGCAACTTCTCTGGCTGCGCTGGCAATTCAAATCAGTTCACAGCCATCGATATTAGACACCAGTGTAGGAACCACATCGGGGTGTCGGATGACTGATGACACGTGGTAAAGGTGCAGGTGAACTACAATATCCTGGTGCATCAGTCATAGCCCACCGGTTCCTTATCTGGATGATTTATACAGCCACACGCCTCCAAGTGGGCATTAAAGCTAAGGTGATTTCGGATTCGACACTTTCGCCAAATTGCATTTATTACAACAATCTAATACGAAAGCTCTGGGTGAGGACCGTCGAATTTGATATGTCGTGATGCAGCGTGAAACGTTGCATAAGAATATGGGACGGAATATTCTGGGACGGAATATGCCTTGATGACCTCGTCAGGCCAAATATACATAGGTCCTCGTTTGACTAAGATATGAGCAGTGTTGCTGACACGCACGAAAACCTTTAAAAACAGCTACCCTATTTGTTTGTTTATCCAGCTCCCAATCTCCATCTATCTACCTTCTGCTTCCGATCGTTCATCTTCCGATTTGCTCCCTGCCCCCTCTCTGCATATATATATATATATATATATATATATATATATATATATATATATATATATATATATATATATATATATGTCCCGTTCGCGATATGCCATGTCTTCGAGGGTACAATGTTCCACCACAATATATTTTCTTTGTATGTTTCAGATTTCCGTTGCGTCCTGCTAATCAATCTTTCAAGAGGGTGAGGCCGACGGTACGGATGTGATTCGGTTCATCCTACCGCGTGCGGAAAGCGTCAGGTAAGCGTTGAAATATAAATTGGTGTCGTGTTGCGTAGAGTCCTTCTTCACCAGCTCATCTATTCATGTACAACCGTATCATTCTGTCCGCCAGTGAGCCAATCCCAAACAATGTTTTGGCAAAAGAACACTTGACTCATGAAGACGGATGAACAGGAATATGACTCTTGTCACCGCACAGCCGTTTCCGGATGAAAACGAAATGTGGATGGATATGATAATATATATATATATATATATATATATATATATATATATATATATATATATATATATATATATATATATATATTATATATATATATATATATTTTTGAAAGAAAAATAGAGAGTGAGATAGAGATAGAGATAGAGAAAGTGAGATCGAGAGCGAGGGCGAGAGCGACGGCAAGAGCGACGGCGAGAGCGACGGCGAGAGCGGCGAGAGCGACGGCGAGAGCGAGAGCGACGGCGAGAGCGACGGCGAGAGCGACGGCGAGAGCGACGGCGAGACGAGGCGAGAGAGAGGGAGAGGGAGATCTTCATTGGTCCACTTACCTTTCTCTCCCCACATCCCCTTCTCTTGTGCCTACATGGATGCCCGGTGTGTATGCACTCCCTGGTTGTGAACGCGCTGGCTCTCTGGCTCTCTCTCTCTCTCTCTCTCTCTCTCTCTCTCTCTCTCTCTCTCTCTCTCTCTCTCTCTCTCTCTCTCTCTCTCTCTCTCTCTCTCTCTCTCTCTCTCTCTCTCTCTCTCTCTCTCTCTCTCGGGCTCTGTTAGCAGTGAGCTGATGCCAGCTCGGCCACCACGCCCACACACAGCGTCTATGCCCCGCAGCGTGTCTGACGCCTCAATCGCCCGCCCCTCACCCTGACACGCATCAACAGCGGTGACGGCTATTGGACACACCGGCGGCAGAACGATCGCAACACATCGTGGCGCGTGCGGGGATTTACCGCCTCGTCGACGGCGGCTATTGATCTATGGGAGCCAAGCTTCCCGTAGGCCGTGGGGACGTGCGAAGCCGGGGGGGGCGTGGGAGGTCGAGGTGGCTGGTAGGAGTGGGGAGGTGGGGATGCGCGCAGGGAGCTCTGAGATTCGCGTTGCGATGCAGGGTTAATTTTGTCATCATGGATGCTTGGTCGCAAATGGCACGCATTAATTCGATTACTTTTAGGAATCATAAACCTAGAAGCAGCATAAATCATGAAGGAGTCCACACATTGATTTCAAGAAAACATTTCAATACAGGTCCAGAATCGGAACCGTTCCAATTCTCGATGGCAGCTTACGATAGAGACTGTTTTGCCAATATTCCCTGCTGGGTGCTGGACTCCTCAGCACGCTTTCCTACATTGATCAGCAAGATCCTGATGACCTATGAGTAACATGTCGTGGCCAAATTCCCTCGAAACAATGCGGTTACAAAGCGATATACAATACAAGAACAGACCGATTATAGTGGATTCAAGGTAGATAGTAATTTACATAGGTCTAAATTGTAGCCAGGGAAGGACGTACTGCCAGGTTTTGTCGTATGTATCCCATGTAACCTTAGAGATGCTACACCTTGAGATAAAAATCAACATTATCCTGGTTTTTCTCCGCTGTCGGGGTCGCGTCCGCGATTCGCCGCATTCTTTGTATGATCTTGTTCTCGAATCCTTTGTCCTTTGCATGAACTCGTCCTCGAATCTTTTCTCCTTTGTACGAACTTGTCTCTTCACTGTCCGTCGGTTTGTCACATAGCGTCATTGTCACATAGTGTCATATCACATCACTTGTCACATAGCGGCATATCACATCACTTGTCACATAGCGGCATATCACATCACTTGTCACATAGCGGCATATCACATCACTTGTCACATAGCGGCATATCACATCGCTTGTCACATAGCGCCGTTGTATCGGCTATGACGCCCCTGCATACAGCGCGTCCGCTTAGCACCACCTCAGGCCGGAGGTGAATAGTCCGGAGTCGGCGTCCCAATCGAAAGGTTGCGGGTTCGAGCACCACCTCTCGCCGCCCTTCGCTCGTCATCAGTCCAGACCAGACCAATCGGCGTGGGAGATCGGCAACTCTATCTGACAATACAACCCTACGCTTGGGAAAGCCAACACCTAAATAACCGAATAACCGAACCACAGCTATCTTAGATCATCGAATTTGGTAGTCGTCCAGACCGTGATGCTGTGTTGCTTCACTTGAGCTGCCGTACCACTACTTGACCTGCAATTTGACCTGTGACCGACTGAAACCACATGGGCACATTTCTAAACTAAGCGGTTCTGAATTTCCCGGCGCGCATTTTAAGCCTCCACAACCTCCAGTATCGCGCCAGCTCGGACAATCTCGACTCGCCGTCGCCTCCCGAAACGAATCGTCGGCGCCGCTCTTCTCCGCCTCCCGCCACAGCAGCCGTTCCACGTGGCCGTACAGAGTGGCGGGAGCGCGTGCAGTTGGCGCCAAATGTGCCGGACTTCCCGGTGTGGACGGCGTGCGGTCGCCGGCCGCGTGACGGACGGGACCGCCAGTTGCGATCGACGAGCGTCCATTACGCCGACAATCTCGCGCCCGCACCGGCGCCGCCGCGGCGGCTCCATGGCGACGGGGAGCATTTCGGAGCGAAAGGTCGTGTGTTCCAGACCCGCCGGCTGCAGGCGTTTCGTGCTATGCCCACTGGCATTCGAGGGGGATGCTTAGAGACGTGCTGGACCATGAAGGACATTTGCACCCCCTTACTGGTAATCGCTTTGGTCGACTGAGGTTGCCCTGTGATGGACGCGCGACATTGTGTGAATATGTCGCGCCGTTTTCCGTACTCGTTTTGTTTTGTTTTGTTTTGCAAGGCGCAAGACATTATTAATGCCGCAAAGCATCGCGCAATTGCATGCTCTAAGAAACACGGTTCTGATATACTTGGACACCATCGCGCCGGCTCCAAATGAACACGATCCACGGCAGAACCGCCCGGTGATATTGCCACTCTCCCTTGCGTCGCTCTGCTTCCGGTGGCGATGATAAGTTGGCTCTGCTTCCGGTCTGGGCAACAGTCGGCAACACGGAGCTCTGTCTTCTCTTCTCCCCCTCTCCCTCCTTCGTCTCTTCCCCGGTGTTGACCGTGAAGCGAAACCGGCAAGAGAGATCTAAAAAATAGAGAGAGAGAGGAGAGGGAGGGAGGGAGGGAGGGAGGGAGATAGAGAGTGAGAGAGAGAGAGAGAGCGAGAGAGAGACAGAGACAGAGACAGAGACAGAGACAGAGACAGAGACAGAGACAGAGACAGAGACAGAGACAGAGACAGAGACAGAGACAGAGCGACACAGAGAGAGAGGAGGGGGGAATAGCCCGTACCCGCCTGGCCAGTAACAACTCAGCTCCCAGCAGGTGCAGACTCTCACCTGGCCAGCGTGAAGTTGCGACACCTGTGATGTCATCATGCAAAATCCACCGAATGGTCCCGATTGAATTTGATCACCGACGTCAATCCGATAGAGGCTGGCGAAAGTGTTGCAGAGAGGCCGATGATAACATTCCAGAGAGGCCGATGATAACATTCCAGAGAGGCCGATGATAACATTCCAGAGAGGCCGATGATAACATTCCAGAGAGGCCGATGATAACATTCCAGAGAGGCCGATGATAACATTCCAGAGAGGCCGATGCCAGAGCATTCCAGAGAGGCCGATGATGATATTCCAGAGAGGCCGCCGAAAACATTCCAGAGAGGCCGAGATAACATTCCAGAAGGCCGCCGAGAGCATTCCAGAGGGCCGCCGAGGACATTCCAGTAGAGGGCCGCAGAGAACATTCCAGAGAGGCCGTCGGGACCGTTCCAGCGATTGGTGTGTGCGCCACCACGGAGCGCCTGCGCAGTGACGCACCGAAGGCGAACCGTCGATTAATCAGCCTTCGGGGCTGATGACTGACTGATTGGCTGATTGTTTGGACTGCTGAGCACATTAACTGCGGGCGGACAAGTGATTGATGATGGGGATCAATAGCTACATCAACAGCTCGTGGTGGTGTGACGCAAATGAGATGTGGCACGTGGCACACGTGGCGAAAATGAGGTGTGACAGATGGCACATGTGACGTCCATGATGTGTGACGTGTGATCGCATGTGACGTCGATGATGTGTGACGTGTGCTCGCATGTGACGTCATGATGTGTGACGTGTGATCGCATGTGACGCTATGATGTGTGACGTGTGATCGCATGTGACGTCGATGATATGTGACGTGTGATCGCATGTGACGCCATGATGTGTGACGTGTGATCGCATGTGACGTCGATGATGTGTGACGTGTGATCGCATGTGACGCCATGAGGTGCGACGTGTGATCACATGTGACGCCATGATGTGTGACGTGTGATCGCATGTGACGCCATGATGTGTGACGTGTGCTCGCATGTGACGCCGATGATGTGCGACGTGTGATCGCATGTGACACTATGATGTGCGACGTGTGATCTCGCATGTGACGCCATGATGTGCGACGTGTGATCGCATGTGACGTCGATGATGTGTGACGTGTGATCGCATGTGACGCCATGATGTGTGACGTGTGATCGCATGTGACGCCACGAGGTGTGGGACGTGGTACATGTGACGCCAGTGAGGTGTGGGACGTGGTACATGTGACGCCATGAGGTGTGGGACGTGGTACATGTGGCGCCATGAGGTGTGGGACGTGGTACATGTGACGCCATGAGGTGTGGGACGTGGTACATGTGACGCCATGAGGTGTGGGACGTGGTACATGTGACGCCATGAGGTGTGGGACGTGGTACATGTGACGCCATGAGGTGTGGGACGTGGTACATGTGACGCCATGAGGTGTGGGACGTGGTACATGTGACGCCATGAGGTGTGGGACGTGGTACATGTGACGCCATGAGGTGTGGGACGTGGTACATGTGACGCCATGAGGTGTGGGACGTGGTACATGTGACGCCATGAGGTGTGGGACGTGGTACATGTGACGCCATGAGGTGTGGGACGTGGTACATGTGACGCCATGAGGTGTGGGACGTGGTACATGTGACGCCATGAGGTGTGGGACGTGGTACATGTGACACCACGAGGTGTGGGACGTGGTACATGTGACGCCATGAGGTGTGGGACGTGGTACATGTGACGCCATGAGGTGTGGGACGTGGTACATGTGACGCCATGAGGTGTGGGACGTGGTACATGTGACGCCATGAGGTGTGGGACGTGATACATGTGACGCCATGAGGTGTGGGACGTGGTACCATGTGACGCCATGAGGTGTGGGACGTGGTACATGTGACGCCATGAGGTGTGGGACGTGGTACATGTGACGCCATGAGGTGTGGGACGTGGTACATGTGACGCCATGAGGTGTGGGACGTGGTACATGTGACGCCATGAGGTGTGGGACGTGGTACATGTGACGCTATGAGGTGTGGGACGTGGTACATGTGACGCCATGAGGTGTGGGACGTGGTACATGTGACGCCATGAGGTGTGGGACGTGGTACATGTGACGCCATGAGGTGTGGGACGTGGTACATGTGACGCCATGAGGTGTGGGACGTGGTACATGTGACGCCATGAGGTGTGGGACGTGGTACATGTGACGCCATGAGGTGTGGGACGTGGTACATGTGACGCCACGAGGTGTGGGACGTGGTACATGTGACGCCATGAGGTGTGGGACGTGGTACATGTGACGCCACGAGGTGTGGGACGTGGTACATGTGACGCCATGAGGTGTGGGACGTGGTACATGTGACGCCATGAGGTGTGGGACGTGGTACATGTGACGCCATGAGGTGTGGGACGTGGTACATGTGACGCCATGAGGTGTGGGACGTGGTACATGTGACGCCATGAGGTGTGGGACGTGGTACATGTGACGCCACGAGGTGTGGGACGTGGTACATGTGACGCCATGAGGTGTGGGACGTGGTACATGTGACGCCATGAGGTGTGGGACGTGGTACATGTGACGCCATGAGGTGTGGGACGTGGTACATGTGACGCCATGAGGTGTGGGACGTGGTACATGTGACGCCATGAGGTGTGGGACGTGGTACATGTGACGCCATGAGGTGTGGGACGTGGTACATGTGACGCCATGAGGTGTGGGACGTGGTACATGTGACGCCATGAGGTGTGGGACGTGGTACATGTGACGCCACGAGGTGTGGGACGTGGTACATGTGACGCCATGAGGTGTGGGACGTGGTACATGTGACGCCATGAGGTGTGGGACGTGGTACATGTGACGCCATGAGGTGTGGGACGTGGTACATGTGACGCCATGAGGTGTGGGACGTGGTACATGTGACGCCATGAGGTGTGGGACGTGGTACATGTGACGCCATGAGGTGTGGGACGTGGTACATGTGACGCCACGAGGTGTGGGACGTGGTACATGTGACGCCAGTAGGTGTGGGACGTGGTACATGTGACGCCAGTGAGGTGTGGGACGTGGTACATGTGACGCCATGAGGTGTGGGACGTGGTACATGTGACGCCACGAGGTGTGGGACGTGGTACATGTGACGCCATGAGGTGTGGGACGTGGTACATGTGACGCCACGAGGTGTGGGACGTGGTACATGTGACGCCATGAGGTGTGGGACGTGGTACATGTGACGCCATGAGGTGTGGGACGTGGTACATGTGACGCCACGAGGTGTGGGACGTGGTACATGTGACGCCACGAGGTGTGGGACGTGGTACATGTGACGCCATGAGGTGTGGGACGTGGTACATGTGACGCCCGTGAGGATACAGCTGGTGGCGTCTGTGGCCAGATGGCCGCCTGGTTATCTCATCGTATCCCAGTTGTGTGTGCTGGGATGACACGAATTTATTTCGGAGCATAGCTTATGCTGATAGCTGCACGTATACGTGTACTCAGGGGCGGGTACAGGAGGACACTGGTGGCATCTCGATGGAATGGTGACGCACCAAACCCAAACACGCATGGATCCATTGACTACGCTTGGAAACTGAACCAACGGCTATATGAACCAACGGCTTGTCGGGTGCACTCTTTCCAAGCCTCGTTCTTCTTTTTCTGGGTGTCCGCGGTACAAAATCCGCGACGCAAAATACGTGGAGCACGTCCCGAGTTAATTTACGGCGATGCTTCTGACATTAGGGACCCCTTTAGGGTAGCTGAAGAAGGCGCCCAATGTGTATGGATAGGTACAATTGTACCTTTTATTATGCAAGATGTGGAGACCGTCCACATGAGGTCACCATCAATGACGTTACTCTACTGCCGACCTGCAGCCGACGACTGCCAGCTCGCCTGATTCGGGAGGGGTCATGCGTCACGGTACAGTCACCACAGTCCCGCGGTACACACACCACAGTCCCACGGTACACACACCACAGTCCCACGGTACACACACCACAGTCCCACAGTCCCACGGTACACACACCACAGTCCCACGGTACACACACCACAGTCCCACGGTACACACACCACAGTCCCACGGTACACACACCACAGTCCCACCACGGTACACACACCACAGTCCCACGGTACACACACCACAGTCCCACGGTACACACACCACAGTCCCACGGTACACACACCACAGTCCCACGGTACACACACCACAGTCCCACGGTACACACACCACAGTCCCACGGTACACACACCACAGTCCCACGGTCACGTACACACACCACACCACAGTCCCACGGTACACACACACACAGTCCCACGGTACACACACCACAGTCCCACGGTCCACACACCAGTCCCACGGTACACACACCACAGTCCCACGGTACACACACCACAGTCCCACGGTACACACACCACAGTCCCACGGTACACACACCACAGTCCCACGGTACACACACACATCCCACAGTCCCACGGTACACACACCACAGTCCCACGGTACACACACCACAGTCCCACGGTACACACACCACAGTCCCACGGTACACACAGTCCACAGTCCCACGGTACACACACCACAGTCCCACGGTACACACACCACAGTCCCACGGTACACACACCATCCCACGGTACACACACCACAGTCCCACGGTACACACACCACAGTCCCACGGTACACACACCACAGTCCCACGGTACACACACCACAGTCCCACGGTACACACACCACAGTCCCACGGTACACACACCACAGTCCCACGGTACACACACCACAGTCCCACGGTACACACACCACAGTCCCACGGTACACACACCACAGTCCCACGGTACACACACCACAGTCCCACAGTCCCACGGTACACACACCACAGTCCCACGGTACACACACCACAGTCCCACAGTCCCACGGTACACACACCACAGTCCCACGGTACACACACCACAGTCCCACGGTACACACACCACAGTCCCACGGTACACACACCACAGTCCCACGGTACACACACCACAGTCCCACGGTACACACACCACAGTCCCACGGTACACACACCCACAGTCCCACGGTACACACACCACAGTCCCACGGTACACACACCACAGTCCCACGGTACACACACACAGTCCCACGGTCCCACGGTACACACACCACAGTCCCGGTACACACACCACAGTCCCACGGTACACACACCACAGTCCCACGGTATTCCGACGGTACACACACCACAGTCCCACGGTACACACACCACAGTCCCACGGTATACCACCAAGTCCACGGTACACACACCACAGTCCCACGGTACACACACAGTCCCACGGTCACAGTCCCACAGGTACACACACCACAGTCCCACGGTACACACACACAGTCCCACACACACCACAGTACACACACCACAGTCCCACGGTACACACACCACAGTCCCACGGTACACACACCACAGTCCCACGGTACACACACCACAGTCCCACGGTACACACACCACAGTCCCACGGTACACACACCACAGTCCCACGGTACACACACCACAGTCCCACAGTCCCACGGTACACACACCACAGTCCCACGGTACACACACCACAGTCCCACAGTCCCACGGTACACACACCACAGTCCCACGGTCCCACGGTACACACACCACAGTCCCACGGTACACACACCACAGTCCCACGGTACACACACCACAGTCCCGCGGTACACACACCACAGTCCCACGGTACACACACCACAGTCCCACGGTACACACACCCCAGTCCCACGGTACACACACCACAGTCCCACGGTACACACACCACAGTCCCACGGTACACACACCACAGTCCCACGGTACACACAGGGTCGCGGCTCCGACGATTTGGCGCTGATCGGTGCGGTCAGGGCCGAGCGGGCCTGGCCGTCCACTGCCGCCGCCCGTCCCCGGCCCGTCGGTAACGGCGCAGCGGCCGACGGCCGTGGCGCCATTTCCGGCCGGGTCGGCGCGGTTTGCGGCCCGCAGCGGAGATGTGCCTCTGTGATTGGTGGCACAGCCGTGGCGTGTGTGTGTGTGCTGGGTTCGACCGGCCTGCCACCGTCGGGAGATATCGGCTGTTTAGGCGGTTTGAGATGAGTTGTTAGAAGTGGTCCGGACGGTGCCGTAGGGGGCGTGGAGTGGAGGGTATAGTCAGGTCATCTCGATGCGGCTCGTGTTCATCGGCCTCTTGGCGTCCAGCTCCGCCCCTTGCCATCTTCCACGGCCTCTTCACTCAGTTTCGGGCGAGTAGGGTTTCGTCTCACCTATCGCTACTCTTCGCCCGCGACCAATCGGCGTGAGATTGGCGACGCTTCTCAACGGTCGATGTGTCGTAAAACCAGTAACCAACTCTTCCCAGTCCGGGCTACACGGCCCTCAGAGCGTGGCTCTGCGACTCGGCTGGCTTCTGTACCCCTCAGTGGGTGACCTCTGTACTCCACACCCAGTCCGTGTACAAACCCTGCTGCTCCAGATGGCGGACCATGTCACCGCCGCGCGTGTGCTTGGGAACATCCCCGCCCTCACAAGTTAACATTCTCGCCTCCCCTACGGGCGGATCTGTGCCAGCAATGCGCATTGGATGGAATGGGAGGTGGGAACACACTTTGGGGTGTTGACATCAAACTCTCCTTGGCACCTTCGTAGTTCCCGTATTGCTCGCGGGAGTTGGCCGAATATAGCGTTTATTTGGTGGAGCTTTCGCGCCCCTTTTTGGGTTAACAAATGTCATCACTTGCATTTGTCTAGGAAAACACTAGATTTGATAATCGGCGATCACGCGACTGCAAAAATGGATTAGATGTTGCAGGTTCCACTTTAGTTAGCAACTCGACTACCATTCACCTCAGTTCTCGTTAAAATGGGCCGGTGGTGACTGGTGGAGATATTCTATGGCGCGCTTTACAATTGCGTTGCCGAGAAGAAGCCGAGTGTGGTCGAATACGTCAGTAGATGTTGTAGATGTTGTCAGTAGATGGAGGTTACACAAGGAGTGAATTGGAGGTGGAGCTAGAGAAAGGCACCGGATCAGGGCGGGTGGGCATCACCGGACATGGTGCACCTCACGCAAAAAAAAAACATAGCATTGACCATATAGCGTTTAATGAAAATGCTCGGTCCCGAAGCTGTCTGGTGCCTCCACCACACCCCACACCACACTCCATCGATGTGTCGTAGCGCCATCTATGGATCTGATTGGAGTGATGCTCCACCAATTGAGCGATTCAGAGGCTCGGTCTATCATGTGTCGTAACGCCATCTATGGATCTGATTGGAGTGATGCTCCACCAATTGAGCGATTCAGAGGCTCGGTCTATCATGTGTCGTAACGCCATCTATGGATCTGATTGGAGTGATGCTCCACCAATTGAGTGGTTCAGAGGCTCGGTCTATCATGTGTCGTAACGCCATCTATGGATCTGATTGGAGTGATGCTCCACCAATTGAGTGGTTCAGAGGCTCGGTCTGCCACGTGATCGCAGTGATTGCTCAGCTGCACCACCTGCACCACCTGCACCAGCTGCACCAGCTTATCAGTCGGCAATTCACCGCTTGATTAAGCCAAGCCAACGTACGACAAACATCATTCTCGATACCCACCATTTGTGCTATCCACGATTGAGCCATGAATCAGTGATGTCGTGAATCACCATCAATCGTTCAATTCGCGTTATCGCTCCATTGAACGCTCGATAGTTGTACGGGAGAACGCGGTCGCAAAACAGGCGGTGGCGGCTCGTCCGAGCTGCCAGCCCGGTCCCACCGGGGTCGGAGTTGCCGGGTCTGGCGGTGCGGCGCGCCCGGCAATTAGGGGCCGAGGGGCCGAGGTCGGCAGATTGGATTACTCCGGTGGACTTCAGGCGGCCGGGCGGGCACCGAGTCGAGAGGAATCGCTCCAGCAGAGTCACTGCAGGTAATCACTGCAGGGGGTCACTCCAGAGGGGTCACTCCAGAGGAGTCACTCCAGAGGAGTCACTCCAGGAGTCACTCCAGGGGGGTCACTCCAGAGGGAGTCACTCTGAGGACTGCACTCAGAGGGGTCACTCCAGATGGGTCACTCTAGAGGAGTCACTCCAGGAGTCACTCCAGAGGAGTCACTCCAGGAGTCACTCCAGGAGTCACTCCAGGAGTCACTCCAGGAGTCACTCCAGGAGTCACTCAAGGAGTCACTCAAGGAGTCACTCCAGGAGTCACTCCAGGAGTCACTCCAGGAGTCACTCCAGTCCACTCCAGGAGTCACTCCAGGAGAGTCACTCCAGAAGTCACTCCAGGGGAGTCACTCCAGGGAGTCACTCCAGTGGAGTCACTCCAGAGGAGTCACTCCAGGAGTCACTCCAGGGAGTCACTCCAGGGAGTCACTCCAGAGGAGTCACTCCAGGAGTCACTCCAGGAGAGTCACTCCAGAGGAGTCACTCCAGAGGAGTCACTCCAGGGAGTCACTCCAGGGGGTCACTCTAGAGGAGTCACTCCAGGAGTCACTCCAGAGGAGTCACTCCAGGAGTCACTCCAGGAGTCACTCAAGGAGTCACTCCAGGAGTCACTCCAGAGGAGTCACTTCAGTGGAGTCACTCCAGGAGTCACTCCAGGGGAATCACTCCAAAGGGGTCACTGCAGAATTCACTCCAGGAGTCACTCCAGGAGTCACTCCAGGAGTCACTCCAGGGGAGTCGCTTCAGGGGAGTCACTCCAGTGGAGTCACTCCAAGAGTCACTCCAGAGGAGCCACTCCAGAGGAATCACTCCAGAGGAATCAGTCCTGAGGAATAATCCCAGAGGAATCATTCCAGAAGAATCGTTGCAAAGGAATTATTTCAGAGGAATAATTCCAGACGAATTATTCCAGAGGAATCGTTGTAAACGAATTATTTCAGAGGAATAGTTCCAGACGAATTATATCCAGAGGAATGATTCCAGAGAGTGCAACCAAGAAGGGCCCTTGTGGCTCATAGTTGCACTAGTATGTTATGTCTGTGTCTTTATGAAAAATTTCAGAGGAATAATTCCAGAGGAATAATTCCAGAGGAATCATTCCAAAGGAATCATTTCAGAAGAATCGTTCCAGGAGAATCATTCCAGAAGAGGCATTCCAGAGGAATCACTGGAAAGCACTTGCGATGCCTGTCTCAGATTAACTGTCTACTCCTTGTCCGAATGCGAGAGGCTGGAGGGGAAGCTGGCGGGAGGCTGGCAGGGAGACTGGTTATACCATGCTGGATACCATAATGCGTCTTCTTTGTATGCACTCACCTGTTGAACGCTAGGCGCACCTGGGAGGGGAAAAACTCATGCTCTTCACCGCTAGTTACTTGCGAATGCGGAGTCACCCATTACCTGCAGCAGTTGTTCAACGTCGCATGTTAACCGCAGCACATTTCCCTGACACAGCAGAGGTGTCGATTTGTATCCTTTTGTGAGGGCCATGGCCCCACCAATGTTGATCTTAGCCCCCTCAATGTTGATTTGCCTCCCGCCAACAACCTATGCTGATGAGAAAGCTTAAGGGAAAAAAGAAAAACACCATGCTACATAGAAAACTTAGTTCATGTTAACCAGCATATTTTGTACTGCAAAGAAACAGATTTGGTTTAGATAGTGGACTGACTCTCCACCTTCTGTTGCAAAATTGAAAATTGCGTGCAAAAAAGCAACGACATAGTTGGATTTCCCTCCACTGTGGACGTAAAACTTGCATCATAAGATGTTGAGATTAGCGGATGATGATGCATTTTAAACCAGGTTGTCTTTAAAAATTTGGCAAGCCACTAAACAACAACTGCATTATCATACCGACGTTTGTACACACCACCAATGGTAAAACCACATGCATATGGAGCTTGAATATAATTCATTCATTTCATTCTCAATTTCCAGTCATTGGCAAGCTTGTGTACAATCGAGTCCAGTGAACAACAATCGCAGTTATCATTGAGATTGTGGATATACAAACTAGAATTATCTTCAGCAGGCCATCCATCACACGGTGCACTGCTATTTTGCTTCCGTGACTTCACCTGTTACCGGGCGTTTTTTCCCGTTGGCGAGGATGCTGAATAAACATAAACATACACATCGTGAAATAAAAATCAGAATTATTTAGGACTGAAAATATAGTGGGCGAAATCCGATGAGTTTTTGGTTGGATGTTGGAGGGAGGGGTTCCAGTACACTTCGCCCCCCCCCCCCAATGTTTTTTCAAAAATCGACACCCCTGTGACACATCATGGAACTCCAATTATATGCCCAATAACGTACTTTGCCAAGCGTTCACTGGCATTGCCCGCCCCGTTTCGTTTTCATTAATGCAAAATATTAATGTAGACTTCCGATTATATCTGGGAGTGACATTCTGGTGGGTATCAATGCAGGCATGTACAGCATACTGCTGAAAATCGTGAACGCCGGTCGGTCAAAATGTTCGCTGCTTTCCTGCCAGAAAAGCCGTGTTGCATGATTGTTCTCATGGAAGTATAATTATGTTCACAAGAAAATGCGTACAATTCTGTCCAGGAAATATAAATCACATTTCGGAACATATTAGATCTATTTGAAATTCAGCATGCTGTCCATTAAAAAGACAGAATTATACACAACTTGTTATTCAGTTGCAACACTGAACGAACACTTACGGAACATGTTTACCTTGTACTTATCTCTGATAAAGATTACAAACTGATAAGACAAGTCATGTTTAAATGATTATGTGACATTCCGGTAGCATTAAATCCATATATGTACAAGTCGATAAAAACCGTGAACACCGTTGGTGGGTAGGCTTGATTCCCTGCCAGAAAGGCCACGCAGCAAGGTAAGCTCACTAAGTGATAGCTTCTTTTCTGTGTGTGTGACGTCATGAGCAGGCACCTGAGCGGCAGGCCGGCTCGCTGCACCTCGCCCACTCCAGGTGCCTACCTTTGACGTCATATGTAATCACGCTGGCGGTGTCCGACGGCAGAGCCCCGTTGGTATGACCAGCTATAAGCGTGATATTCATCCGGGCCATATGCTGTGCACTTTTCTGCATTCCTGCTGTGCACATTTCTACATGTCTGATGTACACATTTTTAATGTCTGATGTACACATTTTCACATGTTCGCCCTGCACATTTCTAAATGTCTACTGCGCACAGCGGCGCAGCAGGAGCTGGGAATTTAGTTCTGCTTGGACTGGCAACTTCCGAATTCTTTTTAAGTCTACACGGACTACTTTATTTCCCTAGTTGGCTGATTTTATCACCTTCCTGGTGGGCGTCATAACAATAAGTAAGATAATGTAGTGTGCTGTCTTCGGGACGTCCTGATATCGGCGGAATACTGCAGCAGAAATTTCTGGTCGACATAGGGCCGAGAGCGGGTGTGAAGCGTTCGGTGACCGGCGAGGTGGTGGGCGGGGTGACCTGTCCATGGAAAGACGGGAGCGTTTGAGTGCAGCATGGTTGATGTGTTCCCGGCAAACAAAAACTACTTCGGTCGGTTGGTTGTTTGGGCCTACGGGCGCATCGACTGCGTTGGTCATACAGTGCCCAGGTTGGGTACCTGTAACTGGGGAACGTCCGGATGAATCGGGCTACGGGTGTGCGGGATGAATTTAGTGGTGTCATTTTGGTCCTTTTTGGTTATTTTGCTACGTTTTTTTATTGTTCTAGTGACTGGCCACAACAATATGCATACTATAACATATCTTTCGAAAAACACTCGAAATGTGTACTTCGGAAGGTCGTCAGAGCTCTAGGCCGATTTTTGTATCAGGAGATACTTCGGAATATATTTGTGGGTAAAAGTTGGCGCTGATCTTGTGTTCACCTTGCCGTCGCGTATTCAATATTGAGGCATGTTTTCAAGAAAAAAAAACTGCGCGAAGGACGTGTTTGACTGAGAACAATATCGAATTAAAACAAACTAATTGAATTGAACTACTTGAACACGCTTCCAAATTGGAGAAGCGCGTCCCACAAAAGCGACCATACACTGTGATGTATTAAAATACTGAAAGTTGGCCCATTTTCACTAAAAGCCAACCCTGGGTCATGAACGTGCTTGAGCCGAACGCAGATCAGTACGGCAAGTAGAATGCTGTACCTTTCGTGGGGATTGGAGCATATTTAAGGGTGCAAAAGGCAGGAACTTTCAGGAACTTTTGTGGCAGTGGTACCAAAATAATGAAAGCCGTTTATCTAGCATGTTTTGATAATATGGTTACGAGATTCTGCATGCAGGCAGCGCTTTCGACGACAATTCCAGTCGAGCAGGTTTCACGCGGCTGGGTGCAGTAGTTCGGGCGCCACGTGTGTTCTGGTGAAAATCGGCCAACCTTCCGCACTTCAGCACGTCCCCAAGAAATTCCGCAGCCGGCGCGTCAGCCGGGCCGCACAGCGCCGCTAATGAAGCCGGCCGCACGGCGTCATCAACAGTCGGCCGCCTCATCCTCATCTCCATCCTCATCTCCATCTGGCGCGCCTCCGTGCCGACCTGCGGCCCGCCGAACGGGAACTAATCTGCTCGTGTTCAGGCAATCATCGCGCCGCGTGCGGTGGTGCGCTCCGGGAAGTCTGCCGCCGCCGAGACGGCCGACTGCAGGCGTGTCTGTCGGTGGCGAGACTGCAGGCGTGTCTGTTGGTGGCGAGACTGCAGGCGTGTCTGTTGGTGGCGAGACTGCAGGCGTGTCTGTTGGTGGCGAGACTGCAGGCGTTTCCGTTGGTGGCGAGACTGCAGGCGTGTCCGTTGGTGGCGAGACTGCAGGCGTGTCTGTCGGTGGCGAGACTGCAGGCGTGTCTGTTGGTGGCGAGACTGCAGGCGTGTCTGTCGGTGGCGAGACTGCAGGCGTGTCTGTTGGTGGCGAGACTGCAGGCGTGTCTGTTGGTGGCGAGACTGCAGGCGTGTCTGTTGGTGGCGAGACTGCAGGCGTGTCTGTTGGTGGCGAGACTGCAGGCGTGTCTGTTGGTGGCGACGCTCAGGCGTGTCTGTCGGTGGCGAGACTGCAGGCGTGTCTGTTGGTGGCGAGACTGCAGGCGTGTCTGTTGGTGGCGAGACTGCAGGCGTGTCTGTTGGTGGCGAGACTGCAGGCGTGTCTGTCGGTGGCGAGACTGCTACGCAGGCGTGTCTGTTGGTGGCGAGACTGCAGGCGTGTCTGTTGGTGGCGAGACTGCAGGCGTGTCTGTTGGTGGCGAGACTGCAGGCGTGTCTGTTGGTGGCGAGACTGCAGGCGTGTCTGCTGTCTGTCGGTGGCGAGACTGCAGGCGTGTCTGTTGGTGGCGAGACTGCAGGCGTGTCTGTTGGTGGCGAGACTGCAGGCGTGTCTGTTGGTGGCGAGACTGCAGGCGTGTCTGTTGGTGGCGAGACTGCAGGCGTGTCTGTTGGTGGCGAGACTGCAGGCGTGTCTGTTGGTGGCGAGACTGCAGGCGTGTCTGTTGGTGGCGAGACTGCAGGCGTGTCTGTTGGTGGCGAGACTGCAGGCGTGTCAGGCGTGTCTGTTGGTGGCGAGACTGCAGGCGTGTCTGTTGGTGGCGAGACTGCAGGCGTGTCTGTTGGTGGCGAGACTGCAGGCGTGTCTGTTGGTGGCGAGACTGCAGGCGTGTCTGTTGGTGGCGAGACTGCAGGCGTGTCTGTTGGTGGCGAGACTGCGGGCGTGTCTGTTGGTGGCGAGACTGCAGGCGTGTCTGTTGGTGGCGAGACTGCAGGCGTGTCTGTTGGTGGCGAGACTGCAGGCGTGTCTGTTGGTGGCGAGACTGCAGGCGTGTCTGTTGGTGGCGAGACTGCAGGCGTGTCTGTTGGTGGCGAGACTGCAGGCGTGTCTGTTGGTGGCGAGACTGCAGGCGTGTCTGTTGGTGGCGAGACTGCAGGCGTGTCTGTTGGTGGCGAGACTGCAGGCGTGTCTGTTGGTGGCGAGACTGCAGGCGTGTCTGTTGGTGGCGAGACTGCAGGCGTGTCTGTTGGTGGCGAGACTGCAGGCGTGTCTGTCGGTGGCGAGACTGCAGGCGTGTCTGTCGGTGGCGAGACTGCAGGCGTGTCTGTCGTGGTGGCGAGACTGCAGGCGTGTCTGTCGGTGGCGAGACTGCAGGTGTGTCTGTTGGTGGCGAGACTTCAGGCGTGTCTGTTGGTGGCGAGACTGCAGGCGTGTCTGTCGGTGGCGAGACTGCAGGCGTGTCTGTTGGTGGCGAGACTGCAGGGGTGTCTGTTGGTGGCGAGACTGCAGGCGTGTCTGTTGGTGGCGAGACTGCAGGCGTGTCTGTTGGTGGCCAGACCGCACCCCACCGCCCGCGTGCCCGTACTCTGGGTACGTGCACCGCAGCAGGCGTGGCTGTAGTGTGTTGCAGATGTCACGGTGTGTCAATGTGTGTCACGGTGTGCTGGTGTGTCACGTGGTGTTGGTGCGTCACGGGGTGTCACGGTATGTCAACGTGCCACGGTAGATCATGATATGATACAGTGTGTCACGGTGCGTTGATGTGTCACGGTATGTCATATGTTACAGTGTGTCACGGTATGTCACAGTGTGTCAACGTGTGGCATGGTATGTCATGGTGTGTCACGGTGTGTCACGGTATGTCAATGTGTCACGACATGTCATGATATGATAGTGTGTCACGGTATGTCACGGTGTGTCAATGTGCCACGGTATGTCATGATATGCTACAGGGTGTCATGGTGTGTCACGGTGTGTCACATGGGCGCAAAGTGACCCTTGATGTCGACGCGCCCCTAGATCCACCACCACGGTGTGTCATGATGTCAACAATTAGGTAATCACGAGCGGGCGACGTTGAGTCGCAACGTGCTGACGCCGGTGCGAACATCACGACCCAACTACCGGTGGGTAGCATTCATAGCTCTGCTGCACCTGACCACAGGATTTCCGGTGGTCGCCCAACAATCTCAAACGAAAAAGTCTTCCCAGAGATGATTTTCCAGGGAGAAACTTCGAAGGAATATCCCTATGTCTGCTGTATTTCTCTCAGCACCGTGCGCTGACAGCAGCCGCACAATGCGAAGTCGTCTGATGTGGTGCAGGGCTCCCGTCGTTGGATGCCTCGTCAAGAGGTGGTCGACAGAAGGAAACTAAACATGTCGCCAAGCTTGGGTACACGTCGGGAAGGTTGCATGTGTACGTGTAATTCTCTTTTCTCTGGCCAATTTGCCAAACCATAGGCGCATTCCTTCTCCGTCGCAGCTGCGTTGGTCCGTGGACATACCGCTGAATAGTTCGCCGAGGCACCAATGCTGAAGAAAGACAATGCAATCAAATAGTTGGGCCCGATTTGGCCGGAAGTTTACCGGATGTTTTCGCTGGAATCTCCATCCTCGATCGCATGCTTCCGACGCGTATTCTTGCGGCAGCTGACTTATTTACAAAGGCTGTTTTGCAGCCACGGCACGTGCTTGTGTGCCTGTTGCACCTCTCTTCCGCTAGCCTGCACATTCGTCGGATGCTTAGCTGCTCGCGATTGTGTTGAAATGCAGTCGCCGTGCCGTGTCGTGACCTTTGTTTCTCCGGCTGACCTTCGCGCTCGGGCGCGGTGGGGAGGGGGTTGTTTGGATGCCGGGGAGCTGAGGGGAGCCAGCCGTTGTTGATGCATCTCCGTCCGACCGTGATACGATAACGAGGAGTGACGCACTATGCTTTATGTCGTCTGCATCTCTCACGCATCACCTGCAAGGCAAACACTGTCAAATCATGTCAGGCAGGGCAGTGGCGTAGGCACGATGTCGTCGGATGGGAGGTGTGGGTGGGGGGTGCGAACAACTCAAGAGGGTCCCTTTCCTACTTAGGCCCCCGCTTATTCGAAAATCCTCGTCCTTGTTTTTAAAGGGGACATATATATATATATATATATATATATATATATATATATATATATATATATATATATATATATTTTTGTGTGTGTGTGTGTGTGTGTTTGTGTATATGTATGTATATATATATATATCCGCTAAATATGATTAAATACCCGCGGAAAGGGCACACCACGTCAGACTGGGGTCGCTGATGCGATACATACAGTCAAGTTCCAGCAGTTCGTTGACGACCCAAAATAAAACCTGCCAACAACCAACGAAAGAACAGTTATAACGGAAAATAAAGGGACATCGAGGCATCTTTAATGAAGGTGGCATGCATATTCGTATCATGGGCATTAATATGAAGGTTCATATACGTGCACAAAATTGTTTCATTCTGTTGTCCATCACGTTCATAAATAGTTTAACAGGGATGATGTTCATGATTAGGATGGAACCCACATTCTGCACCATTTCAAAACCTTGCATACTTCCTCAATATGAGGCAGAATATCAGTGGGACATCTAAATGTAAGATTTGGAGACAGGGGACACATTAGCAGCAGGCCTGACCAGCCATGCCCGCTTTTCTGAATCGGCGTCACCCTGGTCCAAGGCGAAGCAACTGGGACTGCTGGATCGACCGCCATGACAGCAATCGCTGGGCTGTCCTTTCGCCATCGCTGGAGCGATCGTACGTGCAGGGGCAGGTGTGGCCAGGCCCATCGGACGGCTGCGGCCGCTTGGGCGGTCGTCACCGCTGGTGCGACCATCATCACTGGGACGTCCGTGACCGCTGGGGCGGCCGCCGCCGCTGAGGTGGCGGTGGTTGCTGGGACGGCTGTCACCGCTGGGGCGGCCATCGTCACTGGGACGGCCGTGACCGCTGGGGCGGCCGCCGCCGCTGAGGTGGCGGTGGTTGCTGGGACAGCTGTCACCGCTGGGGCGGCCATCATCACTGGCACAACTGTGGCCGCTGAAGGCGCCACCGCCGCTAAAGTGGCATTAGCCGCGTGGCGGTCGTGACCACTGGAGCAGCCATTGCCGCTGGTCGCCATCTACATTCGGGATTTCGCCTAGTGACGGTCACATTTTTGGCACTCGAGAAACATCAGGTGACGGCATTGTTTGGTGTCGTCACCTGATGGTCAGCAGGTCATCACAATTTCAGGATGAATGTGCGTCATGGCGGTAGAGCTCAGACGAACCTCGTCTGAGCTCTACCGCTGTCTGCTCTGGTTCCCCTTTTAAGGTTTTCCGCACCTTCAGGCATACCTCCGATACTCTAGTTCTGTTCATCCCCCATGTCCCTCTCTGGGGACCTTCCCAGTTATCGGCAGCATTCATGGCCCTCGAGGATATCCTAGCTCTGATGCTGCTTAGCTCAGTATTCCTCGCAACCATCATGAGACGTAGGGACACTCCCTAGCTCTCAGGAAGCTCGGACAGCCCACAAGGTTACTCTCAAGATACGAGTTACTGCCCAGTTATCAACAGCTCTTGTGATGTCAAGGACATTCTAGCTCCGAGGCTGGTCATCAGTATTCCTCACAGCAATGGCCAGCCAATATGGTATCTGTCTACCCCTCAGGGGACCTTGTTCCTTCATGATATAGGTTGCCCTCATCCTCAGAATCTCAGTGCAGTCCTCCCTGACTCACATAAATTATCTTCATCTCTCAGGGCCCTCTCCTATTTTTATGGGCCTATCACAATCTCCAATATCCTGGTCCAGCTCTCGTTTCGGGGAATTTCAGCTCTGAAATGTGCCCGCACTAGTCCTCTTAGGTTTAGTCTTAGGGGCCCTGTTCATGCCTCAGAGACAATTTCAAACCCAAGAGCATCTCCGGCTCTGATGCGCCCTGATTATCCCTGAGGGCCCTCAGGGACCGTTTATTCTCCAGCTGTGAGGTCCCTTTCCAGCCGAAACTGCTCTTCCAGCTGGCATGTGCATTTCAGTTATCGGGCAGGCCTTCTTTTCTTCTTACGGCCATTGCCAGCCCTCAGGGTGGACGCCTTCAGGTCTCAATTTCCTCTGGAAAAAGGAACTTATTGCCGGTTCCGTTGAATCTGCGCTCATATCGGGGTGGTCTTCTCCCGATTTCTACAGATTTTGTCCCGAACGACGATAAAACGACGCGAGACGCTGTGCTCAGTGTTGGCATATCCACCATTGCCCCATCTTTCGAACGAGTAAATTGGCCCAGGTCGTGTCAGGCCACCGAGGTATGACGTCATCTTTGGAGGTGTGATTACAAAAAGCTGTGATAATTGGCAGTTGTAGGGCAGTAAACGTGCATCAAATATGACGTTTTGGTGTGCAATCGAAACAATCAGCCGGTTGTGATGTTTTGAGGTCATTTTTGAAAGATCAGTGATCTTTTGAAGGTTGGATAAGGTTAGTTGCAACTGACATTTGATTTTACCTTAAACCACTCCCGAGCCAAACGTACACAGGAGGCGTGATTCAGGCAAACATTCTAACTTAAGTTCGCTATAAAGCTGCGCTTCAAATTGCAAAGCTTAGATCAAAGCAAAAACACCGCGAAGCATTATGAAAGAGCGAGTATTGAAGAAAAAACTCCGCACCAAAGTTACAGTGCATATTTGCACGGTACTTGTCCGGTATGGTTCCACACTTCAGAGGGAAAAACATGTATGCACGTATTACCGGACGCCAAGCGACGCCGTGCCCTGCGTTGCATGGCAATACAAATATCAGCCTGGATTGCTAACTTGAATACAGTAATAGTGTTTGTGTTTATGCATGGATGCACGGCTTGGTTTTGTGTCGACCGTGGTGGTGCAGCACCAGTTCGCCACACCAGCTGCACCAGCACCAGTTACCCCCACTAGACGCTGGTAACGGAAAATAAAACCTGTCACAAATGGCTGCACTATTCATTTCGTGTTTGCAGTAGCGCTATCTAATGTCAGCACTCGTGATTACTGACGGCGTTTACCTATATTCGGCAATCTCAGAGCTGTGCATTGCAGCACGGCGCCTTGGAGTTGTACAACAATGGGTCACGTCTCACGTTTGGTGCGAATTGTCCGCACAATCAGCACCAAGGTGTGACGCGCGGCCCAGCCAGTACAGCCACCCTTGCAGAAGTGGCTCGGAAGGTCATCTCTGCGCCGTAGCGTCGCACTTACGCAGCAGTCTCCGGCCTCAACGGCGGTCACCTTCTGAGACGTGGAGACCTTCTGAGACGTCACATGAGACTTGATGACCTTCTGAGACGTGCAGACCTTCTGAGACGTCACCTTCTGAGACGTGGAGACCTTCTGAGACGTCGCCTTCTGGGACGTGGAGACCTTCTGAGACAATGGGGACCTTCTGAGACGTGGAGATCTTCTGAGACATCACCTTCTGAGACGTGGAAACCTTCTGGGACGTCACCTTCTGATACGTCACATGAGACTTGAAGACCTTCTGAGATGTGGAGACCTTCTGAGACGTTACCTTCTGAGATGTCACATTCTGAGACGTGGAGACCTTCTGAGACGTCACCTTCTGAGACGCTTCGAAGGCCGGCTGGACCGTAACGGCCTGCTTGTGCGCACAGTATGCTGGAATGCTGTGAAGAGTGTGGACGATGCCTGTGATTTAATCGTCTGACATGATTATCTATGCCTGATTATTTGTATTCATTATATATATATATATATATATATATATATATATATATATATATATATATATATATATATATATATATATATATATATATATATATATACATATATGTATATATATATAGATTTATATATATATATATGTATACATATGCATATATATATATATATGCATATATATACATATATATGGGTTATCGGAGGTTCGGAGATCGTCTCACTCTCTCAGTCGATGATCTCTGTGGTGTAGTCTGCTGGGTCCTTGTGAGCGACAGAGAGGCGGAATGGGCGGACTTGGCCCCTGGCCGGCGTCGCGGCACTATAAGCACCGCCCTCTCACGAGTCGGCATGCTCCCGGCCGACACCATTGCGAGCAGCATTACCTCAGAGTGAGCACAGTGGCCAGAGTGCGTTGTAGCAGTGTGCTCATCGGTTCCGCCAGGCGCGGATGGAGCTCAGTCAGGAGCACAGCGCTCCTGTACAGGCTCCTGGCGCCATCCTGACAGGTCCAGTTCCGCTTGCTATGAAATCATCTCGTGACATAGCGCCCAACGATGAACTGGTAGGATGGTTGTTGGTTTTATGACACATCGGCCGTTGAGTCATGCAGCGTCGCCGATCTCTCACGCCGATTGGTCGCGGGCGAAGAGTAGCGACAGGTGAGACTCGAACCCACAACCTTTCGATTGTGAGGTGTCGATCGCACTTGTATTACAGGCAGATTTCAAGCGCCCTGTATCGACTTGGTATGCAATTATTACTGCCGTACAAGTTTGGTTCGACCAGCCGTATCCGTCGGCTGCCCTAGCTATAGCTGCCTTAGCCATGAGCTGGTCACTGCACCTGCCTCCTGACAGGTGCAGTGACGAGTAAGTGACGAGTCAGTGACGAGTCAGTGGCGAGTCAGTGACCAGTCAGCGGCGAGTCAGTGATGAGTCAGTAGCGAGTCGGTGACGAGTCAGTTACAAGTCAGTGGCGAGTCAGTGACAAGTCAGTGGCGAGTCAGTGACGAGTCAGTGGCGAGTCAGTGACGAGTCAGTGGCGAGTCAGTGGCGAGTCAGTGACGAGTCAGTGACGAGCGAGTCAGTGACGAGTCAGTGGCGAGTCAGTGGCGAGTCAGTGACGAGTCAGTGACCAGTCGCCGCCAGCCACTGGACGGTGGCGGTGCAGAAGCCGACTGCGGTCCGGGGGAGTCCGACTCAGAGCGGCTCTGAGGTCCGGGCCGGCCCGGCTCGGAGGGGACAGCCGGACAGGGGGGCCGGGCTGGCATCCGGACTGCAGTCCAATACGACTTCTGATTTCCCGCCGCTTTCGCTGTTCACGTTTCTGTCGCCATTCGGTCTCCCCCTGGTCCGCATCTTCATTTTCCGCTCACCGCCCTCATCGAGAAGAAACTCAACCTCCAGGTCGGATACACACACAGCCAATGGGCACATACGGCTTCGGGCACCCCTGCACCTTCAGCTCGCCGCATCAAAATGCCAGCAACATAATGCGTGTATGATGCACACACACTGTGGCTACTAGGCAATACCACCATCATCATCATCATCACCAATGTATTGTACATACCACGAACATGCAAACATTAGTGCCGACAACTGGTGCATTGGCTCCTACGAGCTGATGTCTCGCCACCGCTAGCCAGCGAACTCCTCAAAATTGGCCGCCGTGGATCGGCTGCGGCCGCTGAAGTCCGCGAAAATAAGCCTCCGCCATCACCCCCCACAACAGTTGGGACGCTCCAGTTTAAAGGGCATCCCTTTGGGTCTTTAAATTTATTTTAATTGAAGTGCTAGGAGTCTTTCCGCTCCAAAAATGCAGTGATTAATAGCCACTGTCCCCACTCCAACTTCTCTCTCTCTCACTTATTCCTGATTCATCGGCTGATATGTTGGTATCGGAGACTACTGTTTAACTAATCACCCGATTCGGCTCAAAACCGAACAAATATGCGCCGGTTGGTCTCTATGCAAACGCGCATACAGAATATGATCTCTCAACACATGATTTTCGATTTAGTCCACATGGGGCGGGGATGGCCGAGTGGTTAAGGTGTCGGGCTATGGGTACCAAAGGTCCCGGGTTCGACACTGGCGCCACTCAGAACATTTCCCAATCCCGCGGCCCACCGGCGAAACAGTGTGGGCGGCGCCGTTAGCCGTGAATGTGCATAAAGTGTGTCGTGAACCACCCAATAAACAAACGATTTAGCCCACACAGTTCTATTTTTGTCAATAGATGGCGACCCCTACGACACAAAATCGGTAAGCCGGCGACATCAAGTAATCATGAGTTAATTCTCGTTCGATGGGTGCATTCCGGAGGCTTCCAGCATGCTCCATCATAATTTCGCCCATGCTGAGTATTCCTTGATCGACGATTCACCCCAGTGTACTGACCGATGACTGACTGACTGATCTCGCTGATCGATGATACACCCATGTGTGCACCTCGCCGTTTGACATTGCACACCATAGCACACCCGTCACAATGTCACAACTGAAGGAATGACGGCCGCTCCCGTCGCCATTGCTACAAGCTGGTGTTACGTTCGATGTTGTCAGCAGGTGCTTAAGCCGTTGTCGCGGTGGAGAGTTGCTTTCGCGTCCAACTTTTTAATCATCTTCCCGCGCGTTGTTTTTCCCAACAATCCCCAGGACGCGGAAGTAATCTTAAGTTGTAAACTGATTTTGCCGTCATCCTCCCAGGGCAACGGAACTCGCTAATTGAAGTTATCGATGCTCGTGTCTCGGATTACCCCTGTGCATGCCATAGACCAGCTAACTTTGCATTCATCATACCCCCGGCGAACCAGCTTCGAAATTACAGGCAGCACAAACACTGTCCAGACTCCAGACGCACCGCTGTCGGAGCTTCTACGGACGTCATCGCAACGCATGCATTCCACCGACGACCCTGAAGACGCCTGGATCGATTGATCGACACGATGACATCCTTTCGATCGATCCGCTCCACGAAGTCCCGGGCTTTCGACACCCCTTTGGCGGCTACCGATGCCATGCACTGATGCATTGTTCCATTAGTGCCCACCAGTGCCACGCATAATGTCATGCACCGATGGAAAAACTGCACTTTACATGGTTTTTGTCCAGAATCGTGTTTACTTTTAGCTTTATCCTCAACGTGATGGATATTCTTTGTTTCGCCATCTGCATGTAATTCACAGTGAATATCACTGTCATTGAAATATAATTAATACACACTCCTGCATGATTAATGAGATAATTTATGATGTTCAAATAAATTATGCGCATTGTTTCAATGTGGTGGTATTTTGCAGATGTGAGACACCATCTAACAGCCATTTAGCCTTCTTGCCGGTTTGAGCCAAAGTCTTGAAATAGTACAAGGTGGTGATGGTGCTGTTCGAGCAGTTTATCAAACTTTCATGGATGATCAACTCAAACCTTTCTGCAACATTCGAGGTCCCACTGACGGCGCCGAGCTTCAGGATGACTTGAATCGCCTCAGAGCCTGCGTCACCTACAAGTTTACTGAGAGCCGTCTCAAAGCCAGGCTGCTCGTCGCATGCGCCGGGACTGGGTAGGCTGTACCGGTGGGCTCGGCGATGTCCTGTTAGACTGCACCGCACGACACCGTCTAGCTCTCCCGCCTCCCATGCCTTTGTCCCGCGTTATATAACGCACGGCTTCTGGCAACCACAACATACCACACCACGATACACCACACCACACCAAACCACAACACAACACAACACAACACAACACAACACAACACAACAACACAACACACTACCAACACACACCACGATACACCACACCACACCAAACCACAACACAACACAACACACACACACACTGCAGTGCCGTGCCGCAGCATACACCACACCACACCACCCTGGTTAAGTAACACGTACCATACACCACACCACACCACAACACACAACATACCATAAAACATACACACACAACACCACAACACAACACACACAACACACAACACACAAACACACAACACAACACACACACAACACAACACACCACACCACACACAAAACCACACACCACACACCACAACACACAACACACAACACAACACAACACAACACAACACAACACAACACAACACAACACACCGCACCACACCACACCACACCACACCACAACCAAACCAAACACAACACAACCAACACCAAACACCAAACCACACGCACCACACCACACCGCACCACACCACACCACACCACACCACACCACACCACACCACACCACACCACACCACACCACACCACACCACACCACACCACACCACACCACA